>CM053586.1:100154010-100174469 GCA_028646515.1 Pseudochirops corinnae
AAATATGGTACTGATACCTAAATTGTGAAGACACAAAACAGAGAAAGAAAATTAGAGACCAATTTTTCTTATGAATATAGCTGCAAAAATTCTAAATAAAATATTAGCAAAAAGACTACAGCAACTCATCATGAGAATAGCACACTTTGATCAGGTAGCATTTATTCCAGGAATGCAAGGGCAGTTCAATATCAGGAAAACTATCAGGATAATTGATCATATCAACCACAAAATTAGCAGAAATCGTATGATTATCTCAATAGATGCAGAAAAAGCTTTTGACAAAATACAACATCCATTCCTATTAAAAACACTAGAAATTGTAGGAATAAATGGAGTTTTCCTTACAATAACAGGTAGCATCTATTTAAAGCCATCAGCAAGTGTTATATGTAATGGAGATAAACTAGAAGCATTTCCAATAAGATCAGGAGTGAAACAAGGATGTCCATTATCACCCCTCTTATTAAATCTGGTACTAGAAATGTTAGCAATAGCAATTAGAGAAGAAAAAGAAATGAAGGGAATCAAATTAGGTAAAGAAGAGACTAAGCTATCACTCTTTGCAGATGATATGATGATATACTTGGAGAATCCTAGAAAATCAAGTAAAAATCTTCTTGAGACAATAAATAAATTTAGCAAAGTTGAAGGATATAAAATAAATCCACATAAATCCTCAGCATTCCTATATATTTCCAATGAAGTCCAACAACAAAAGACAGTAAGAGAAACCCCATTTAAAGTTACTGTAGACATTATAAAATATTTGGAAATCTACCCGTCAAAACAAACCCAATACCTATATGAACACAACTACAAAACACTTCTCACACAAATAAAATCAGATCTAACTAAATGGAAAAAACATCAATTGCTCATGGCTGGGTCATGCTAATATAATAAAAATGACAATCCTATCTAAATTAAATTACATATTTAGTGCCATACCAATCATTTTGCCAAAAAATGACTTTATAGAGGTAGAAAAAATAGCAACGAAATTCATTTGGAAGAACAAAAGGTCCAGAATATCAATGCAATTAATGAAAAGAAATGCTAGGGAAGGTGGCCTAGCCATACCAGATTTTAATCTGTATTATAAAGCAGCAGTCATCAAAACTACTTGGTACTGATTGATGAATAGAGTAGAGGATCAATGGAATAGATTGAGTATAAAAGACTCAGTAGTCAACGATTATACTAATATTTCATTTGATAAGCCCAAAGACCCCAGTTTTTGGGATAAGAACTCACTATTTGACAAAAATTGCTTAGAAAATTGGAATATAGTATGGCAGAAATTGGGCATAGATCATCATCTAACACCATACACCAAAATCAAGTCTGAATGGGTACACAATCTAGGTACAAAGGCTGATACTTTAAGTAATCTGGGGAAGCAAGGAATAGTCAGATTTATCGAGTGGGATAGACTTTATGACCAAAGAAGAGTTAGAGAGCATTATAAAATGCAAAATGGATAATCTTGATCACATTAAATTGAAAGGTTTCTGTACAAAAAAGCCAATGTAACCAAGATTAAGAGGTAAGTAGGAAATTGGGAAAGAATTTTTACAACCAGTATCTCTGATGAAAGCCTCATTTCTAAAATATAGAGGGGATTAAGTAAAATCTATAAGAATACTAGTCATTCCCCAATTGATAAATGCGCAAAGGATATGAACAGGCAATTTTCAGAGGTAGAAATTAAAGATATCTTTAAGCATATGGAAAAATGCTCTAAATCACTATATTGATTCAAGAAATGCAAATCAAAACAACTTTAAGGTATCACATCTCACCAGTCAGATTGGCTAAGATGACAAAACAGGAAAATGACAAATGCTGGAGGGAATGTGGAAAAAATTGGAAGACTAATGCATTGTTGGTGGAGCTGATACAACTATTTTGGAGAGCAATCTGGAACTATGCCCAAAGGGCTATCAATAATTGCATACCCTTTGACCCAGTAATATCACTTCTGGGGTTGTATCCTAAAGATAACATAGAAGTGGGAATAAGACCCATATGTACAAAAATATGTATTGCAGCTCTCTTTGTGGTGGCAAAAAACTGGAAATTAAGGGGATGCCCATCAATTGGGGAATGGCTGGACATGTTGTGGTATATGAATGTAATGGAGTACTATTGTCCTAGAAGAAATGAGGAGCAGATGGACTTCATATTTACCTGGAGAGGCTTATACAAACTGATGTTAAGTGAGAAGAGCAGAACTAGGACAAATTTGTACACAACGATGGAAACAATGTATGTGTGACAACCAACTTTGATAAATTGGACTCTTCTCAGCAATGCAAGGTTATAAGAAAACTCTGCAAGTCTCAGGATGAAAGGAGATACCTATATTCAGAGAAAAATCTAGAAAGAACAGAATTTAAATGGAGACTGAAGCAATGTACATGCTTTCATTCTTTTCCATGTTTGGTTGAGTTTCTTTTTTCCCATTGTTCACCCCATTGGTTACAACCCTCGATAGAGCCAGACTAATGTCCAATGTGAAAGTATCTGCAGATCCTACACTTGATTGCAAGCTGCCATGGATATGGGGTGGCAGTGGGAGGGGAGAAAATTTGAAACTCAAGGCATTCTGGAACTGAATCTTGTAAACTAAAAGTAATTAAATCAATTCAATAAAAAAGAAAAAGAAAAAACAAGAAAGACTTAGCTACTCTAATCAATACAATGATCCAAAATATTTCTGAAGGATCCATTATGAAACATGCTACTCACCTCTAGGTAGAGAGAACTGATGAACTGAGTGTTGATTGAAATATACTTTTATTTTTTATCTTTATTGTTTTATTTTATTGGTGTTTTCTTTTGAAATATGCTAATATGGAAATATTTTTGTGACCTCACTTGTCTTAATAAAAATCAAATTACTTGGCTTCTTAAGGAGGGAATGGGGCAAGAAAGAGTTAGAAAATTTGAAATTCAAAATTCTTTTGAGTAATTTGCATTTTTTTACAATTACATGTAATTCACAAATATTTAATGAAATATATATGAAAGAATAAGTGGATCACATTTTTATCATCATATAATTGACTAGATTATGTAAACAATTGTTCTTTACCTGGGTTCTTGGATTTTAGGGATTGAAAATATTTTTCTGAGAAAGGGTCCATAATCTTCACCAGAATACCAATGAAATCCATCCCATAAATATAGACATACGTACATACTCACACACAGTTAAAATATTTTAATATGAAAAACATAACTGCAGAATGTAGTAATTAGAGTAACTTGGTGATACATTGGATAGAGCAGCAGATTTGGAAATAGGAAGACTCAAGTTCAAACATGACTTCTGAAAATACCTAGCCATGTAAATTTGAGCAACTTATTTTACCTCAGATTCCTCATTTTTAAAGTAGGGATAAAAATTGCATCTGCTTCCCAGGGTTTGTGAAGAACAATAATTGTAGATTACTGTAGAATAATTGTAGAACAATTGCTGTAGATAATTATAGAGAGATAGTAATTGTAAAGCATTTTATACAATTCCTGGTACATAGTTAATCTATTATTTTATTATTAGTTTTATTAATTTATCCAAAGTTTTAAATTTGGTACAGTAAAATACAACCTTAAAGACTGTCTTTCAACAAGATATCTCCTGCACAGACATCAAAATTTTGTGATATATTGAAAAATATAATAGAAATATATATGTTTCAGGAACTGCAATCATTAACATCATTCCAATAATAATGTGTGGTAGTTTTGTATAATCAATGGAGAAAAGAACTTAGGGTCAGGGAAGCTTTGCTTCAGAAACTTCTTAAGTGTTTGGGAAAATAATTTAACCTATCTCAAACTCCATTTCCTAATTTGTAAAATGGGAGTGATAATAATTTATTTCACACAGTTTTAATAAGGACCAAATCAGACAATTAATGCAAACTGTTTTGCAAATCTTAAAGCAAATATAAACAGATGGTATTACTATTAATATCAACTGAGAGATAAGAAAGAAAGGGAGAGGGAGAGAACACAAGCAATATAATATGTAGATATTTGATATGTCCAAATAGGAATAAATTAGAAAACTTCATTCTTCTTATTTGTAAAATATGTTAGCTTTTTACCTAACAAGTTGTGTCTTGCTTATAGACAAATAACTTTCAATAGATTAACTTGCTATTTTTAATAACTGTATTTCAATTTCTCACTTGAAAATCTTCATGATAATTTTTATGCTGGTGAACTAAATTCATGACAAGCTTTCTTAAGAAAAGTCTATCAATTCAGGCCTATAATTTCACTTAAACATATTATTATTTTGATATTCAAAACTGAAGTCCAATCTGACAATTTATGGATGGCTTAATTATTTTTTTTTTGTTGGACATTATTTAGCTAACATTTAATCCATTAATTCTTCTAAGAATTTATACAATACAACTTACAACTTGGTATTTCTAAGTTTATAAACAATTTTCTAAAAGAAAGCTAGCCTATGTTTTAGAAACTTGCTTCCTTAACCAGCCTTGGCAATATCAAAATTGATTTGCCTCTAGATATTTTCTACATGTTTCAAATGGGATACACAATAACTTGGTCTTCCTACATTCATTTCTAGCCAGAAAAAAGAATCATCTCTTTGGAAAGTGTATTTGTGTATGTCTACTGAGCTACATAGGGCTTCCCAATGTCTTTGGGCAGGTTTAAGCTTTAATAATTTCAGAAATAAAAATGCTACAAACTTACAAAGACACCCTTTGAAAGTTTAATTGTGTTATACTACTCTTTAGTTTCATGAAGTTTGAGTAAAAAATGTATAATTTTAACAAAATGGATAACCTTGCTGTTATGTACTTAGTTATGCATATATGAATTAGCAGACAGATTCCACGTGACACTTTCTCAGATTGATGGATCTGTAGAGGATATCTTCTTGCTTGGCCACCTTGGTCACCTGAACTATCTCCTTGAGAAATTTTTTAGCAGGGTCACATCAAAAATGTCATGGATGAATCAAAACTTCATTCCTTGAATCATCTTAAGGCCAGGATTAAAAACCAATATTTCAGTAACTGAGCAGCAGCTGATGAAATTTTTTAAAAAAGAGCTAATCAGCTAAAGATGTACCATTAACAAGAGTAGTTATATTGCATCTACTAATATAGATAGATAGATAAATAGATAGAGATACATCAACAATAAAAAATTAAAATTAATATTCTTTAAAAGTTTTTGTGTGGTATTTATACTTCCGAAGTTGTTAAAGTTTAAAATTTCACTAAGAATGCAGGGCAGGCTCATATATTTCTCCCAAAATCCATTTAATTTATCTTTTCAAGTAGAAATACTTTTTCACAGGGATTCATTTTACCAAGTATCTGATTTTCCATTGACAAAAACATTCTGAGGTAAAGAGAGTCCTTGACTTTTAACAAATTTGGAAAACTCAGTTAACGATTACAAAAATGATGGTGGAAGAATGAGTTTTACAGGGAAGCACAGAATTATCTTAGCACATGCTGTATTTAGTGAGGATACCATAAGACTTAAATCAACACCTACTGAATGTCAGAATTACTGAATGTCAGAGTCTCTGACAGGCACACTGGAAGAAAATAGGGTAAGGATCAGATGGTATTGTCAAAGAAGCAGCTGTTACAAACCTTGAAACTAAATCACCATCGCCCCACACCTATGGTATTCTCTGTATTCATGATGTTTAATTCTTACAGTACAGCATGGCACAGAATTTGTTCAACAACATATACAATCAGGGAGCATATAGAAAAAAGAGAAAACCACCTAGGAAGAGTATATTGCAGAGGTTACACTGCTCCATTACTTGGAGGTTCCATCCTTTTTCTTCCTCAAGGTTGAGAATATCTGCAAATTCAGTGTAATAGCTTCATATATTGGTAATTTATAGGTTTGATCTTATTCTGATTTAACCATAGACAACTTCAGAGTAGGAAGGTTCTCCTCATCAGGGTCATTGAAATTAGTTCCTACTTAACCATTCCACAAAAAAAACTTTTATTCTTTCCTGGTGGTTGGTAATAGAGGATGAATTTTTTATTTTGGCCTCATTGTTGCATTCCTATCTACCTCCACTAATTCCTGGAAGTGTTAGAAAACCCCACAGTTATTGCTCAGACAAGATTTAATCCTGACAAGTCTCTTTTACTATTCATCAAATGCTAGGTGAGATCAATATTCTGTACTCTATAGCCATATGTTCCTGGAGTTGCGATATTTAACTTCTCACCAGTCAAAAATAAAACTGCAGTTGCTGTGATTGGGAGTCGATCTATTCTTAAGTTGCCACAACTCCTTGTTAGCATAAGCCTCATTTTATCTATGATATGAGTCAAATGGACTTTTGTGGGTTAATCTGGAAACCATAATACCATTTGTGAGAGAGTTCCTAAGGAAAAAATTGCTTTCTAGATTCCAATTAGTTTATAAATGACTTTAAGGGTCTATACCTTTATGAATTCCAGAATGTTCACATTGCTTTATAAAAAAGGCAAGATATATAGGAAAGGTTAAAAGAGTTAATTAAGATTATTTCAATGATACCATCTCTAGTTCTTATTGATTACTTAAGTGGTAGTAATTTTTCATAAAGCTCAGGGTGAAATAATTCACACATTTATTTAAACATAAATTTACATAGTGCTTATTCCATAGAATTTGTAATATGATATCATGTATGACTAGTCATTTTAAATCACTTTTATCTCTGGAAACTCTACACATGACATTTAAAATGTGATAAGGCTTAACAGTGTGTATCTATGGTGATTTGAGCCAATTCCTTCTACAATCCCCACCTTGGACCAGATAAACACTCTCTCATTTCCTGTGGATTTACTGGTAATGAGTCACTATATGGTGCTCCAGAAGAAATAGGAGTATGGGCTGAAAATAGAGATGGAGGAAGGAGGGAAAAGAAGATAAGAAAAAAAATTAAAAATGGATTGGAAATGAGAACACTTCCTAAACCAAGCTCTTGTAAGATAAATGTGTAGGTGATACACTACTACATTGTTGGAATGGCTGTAGATTGATCCAACTAGTTGTGAAAAGCATTTTGTAATTATACTAAGAAAGTAACAAACATAGATAGATACCTTTTGACCCAGACTTTATAGTCCTAGGAGGTAGAAGACAGAGAAAAGGTCACATAAACACTGAAATATTTATATATGCCCTTTAATAGCTAAGAAATGGAAATGAAACAGGTTTCCATTCATTGAGGGATTGTTGAACAAACTATGTTACAGGAATATAATGGAATAATCCTATGCCATAAGAAACTATGAATATGAAAAATTCAGAGGGGCATGACTGAATGGATGCAGAAAGAAATAAGCAATGTGGAAATAACCTGCATAATGAAAACAATATAAATAGGATAGGAAGAAGAAGGAGAAGATGAAGGAGGAGGAGAAGGAAGAGGAGAAGAAGAAGAAGAAAAGGAGGAGGAGAAAAAAGAAGAGGAGAAACTGAACACTGTTTAATTTTAATGAGTATGTTTGTCTTTTGAGATGAGATAATAAAATTCAGTTTTCTCTTTTCTTTGCAGAAGAGGGTACTATACACATGGACAGTTGCATATATGCAGATTCAATTGACGTGTTGGTTAATTTATTTTTTCTGAACTGTTATTTTTCCCACTTCCTTTTTCAAATTCATTGTTACAAAGAATGACTTGCTACACAGGAAAGGAAAGGGTCAGAAGTAGTTGATTCAAAATCAAAATACAACAATACAATTCAAAAATTAGAAAAAAAAATGTAGGTGATGGGGAAAGAGAAAAAGGAGGCAAAAAAAGATATATCCATAGATGACACACTTGTCAGTGGTAGTTTGATTTAGTTAAAACATATGTTCATTCCAATAATACCCTACACTGATTCCTCATTGATTCTGGGTTGTCCTGGTTTGCACCAGTTTAGCTCTAGCTCCAGTAGATAGGTCTTTCCAAATCAGAAATGTTTTAGGTATAGGCCTGTTGCCTGTGCACCAGCCTCACTAGCTTCAGTGGTGAGTTCATCAAGAAGTTGGCTGCAGTATGGTTAAATTTATAGCTACAGCAACTCTCAAAAATCAACTACTAAGTAATGGAGGCATCACAATCCTTGAAATTTATACATTAACTCTCCTCATTTCTCAAAGTTTTCTGAGCTAAAGAGGTAAAACCCTCTTGTTATTATTTTTTCTTAACTATACCATATGACCACAGCTATAGACTGGCAAGCTTCATATGATTCATTTTCTTTTAATTAAAAAAACTGTAAGTGGTTTCAGTATGTCATCTTAAATTAGGATCTTTTCATATTCTATATTGCCATGTTCCAGTGGAATGAATTCACAGCTAAGCCTTGCAGAGGGTAATAAAAATTGCTACATACTCACTGATTCTGGCAAAAGAAGATTAAAACCCTGAAGTCAGTGATTCCCAGTCAACTGAATACAGATAATTGCTTCCTATTACTCAGAGATATAGTTCTGATCTTTGGTTAGCCAAAAAAAAAAAAAAATCAAGCAACTGTCAAGTGATATCAAGGATCCACCAGTGCTCAAGTTCCTAAAATTTTTATGTTCATAGACAAGTAGAAGGAAACTCAATTTTTAGCTATGGCCAAAATTGAATAAGTCCAAATTAGAAACTGTATCAGAACTGGTATTCCCACTGAGGTGCTTTCTAGGAAATCTTTAGCTGTCAAAATAGTAACATTTTAGAAAATAATTCTTTCTTTTAAAGAATTGGGGAAAAATAGTGCTAGTGAACTTCTATGTCTCCTTTATCTCTTTAAACCTAATTCCTTTCATATTACTTCATTCCCACACAAATTAACAAATATTTATTAGACATTTACTATATGCAAGGTACTGACTTAGTAGCTAAGAACACAAATAAACACAAACAAAAGCAATGCTTCCCAATCTAAACTAAACTTTCTGTTGGGAGATACAATATGTAAAAAGATAACTCAACAGGAAATAATCTAAGGAGCTACAAAGTACTACTCTCTTAACAAGACCAGAAAAGGGCTGCATAGAAAGGGAGAGTATATTGAAACTGGAAGAATGACAAAGATTCTGAAAGGCAAAGGTGATGTTATTTTAATTAGAGGCAAGAAAGGATTATGAAGACAGAGATTCAAGAGAGAATGCTCAGTTTGGTGATGCAAGAGTAGGTCTATTTCAATCAACTGAAGGGGAATAATATGAATAAAGCAAGTCTGCAAGGGTAAATCTAAGTCAGATTGACAGAGGTTTTAAAGACTGAACTGAGGAGTTGTCCACATATAAAATTGTGGTTTATTATCTCAACTATGTTCTGACTACAGGGAGACAGTGATTTTACTCTTCTCATTGAATTATACTACTGGATGTAGAGGCTGTGCCAAACCTTACCTTCTTTTTTCAAGCCTCCCCCACCTTCTCAGAAAAGAATGTTATCTAATACCTTACATACACACACACACACACACACACACACACAAAAAAAAAATAAAGTGCAATGACTGTGAGCTCCCTCTGATAAGGTATATGGTTAGGGGTGCTTGAGACCCCAAAATACCAACATACTGGGTCCTGCCAAATGAATTTGACTCAAGTCTTCTCTCAGCCAAAGAAAAGCAAAGTTTATTAAAGATTCACCATGTTGGGTAGACTCTTAAGGAGCCTCGGTATCTATGACACTTGTATTGGACAAGCAGGCCAGAATAACCTGACACAGAGTGAGTCTGCACTAGGTAATTCTCAGGCACTCTCACACCTCATGGAGGCAAGATGGGGTCTTATTTACATACAGAAAGGTTGTGGGAGGAATCTAAGGGTCATCTAGGGGAGGAGTTTGGGGAGGGTCTTCAGGAGGAGTTAAATGAGATCAGATTCCAGTGATGAGAGATTAAGGGTAGGAGGTAGCTGGAGGCTACTTGGAGATGACAGACAATGCTGGGGTAGGCCAGTTCAAGGGTATAACAGATTTGGGTATACATATTTAGGGAGGATCAAGGGTGGGAGCTAACTGGACAAAGGAGGGCTAGGCTATTAACAGAGGTTTGGGCCAAGCCACAATGAAAGGCTGATGGCCTCAGGCAAATGATCCATCAAATGGAAAGATTCAATCAGAGTTCAAAGGGGTTCCCAGAACCTGTGCCTCATCACCTCTTCTCTTCTATTCCTTAATTTACAGCCAGTTAATGATGTCCCTCAATATTTTCTCCTTTATTCCAGTTACTAATGAAGTCTCCTTTTTGTCAAAGCAAGTCCCTCTACACAACTCTTTATTCCTATTCCCTCCTGTAATCTCCAGAAGATAATCCCTACTAACATCCCTTCTATTATTCATTCTCTCACACTTTATTTCTTTCCCTTCTTCCTATAAATGCTCTCATTTCTCTTCCAAAAATCAAAACTCACTAAATCCTACAATCAATCCCTCTAGCTATGACCTTACTTCTTTTTTATATATTAGTTTAATTCCTAGAAAAAATATTTATACAATGTTTTTACTTCCTCTCTTATAATTTTCTTTTAAAGGAATTATGATGTGGCTTTTTTACTTCATTATTCAAATGAAAGTATTTTCTCCAAAATTGCCCTATCTACTGCCTTTATCTTAATCCTCATCATTCTTGGCTTATCATTTTCGGCTTTGTTCAGTGTTATTTCACCTGTACATTCTCTCTTTACTTGTTTTTGCTTTCTCTTGCCTTTCTCCCTCCCTTTCCAAATCCTTTTTATGAGTCTCCTTTGTTAGATCCTCATCCGTATTATCTCACCAAGGGAGTTACACCCCAAGGTTTCATTCAATACTCTTTCTTCTCTACTGTGACATTTAAAAAGTTCAAGAGACACAATGTCTGTAATTTAATCATTTTATCAATAATTCAAGCATGTTTATTAATAAAGGGATGGTCATTTGGTTATCTCAGAACAAGACAATGAGAATGAATTCATGGCTTTTTTGCCCATTGGAAGAAGGGTGTTCCTGAGGATGTCCATCAGTTCTGATTTGTTAACAATTAATGAGCATTTGAATATTACTATAAGGAACTGACCCTATTCAAATGAATTTTGATTATGTCATTTCTACTTCTAAGTTATCCCCAGCCTTGGGCAATCTGTACAAAGAAGAGCACAATGGCTTCCCCACATGTTGGGGTCTGAACAAGAAAATTAATCCCATGTCATTATCAGCAATGTTCAACAAAAGAGTGAATTTTGAAAGTAAGACCTTAGAAAAAGTGAGGAATTCTGGATCTTCCTAAATTTCTCTCACTGCAACCTTTTACTTAGTTACATCATCAGCTCACTTGGAGTGGGTTATCATATATATGGCAAAGCCTCCCTAATTTCTCTTTTGAGTTCCAATCCTGTATCACCAATGAACTGCTGTAAATTTAATATTTTTTAATTCTTAAAAATTTATTTATTTATTTTTAGTTTTCAACATTCATTTCCACAAAATTTTGATTTACAATTTTTCTCCCCATTTTTTCCCTATGCCACACCCCAAAAAAACAAGCCTATTAAATACCCCTTTCTCTAATCTGTTCTCTCTTATATCCTCCCCCTTCACCTCTCTAACTTTCTAGTAGGGCAAGATGGGTTTCTATACCCCAGTGCCTGCATATATTATTTTCCAGTTTCATGTAAAAAACAATTTTTAAAAAATATTTGTTTTTAAAACTTTGAGTTCCAGATTTTTTCCCTTCTTCCCTCCTCACCCACCCCCACTGGGAAGATAAGCAATTCAATATAGTTTGTACATGTGTAGTTAACCAAATCATTTCCATAATTGTTGTATTGTGAAAGACTCCATCTTTCCCTCCATCCTATACCACCTCCCACTGATTCTATTTTCTCCTTTGACCCTATCCCTTTTAAAAAATGTTTGCTTCTAACTACCCTCTCCTCTAATCTGCCCTCCCTTCTATCATTCCCACCCTTATCCCCTAACCCCCTACTTTCCTGTAGGGTAAGATCCCCCATTGAGTGTGTATGTAATTGACTCCTTGAGCCAAATTCAATGAGAATAAGATTATTCCATTCCCTTTCACCTTCTTGGTTTTCCCCTCCATTGTAACAGTTTGCTCTTGCCTCTTTTATATGAGATAATTTACCCTAGTCTATCTTTCCCTTTTTCCTTCTCCCAACAAATTCCTCTCTCATCTCTTAATTTTATTTTTTAGATATCATCCCTTCATACACTTCGACCCTTCATCAACTGGGGAATGACTCTTATTGTTATAAATATGGTTTGGTTATCTACATATTTGACTGCATTGGTTTCATTAGTGCAAATTTTTTTTAACATCATTAATCAAAATTATCCATTTTATTTCCTATGATTCTATATCATTTGGTTAAAAGTCTTCCTTTATCTATCGATGTGATAAATACATTTGCCTATTGTTCTTTAATTTCCTTTTGATATCAACCTTTATGTCTAAATCATTTAACAATTTTGAACTTATTTTGGGATACTATGACATGTTGATCCATTCCTACATACTACCAATTGTTTTTTATTTTTCCTAGAAATTTTTGTCAAATAGTGAGTTCTTGCCCCCAAAAGCTGGAACTTTGTGTTTATCAAACACTAGATTTTGTAGCCAATCTATTCTGATGACCCATCTCTCTATTTCTTAGCCAGTACCAGATTGTTTTGATAATTACAACTTTGGAATATAGTTTGAAATCTGGTACTATTAGGGAAGCTTACTCCACATTAAAAAAAAATTCATGATTTTCTTTACCTTTGGTTCTTCAAGATGAATTTTGTTATTATTTTAAATTTACGAAATAATTATTTGATAGTTTTGTATGGCACTGAATATTTAAATTAATTTGGGTAGAATTGTCATTTTTATTACATTGGCCCAGCCTTGCTATGAACACTCACTATTTATATTTTAATAAAGTTTTATGTTTTTTCTAAATATTTCTTGATTACATTTTACCAATCACTAAAAATTTATTTCTAAGTTCTATCCCTCTCTCTTTCCCCATGCCCTCTTTGAGAAGGCAAACAATTAGATAAGTCATTCAGAACATATTTCCATATGAACAATATTGCAAAAGAAAACAGGCAAACCAAGAAAGCCAAGAAAATTAAAGAAATTTTACAAAGTATGTCTCAATCTTTATTCAAGTTCAGCAGTTTTCTCTTTGCAAGTGTTGAGTACTTTTTGTCATGGATCTTTTGAATTTGTCTTGGATGATTGTCTTAGATTTTCTTACAAACTACCCAATTACAAATAAATATCTTAGATATATGTTTACATTTTGCAGCCATAAAAGTTAAGCAGTCTGTCCTTATTGAGTCCTTTGCAATTAATCTTTTTTTTTCTTTTTTCATTTTTGCTTTTTGTAGGGGGGAGGGCAGGGCAGTTGGGGTTAAGTGACTTGCCCAAGGTCACCCAGCTACTAAGTGTGTCAAGTGTCTGAGGCTGGATTAGAACTCAGGTCCTCCTAATTCCAGGTCCAGTGCTCTATTCATTGTGCTACCTAGCTGCTCCGCAACTGATCTTTTGTATGTACCTTATATTTCTCTTGGATCTTAAATGTCAAATCTTTTATTAAGTTCATTTTTTTTCTAAACAGTCCTAAAAGTAAGATAATTCATTAAATGCCCACTTTTTTTTTTCCATTCAGGAAATTATAGTTAGCTTTAATAGGTATGTTATTTTCAGCTAGAACCCAAGTTCTTTTGCTATTTGATATATATTGCAGTCTTTTAGTGTTACTACTGCTGCTAGGTCTTGTGTGATTCTAATTGTGCCACTCCTGTATTTAAATTCTTTTCTTTTTCTTGTTGTTTATATTATTTTATCCTTGAGCTGGGAGATTCAGAATTTGACTATAATACTCCTGTGGGTTTTTCTTATACAATCTCTTTCAGGTGGTGATCAATGGGTGTTTTTCTATTTCTACTTTCCTCTTTTGTTCTAAAGTTTCAGGACAATTTTCTTTAATTATTTCTTGTATTTTTGTATGCAGATTTTTTTTTATCATACCTTTCAGGTAGGCCAATTATTCTTGTGTTTTGTCTTCTTGATCTATTCTCCAGATCAGTTGCTTTTTCTTGTGAGATGCTTCACATTCTCTTCTATTTTTTTTGAAAGCTCTCAAATAAGCAATTTTATTCCTATCCATGATTGCAGACATTTACAAAACCATAACATCTAAATTCACCTTGAAAAATAACTTAGATAAAGCGGTAATATACACAGCACAAAATAGTTCAGGGGGAAGGAAAAGTAACTTTTAATAACTAAAATATAAATGTGCAAAAAGATGAAATGAAAGTCCCTATTTATTTCTACTTAAGGTGTCATGTGATAATTATTTTACAACATCCTGTGGATACATGTATGTATGTGTGCATGTATATGTCTATATAGTATACACAAATAAAGTACGTTCATTGTTCTACACATATACATGCACAGATAATTGTTTGCAGCTCAATTTTGGGCAATTTTAATATGCCACTCTGCATAGCTGTTTGTATCATGTTTGGACCTGCTTTCTTCATAAAACAAAGGAGAGAGCTGGGAAACAACAGAGTTGATTTGGCTGTGATTGAGTTCCTTTTGTTTGTTAAACTGTACATGGTGATGAATATTTTTCTTCTGTAGCAGTTCTGGGAGGAAGGCTGACTCACTGTTGTTGTCAGAGGAGGCTTGGGGTTGGATTGCACACTCATTATCATGCTTGGGGAATAACTCTCACTCTGAAAAGGATTTAAGAAATTCTCCCCTGCACCCATTTCACCATCATCCCTTGCAGTGCCAGGCTGATTACTCAGGCACATATTTTTGGGAGAATTTATGGAAATACTGTCCATATCTCCTTAGCCCAAAGATCCATTCATGTGATGTGACTCCATTCCTCCTAATCCACCCATTGGAACACCTGACCCTGGGCCCATTGGAAAATTAGGTCTGTTGGGTCTAGGAGATACTGCATTCATTTGAGTATACATGTTGTCTCCAGAATTGGTAGAATCTGCTGGACTAGGCATGATGGGAATTCCTGGCGGCTCTCCACCTCCTGGAGGACCTACATAATTCCCAGGAGATGCTGAGGAGTATGGTATTGAACTGGCATTAGTTGGATTGGGCCAAGGTCTACCAACACCTGGAACCTTGTTTATTCCAGGTATTCCAGGGCCACCTAAAGCATTCAGAGGGGAGCTCATTGTAACTCCATAATTCTGTGGCCCTAAGGGTACCATTCCTCTTGGAGGGGTCATTCTCTGCATTGGTCCACCCATATTTGGATGTCGTTGTTGTCGTGTTGGGTCCATTCAAATAGGCAGTAATGGCTGACTTCCGGGGACACCTCCAAGTGCCTGGGTAGGTATTCTCAGTGATGGTCTTGGACCTCCAGGGTACCAAGGTGACATGAAAGGCTGAAAGAATCATGGTGGTACAGGACTTACTGGATACCATCTCCTGGGAGAATGTTTCCTAGCACTGGGCTGGGAGCTGCTGCAGCACTCTTCTCATTCTTCTCTTACTTCTTGTGTTTGAAAGTCAAATTTTCTGTTCAGTTCTGTTTTTTTCATCAGGAATACTTGAAAGTCCTCTATTTCACTGAATGACCATATTTTCTCCTGAAGCATTATACTCAGTTTTCCAGAGTAGGTGGTCCTAGATCCTTTGATCTCTGGAATATCATATTCCAAGTCCTTTGATCCCTTAATGTAGAAGTTGCCAGATCTTGTGTTATCCTGATTGTGTTTCCACAATGCTCAAATTGTTTCTTCCTGACAGCTTCTAATATTTTCTCCTTGACATAGGAGCTCTGGAATCTGCCTATGATGTTCCTTGGGGTTTTCAGGATCTTTTCCCAGAGGCTATCAGTGAATTCTTTCAATTTCTATTTTGCCCTCTTGTTCTAGAATATCAGATCAATTTTCCTTGAGAATTTCTTTTCTTTTTTTTGAGAATTTTTTGAAGGATGATTTCTAGGCTTTTTTTTGATCATGGCTTTCAGGTAGTCCAATAAATTTTTTTTGAACTTTTCACATAATTTATTCAATAATAATTTAGATTTAGGAATTTCAAAATTTTTAAATTTGTTTTTAAATACAAATCTACTCTGTAATGATATGAATACATATAACATTGATTTTTCACCTATAAAAACTCTATACTAAGAAATAAATTTGCTAAAAACTTTATTTTTTTCTTGTGAAATTAAGTGTACAATATTCACAGTTGAAAAAGTATTCTAAAACTACTCCATCTTCAAAAGCCTGGATATGTATGCATTTATGTGTGTCTGCATGTGCACATGTGTGTATATACACATACATATGTATATATGTATACAGTTCCCACAGTCCAATAATTTTTAAATTATTTCTCCTGTATCTATTTTCCAGGTCAGTGGTTTTTCCAATCAGTTATTTTATGTTGCCTTCCATTTTTTCATTTGTTTGGATCTGTTTTATAGTATCTTGATTTCTCATACAGTCATTGTAAAGCCAAGCACAAGCAGCTTTCCAGAGGAGAGCTGCTATGAACAGCCTTCAAGGTTCTGAATATACAGTATAGCAAACACTCTATTTATTCAATAACAAATTAGAGCAAAATGTTCACAGAATCAAGGTACAGCATTCTCAATGTTACACCTTATCACAGATAATCAAAATTCAGCATTCACTTATCACTAAAATGGCCACATAGTCTTCACCACAGTGGTCACATAGTTTTGAACAAAGTGTAATCATTTAGTTAATCTATCACTTATTAACTCAATCATTCAATTATCCTTAAGGAGGCTTGAGGGTCACAAAATACAAAAGTCAAAGTTCTCCACTCATGGGGCACACTAAGTTACAATATCAGTCACTACTTAACACTCTCTTAAGGAGTAGTGTAAAATACACTGGCCATCCACCACTCGGTCACAGATAAGTTACAATTTCAAGGTCATAAGTAAGTTACAACTTCAATCAGTCACTACACAGTATCTATGGAGAGATCTCTTCATTTTGACCTGAGGTAGGCTCTCAGATTCCCTGGATCCCATTCTATGGTCCCAGCCTCTACCTAGATTCACCAAACTTTCACCTGAGTTCAAAGGCAGACAGCTTCCAGTTCCTTGTCCAGCTCTCCTTGCAGTCCCTGTTCCACAATGAAGCTCACAGTGTCCATTCTACCTTAAATCATTCACAGTCTCTGTTCCCAGAAAGTCAATGCTTTACAAAGCCACAAACAGACAAAATAGCAGTACCACAGTCATGCTTCCTCAGTCTCAGGCAGCTCCAGCTAGTCCTTGGAAATCTTCAGCAGCTCTGGGTGGCCCTCAGAAGAGGATCCAGCACCACAAATTCCCAGGAAGTTCTACCTTTCCCAAGGAGTATTTTTCCTTACATACAGTATTGCTCCTCCCTATTCAGCCCCTTCCTGTCACATCAGCAACAGGGGTTTCCTATTCAGCCCCTTCCTGTTACATCAGCAACAGGAGTTCATACCTTCTGTTTCTTTAACAGACGCTTAATTTGAAACTAGGTGCTAAGTACCTATCAGCTTAGCAATACAAAGTGATTGTCAAATTTCATTACCATTACAGTCATTAGCTTCCATTTGCTCCAATCTAATTTTGAAGGAAGTATTCTCTTCAGTGAGTTTTTAAAATTCCTTTTTCCACCTGGGCAATTTGGCTTTTTAAGGCATTCTTCTTCTTATTGGCTTTTTGGGCCTCTTTTGCCATTTGAGTTAGTCTATTTTTTAAGGTGTTATTTTCTTCAGTATTTTGGGGGGACTTCTTTAGTAGGCTGTTGACTTGCTTTCCATGATTTTTTTGCATCATTCTCATTTCTTTTCCCAATTTTTACTCCACTTTTCTTACTTGATTTTCAAAATCCTTTTTGAGCTCCTCCATGACCTGTAACCAATTCATATTTTTCTCAGAAGCTTATGATGCAGAAGTTTTTGACTTCATTGTCTTCTTCTGGTTCCTTGTTTTGATCCTTTTTGTCCCCCTAAAAATGGTTCTATAGTTTGATGGTGCTTCCTCTGCTTGCTCATCTTGCCAGCCAATTTCTTGACTTTTGAGGTCTTTGTCAGGGTAGAACTCTGCTTCCAGAATGAAGACTGCTTCATCCCAAATTGATTGGGTTTTTGCAAACGTTGTCACAGATCTGAGGAGAGTGCCCTATCTACAGCCACCACAAGCTCTGGCACACTGGCGTTTTTCTCCCCAGGACCACTGTTCAAGACAGCAAGCTAGATCAAAGCAGGTAAAAGCAAGAGCAATTACCATCTGAATGGCCACTTGGTACCCCTGTAATCTGCAGAACAGGAGCTCCTGAGGCAGCCACGTGGCAGCAGCTGCAGATGCCATGCCTCCACCACCTCTGGCCCCAGGGGTAGGGGCCAGATCATGTGCTCTTCTGTCACCCAGTTCCAACAGAGTTTTCTACTGACCTTTTGATGCCTACAACAAAATGGGCATGGAATGAACCCAAAGAGTGTGGAATGATGAGACAAGAGCCAGCCTCCTCTAAGTGCCCACAACCAGTGGAGTCCTTGCCTCATTGCTTTTGCACTTACCTGGCATATGCTGGTTCTTTCTCACCACCATCCCACCACCACCTCTCCCGCCCCACATCTCTGCAGTACAGATGGATCTGGCATTACTTCTCAGCAGTAGTCCCCTCAATTTCCCCCAACTCAGATGTCCAAGTCCCTTCACTGTCCCTGGGGTAAAAGTTCCTGTGACTGGTGCCAAGGCAGCCTCCCAATTTAGCTAACGCTAGAGCTTGCTGCTTTTTATTTAAGTAGATGTAGGACCTAGCCTAGAGGTATTTATTCTTCACAGGGATAAAAACTAGTCCTGGGATTTTTCATCAGATGTTCTCTGTTTGTCCCAGGAGGACACCTATTCTAACCCTAGTCTCTATTTAGCAGTATACACATGCATTTATAGTGATATTTGTGTGTATGTGTATATACATACACATAGTAATACACAATATATGTATATATGTATGTATGCATACCCACATATATATGTATGTGTGGATATGCACACATATATACATCCATACATATAATGCACATATGGACACACATGTACATATGCACATATGTATACACAGGTATAGCATTCTATATCTGCCTTGAGGTGCTCTTTAACTTTTGTGGGGGAAAATCTTGAGAGCTTGGAATTTTCTGACATACTCCACCATCTTCCCAGAATTCCCTCTTGCTCATCATTTTTTATAGCATAACTTTCCATCACAATCATATACTACAACTTGCTTTTGTATTTTGATTTCTAATCCATTATGTTATTAGCTTTCTTCTACCACTTTCAACTCCACTGTAAAAATCTCTTACTTATCTGCCTCTTTTATGAGAGATAATTTTCCCTAGTCTTTCTCTCTCTCCCCCATTCTCCCAGTGCATCCTTCTTTCTCATCCATCCATTTTTTTAGCTCACCCTTATGTAATCAATTCACTTCCATGTCCTCTATCTATTTAAAGTTCTTCCAATTGCCTTAAAAGATAATATTTTTAGGAGTTACGTGTATCATCTTTCATATAGAAATGTAAATTATTTAGCTTTATTGAGTCCATTGTTATTTCTCTTTCATATTTACCATTTTTATGCTTTTCTTGAGTCTTGTATCTGAAAATAAAATTTTCTATTCAACTATGAGCTTTTCATCATGAATGCTTGAAAGTCCTCTATTTCATTAAATTTCCAATTTTCTTTGGAAAGATAATGTTCAGTTTTGCTGGGTATTTATTCTTAGTTGTAATACCTGGTCCTTTAGCTTCTGTTACAACATATTCCAAACCTTTGACTCCTTTAAGGTGGTAGCTGATAAATCCTGTGTTATTCTGCCTGTTGCTGCACAATATTTGAATGTTTCCTTCTGACTGTTTAAAATATATATATAGTAACCTGGGATCTCTTTAATTTGACTCTATTATCCCTGGGAGTTTTCATTTTATGAACTCTTTCAGGAGTTGAGTAATGGATTCTTTTAATTTTTATTTTACCCTACAGTTCTAGGATCTAGAGGGCAGTTTTCCTTTATAATTTCTTTATTTTATTTTATTTTATTTTATTTTTATTTTTTCCTTTTAAATGACTTGTGTAGTTACTTTTAATTTACAAGATTCAGTTCCACATTCACTTGAGTTTCAGATTTTCTCCCCTCCTTTCCCCCCCTCCCCCCCATGGTGGCGTGCAATCATGTATAGGATCTGCAAATACTTTTACATTGTACAATAGTCTGGTTGTATAGAAGGGTTGCAACCAATGAGCAAACTGATTACATTCCTTTGTGAGAAGCAGATACCTGTCAGTACTGAAATTTGTATAAGTATTGTGACATTTAAAAGGGATGTACATAGAAAGAGGATGTGGGTATAAGTGAACTAATCTGAATATTTAAAAAAAAACCCTATTAA
>CM053586.1:100174969-100202033 GCA_028646515.1 Pseudochirops corinnae
TCTCTCTCTCTCTCTCTCTCTCTCTCTCTCTCTCTCTCTCTCTCTCTCTCTCTTTCTCTTTCTCTTTGTCTCTCTCTCTCTCTTTCTCTCTGTCTCTCTCTCTCTCTTTCTCTCTGTCTGTCTGTCTGTCTCTGTCTGTCTGTCTCTCTCTCTCTCTGTCTCTCTCTATCTCTCTCTCCCCTATCTTTCTTTGGATAATTCAGATGAAACTGATGTTTAATAACTCTACCAATCCCTCTACCCATCCCTCTACCCTATTTTCTCATTTGTATAATCTAATTTATATTAAGCTTATGGGATATATTTAAGTTATTTCTTTTTCTTCCTTCCCTTTCTTCTTTAATGTATTCCTTTTGAAAATCATCAAAACATAAGAAAACTTCTGCCAGGTCCTTTGTCTTATTTCAAATCCCTCTAGAATCTTTGATAATTGTGGAGTTCTAAAGGGACACAATTTGTTTTAACCCCTTGTGAAAAACCAGCATCCAGTGGTAAAAACAATTCACAGTTGGTCATCTCAGTACTTTGAGTAACCCAAATATTTCTTTAAAATTACCATGGTAATTCATAGATTATTCAAGATGAAAGTCAAGACAATTCCTCCAGGGGTTATCATTTCATAGAGGTTATAAATGGTGTTGACTGGGTCATCACAACTATTATTATATATATCCCAACTATATCAATACTCTGGGGTCGGTGGCTCTAAACCATTTAGCACTATTTCCTAAACTGTAATATCCAAGACTCTTTATTAAGTAATATATGTTAATCATGACTTTTCTGTCATACAACAACCTATAGATACTGGCTGTGGGTCTGTGGCCTTTCCTGTTCGAACCCATATTGCTGCTCCTTCTGTAATTGAAAGTAATAGGTGAGCAAGTAATTTAATTAGCATGGATAAAAACAGTAAAATTAGAAGCAATACTCTCAAGTATCTATTGGTGCACCATTCTATTCTTCACCAGTTCCAGCCCAACAAAAACAAAACAAATGAACAAATAAAAAAAGTAAGTGAAGCCCATTTCCTCCTTCTTTATCTGTCTGGAAGCTGTATAAAACAGGAGGGGGGAAACCAGGAATTTCAGTGTCTTACAACAGACCTCACATCTCTAAATAGGCTGATATTGAGATAAAGGAAATTAATTCAAAACATATTGTCTACACTAGAACTGCAAATACACAGAGTACTTTTTGGTGATTTCTCATGATCTCTGTGACATGGGTATATAGAACAACAGACATTTTGCATCAGATTCTTTGGATACACTAAGTTATGTATGTTATTAGCTGATTCTAGTTTTTTCTACCTTTAGCTACACAGAAAAAATTGGGTTATCCCAAATTCATTCATCTGATTCTCATATAACATTATTTGAAATCTTCTCACCACTCTGGACCCTCCTTTGGACTTCTTTTTCCCCAACTTTTTTAGGTTCTAGTACAATGCCCTACATAATCACGGGAAATTAATATGTGCTTATTGAAATGAATTGAGTTAGCAGGCATAGCATAGTACAGTAGAAAGAGCATTGGTTTTAGAGTTTGGACCTGAGTTCAAATCCCATCTCTGAAGGTTACTACCTGTGTAATCTTGGGCAAGTCACTTAATGTCTTTAGGTGCCAGTATCTAATAAGGACAAGTGAATATAATTATCATGCAAGTCGTTTTTAGTACCAAATCAAAGACATTATTAATACCCTTCTAAAATGGGACATTGTGAATTGTATATGATGCTCCAGATTTGGTTCAATGAAGGTAGGAACAGAAATACTATAACCTCCTTCATTCTAAACATTGTCTTTCCAATTGATACAAACTAACATAACATTAGTTTTGCCTGTCAGGTCTTATTAGTTCTATATTGATCTTACTATCTATTGAAATCTCTAGATCATTTTCATAAAGATTGTTGTATATCCATGTGCCCTCAAGGATATACTTGGTTTTTTAAAAAAATAATTTTTTTTCCAATTATATGTAAAATGATTTTTAAATTCATTTTCTTAAATTTTGAGTTCCAAATGATCTTCCTTCCCTTTTCTGAAATGACAAATAATTTAATACAGGCTACACATGTGAAGTCTTTCAAAACATATTTTCATATTAGTCAAGTTGTTAAAAAAAACAGACAAAAGAATACAAAAAATACAAAAAATAAAAAAAGTAATATGCTTTGATCTGCATTGAGATTTCATCTAGAGGTGAATAGCTTTTTTTTTTAAAATCATAAGTCCTTTGGAATTATCTTGTATCATTCTAAATAATAGCTAAATCATTTGCAGTTAATCGCCATATAGTATTGCTTTTGCTGTGTACAATATTCTCCTGTTTCTGCTCAATTCACTCTGCATCAGTTCATGTAAGTCTTTCTAGGTTTTTCTGAAAGCATCCTGCTTATCATTTTTTATGCCATGATAGTATTCCACTACATTCATGTACCACAACTTGTTTAGTAATTCCCCAATTGATAGGCATTCCATTAATTTTTATTCTTTGCTACCATAAAAAGAGCTGGAATAAGTATTTTGTACAAACACTGCTTCTAGGGATGTGTAAGTTCTAATTTTTCCAAAATTGTATGATCTCAGGAGAAGCATGCTCAATGCTTTCTTTCCTATGCTTTTGCCTATGAGGGGCCACAAGCACACTGTTCTGCCCTGGTACTGTGATTACAGGGTCCCTGCTCCTGCTAATGCTTCTCCTTCCCCTGAGACTATGACCCATAACCACATAGGAGCAACACAATAGAGTCTTGCCCTCAATGACAGCAAAGGTTTTTTGGTAATCTCTTTCAGACTAGTTTTCCAACCCATTTATCATCTGTGGCCTGAGAATTCTGGAAGTTGCCACAGCCTCTGATTCAGTCACCTCTGACACCTGCTACTGGTTTGCTGAGGCATGGCACAGCCTTCCCAGGACTGTGTTTCATTCTTACTTCAGTGAGACAGACCTTTCTTGCTGACCTTCTAAAGCGGTGTTGAATTGAAAAAGTAGTTTTAGCCTGTTGTTGCTGGTAGTTCTGTCACTCCAGAATTTGTTTTGAGGCATTATTTTAAGATTTAGGGGGAAATTTTGCATGCTTTCACTTTGCCATCTTGGTTCAACCCCCCATTATCCATAATGTACAGGTTAAGTTGATTTTTGAACCCAAGTTCTCTTTTGTCTCTATGTTTTTTTTTACTTTAACCCTTTATTCCAATCAATCTAAATGCTTATTTGGATCACCATTTAATCATACATCAAAATATCTATATTTTGTAACTTTATGGCCTTTTGGAATATGGTAATTCTTTCATTTATTCCTTCATCTAGGATCCTTATAGGAACATTTTTGATACATTATTTAAGTGTTTCTTTTGAACACTAAAATAAGAGATTATTTCTCTTCTGCTAGCATCTGGGCTTAGGCAAAAAAAAAAAGGAAAAGAAAATACTGGGGCTCTATGTTTTATTTCAGTTTGCAGCTAAAATATTTTAATATTTGAGCTTTCTTCTTTTGTACTTCTTACATGTTTTCTTCCTTTTATAGCATTTACCTTCCCCTCACTCATTAGGCAAGGTGAGAATAATTAAGATAAATTAGTGAAATAAGGAATGTCTTAAATGTCATACTTCCTTTGGTGTTCAATCATCACATTCATTATTTCTTATAAATACAGTTCTACGTATAGGTATTAGACATGGTTTCAACATAATTTTCCTTCTGATGTCTTTATAATTGAACTGTCATTCAAACATTAAACAGCTATGATTTTACAGGAGTAGACCCCCACCCAAGGTTTCAAATTAAAGAAATTTTAAGATCACCATAGAATAATCCAAGACAATAAGGATTAATTGACCTGAAGGAACAAGATTTCCAAATTATTTTTTCTTCCTTCTCCACTTAAGGAGGACATCTTGGAAGAAAAAACTCAGTTTACATTTATCAACTACTACATGAAAATGGGAAAGAGGATAAAGGACTCAGTTTGTGATTTATCATTCTGATGCCTTCCAATTATATTTATACCAGAAGGTGAACATGTATCAGGTGTTTGCCTAAATGAAAATCTTTAAATATAAAGGAAAATCAGGGAAAATCTGTTGAATCACCAAATGATATTAATATGTCAAAAAGTTTTAGACACTTCTTCATGTCTTTATTGGCCACAATATTGAATTTTTCTCAATTAAAACAAAGAGAAATAAAAATCTTTTCTCTTCATTTATTTAGGGATTATCACTCCTATAAACAATATGGGCTGCATGTTGTAATAAATGTTGGTCAAGTAAGTCTAAGAAGCTCTAACCTTGGCAGTTGGTCCTTTTGTAGCTAAAATAAAAGTTAAGTAATTACCTGGTTAAGATGACATTCTTTGAACATTTTTTTTTCAAATTGGAAGAATTTGTTCCTTGAATACAAACTAAATTACTAGTAATATAGCAAAGCTTTTCACATTTAGATGTTGCTTATTCTTGCTGATCAGTTAAACTTTGAAAGTCTAGTTGAATAATAATATAAATATTATAAATAGTATAAATTATACCCTGATGAATTTACAATTCTTCCAACCCAAATTTCTAGCTACATTCCAGAATTGTCTTTTTGTGTTCTTTTTATTCACTTCAATTTTCCCAATACACTGTCTCCTATATAACTTTCATCCCTGCCTCTATCTGCCTCTGCTCTCTGATCCTTTTTCTGTTTTTTTTTCCTCTGTGTCTCTGTATCTCTTTCTTTTTCTCTGTCTTGTTTGTCCATCTGTCTTTGCTTTCTTCTTCCCAGGTCATGTAACCAGGATTGGATAGAAAATCCTTCACTACTTGTCAAATGAAATGACTACCACTCATTTATAGTAGTTCATATAAGTAGCAATGATACCATCAGAAGAAAGCTAGAAAATATTGCTTTAATTGTTAAATTTTAAGTGAATGTATCAGAATGAAGGAGGAAAATGGTGAAGTCATTCACATAGAAGGAGAGTGGAAGGAGCTAGTGAAGCTGATTGATAGGTTTGCTGCTGCTGCAGGTTTTCTCTATCAGTAATGGACAGGACCACAATATAAATAAATCCTAGTGAGAAAATTTACCCTTCAGCAAACAGTTGATCGAGATGGATCCAATCTTGAAAGAATTGAGCAAGTTAGTAAAGAGAATTCTCCAGAAGCTTGAAAGAAGAGTACATACTTCAAATTTTTCTGTAGTTTTTAAGGTTCTTAAAAAAAATCACTATCATATGAAAGAGATCGGTGGTATTGTACCTAGAAGCAAAAGAAGTGATGATATTCCAAATAGATTATTTAGCAATAAATTTGGCCACCGGTCTCCAAATAGGAGACATTTAACAATTATACCTCCAAATTGAGTACCATGTTCCTCAGTATTCATGAGATTTTATTAAAATTTGATGACTGTTTTCATTTGTCATCCTGTCACTTTATTTCAGCTTTTGCTATTGTCATTATGCTTTGGAAAACATAAACTGAGTTTTAAAGGATTTGTTTAAAAAAATTCAACTTATCTCTGTCTTAATTATGCTGGTATAAATATTAATAAGTGAGAGTCCAGACTAGTTTTTCAACAACATCTGTAAAATTCCAATTACAGAAACATGATTGACAAAAAGTTTATGACTTCCTGGGACACGTGGTGTTTTTGTCAGTACTAGTTATTGAAGACACACACTAACTTTGGAAAAGAGAGCTAAAGAAGACCATATCTAAACTTATTTTAATGTTTACTTCAATCAATTAATAATCTCATCTATATGCATGCTTCCTCCAACAATGCAAGTTGCAACCCATGCAGGCCTGTTCATCCTTGTCTTGTCCATGACTACCTATAAATTCTCCACTAGAGGAAATTCTTCATATTTCTTGACTATCAATAAAGCCAAATAAACTGACATTTGATTATCTCTCATTCCCACAAAATGACCCACTTCTATTTCAAGTTACACACCTCTCAGGTATCATTTGTGTCACAATTTTTAATTGCTTTTTCAATATAGCCTACTCTTACTCAAGACACATGTCACCACTTCCTTTAGAGTAACATCTAAATTCAGTTCTTCATGGGCTGTTTATTACATGGTTCAGAGACATAGTATCAGTGTAAGAGTCTGAATATTAAGGTAGGAGGTTTTCAAGACATTGACCCCTTGCATAGCTTTGTGTAATGTGCAATATATTCTATTAGTTAACCAACCGCTACATAAATCTTTGTCCCTCTCTAATTGCTACTGTCCCATTTCTTTATTAATCCTCTACCTTATTAATTCTGTCTTCCAAGGAAATGAAGGAGACATATTCTTATATGGCTTTATAAATTGATAGAAATGTTCAATCTCTCTCGTTATTTAAACCTCTGAGTTCCTCTATCCCCCCACACATGTATTATAAATGAAGTTTTCTTATGAACTTTCATTTCTCTTCTTTTTCTCTCAATCTCAAACCTCTGATAAAGCAGACTTAGACAACATCATTGTTAATCATTATGTCATTAATTACAACAACAAGAATGATTTGCTGTGTACCATAGTGAGTAAAATTCACAGCAAACCTTATATTTATGTACTCCAAAAGCAGGAGAAAGAGACACTAAATTGAATGATCTCACCAACTATGCCACTGATTCTTTTTAAACTATAGAAATACAGTTTAGGATGGTAATTCAAGTCTCTCAGGGATTAATAATACTTCATCATAAAATAAGATCTAAATTCAGTTCTCTCAAGTTGTTTTTTTTTAATCTTTACTTCAAAGATGACAGTTAACTCACTCAGTCTCTTGAGATAGAAATTATTTTAGTCTTTCCTCTTTGTGCCTCATACAGTGTCCCTCATCCATGACAGTAAATTCTTTTAAATGACAAATAAACTTTTTCCCTAAGGCTCTTATTTTTGCCTTCTTAAAGGTACAGTAATAATCAAAGTCTCTGTGAAAGGCTATTTAAACCAGGGTTACATCAAAAAGAAGAACTTTTAGGCAGAAGCTTGAGGTTATTAAAGAAAGTTTGTAATTTCCCAAAGCCAAAAGAGATCTACTATAATTCCAATTTGGAGCCTGATTCACTCTTCAACTTCATTATCAGTTTAAAATGTATTTATTGTTGGAATGGCTCTAGCCATGGGTCATCAGTCTGACTGCACAACATAATCTCCATGCTAGCTATTTGTATACCCTTATTTTTTTTTCTGTGTGGTTCGTTAGTCAGACAAGGTTAATTTCCTTTAAGTAATCATGGATATCACTTTAAACATGTACTTTATTTCACAGCTTCAGGCAATAAGCTCATTGTCACCTGTCAGGATTTAAATGATCTCGCTGTGGGAAGAGAATTCCTCTTCCATTTGCATTCTCTCATGAAGATCCTTCAGGACGGTACAAAAACCTTTGCAAACCTATCTCCCTAATTTTTACTCTGCCTAATCAGTTCACAATTCCAAGAAGGGGCACTTCTACTTCTGAGACTAGAAAAATCAGCAAAAATGGACAGAGACAGATAATTTGATGTATTAAATTGCAGATGTCATTATAATTTGTCTTTCTTCTTCCTTGTGAGAGAAAGGAAGATGGTAGCCTACTTGGAATGATAAGTAGACAAGAGATTGTTTGGAATAGTCATTGTGAGGGGTCAGATAAGAGAGTCCAGCAAAGATTAGTAAAAAGGAGTCCCATTCAGTGATGAGTAGGCACATTCCCTTGAGAAACTTATAGACCTTATGTGTTAATGAGTTGCATTCTGAAATAAAGATTCAAAGTTTTCTGATTGTTGAAAAACTAGAAGAAAATTCAAATTGCCCTTTCTGAGCAGCTTCATCAAGGTCTCACTTGGTACTCTAATACAATGAGGAAGATTTAGTGTATAGTTTGCCCAACTCTAAAGCCATTCTCATTATAATACAACTAACTCATTTGAGATGAACATGAATGAAAAAATAAATGAAAGGCTACTGAAGGTTTTTAATACAAGAGGTAGCCAGGTGGGACAATGGATAGGACACTGTAATTGACATTGGGAAGACTTGAGTCCAAATTGAGCCTCAAACACTTTCTGGGATCTTGGGCAATTTCTTTAACTTCTGTCCTTCTCAGTTCCCCTACAAAATGGGGATAATAATATAGCACATATTCCCCAGGACTGTTGTAAAGATCAAATGAGATAATATTGGTAAAACACTTGTATCAGCAAGCACTCTAGCATACCCAGGGTTGCTGCTAGCATAGGTTCTTAGAGCTACTTTTCTAAAGGAAAGCAACTCAAAATGGGTTAACAATCTTACTTTATTCAATCAAACATATATCATTTACCTAGGTCAGGGGGAAAAGTCAGCACTCTGAACTTCAGAGAATACGAACAGAATAAAAACACAAGTTACAAGCAGACAAAGAAACAGATCAGCAGACAGGCTTCCAGTCATCCAACCATTACATCCATACCGAGTTAGTTACCATTGAGGGAAGCATCAACACCTGGGTTTTCAAAGCTGGAGGGCTCAACGGCTTCCCAGAGTCTCATCTGGCCAAATCACACAACACTTTCCAAAGTGAGCCCCAAAGCAAAAACTCACATCAGGATATATATAGCCTTCTCCTGGATGAGAGAATGTCACAACCTTCTTGACCCACTGCCCAATCACAAAGTAATAAGGTGTGGGCATTCCTGAAAAACAAGCTTCCCGCCACAGGCTCCATGTGATAACATTCATCCTATTAGGGGGCAGAGCATAATTTCAAATCAGGGAAGGTTCTCAGAGTCACTTAATCCTATCAAAGAGCCTAGGGGCAGGGAAGATCTTCAGATTCCCATAACACCACTTTATAAACCTTAATGCTTTCTATGTAAATCATGGCCAGAGTATAATATTTATAAAGTATTAATCACTGGAGAGAGAGAGACACAGAGAGAGAGAGACAGAGAGAGAGACAGAGAGAAGAAGAGAGAGGGAGAGAGACAGAGACAGAAGAAGAGAGAGACAGAGAGAGACAGAGAGACAGAAAGGAACGAGACAGAGACAGAGAGAGAGACAGAGAGACAGAGAGAGAGAGAGAGAAAGTGCTGTAGTTGAGAATTGACTTAAGAAGATCAGGGTTCTGACTCACCACGACTCATTTGGTTTCTCAGGCCCCACTCAACTCTGTAAGACTTTGCACTGGAGAACAATTGATGCTTTGAATTTGTAAAGGGAGCTGCCTCATCAGAATTTCCCTATGACAGTTTCTCAGTGTGGTCCTAGAATCCATTTCTTGGAGACAGGGAGGTCAAACCTATTTTCCTAACAGTAAAATGATGTTTTAATTTTTAATATCATAAATGTCTCTAGATATAATCCACACAAACAAAGTTCTTGGGGGTAGTGTCCTCAATAATTTTTAAGGAATAAAGAGATACTGAGGCCAAAAATGTTTGAGAAACACTGCCTAATTAAAATAAAATTATAGGTATCTCTTTGTATTTCTCCTTCCTATATATAGACAGTGCTCTAGTAATAATTATAAAGAAGCCAAAACATTAATGTAGCTTAGACTCCTGGAAATTAATTATTCTAAGTAAAGTTGGCTGCTGATTATCACTTATCAAACCATTTCTTTATTCTACAAAGTCTGTCTTAATGGAAAAGCAAAATATGCTTACTTGTGACTTTATTATGGCTTTGGACTTGCAGGTCAAGAGGGATCTTTCCTCATAGCATTCATACATATTCAAAATACTCATGCATATTCACGTGTTCTATATCTTTTAGCTTACACCAAAGAATTTTTCAAATTAACAAAGATTGATTTGTTCCTTGTCACCTCTTTCAGATGTCAGTTAGGTTTAAATGTTACATTAACAGTATCAGTGAAGAAATAAACTTGATAAGCATCTTAATCATGGTCAAATTATAATAAATCTCACTGATTAAAATGAAATATCTGAGTTTTTTTTTCTTCCTATCATAACTGTAGAATGAATCTTGGGAGAGTAAAAGTTTAGAGACAGAGCAGAATACCCTCTTATGACCCAAGATTGACTTTTACAAGGTACAACTTTACCTTTAACAACACAATATTTTGCATTTCTCTCTGTACACATTGTCTACCCAAAGCCCAGACTGTAGTCTGATGCTTTGAAGAAGGAAGTTAATGAGCACTCCCTTACTACAGCACTAGCAAAACCTTCATATGTGTCCATTGTCCCTGAAAGGCTTCAGAAAACAGCTCACAACATTGGTAAGCCAGCATCCTCCCCTGATTTTTCCTTTGTGGTAAGTCAACTATTAGATGAAGTTCTTAGTTTAAGGCACTGCAGAGTGACAGAATGCCTAAGGTGACATATGTCCCAGTTTTTGAAAGAGAGAGATACTTGTCCAAATCCGTAAAAGGAGATGTTTCTTTACTTTTAATCATGTTTTCCTTCTAATTTTATCAATATGTCCTTTAAAAATTTTACCAGCATTATTATTAAAATAGTGCCCTATTTTAGTTTTCTATACATGAGTGTCTTTGGAATTGTTCTATTCATTACTTATGAACCCCACAACCCTTAAAATTACTTTTATAGTTGTACACTTCCTTAGTTTTTTTTTTTTTTGTCATTTTGAGACGTGTATGTTTGTATATACATACATCCATACATACAAAAGTACATGTATAAATCAAATTACAGGCTCTGGATTGGTGGCAGAGGTATTATGAGAGAGAATGTTTTACAAATATTGTAAAAATTGAATTTATGAAACTCAGTAATTGTTTAGATTTAGGAATAGAGGAAGAGGGCAGAATCAAATGTGATTGAGAGCTTATGACTAGATGACTAGGAGGGCAGTGATATGAAAAATGTGAGAGAAAAGTTGGGAAAAAGGTCCAAAAATCTGGTAGGTTCTTCTGATAGTATACTGAGTTTGAGGTGCTGGTGGAACATCTGGGTGAAGATGTTCAGGAAGCAGCTGGAGATGTAAGTGTGAAGCTCAGTGGCAAGATTAATTCTGGATAACTAAATTTGGAAGTCCTTTGTGTAGAAGTGATCATTGATCTTATAGGAACAGATGAACTGAGCTAGGGAGAGAATGAAGGAAGAAAACAGCAAGACTTGTAATAAAGTCTTGGTGGCTTTCTAATAACTAGAATACGAAGAGGATGGAGGTTAGAAAGATCAATCAGACAGGTAGGATAAGAACCAAAGGATGCAGTTACATGGAAGCTATAGGAAAAGAGAATAACCAGGAGAAGATAATGATTAGAATTAGCCAAATGCTTCAGAAAAATTAAAGAAGATAGGAATTAAATGCTTCTAGATTTAATAATTAAAAGGAAATTGGTCATCTAGAAAGAGCTGTCAAACACATGAAAGATTCTGCTCAGAGAATATCAGGAGGAAAGTTCTATAGCTGGGAAGGAGCTATTGGTGCAGTAGAGCCAGTACTGGCCCTGGAATCAAAAAGACCTATTTCCAAATCAAGCTTAAAATGTTTATTTGCTCTGTGACCCTGGAAAAGTCACTTAACCCATTTTCCTCTGTTTCCTCCACTGTAAAATGCAGATACAAATGATACCTTACTTCACAGGCTTCAAAGAAGAAAATACTTGTTTAAAAGAAACCGATACATAGTAGGCTCCATATAACTGTTTTTTCTTTAGATGTCTATCTCTCCCTCCCACAGTCTGCTCTTTGAGAGCCATTAGGTTAGTCTCAGTTTTAGGGAAAGTAAGAGGAAAATGGGGAATGGCCTTTTCCAACATAACTAGACTCCATAGAGGAAACATAAATGTTCCCCAGGAGTGTAAATGATACAGAACAAACTGCAGAAATATAGTATATTGCTAACTCCATTTGATGGGCCATTGCTTCTTTTGGTGCCAAATGACCTTGCCATTACAGTAGCAGTGATGTGTACTGTGTGACAATTGCTGCTTTTAAACCACTTGAGAATTATCCAGTCTAGTGACTAGAAATGTTAAAGTGATCATTGGTTCTATCTCTCTATTAGTGAGAAAGGATTGAAAGCATCCTGTAAAACTTTAAAAGATACAATTCAGCATTTGGGAATCATATGACTTGTACATCTCAGAGCAGCACAAGGTTTTACAATTCTCTTAGTCTCTTTATACTATATTTATTTTGTGTGTGGATTTTTTAAACCATTATATGCATTTATTTTATTATTATGGTTTCAGTCCTATGTAACAAAATTGTGTATAACACATTTAAATATTGAAATCTCTCCTTTCTGGTCTCATTCATTTGACAATGATTTTACTCAAGAACTGTGTACACTGTACACTAGCCTTGATATCCTAGGGAATATCAGAGATGCTAGGGAGAAGGGGCCTCAGGGGGCATTTTGTCTAACTGGTTCCTGAAAAGGAATCCTCTCTACATATAGATGCTAAATTAGCTGTGAAGCTCAGCAGCAGAGGGGCCCTAATCCCTTCCAAGGCAACGCATCTTCCTTTTGCTTAATTCTAACTCTCAGGGCTCTTTTCATTACATTGAGGCTAAATCTGTTGCACTTTAAATAATCACGCATTGTCCCTCTCTCTGCATTCTGGGGCCCATATAACAAGGGAAAAATCCCATTTTCCATCTGATAGGTTTGAAGACAGCAATCAGGACACCTCTACATTTTCTCTTGTCTGAGCTAAGCATTAAAAATTCTATCAATAAGTCTTTATACAGAATGATCTTCAGTTTCCTGAGTATTCTGACCACTTTTTTTTTTTCTGGATATGGATCTAGTTTGTGAATTTCTTTTGTAAAATGTACTACGCAGAACTCAAAGCAAACTCTTAAGACAGAATCCTGTGAAACCCTCATCTGACTTATTCAGGCATTTTGCCTTTTTCATTCAGCCTATGATGGCATTAACATTTTTGGCTTTTTTCAGACTATTGACTCATCACACTCAGTTCATTAAAACTTTTAGATATTTTCACACGGACTGCTACATCTATACAATCTTATATAATAAGGTACTTATTAAATGTTTATTGGCTGATGGACTAGTGAGTCCTCAATAGAAGTTGTTAAAGGAGCAATACTTAAGTTAAAGTAGAAAATTTATCCTTGACAAAACTTTGTATAAGACAGCTTCTAGTCAATCTGAGTTTGTGAGGGTTGGGAAATACATGCAGGCTGCAGGTGGTTGTGTTGAGGCACAGGGAGTGTTTAGGCACAGGGAGTTTTGAGGCCCTGGAACAAGCTGGGTCACACAGAGTTCAGAGCATTGCTCAAGGTTCTCCTGTGTGTGGTTGCCAAGTGTTCCAGATTAGTGTCTCCACACCCTGGGGCCTTCATGTCCTTGTGACTACACCTCCCCTCTCACAATTCTGTTCAGCTGGGCTTTGTTTTTTTCACATGGGGTACATGCATCTGGGAGATATATAAGGCTCAAGCTTTGGGGGTAGTTTGAAGTCTGTACAAAGAGCTTGCTATAAGGCTTCCCCATGGAGAGACTTTAATAAACTGTCTCTGCTTGCACCTATGAGCCTTGACTCTTCTGTTCTTGAGAATGTGCTGGCACCTTCTCCATTAGGGTAAGTAACCAGCTGCCCCTGTCATCAGGTAGCATATCCTGACAGAGTTCAGGGCAATTAACTCAAGGCTAATATTTTTTTTTATGTCTGGAACATATTCCCTTATTCAGGATAAGAGTATCTTCATTAATGCCCAACACACACAGAGAGTGTGGAGACAGAATATAAATGACATTTCAAAGATGTTAAAGGCTATGGATTAATCTAAAGACCAATAAAGTTGAGATAGAGATCACACTTGTGATTTTCTTGGTATGGAGAACTCCTAGGGTGGGGGTGGAGGGCTCTGCCAGTGCTGGTCAGTAGCTTGTCTGCAGTTTATAGCTTTAGGGAGTTATCTAGAGCACTGAGAATTTAAATGACTTCGCCACAGTCACCAAGTTGATATGTGTCAGAGGCAGGAGTTCAGACTCAGGTTTTCTAGATTCAACAATGGCTTTCTGTCTACTAGACCAACTGCTTCTCAAGGATTAATAATCTGATTAAAATAAAATATGTGAAAAAATGCTAGGGGGTAAAAAGGAGAAAAAATATCATTAACCAATGCATGCTCAAAAACTTGGTAAATGCGCCAGAATATTAAACTAAATTTGTTTTTCTCTCTGTGCACAATTCTGGAATTTTCATGGTCTAAAATCTGAGTTAAAGCCCAAAGGGAGAAAAAAAACCCTGTATGATAAATATTTTAAACATTTCTCTTCATATTGAAATATAAAATAAAGTCTTTCTGTGGATTTTAGGAAAGTACTTTTCAGAAGTATGTTCTTTGTAATTAAAGTGGCTAAGAAGATACCAAGATTGAATGATATCTTTGAAAGTCTCTTGAGTCACCCATAACTAGAGTGCTCTTCACAGGGTTAGATTAAGGCATAGTTTACCCAATATAATGCTAAAGTACTTTAGATCTAATTCATACTAAACATGATTTCCATTTAACCAGAACAGCTGTGAATTTCTGCACATTTTCTGACATGATTTTGGGATTATTTTGGTTGTTTTCCGCTATAGTCTTGCTCCCTGCCTCACTGCATTGTTGAGGTGACTCTAGTCTCTCATTGACTATATTAACACAATTATGGAATTACTTAACAAAATAGATAGATGGTCTATCTGTCTATATCAGTGGTTTTCAACCTTCCTAATGCCGTGATCCTTTAATACTCATATGTGGGCGGACCCACCTGGAGACAGATAGAAGAGCAGTGTCTCAGTTCCTAAGACCATCAGAAATATGTGTTTTCTGATGGTCTTAGGCCACCCCTGTGTCCCCTGTGAAAAGGTCGTTTGACCCCCAAAGGGGTCGTGACCCACAGGTTGAGAACCACTGGTCTATATCTATCTACACACACCCGCATATATACACATAAAGTGAATATGGTCATTAGATTACATATGCATATGTAATATATATACACATGTGGCTATGTGAATGTGTGTATAATATATACACATAAATATGTAATTTAATGACAAGTTTCACTGTTTAGAAGCATCTTATGACCAGAAATTTGGTAGAGTAAAACATGAAGACTCTCAGCCAATCTAGTGAACAGAGGTTATATATGCTACATGGCTACCACTGAGCTGCTTTATTTAGGGTAGGGAAATTACAATGAAACTAGGTAAGGGAAACTGCAGGTGAACAAACTCCCTCTAGAAATTCAAAAGTGCAACTGTTCTGCAACCTATAGTCTTGGATAGTTGTCTGGAGTACTTGGAGGTTAAGTGATTTGCCCGGAGTTGGAGTTATTTGTCAGAAATGTGACTTGAATGGAAGACTTGTGAATTCTCACATTTCTTCTCATTAATACATTTTTATATACATGTTCCCATTAAAGTCTCCTAATAATTCTATGAGATTGTTACCTATTCCAATTGGAATTATTCTAAATTTACAGAAGAGAAAACTAGGACTTCCAGAGGTTATGTGACTTGCCCATGTTCATATAGCTTGTACATATCAGGGGAAGGATTCAAACTTGTTTATTCATAATCCCAGTCCAGCTCTCATCCACATTGCCTTGCTCAATTCTTTAACGTTGCCTATTTCTTCATTTCTAGAGAGGGTACTTTATGGTCTCCAGAGCAGCTTGAATCCTGACTGCATCAACAGAGAGAAATCTGTTAGTATCTCTGTATATTGTAATGGTGTCACAGATAGAAATGGTCATCTATGCTACACCTAGTTGTGTCATGCTTCCCAGCATTGGCTAGTTTGTCCCTAGCATACACTCTAAGAGTACACAATGTACTCCTTCTTAATCTGATTCCATCCAAAACATGCTTTCAAATTATCTGACACCTAAAAATCCTAGCACATGTTCTAGAGGCAATTAGTCTCTAGTATTGAAGCCCTAGTACTATGAGGAAATCTCCACCAATTTTAAATAGCATCTTCATTTTCTTTTGTTTCCTTCCCCTATATAGTGCAAGGTTTTCCATATTATGCCAATAGTATACTGCTTGTAAGACCATATTTCTCTTCTTTCACTCTCAGAAGCAAAGCATAGTGAATATTCTTTTCCAAATGACCTAGCAGAGGAATTAGAATTTCATGGCATACCTCAACTACTTCAAGTCAGAAAAAATGTAATAGACAGTTGGAATCCAACTGAAGAGTCTACTCTTAGCCATTTCCTCACTTTTCTGTTACTATCTTATGTTCTGCAGGGCCAGTAGATCTACCTAGGCAAAGCTTCTCATAGCACATTTTATTTCATACTTATCCAGCACTCTCTGAATTTATTTTCTATGGATTTTCCCTCTTTCATTTTCTCAGAGAGGTAATAGGTACAAGGGACTCATCTCTGATTCCAGACTTAATTCCAGATCCACTAAAACACCAGTTTTCTTTTTCTTCCACCCCTCTGGAGAAGGACTTACATAGTCCTGACATGATTTGCAGTTGGGAAGGGAGCAAATGGCAGAGGTAGAGGTCATTCCCTTTAAAGATCTGAGTATTTGGAGGTTCCTATGTAGTAGTCAATAAGGGAATTGCTTTGTCACCTCCAAATGACCCAAGTTCCCTAGTTCTGAGACACATGGATGTCTAGAAGCATTCAGTAGCTTCATGATCCAAGAACCAACATGATGAAATAACATACATTACACCATAGACTAGAAGCATGCATGGAAATTTTACTTATGTCATGTTTCATAAAGATCATAGAATCACAGATTTGGAATGGAAAGAGGACATCTGGGACAATTATTTCATTTCAGAAATGAGTAAACTGGGGCCCATGGCTGATGGTAAGCATCAGAGACATAATTTGAATTCAGGTCATCTGATTTCAGAGTCAGTGTTCTTTCTACTGTATTATTTTCCTTTATATAAAATAAATGATAAATGCTCTTTTATTCAGAAAAAAGTACGATGTTTAACTTTTATGTTTAACATAATTCAGCTTCCTTTTTCAGAACATAAAACATCTCTACCAAAAGAGTAAGCATAATGACTCATATTTATGTAAATGCTTTAAAGTTCACAAAGCATCCTCTTCATAACAGCCCACTTGACAGTTACTATAAGTTCCACTTTTTTTGCTGTTAAGACTATTGAGGTATAAGAAGTTAAGCAACTTGTGTATGGTCACACAGCTGGGAAATACTAAAGCTGTATTTTAATCCAGGTTTCTTGACTCCAAGACTTGCATTTTCCACTCACTATACAATATTTTCTGTTAAAGAGCAAGTTTTAAGAAATAAACACATTGTTTAAAAAAAACCCCACAACAACCATAGATACATGAATGACAGTTATCCAGGAAATAAACCTATTTAAAATATTTGTGAAGGAATATATATATATATATATATAATCTCTGTATGGGGTGGGAGGAGAGAACATTATGGAAAAGGAAAATTATATTTAAGCCTCAAACACATACTGAAACAAAATCTTTACTTTTGATAATTAAATGATTTCATTTAAATAATACAGTTGGGCAAAAAGCCAAGACAAATCTATACCTAGACATTTACTGTAGGCAGACACATCTCATTCTTCTAAATAAGCCTGAAGAGATTTCAAAGCTTTCCAAAGATTAGACTAATATTTTTAAAGAGGATGACATCAATCAGGACCTGTACTACAGTGGTTTAATTAAATTAAAATTCAGATCCTTGAGCAAAAGGACATTAAATTTTCTTCTTGTAGTAGAAATAGAAATAGACTTGGGATCAAAAGACATTGATTTGCACCCCCGACATCTCGTGTGTCTATAAGTAAATAGTTTTTTGAGCTTCAAGTTCTTTACATATAAAATGGGTGTTCCAATAAAGGTCTTTACATAGCCCACAATGATGTTGGGAGAAAAAGATATCAAAAATCATAAAGCCCATGTAAATAGGAGTTATTGGCATTATTTATTATTAAACAAATATTTCTCTTCCTCACCTGCCCCATTGCCACCTCAGTCAGGTGGCAGGCAATAAACATGTATTAAGTACTAACTCTGTGCCATGTACTATGCTAAATGCAAGAGAAATCTCCATCATGGGAGCCCTCTTTTCTTCATTAGTGGCTCCCTTCCTGGCACTTTCATTTTTGGAAGGGCCTCATTTTGCTTCACATTAATCATATATGAACTTTCCTGGCATACTTATTCTCCTCACCTGTCATATTGCCCTTGCATGGCAACCTATCTTCTTCCCCAACCCTTCACAATTATTCTTTATGTGCCATCTTCCATCATTACAATATAATCTTCTTAGGTAAGAACTGTCTTGCTTTTAATTATACCCTCAAGCACTTAGTACTACTTCTGGAACATAGTAACCATTTCACAAGCGATCAAGAGGCATGCTACCAAGTGTTCAACAACTGGTTTCCTAAAAAAAAAAAAAAAAAAAAAAAAAAAAAATTAAAAAAAATTTTAAGTATACAAAATACATTTTTAAATTTGATCTTCATTTCACATCTTCTTTATTTCTTGCAAATCAAGAAAACATTAATTTGAGTTTTAATGTGTAGGATTTGCCAGTTTCTGAAGTGTAAATGATCACATTGGAAATGTAACAATAACTCTCAGAAGTTGGTTTGAACTGGCTCCAATCTCTGTCTATCTATCTATATAAATACATACATACATACATACATATATATAAATATATATATATATATACACACATATGTATGTATATATGCATATATACATGTATTTATGTATATAAATATGTGTGCATACATGAATATGTATGTGTGTGTGTGTGTTTGTGTGTATCTCTACCTACAGCAGGCAATCATGTGATGTAGTGAATGGAGCACTGGAAATAGAGTTAAGAAGATAGGAGTTTGAATCCAACCATAGACATAACTGTCCCTCAACTTCCATTTTTTCTCTGTAAAATGGGGATAATAACAGTTTCACTTTCACAAAGTTATTGTGAGGATTACGTAAGAAAAATGTGTAGTGTTTGGCAAACCTTTAAACACCATACAATAATAGCTATCATCATCATTATCATTATTATTATGAAATTACATATTCTATCTTATTTAGAGGATCTAGGAAATATTCTCCATGTAGTGTCTCTCAATAAAGTTTTAATTGAATTGAATTCTGCTAAGCATAGATAACACACCAAGAGAGATTCAGTTACATAATTTAAAGCTGTCTCTAAAAATAGCTTCAACTAGTAGCAGAAAAAAGAAATAAGTTGGAATAAAGGCTCACCTTCCACTAAAGGAAGTAGTGTTTCTATGAATTAAAGACCTAATTTAGAGCTATCACATACCACTTGGAAAAGATTCTTGAAGTTCATAAATGAAATACACAAGTGAACCTTAAGTGCTACTGAGTAGGCTTTGTTTCATTTGTTTGTGTTTTTGCCTTTTCAGAAAGATGTAGAAAACTCTGAGCCAAAAGACATAAGTAGACTTCAATATTTCATGTGTAACTAAGCATCAACAAACCCAGTAGGAATGAATGCATGATAACATATATCCCCATTATAGAATATGGGAGATTCTTGTCCCCAAAAATTGAACTTTCAGGCAGTGGTGGCATAGCAAGTGTTTCTGAACATCAGGTTTTGTGATACAAATGTCTAGAATGAATCCTGGAGAGGTAATCTCTGGAGTATATTTCATTCCTGCATGCCCTGGTTACATGGGCTCAAGAGAAGGAAACCATGTAGACAACCTCTTTTATATAGGAGAATTAGAGAGTTTTTTTCTTTAGAAATCATATTTGAAAGTGTCTAGTACCCAATAGAAACAATGGTGGTGGCGAGTGGGGAAGAGTGACATCTTTTAGAGAGAAGAGTATGGTGGAATATAATGTCCTGGAGAGAGAAGTTTATGGACTTTGGGGAAAAGATAACTATACATGTGGCTATACCACTGGAGGAGTAGCAAGGAGCTGAACCATGACACAAGAAAGTTAAAGATTCAAGCTTTGCTTCCTGCTTTTATCATGAGTTGTTGAAATAGAGCAAATCCAATGGAAAGGGAATTTTTAGGAATTTAGGAATCAAAAGTTTATATTTTCCCCAGTGAATGTTAATGCCTTTAAAGTAAATAATATAAGGCTGAAGTCCTATGTGCAAAGTGAATAAAGTGAAATAAAGAATGCTCTGTCCCCACTTTTCTCTGTTACCTTCAGTACTCATGGATATTGGGGAAATTTTAGCTACTTCTCTGGACACGTGGACATGACATATATTCCTGTATAAGTATAATTTGTGTAGTTTGAGATTTTCCTGATAACATTCTAGATGGAAGCAAAATGAAGTAAAATTCATGATTTTTCAGGATTTTCAGGACTATCGCTAGGATATGATCCCACTGATATAATCCCAGAGTTTGGGATGCTGGGCCATGGATTACATGAATATGAGAAAACTGAGAGAGACAATTGGTGGCAGAGCTAGAAGTGGAATACTGGCTTAGTTTTCTTTTTTGATATTTTTCTCCTCTAATTTAGGTAAAATGTTAGAACTTGCATATTTATAACAAAGCTTCAAAACTGAAAACTGATATGAATGTGGAAATTTATGCTTATAGTTAATGAATCAACAGCAGTAACATAAAGAAAACACATTTATTAATCTCTCACACCTCCTCCCTTTCTGCCTATTTTATGTTGGTTTCTCTTCTTAGAATGCAAGTTCCTCAAGGGCAAGGGTTGTCAGCATCATTGCCCTTGTCCTTGTCCTCTTCCTCTTCCTCCTCCTCCTCCTCATCTTTCTCCTTCTCCTCCTTCTTCTACCCAGTAATTATCATAATGCTGAGAAAATAAAAAATACTTAACACATATTTGTGTTTCTTCCTTCATTATCAGTTAGAATATTTACTGTAGATTGACAAACGTTATCTAGCTGTAATTATTAAAGGATTTTGAGACATAAATTTAAAGCAGTTTGTCAGAACATGAAATAATAAATAAAATCCAAGTGTTATCTGGCTAAGACAATTAGTTTTTACTCATAACATCATATAAGAAGGAATCCGTTCTTGAACTGAGGAAATTCCATACGTGTGAACATATCAGACTGAATTTGCAGATAGCCCATTTAAATTAATTTTGCAATCAGTATTTAGAAAGAATTATGATTCCTGAGATTTTATCAGAGGATAATTAATCTCTATGTGGGGGATTAAAAATATCTAGAGACTGAGACAAAAAAGTAAGTGGAAGGAAGAGTTAATTAAAATGGAGAAATATGGCTTCCTTAAAGTGATCTTCCTTAAGTTATACTAAAAGTTTTTTCCTTAAAATAAAATGTAAAACAAGATAGGTTTTACAAGTGCCAGAGATCAGGAAAATGCAGGTAGACATTTTCCTTGTCATATAAGGAGAGAAAAACTCTTATCTACTTCATTATGTCCAAGAAAACATGATTTACGTTGATACAACCAAGTCCAGGATATAACATATTTTATCACAGTTTTAACTGTCTTCAGCTCTGTCTTCAGTTAAAAGAGGATATGATGGGGTGGGAAAGAAAGAGTCAGATCTCTTTTTCTTGAGAAATTTTAGCTGTAAACATTCTGGCTAAATGTGGTATAATTCTTCATTATATGTGTTTTCTGCCACTTTCAAGTCACTTATTGAAGGGCTAAGTGAAGTGGCTGAGACCCAATAGCAGCTTACTACACAGATAAGATACTTCACTGTCCCTAGTAGTATTTTCTGATACTTGTTACATGCTTACCTCTTCCATACCACTGCTATATCCTTTATCAAGCTGGCATGGGAAGAAGCAAAGTGGTAGGAAAAAAACTTGGCTCACTGAATGAAAAATTAAAGTTCAGTAAGATAAATAGGTTCTTAGTCCCCTGTCTTATAAAGATTTCTTGGTAAAATCATGGAACAAGAGAAAGGGTGAAGCAGACAGGTTTAAAGAAAGAAAATTCATCCACATGGCTAGGTTAAAGAAAATTGATGTAGAAATGGAAAGAAAAGAAGAATAAAGACAATGAAAAATGAAATTAAATTTGTGGATATAATAAACAGAAAAATCTAACAGATGAAAATGCAAATGAATAAATTTAATGTGCATATTGCATATGACAGCGAAATCGTAAAGGATTGCTCACAATTGGAAAGACTGAGATAATTCTATATTACTGGAATCCTACATTTGTGTTCCAGTGAAAATCAGAAGATGACACTCTTACAAACTAACCACATATAATCCAAATATCCAATTAGAGTAGCAAGAATGATCTCCATGCTCACTGAGAGTATGCTTGATGAAAATTTGAGAAAGCAAACATATCTTCAGAAATGATCTTGGCAGTCACAAAATTATCTGAAAAGTTAACATTGTGTTGGTTTTATTGTTTGTTCACTTTTAAAAATTAAATATGATTTTTACTGCCTCAATGGAATAAACTGTAGTCTTAAAGTCTCTTGCTACAACCAAAGTCTATATATTAGACTCTATAAAGATGTTTATTGCCACTTCTCCCTTTGAAAAGGTTTTTATGCATATATTATGATTATATGTGATTTATTTTAAATGAAGTTACAGAAATAACTGTTAATTGAACCTCTATCATTGTCAAACAAATAGAATAGGAAAATACAAGTTCAGAAAAGATGTCTGCCACCATGAGGTAGGATGTACTTACATAATGTCCAAATGAAAGGTAAAATGATAGATACCTAACACTAGAATCAGGAAGACCTGAGCTCAAATTCCACATCTGACACATACTTGATGGGTGACTCTGGGCAAGTCATTTAACCCCTCAGTACTCTAGGCTACTCTCTAAAACAAGTTGCAGAGAAGGTACTGACCTGCATTGGTGGAGGGAACTTTCTCATCCAGGAATATCCTCTACCAATGAAATCACATCACATAATCCCTATGCCCTACTCAAAATAAATGTAATGGTTATGAGATTTGAAGCTCTTCCATGCCCCTTGAACTTGCTGAAGTAGCAGGAAGGGGTGGGGCAGGAAGGAGTCAGAGCCAAGTAGGAGCCAGACTGGAGGCAGCATGGTGACTGGAAGTGATAGTGGTGGCAGTGCAAACTCAATTTTTTTTTTGGAGCCAGTCAGAACTTCTGCTAAGGACTCCTGCTGAGGACTGCTGGGGATGGGAACTCCAGGGGGCTGGAGCTGCTGGGAGCAAGCTTCATTGAGGCTGAGCAGTTACTGTGAGGAGAGGAGGATCTTTGCCTGAAGTAGCCTTTTCTGTTTTGAAGGCTTGAGAATGTGGGTGCTTACTGCATTAACTACATGTGCCAACTCTGTGGCTACTGTGATAACTTTGACTTTCTGGTTTTGGGACTCAGTTTTAGGTATTGGAATAAATGTTCTAGCTATGTCCTCCATGTAAAGATCCTGTTACATTTTGTGATTAATAACCATATCAGCATATTTATAGTTACCATAGGCATTGTGAATACTGCATTGTTGATACATTTACTGATGACAAAGCCCACCAGAAGTTCTTTTCCATAAAAAAATAGTGTAATTATTCAATCAATTCCTAGAATATTAAAGGATCTTCTCTAGGAGGTCCATACTACTTAAAAGAGACAAAACTAACAATACATATGTAAAAAATTTCTTGTTAAGTGCCTATTGATCATGTTTAGAATGACCAGTCTCTTGAGTCAGTCCATCAGTATGTGTGTAACAATATACATATATCTGTATATGTATGTAATTGTAATGTAATTTGATCCCTTTGTATTGGCAAAGCTAACAGGTACTTAGCACTTAGTAATTAATCAATCAGCTGTTAAAGAAACAGAAGGTATGGACCCTTGTTGCTGATGTAACAGGAAGGGGTTGAAATAGGAATTGGCTGAAACAGGAAGCAGGTAATGCCATGTGCATATAAGAAGAAGACTCTGCTGGGTCAGACAGATCTTCTTGGAGCTAGGTTCTGGAGGCTGAGGAAGAGAGGCCAGGCTAGAGAGAATGAATTTTTTTTTTGAGAACCTGGATGAAGTGATTTTGATTCTGGAAACTTCTGCTGAGTCCAAGGACCAGCTGTAGCTGCAGAAGACTAAGGAAGCATGACTGTGTTGCTGGTATTTTGTCTGTTTGTGGCTTTGTTAAACCTTGACTTCTGACGAAAAGAGATTGTGAGGGATTTAAAGTGGATTGGACATTGTGAGCTTCAACACAGAACAGTAACAGCACAGAGAGCTGGACAAGGAACTGGGAGCTGTCTGCCTGTGAACCCAGGTGACAGTTTGGTGAATCCAGGTAGGAGCTGGGACCATGGAAGGGGATCCAGGGAATCTGAGGGACTACCCTGAGTCAAGCTGAAAGAAGACTTTACTTGGATACTGTATACTGACTGAGAAGATTGTAATTTATTTGTGGCTGAGAGATGGATGGCCTGTGTATTTTACACTACCCCTCAAGAGAGCACTGAGTAGTGACTGATATTGTAACTTAGTGTGCCCCATGAGTGAAGAACTTTGACTATTGTATTTTGTGACCCTTAAGGAGCCTCCTTAATGATGATTGAATGATTGAATTGATTGAATGATTGTTACTAAGTGATTGATTGACTAAATGATTATACTTTGCTCAAAACTGTGTGACCATTGTGGTGAAAACTAGGGGACCATTTTCTGTGATAAGTTATTGTGAATGCCGTATTTTGATTATCTGTGATAAGTTGTAGCATTGTGAATGCTGTACCTTGATTTACTGTGAATGTTTTGCTCTGATTTGTTATTTAATAGAGTGTTCACTATCCTATGTAATCAGAACCTTAAAGGCTGTTCTCAGTAGCATTCTTCAGGAAAGCTGCTCATGCTTGACTTTACAATGTATACATGTATATGTATGCATGTGTATGTTTCTATATTTATATTCATATATATGTATAGGGACATATGTGTGTGTATATATTGCGTGTATATATTTGTATATTTACATACACTCACATATATATGTACATACATGCACACACACATATATATCCACACACATATCTGTTTTCACACATATATGTATATTTGTGTATAAGAGAAATGACTACTTCTCTCTTATATTAATAATTCATTAACATTAGGGGACTGTAGGCAAGTTACTTAACCCTGTTTGCCTCAGTTTTTCAAATTGAGCTGGAAGAAGAAATGGCAAAACACTTCAGTATCTTTGCAAAGAAAACTCCAAAACAGGGTCACAAAGAGTCAGACATAATTGAAATAACTCAACAATAACATATATGTTGTTATGTATGTGTGTATTTCACATATGTATCTGTGAAATGTATTGAGTGTTCAGAGAGATCTAGCATCTCTGTTATGAGGGCTTCCTGAACCCATTTGGGAGTTATTCTTTTTGTGTCCACCTTCTCCCAGCTCTCAGGCATGTCTCCAAGAAGCAATAGAATGAGCAGCAATTGCACCCTGGTAAAACTGTTCCATTAGACTGGTTCAACCAGGTTGAGGTAAATCAACAGACCTCACACCCATAAACAAGTTTGGAGGATCTCTACCCCAAGTACATGAAGAGTTCCCCTGGGTCAATGGGTGGACGAGAGCAATTTGTTCCAACAGTCATGAAGGTCACTAAAACAAGCACTAAGTGGAGCATTTAGAACTGGGTCATATAATGAAGACAGTAAGATCATCCACTGCATCCCTGGCTATCACCAGTCATTCTGACATTTGTCTTGCCACTGGATTTCAGCTTTGGAATTGATCTCGCCACTGGAAGAGAGAGTAAGCCACTGATGATATTCTATGGCTCTGCCCTACTTAAATCCAGTTCATGCTTGAGTTGAGTTATCATGATGTCCTTGGTTCTCTCCAAAACGAAAGCCAAAGAGCAATATGGATATGGATATGGATATCTGTGATAGGTATTTCCAATGTCCAGTAAGCTCTTTACCAATGTCTACAGGAAAAAGAAAGCAGGATTGAAAGTGTTTGAAAAACCACAGTGTTTTTAATATATCTAAATTGTTCAATTGATGTGAAAATATTATTTTCCCACTATTTCTAGGGTCTATAAGAGGATATAGGTAACTATAAGAAGAACAAGAACAAGAAGAATAACTAGCATTTATGTGTAATTTTATGTTTTGAGAAATGCTTTACAAAAATCAGCTCATTTTATCCTCTAAATCAGTGGTTCTCAACCTGTGGGTTGTGCCCTCTTTGGGGGTCAAATGACCCTTTCACAGGGGTCACCTAAGACCATAGAAAAACACATATTTCTGATGGTCTTAGGAACCAAGACACTGCTCCTCTATCCATCTCCAGGCAGGTCCGCCCACATGCAGAAACATCCACATACGAGATTAAAGGGTTGTGGCATTAGGAAGGTTGAGAACCACTGCTAAAATCATCTTGGGAAGTAGGTGTAACTCTCACTTCCATTTTATAGATGATGAAAACAAGGCATCCAATAGTGAGGCTACTTGCCCAGGGTCATAGAACATGGGAAAAAGCATGTTAGTTGCAGTCTACATTAGTGTAGGGATTATGTATGTTGATGAAATCAGAGACTCACTGAAATATTAAAATATTTAACTTTCAAATTTTATACACTTTTAGCTATTTTGAAAAGCCAATTATATTTCTATTTGTTAATGATTCAGTCCCAATGAGTGCTCCTCAACATCACTTCTGAAAATACATTGTTGACAGTTCCCTCTCAATTTTCCAACTTAATGAAGGCAAGCTGCGGTGCTAATAATTCTAAAATTATTTATGCTTTGCTTTAGAATGCATAATAATATTTATTTCCTGTGGGCTATTTATCTTCCTGATTCTGATTTAGTTGGGTTAGCATTAAAATCAATCTGCATTTCCTGGAGACACATGCCAAGTCTTTGTAGTTAGGCTAGTATAGAAAACTTAAGTCAGAGGGGAAGTATGTGGGATTAAAAAGTTGTTCAGATAATACACAGAATGGACAAGTTGCATACCTAATCAAAAGTTGCCCATAGGTACTTAGCATTTTTAGGGTTATTTTATTCTGTTGCTCGAATCTGATTTTCCCCTCTAATCCTCTAGTCATCATAGATAACATTTTCATGTTACATGTCTTTACACTTCATAGATGTGGTGATTCCACTGACCAAACATGAAAAGCAGCTTTTTTTATATATATATATATATAT
>CM053586.1:100202533-100221133 GCA_028646515.1 Pseudochirops corinnae
TTTGGCCACATGTGCCAACTTCATCATGACTGGGTTGGCTTTGACTTTCTGGTTTTGGGACTCAGTCTTCTGGTATTTAAATGAATGCACTATCTATATTTCTTATGTAGAGAGCCTGTTCCATTTTGTGATTAATAACTATATCAGCATATTTATAGTTACTGTAGGCATTGTGAATACTGCATTGCTGATACAGAGGGAGAAATGTCATAGAAAGGCAACCAGGATTTAAAAAAAAAAAAAAGGTCCATTTCAGATTAGGATTAACTGAAGGAACTGGAAATTTTTATATTGAATGTAAAAAGGGGTAGTGGTGGAAATTTTCAAGTATTTGAAGGAGTATCATATGGAAGAGGGATTAGACTTGTACTGTTTGGCCCAGAAGCAGGAACAATATATCATGAAAAACTTTTTTAGAGTTGTCCAAAATGTAGAGATTGCTTTGGACAATAATGTGTTCCTCTTCCATGAAAAAGGCTGGAGTATCATGTCCGATATACTTCTCAAGTTTAAATTAGATAATTTGGTGATTACGTCTTTTCCAACTCTAAAATTCTTTGATTCTGCAAGTCCGTGTTTATAGGCTGGTCTTAGAGTCAAGGATATGGACTTAATTACTTCTGTAAGATATAAAATTCCTTTAAATAAATTCATGACAATATATCAATGCATAAGAAACTTGGAAGTTATGGATATATGTGTAGTTCAGTTATAGGAAACAATATACCCCCCAAAGGATGCACCCCATATTCAGAAACAATATCAGACAAATATCAGCATCAACATATTTAATTTTGATGGATAAAGAGGTAAAGTATCTTAAGAAATATCAGATGAATGAGTTATCTTTAAAGATATATTGTCCCATGAAACTACCCGAGCAAGACATAAATTTATTTCTACCAGTGTCTGATGGTGGTCAAAGACATGATAGTGGTTCTAATTGTCTGATAATACTGTCTCCTGTATCTTCCTGCAGGTAACTTTCTATTTTCAAGTAGACCAATTTGCCTGTAGTATAATTAAAAATTTGTTGAGAGTTTATATGTATGTGTATATATGTGCATATTAACACATACCTATATGAACACATATATACATTCACACATATAAATACACACATATATTCACACAAACTTGTTTGTACATTTATTCATATATGTAATTTATGTGTGTATATATGTAGCATATTTCCATGTGTACATTTGCATATATTGCTATATGCATATTCATATATATTTATATAGAATGTTATTTCCCTTTATAGCTCCCTTTTAGTTTACTTCTGTAGATGGAATTGCATACCAACACACAAACACATATATCCAAGTAAGGGATTTTATGTTCGTTTGTTTTGTTTTGTTTTACTTGGTATCCTTCCAAGGCTCTATGGAACCCTGTATACATTAGTGCTTAACAGTTTCTTAACATAAAATTCCATCATGTAAAAAATTGTGGTCAATACAGTGATGAGGCTCTCCAGATTTAGCAAGTCTTGTTCATGTACAATAGTTAAAGCCCATTATCAGGGTATAACTTTCAAGAAGCCAGAATCACCTACTTGTCACAAAAAGTCACCAAAATAGGGTGGTATCAGAAATTTTTGGCTCATTCTAATTTCAAGTTAATTAATACTGTGTATATACTATCACCATTCTGTCTTCAAAAAAAAAAAACCATCCCTTATAAGTAATGAATATCTAACATTTTCTTTAGGAAGCAATTGATATTGAATTACTTGCCCAGGGAGACACAGATCATAACTGTTTGAGGTCAGATTTGAATTCAGGTCCTCCTAATTCCAGGGCTAGTGCTCTATCTACTGAACCACCTTTCTGCCCAAGGAACTTCTTTATAAAATTGAGCTACTGAAGAAAAACACATATGAATAGTAATGTCACAAATGTTTGCTTTAAAAAATTACCTAACTCTTAAAATAAAATTACTTTTCTAAAATAAGGGTCTGATATTTTGACATTTAGTCTAGACTAATGAAATCAAGTTATATTTTATGGTGCATAGCTTTCCAGTAAAAGTTAGCTGAAATTATTGGAAGATCAAATACTAAAGATGGTTATCCATAAGTTATAGCAAGCAAGATATTTATTGAAAACCATCTTGAAAGAGTGAAAAAAAGATTGGACTTAAAATCAGAAAATTTAATCTCAAATCATAGCCTTTATAAGGAAGCCATTATCACAAATATCCAGTATTGGCTAAGAAATAGAAAGGTAAATCAGTGAAATAAAGTAAACGCACAACTTACAGCAGAAAATGAATATAGTATCCTTGTATTTGACAAGTGTAAAGATTTAAGTTTGGGGGTAAGAATTCAATATTTGGCAGAAAAAAACGTTCTCAAAACTGGAAAGCAGTCTTGCAGAAATTGGTCAAAGACTAATATCTTACACTAGCTGCCAAGATAAGATCAAAATGGATACATTACTTAGATAGAAAAAGAGATATTACAAGAAAATTTGAAGACATGGAACATGTTTCCTATCAGACTTATGTACAGGTGAACAATTTACGAATAAACAAGATATGGAGAGAAATATGATACATATAATGGATAAGTTTGACTACATTAAATTAAAATGGTTTTATACAAATAAAACAAATTTGACCAAGATCATAAGAAAAGCAGAAAATGGGGGGGGAGAGATTATAGACAGTTTCTCAGATAAAAGGTCTTATGTGTCACATATAAATGACTTTCTCAAGCCTATAAAATGTCATTACTCAATTAATAAATAGTAAAAGGATATGAAGAGGCAGATTTCTAATGAATCCATCAAAACAATTTATATTCTTATAAAAATGCTCTAAATCATTATTGATTAAAGAAATACAAATTTAAACAACCTCGAGATATCATTTTATAGCTATCAGATTGCTTAAAATGACTGAACAAGAAAGCAAAAAATGTTGGAGGGGTTTTAGAACAATTGGGAAACTATTCATAGGACTATGAAATGATTCAAGAATTTTGGAAGAGAAACCTGAAATTATGCCCAAAGACTTATTTTACTGCTTATCCACAGGTGGGGAACCTGCGGCCTCAAGGCCACATGTGGCCTTCTAGGTTTTTGGGTGCAGCCTTTTGACTGAATCCAACTTTATAGAACAAATCCTTTTATTAAGAGTTTTTATTCTGTGAGGTCTGGATTCAGTCAAAGGGTTGTACTTGGGGACCTAAGGGCCACATGTGGCCTCAAGATAGTAGGTTCCCCATCCCTGGATATCCTTTGATCCAGCATACCTCTTGTAGGTGTATTTCCAAAGATGATTGGGGGAAAGGAAAAGAACCTCCACGCTTTTGAATATTTATAGCAGCTTTCTTTGTAGTGGCAAAGAACTAGAAATTGAAGGGAAGCCCATCAATTGAGGAATGGCTGAACCAGTTATCTCATCATGATGGAATACTATGAGAAATGATCAGCTCTATGGTCATAGAAAACATGGAAAGACTTGCACAAAATAATGAAATGTGAAATGAGCACAACCAAGAGAACATTGTATGCTTATATTTGCAGTATACATGGGCATGCATATATAAACACATATGTATATACACACACATATATGTCTGTGTATACATACATATATATATACATAAATATTTAAAATGTGATGTGTTATTTCTTTGAAAAGAGTAAAAGACAATGAAGTGTGTCTATCAGATGCTAAAAGTTTTATGTCTTAAAACTGAGAATATGCTGTTTAAATTAAGAATTCAAAATAAAATAATCATCAAATTCTTATTATTTTTAAGGCACTGTTCCTGGTAGGTATTGGGGATCAAATATTTTTGTTTGCTGTTTATAAATGACATTGACTCAGGATTTGCTATGCACAGTGGCTAAGCGGCAGTAGCAGTTATATGATTTGGAGTCAGGAAAACCTGATTTTGAATTTTACCTCCAAAACTATTTGCAAGATTCTGTCAAAGTCAATAAAACCATTAAGTTTCAGTTCCATAATCAGTAAAATAGCATCTACCTCAGAGGGTTGTTGTGAAAATCAAATGAGGTGATATGTACAAAGTGCTTAGCAAACTTTAAAGTGCTTTATATGTGTTTATTAGGAGGAGCAGGAGGAGAGCAATTATCTGTTTAATTTGCATGGTGTAAATTGTATTCTTCTTAGCTCAGAGATCCCTTTTTGCTCAATGTCCTCATCTGCCTGGGTTACTAAGATCTGGGCAAGCTGGGAGGCATGCTTGGTTACAAACTATGGATGTTTAGACTGCCACTCTAACTAGGTGATTTTAATATTCCGTGACAGGGAAGGTACGAGGTTATTAACAAAGCAGGAAAGGGACTGAGTCTGGCCCTCTCCTTCACAATCATGAGATTGTGGGCCAGAGCTGGTATTAAAAGCCTCTGCTGGGAGATTGTAAAACTGAAACACAATCTCATAAGGCCCCTGGATTACGTCCTTAATTTTGGAAAAAATTGGAAAACTCCATTTATTCCTATGTCCTCTAGTGTTTTTAATAGGAATGGGTATTGCATTTTGCCAAAAAGCTTTTTCTGCAATATTAAGACAATGATATGATTTAGGGAGACTCTTAAAAGCTACGGTAAGGAGGTTGCAATTTCTCCTATAGGCATTTGGGAGTCATTGAATGAAAAGAGCAAATAATATTAAAAACACAAATTTGCAAAATGTATTTTGTTTCTCTACTTTCAAAGCAACATGGTGAATACATATGTGCATATATACATACATATTCACATATACCCGTATAGGTATGTGCGTGTGCATGTGTGTGTGTATGTGTGTGTGCATGTGCGTGTGTGTATGCGTGTGTGTGCGTGTGTGCGTGCGCGTGCATATGCGTGTGCGTGTGTGTGTGTGTGTGTGTGTGTGTGTGTGTGTTTAAATGATCTACATGGTGGTAGAACCAAAATGGCAGATAAAAGACAGGGACTTACCTGAGCTCTATTCCAAAGCCCTCCAAATACCTTTATCTACATTATACTCCTTCTAACTCCCTTAATAATGAGAAAGTTTTAAGAGTTATTAATATAATTTTCCATGTAGGAATATAAGGAGTTTAACCTTGCCAATGCCCTTTTGATTTCTTTTTTCCATTTACCTTCTCCTTCTTCTCTTAACTCTTACATTCGAAAGTCAAATTTTCTAATCATCTCTGTCTTTTCATCAGGAATGCTTGAAAGTTCTCTATTTCATTGAATATCCATTTCCCCCCTGAAGTATTACACTCAGTTTTGCTGGGTAGGTGATTCTTGGTTGTAATTCTAGCTCTTTTTTCCTCCAGGATATCATATTCCAAGCCTTCTAATCCTAAAGAAACAAAAAGAAAAATAGTATGTTTTGATCTGCATTCAGACTCCATAGTTCTTTCTCTGGAAGTGGATGGTATTTTCCATCAGGAGTCTTGAAATTGTCTTAGATCGTTGATAGAACTCAGTCTATCAAATTTGTTCACCACATAGTGTTGTTACTTGAAAACCATGATAATAAAAAGAACCTGGACTTCACCTTTCAAGAAATTATCATGGAATACTGCTGGTATTCTAGAACCAGAGGGTAAATAGAAATTGAAAGAATCCCAAAAGGAAAACTCCCAGGAATATTATAGCCAAATTCCAGAATTCCCAAGTCAAGGAAAAATATTTAAAACAGCCAAAAAGAAACAATTCTAATATCATTGAGCCACATTCAGGAAAATATAGGATTTAACAGTTTCTACATTAAAGTATTGTAGGGCTTGGAATATTATATTCTGGAGGGCAAAAGAGATAGTATTACAACCAAGAATTACCTATCCAGCAAAACTGAGTTTAATCCCTTAGGGGAATATGGACATTCAAGGAAATAGAGGACTTTCAAGCATTCTTGATGAAAAGACTAGAGTGGAATAGAAAATCTGACTTTCAAATGCATGACTCAATAAAAGCATCAAAAGATAAAGATAAATCATAAGAGATTCAATAAGAGTAAATTGTTAATATTCCTACAGAAGGAAATGATACTTATAACTCAAAATCTTTGTTCATTATTAGGCAGTTAGAAGGAGGATACAGAGAAAGCACAGGTGTGAATTCAATATAATTGGATGACCATCTAAAAATAAAATTAAGGGGTGAGAAAGAAGAATGCACTGGGAAAAAATAGAAGGAAAAATGTAGAAATGGCTAAATTATCTGACAAAAAAAGAGGCTGGCAAGAGATTTTACAGTGGAGGTGAAGATAGAGGAAGAAGGGGAGCACATAAACTTTACTCATAGGTATTTACTCAAAGATGGAATAAAATATACCCTCATTTGGGTATAGAAAACTGTCTTACCATTTAGGAAAATAGGAGGGGAAGGGAATAGGAGAAAGCAGGTGGTGCTGATAGAAGGGAGGGCATATCTAGAAAGGAAAACATCAGAAGTAAAGCACTTTTGATAATAGAAAAGATTAAAGGAGAGAAAGTAGGAAAAACAGTGGGAAAATAGGATGGGGGAAATATATCATCATTACTGCAAATATATAGACCTCATTTCTCAAATTATAGACCTCATTTCTCAAATTAGAGAAAACTGAGTCAAATTTATACAAATAAAAGCCATTCTTCAAGGGATAAATGGTCAAAGCATATGAACAGTTTTCAGACACAGAAATCAAGGCTATTTGTAGTCATATAAAAAGTGCTGTTAATAACAATTTATTAAAGAAATTCCAATCAAAACAACTCTCAGCTACTATCACACACATCATATTGCTGATACAACAGCAAAGGGAAATAATAAATGTTGGAGGGAATGTGGGAAAATTAAGACATTAATGCATTGTTGGTGAAGTTGTATACTGATTCAACCATTCTAGAGGGAAATTTGGAACTATGCCCAAAGGGCTATAACATCATGCATATCCTTTGACCAAGCAACACTACTACAAGGTCTGTATTCCAAAGAGATTTTAAAAAGAGAGAAAAGGAAAAGTACCTATGTGTACAGCAATGTGTATAGCAGCTCTTTTAGTGGTGACAAAGAATTGGAAATTTAGAGGATTTACATCAATTCAGGAATGGCTGAACAGGTTGTGGTATATGATAGTGATGAAATACTATTGTGCTATAAGAAATAACATGAAGAATCCTCTCAGAAAAATCTGAAAAGACTTACTTAAACTGATAGGAAGTGGAATGAGCAGAACTAGGAGAATGTTGTAAACAGTAACAACAATATTATATAATGATAAACTGTGAATAACTAAGCTATTCTTAGCAATACAAAGATCCAAGACTATTCTGAAGGATTTATGATGAAAGGTTCTGTGCATTTCCAGAGAAGGAATTTGTGGAGCCTGAATGCAGATCAAAGTTAATTTTTATTTACTTTATTTTTTTCTGTTTTCTTTCACAGTATGACTTATATGGAAATCCATTTTTAATGACCATACATGTATAACCTATGTAAAATTGTTTGTCTTCTCAATGGAGGGGGGGAGCAGAATTTGAAAAAAAAGAGAATGCTAAAACTGCTTTACATGTAATTGGGAAAAATAAAATATTAAATTAAAAATTAGCTACCCAAAATACAAAATAAAAATATATTTGGTCCATCTTAATTTTCCGCCAGGTAGCAGCAAAACCTAGATGACTGGTGATATAACATTTCATATTGTGGAAATTTTTGCATTGTTTTCCATGTTCTGGCAAAGATCGACTTGTTTTGATGTGCAGCAATATAGCCTCACTGAAATGGAATGAACCCAATCTGGATTTGCCCATTGTGAAGACTTCTTTTTCTTTGAAGACATCTGGAACGTGGTATCTTTGTGAGCACTTTGCTCCTCATACTATAAGGAAACTATGATGGAGCTAGAAAAATATTTTTTTCTGTAGTTGAATTGTTTCAGTCATTTCCTACTCTTCATGACCTCAACTAGGATTTTCTTGACAAAGATACTCTAATGTTTTTCCATTTCCTTCTCTAGCTCATTTTACAAATGGGGAACTGAGGCATATCAAGGCAAGTGATTTGTCCTGGGTCCATATAGATAGTGTCTGAAACACACTCATCCTCCTGACTTCAAGTCCAGCACTCTGTCTTCTGTACCACCTAGCTGCCAGAAAAAAAAAAAAACCATAGAAAAGACAAAAATACTATAATTAAGGGAGCAGAAAGCTTCAGCATATTGATAGATTTGGGACTGGAGACTGTTGATTGTAACCCTTCCTGACAAAAGACATAGAGTTCGTGCATGACTGTAGAGTGAAAATGGCCCTTTGAGAAGTCATAAACTGGGTTAAATATTCCACCTGAAAAACCAAGCTCCCCTTAAACTGAGCTGGTGGTGGGAGTGGGAGAAGTTTAGAGGGTAAAGATATTGAGCTCTTTGGTCCACTTACTTTGGTAAGAGTCTTGGTTGTGGTGGTTACTTGACCTACTTTTATAAATCTTGGAATTGTTTTTAATTTCAATGCTCTGTCTCATTTCCTTTAAGGTCTAGACTCTATAACAAATGACCAAAGTACTTTCATTTCCATTTATAACACTTCCCTATTCCAGAAATAATGATAATAATGGGGCATAGATTCAATTCTGAGATAAAAAACTGCATGGCAAGTCCTTTTATCAGATTTCATCACAATAGGAATGCCCCCAAGTGCACCCAAATCAGTTTGACTCAGTCTGAGCAGCTTCCATTTTTTTCTAAATGGTAAAATTTAAGATCATTATATCACAAGTTGTGACACTAGTATACTAATGGCAAAGACATGAGCATTCTATGCTTTTGTCTGTCTCTCCCCATATCCAATCTCCTGACCTTTTAAACATCTATTTCTTTATCTTTTTCTGCCTAACCTTATTAAGTAAGGAACATCCCCATATCTCTGTCACTGACAAGGTACTTATTCACTGTGTCCTAGACTACTAATTCATTTGCCTATATCATATATTACATGCCTTTTGCTTTATATTTCTTTTTTCTAAATAAGAAGGCTACCTCTGAACACAAAGGATTGTTGTAGGGAAGCAATACATCTCATCAAGTAGCATGATTTGTTTGGTGAAGGGATGATCTCTGTATTGCATCTTGCTAGAATTATTTTTTTCAGTAAACAGGCTGACTTTGTGTTACTTGGTTTCCTCTTTTTAATCCTTCTTTTGATTATGGCAACATTTTATCAGGCTCATGGAGCAAGATTCTATATCTGTTTTTTGTCTTCTATGGATAAACTAAAATAACTAAGAACTTTGCAATGTAGAAAGATGGAAATATAGTATAGAATATAGAAATATATAGAGATATAGAAATATCAAAATAAATATAGAAATAAAATATAGAAAAATAATTAAAGCTTTCTTGTGTGTTTCCAGAATGCAAAACTAGGAAGGACTATCACAGTTTATGTGAAAAAAGGAGAGAGACAGAGAGACAGACAGAGACAGAGAGAGAGAGAGAGAGAGAGAGATAGGGAGAGAGAAGAAAGGAAGACAGACAGACATGAGGATTATGAATATAGAATTCCTGATCAAAATTCTGAAATATAGAACTAGACAAGTATCATTTAAACTTAGAAATGATGATTTTAGAATATATAGAGTAAATATTTACAAAGTTGATAATTATGGGAATATTAAACTACGAAAATACCCAAACAGGCAACAAGCATTTATTAAGTGCTTATTATGTTTATTGTGTTAAGATCTGGGGAAACAAATACAAGTCAAAAGTATAATCCCATACTCATACTGAACTTACTTTCTGATGGGGGAAGGCAACATATACAAAAGAGCTGAAAAGCCTGAGATGGATTCTCAAAGGGGGTAATGTTGGTAAAATCTGGTGTCATAAGCAGAGCTGGGAGGAGAATGAAGTATGGCCAGTCTGGATCCCACACTCAAAATAAGAAACTGAGACTAACCAAAAAGAGAAGGAGGTCCAGAATAGTAGAAGGATATTATAGGGTGGGAAGGCTCCAGACTCACAGGAAAGATACAGAATGAGAAGGTAACTGAATGGTTCCCAGAGAGTGAGAAGTAGAGTAGAACAAAGGCTGAAAATATAAATACCTCTAATAATTTATAGATAAACTCAGCAATGTTAGATACATAATAGGCAGAATTCTTTGGGCACCTAGGGAGGCCAATGTTACCTACAAAAATTCTTTTGATGACCCTATTAGAAACTGAATAATGGGTTGAAAAGGCCCTATAGAATGGCACTTCTTATACAATCACAAATTGTAGAGGGTAAAGCAGGCTAAAAGTTATAGTCCATCTTCTACCTAATTTAGAAATCATCTCTAGGATATGCCTGACTATTAGTCATCTAGCCTCTGCTTAGATATAGTGACAAGGTATTCAGTTAGACCACAAGATATAGAGACTATAGCACTGCCTTGGATTCAAGATGACCTGGATTCAAATGTTCCTTCAAATGCAATTACAACTCTATTAAAAACTTTTCTTTGAGCCTTAGTTTCTTTATTTGTAAATTAAGGGAATTGGAAGAGATAAATTATAAGATCCCTTTTGTTAAAAAAAAACATTAGAGTGTCGTTAATAGATTTTTTAAAAAATTTTCTAAAGGCAATTTATCCTTTTCTATTTCTAGACCCTCCCTTAGATGATTATGGTTCTACTATAGACTTTTCAATATTCCAAGGTTCTACTGAAACAGCAAAATGTCATCCACAAATAGGGGAAATTTGCTACATATGTCAGAAAATAAAAAAATATTTATTAAACATTTACAGTGTGGCAGGAACTATGCAAAACTCCAAATATATAAAATGAAAAATAGTTGATGTTCTCAAGGAGATCCCAAGGAGATAACATGTAAACAACTCTGTTCAACATATATATGTATTCATATATATCTATATAGCTTTATCCATATATCTATGTGTATCAATCTACATACACACAGATGTACGTGCATTATATATATATGTGTGTGTGTGTGTATGTGTTTGTATACAGACATATATGTTTTAATATAGATGATAAATTGGAGATAAGCAGGAGAGGGAAGACAGTAGTATTAAAGGGGATGGTACATTATCATTGGCCCTTCCAAGGAGTGGTAGTTGGTGTGGAGAGAGTAACTACAATTTCTCTCAGTAGCTAGGATAAAAGTCATCTAGGGTAGGAATCAACCTAATTTTAAGAATATCCATGTCTTGTGACTTGTGTTAATTTCTTCAATTCAATTATTTTTCCTATTACACTTAAATTAATGTGGTAAATTCTGAAATATACAAAAGTAAAGGTTACATAATTTCATGAAGATATTGCTGTTTTAAAGTGTACATTCTATAGTACTATATGTGGATCTTGTCATTTCTAGAGATTCCTAACAGTTATGTCAAACTAAGTGTTCATGACAGCCAATGGAAGAATACCGATACAGTCAGCTAAATATCCTAAACTTTAAGAAAGAAGATTATAATAGTTTTAAAGAGATGTTAATTATAAGCTTAAGACCTGGAACCATAAATGGAAAAGAGTGGGAATAATAGAATGCTCTCAAAAGTGAAATTTTGACAAAAACAATTTGCTCTTATTGAATCACAAGTTATGAGAGAGAAAGAGAGAGAGAGAGAGAGAGAGAGAGAGAGAGAGAGAGAGAGAGAGAGAGAGGGTAGTATGTGTGTCTGTGTCTGTGTATGTTTTCCCTGTTTACCTTTTTTTGTCTCTCTTGAGTCTTGTATTTGGAGATCAAATTTTCCATTACATTCTGGTCTTTTCATCAGGAAGGTCTTGAAGACCCATATGTCATTGAATGCTCATCTCCTTGCATAAGTGATTATGCTCAATTTTGCTAGGTTGTAATCTAAACTCCTTCAGATTTTAGATCCATTCCCTCTTATGAAATATCATAATCTAATTACTCTGATATTTTAATGTAGAAGCTGCAAGGTCCTGAGTAATCCTAACTGTAGTCTCACGATATTTGAATGTTTTTCTTTCTGATTGCTTGCAGTATTTTCTCCTTGACTTGATAATTATGGAATTTTGCTACAATATTCCTTGGAGTTTTCAATTTGGGATCTCTTTCAGGAGGTGATCAGTGGATTCTTTTGATGCCCATTTTGCCCTCTAGTTCTAGGACCTCTGGGCAGTTTTCCTTGAAGATTTCTTGGAAAATGCTGTCAGGCTCTTTTTTTCATAATGGCTTTCCAGTAGGCCAATAACTTTTAAGTTATCTCTCCTAGAACTCCCATAGGCTCAGCTGCTGGTTGACACCTATCATGGGTGTAAGTGGTGGTTCTCTACAGTTCTGTCTGCCAATTCCCCTGGCTGTGCAAATGAACATGGGGTGAGTGGGGGTGTGGTCTGCTGTTAGCACTTGCCAGCTCTGCCCTGGAGCTCAGGATCTCCTGCTGGTTTCTTGAGGTGGGGCTTGCTGTTGGCTTGTCTGGATGCTTCCTGTCCTGTACTAGTTTCCTTCAACCACAGCAAGAGGGACCTTTCTTGTTAACCCCCCCAGCCTCATGAGTCAAAAAACCTACTTCATTTCATCTTTCTGCTGAATCCAGTGTTCCAGGTTTTTTTTTTTCCTGAGGTGGTATTTTCTGGGCTTTTCAAGGTCAGTAAGGGAGAGTGAGAGTGACTTACTGCTTAGTCTGCCATTTTGGGTTCCAGCAAGATGTGCATATATTTTAAAAAATTAAAATGGAATACACCATCTGTGCTTAGGTAGGAGGAGATGCTAGACTAACTAAAACACTTTGAATTTGATGGAAAGAGAAAGAGGAAAACTTGTTGTGCATTGGTTATTGCCATCGTCTTGAATGGTATGGCTTAGTTCTATTTGCACACACTCTAAGAGAACATTACTATTGACTCTTGGATATAAAAGTTAGATTAGGCCCACCTACAAAAGTATTCATTAAACATTTTATGATCCCATTATGAGCACCCAATATGGTCTTATTTCTCATTGAATGTAATCCTAAATCACCCATTCAAAACTCAGATTTATATATTGATTACAGGTTTGTAAAGTGCTTTCCTCACAACGAATCTGTGAAGCTGATAATACAAATATGAGTATTTCCATTTTACAGAGGTAGAAACTTCAGTTAAGAAAAGTAAGATGGCTTGCAAAAAAGTCATATAACTATGAGGTGTTAAGGACAGAAGTAGAATACTCATTTGATAAGTGAAATCTTTAAGATCAATTTAATTTAATTTGACAAACATTTATTAAACCCTAGTTACTGTGAGTAGTATGTGTAAAGACTAGTGCTCTTCATTACACTGTGTGGTCTCTTGTGGTATAATAAATAGAATTTTAGACTTGTATTTAGGAAAGTCTTGGTGAAAATGCTACATTATATGCTTACTAGTTGACCATAGACAATCCACTTAACATAGCCACGCCTCAATTTCTGCTTCTATAAGATGAGGGATTGGTTTCCATGACTTCAAAAGTCCCTGTGAGTTCTACATATTGATCCTGTTCTTAGTATTCTCTAGGAAAATTTGCAAATTACTTTATTTGCTTTCAGGTTCCTTTTCCTATTTCTATGACTGCTCTCTCTTCCTAACATTTTACTTTCTGTATCTCAGTGCTCTATGCCGTCATTTTATCCTCTTTCTGCTCTCTGCTTTTTCTCAGTCCTAATCTTCCTGAATAGTCCCTTTACTTTAAGTCTCTCTCCATTTTCCTCTCACCCCATTTCCCCATTAAAAGGTTCCTGTTCTCATTCACAACCCTCAATCAAGGGAGGATGATTTATGTTGGGGAAATCTCCACCCTAATAGCAGGGGAAGTTGTCAAAAGAATACTCTTCTAAAATACGTTATTATTGCCTCACTCATCTCATCTTTTTTGGTGATGTTCAGATAGAAATGGTTCTGGTATGAGTCACTATCTTGCTATTATTCTTATAAAATTTAATGTGCTACACACTAGGATGTGAGTAGGTAAAATAACTGCTTCTTGCAGGTGAATAAAATAATTTATAACCTCACACTCAATGAATACATTGTCAGGATAGTTCCAGTAGTAGATAGGAGGACAAGTCTCATATATACCTCATCTTGCTCTTATGTGACTTTTATTCCTTCTGCCAAGTTTCTAAAAGACATTTGTTCCGTGTAGCTAGTGATTATGAGTATTTGGTATGGTAATATATATTAAAGTAATTAAACTAGATTAATAATTTATAACATCAATATTACAAAAAAGGAACAATACTGAAGACTTTTATAAATTGATGAAGAATGAAATGATCAGAAATAGAGGAATGATTTGTATAATAATACATTCAAAATTTTTTAAATGTTATAATGATAATCAAAATAATGACTACTCATTATTCCAGAGGACCAATGATGAAACATATTATTATTCAGAGATGTGACAGATTTTGAGTGACAGGAGATATAGAGATGATGTAGAGAGATATAGACATACATACAAATGGATATAGCTAGCTGGCTATATCCATAGAGATAGAGATATAAATCCACATAGATAGATATCAATATAAAAAGATGTTTCTATCCATAGATAACATATATCTAAAGATCTATATGCATAGGTCTATATTACCTTCACTTCTGTATTTTCCAAAAATATTAGGCATTTATTTTCTTTCAATCCTTATCACAATGAAGAAGGAAATATATATATTTCTGTCTATTACAGAAATTTGTTTTGATTTGTTATACATATTTCTTATAATAAATTTGGTTTTTCTCATTTTAATGGGGTAGTGATTGAAAGAAAATAAATGTCTGTTAATTTTTTAAAAAACAGAGGTGGGTCTTATAGATGTAGAAGTCTGAACTTTCAATTGAGGTCAATGTAATGTAGGTTTTACTTAACTGTTACACTGTGTTATAAGAGACTTTTTATACAGTAGGAGTAGTATATGTATGTATGTGTATATATATACATACACACATATACATATACATACACATATAAACAAAATACATCAATGACATTTTTAAAAAATTATGTTTTTATGGGCTAATGGTATACTCAGGTTATTGTGGACAACAGTGCAGTTTGTGATAATAATTAAGTTTTCATAAAGTTTCTTGGTTGAATTTTCCAGGATATTTTGTGGTGTGAATATGTTGAGATTTGTCATCTGCTAGTCCAAGAAAGGTAATGGGTCACTAATGTATACTTTTAGACACTAAGTCATTGATTGCTAGGTATTCAGTAAGTGGTAAATTTTTGAAGCTTGCAGTGAAGTGTTGCATGTTTTCCGCTATTTATTTACATAATCTTCAGTAATCATGAAGTCCAGATTCTTTAAGAATAATTCTTCTATAATTTCTAGTGGAAATGAGCTTTCCTGAATTGCAATCATAAATCCCTCCACTTTTACAAATAGTTTCATGTGGCTCAGATATTTGTTCAATACATCTTTGTCAACATAATATTGACTGGGTTACCATGGATGTTGCCCAGGGAGAGTCTTGTACCTCAACACTTCCATCATCAGTTTCATAGGTTCCATCCAGCAGTAAACCGATTTCAGTAATGTTTGACAAATCCAAATGAGGCTAACCATTTTCAAAATTTACTACACTATTGCTTTATTAAGTGATATTTACTTGTTTTAAAAGTATTTCTGTAATATGTTAAACCAATTTCTCATGTGTTCAGAGAACATTTATCAATCTTCTTTCTCACTTTTGATGAGGAAGCATTAATCTTTTCATAGCTGCATTATGATAATGGGCCACATGTTTCATTAATACTGTATTAACTTTTGTTAGAATACTTTCTATTTTGGATATGGTCTATTTCATAATTCTCTCAGTGAATGTTAAGCCAGTATTCCATGTTAATTGCTTTGAATGTGTTCTTTTTATTGAGCTTTAATTTTAAGATGCAAATAATCTTCTGATATAAATAATGACACCTTTATCCTTTATAACTGATGAGTGATGGATTTTGTCTGGAAGAGACCAGCCTATCTGTAAGTGTCATTTTTGTCCATTTGCTCTACATGGCTTCTGGATTTAAGCTAAAAATCTTCAATTTCTATCCTTGATATCCTTGAACACAAATTTCATAGTGAAATTTACACTTGTTGAGTTAAAATTATATTGTGATATCATAGGAGAAAGATTTCATGGATTGAGAGGCAATTCAATTTGTTTTTCATGGGAGCCATGTAGCATAATGTCATCCATGTTCTATCAAGTGATTAATAAAAACATTTTGGTATTGTATCCCCTTTAATATAGAAATCATTTTTAGTTCAACTGAGGAGAGATCAGAATGGGTCTAAGGCTGGGCAGAAACATGAGGAATTTAAATAGACTTCCTGAATGTTGCCAAATTAATTTTTAAACATCTTGAAATTATTGTGTTCCTGGCACAGTTTAGTTACAGGAGAGTTTTCCATGTGAACATAAAATGTACCAACATTCTTTTTCAGCTTAGAGCTGTTTTATGTATTTGTAATGCATAGTTGAGACAGGAGTGCAGAACTGAAGCAAAGACTTTGAATTGATCAATAAAGGCAGTATAAATGTTACAGCACTTTTTCAGTGTTCAATAAGTACTGAATCCATGAGTTGTTCTCTATACCCCTGGGACTTTTTGGAGCCCTTTATGTGTTTCTTTGGCAATATATTATTTCCTTGTAAGAGATTATATGTGTTTTTGTGATACAAACTATGAAAGCTTTGTATATTATAAAGTACATAAATATATAATTGGCTTATATTTTAAAGAATCATTGGTATTTTTATTATTACTATTATTATTTTTTGGTCTTAGATGCATGATGCTCGTTGTTAAGAAATGTAGGATTGACTTTGGATATAAAAAATTGGTAGTGTTTTTTTAAAAAATAATTTATGTGCCATTGGGACATATATGAATCAAAAAGTATTGCTCTTATTCAGCCCTGCCACCTTCCAGATTTTCAGAAAGTGAAATATAATGTTATCACCTTGGGTATAACCATTCTGGCATTAATTATATTCATGACACACAAGAGTTCTGGTTTTGTTTTAATTATAACATGAATTTATTGTATTAGAATTCATTTAATCATATGAAGAAGCAGAAATTATCCACATTCTCTTTTTTTTTGGCTTTGTTTTCTCTAACTTTGTTGTTTCTTAAGCCTCCATAATGAAGCTTTGTGTTTTTTTTTTAATTGATTTTAAATTACTGACTTACAGTTTTTTTCTGGTTGTTTGACTACATACATCACTAAAATCTTTTGATCTTTGCTTTCACTTTTTGATTAAGATAATATAGAATTTCTTGCATATTTTTCACTTAATTCTATTCCACATGTTTCTTCCTTCTTTCCTTCCTTCCTCCTTCCTTCCTTCCTTCTTTCCTTCCTTCCTTCCTTCCTTCTTTCCTTTTCTTTCTTTTACCTTAAGTAATAATGAAATTTAAGTTTTTGTTGGATATATACTAAGTAGACACAATATAATCATCCAGTGAATTTCTACAAGTCATCAATTTTTTTTTTTGAACAACTTCTTCCATTGTCCTGATGTATTTTACTGCAGTATTGACCATATACTTTTGTGTGAATGTACTGCATCCAGCATAGCAGGATCATGGAAGTGAAACAAAGAAGGGGACAGGAAGGCATGCGGGAAAGAAAGGAAATGAGCACATGAACTTTGGTTAGCATAGCCTGGGCAGACACTACAGGCAAGTGACTGAAGTGAGTCCCTCCAACAGGCTGTATTTTATTGAGCTTCTGGATAACATGGCAACACTCCAAGTTGTACAGATCATAACAACACTCAAGGTTATACAAAACATAAAGAGATAATGAAAAATATGTAGATTATAGGCGTACAATAATGTTTAACTTTTTGGGCCTTTGTGCTGTCTTCATGATAAAGTGTCTTATAGAATTTGGTCAAGAAGGGGGCGGAGCCAAGATGGCAGGGTAGAAGCAGCAAAATATTGCAGCTCCAACATAGACACCTCAAAATACCCATAAAATATGACTCTAAACAAATTCTAGAACTCTAAAAGGCACACAATTATACTTTCCATTAAAGGCAGCTTGGCTAAGAGGCACCATCTCAGGGCTGGAAGCTGAAACCAGCCCAGCCTGAAACAGCGGCTTGACCCTGGGGGATGAGCTGAGCTGCAGCTGTAGCAACAGAAAAGCAGATCTGTGGCAGCTGTGGCAGTTTCCAGAATTATCAAGCCATAAAGAAAAAAAAAAAAGAACTAAGTGAAAGGTTAGTGGAACTTGGCTAAAAATTGGGGGAGCAAAATGGGTCTGGTCAAACTGCCTTCAGGGCAGGGAAGTGGCAGAAGCGGAGGTCCTGCACCCACCTCCACACTGCCGCTTTGGAGCTCCCAGTCTGCAGACTGCAGGGGGGCCAAGGAATCGTTCAGAGGCCAAGTTCTCTCGCATTGAGTGGCCTGGATCAGGATCGCAGTCTTGGTCGGTGGTCCTCGGGTGTCTTTTCAGTGCACCAGAGTGGGGGAGGGCCCCAGCAGCCTCCTAAAAGCTCCAGCAGCTGGGAAAACCCCAGCAATTTGGGACAGAGCTTTCCCCTTTGGAAGCAGAGTTCCACAGAGCTAAAAAAAATCACAGACAGGCCAACCATGAATAAGCACAGGAAGCAAAGTAAGAACAGCAACCAAACCCTAGATTCC
>CM053586.1:100221633-100261993 GCA_028646515.1 Pseudochirops corinnae
AATTATTATCTTCAGTGAGTTTTTGAAATTCCTTTTACAATCTGGAAAATTCAGCTTTTTTAAGGCATTCTTCTCCTCATTGGCTTTTTGGGCCTCTTTTTCCATTTGAGTTAGTCAATTTTTAAGGTGTTATTTTCTTCTGTATTTTTTGGATTTCCTTTAGCAGGCTGTTGTCTCTCTTTTCATGATTTTCTTACATCATTCACATTTCTCTTCCCAATTTTTCCTTCACTTCTCTTACTTGTTTTTCAAAATCCTTCTTGAACTCCTCCATGTCCTCTAACCATCTCGTATTTTTCTTGGAAGCTTTAGATGCAGGAGTTCTGACTTCATTGTCTTCTTCCCATTCCATGCTTTGATCCTTTTTGTCCCCAGAAAGGATTCTATAGTCTGTTTTTGCTTCCTCTGCTTGTTCATCTTGCCAGTCAATTACTTGACTTTTGAGGTTCTTCGCCAGGGTAGAACTCTGCTTCCAGAGTGGAGACCTTTGTCCCAAATCACTGGGGTTTTCACAAATGTTGTCAGAGACCTGAGGAGGGAACCTTCTCTACAAATACCACACTGGCACACTAGCATTTCTCACCTCAGGACCACTGTCTAAGACAGCAACCCAGATGTAAGCAGGTTAAAGCAAGAGTGATTACCCTCTGAATGGTTCATTAGTCCCCCTAACAATCTGCAGGCCAGGAGCTCTGGATATAGCCACGAGGCAGCAACTGCAGCTGCTAGGCCTCTGCCACCTCTCTGCCCAGAGGCAGGGGCCAGACTATACTCCTCTCACCTGGTTCCAACAGAGTTCCCTACTGACCTTTTACTTTCTCTTTGGTATTTATGGATTGAGAAGTCTGGAAACCACCACAGCTGCTGGTGATTCACTCTCTTAAAGTCTGCTCTGGAGTCTGCTAGTCAGGGCCACCCTGGGGCCAGAACCAGGCAGCTTGCTGGGACTGTGCTCAGCTCCCAGCCTGTTTCAATAGATAGTTCCTATGGACTTGCCAGGCTGCCTTCAGTGGGAGGTTTGTTTTTCTCTCTCTCTTTGTTCTTTCTGTAGCTCTAAAATTTGTTTAGAGTCATATTTTACAGGTATTTGAAGTGGTTGTGGGGGGAGTTCACAGAATTTCTGGCTTCAACTCTGCCATCTTGGCTCCATCCCTCCTATTTCTTTTATTCTTAAAGAAATTGTATCATGCTAACAAGAGTACTACCCAGTTTTGTGGTATTCACTGAACCTAATTCGTTAGTGGTTTAGGGTTACTGCTAAGCCTTTAAAGCTATGATAACAATCTCAGCACACAAAATCCTCATTACATATCACCTTGTCTGGCATTCCCTTATTTTCTATTGCTCTTCTTCTTCTTCTGTTCCCCCAAAATTATGGTTTGGGCTTTTCAAGGATTATTTATTATTATTATTATTATTACTATGAAGTTCAGCTACCACACTGATAGTAAATTCTCCAACTTGAAAAAACTACAAGCCAAGACCAAATTGGAGGGAGTGTTGGTGCATGACTTTCTGTTTGCAAATGATTGTGTACTCAATGCAGCCTCTGAAGCTGAGATGCAACAAAGTAGGGATCAATTCTCTGCTGCTTCTGCTAATTTTGGCCTACCAATTACCACCAAGAAAACATAGGTTCTCTATCAGCCACTACCACACTATCTAAATGTGGAATCATTAGTTATAGCAAATGGAGAAATTTTGAATGTTGTGGATAAGTTCACTTACCTTGCTAGTGTACTTTACACATTGATAATGTGGTTGACGCATGTTTTGCTCAGTGTTTTGGAGGCTCTGAAGGAAAGCATGGGAAAGAAGAGATATGAGACTGACTACCAAACTGGAAGCCTACAGAGCCATTGTGCTGCTCTCATTGTTGTATGCTTGTGAAACCTGGGCAATATACCAGTACCATGGCAGGAAACTAAATGGCTTCTGTCTGAATTGTCTTAGGAAGATTCTGAAGAAGACCTGGCAGGATAAGGTACCAGACACTGAGGTCCTTACTTGAACTAAATTGTCAAGTATTCAAACTCTACAGCAGAAACCAGAACTCAGATGGGTTGGTTATGTTAGAGTGCAAAACATATACTTGCCAAAAAGACTTTTATGGAGAACTCACACAGGGCAAGTGTTGACATGGTGGTCAGAAGAAGAGATATAAGGACACTCTCAAGGTCTCTCTTAAGAACTTTGGAATTTATTGTGTAACATGTGAGACACTGGCACAGGACTGCTCAGCATGGCAAGCCTACCTCAGAGAAGGTGCTGTGTTCATGAGCAAAGAAGAACTGAAACAGCTTGAAGAAAAAGCAGGGTGTGGAGATTTAGAGAATCCACCCACAAATGTTCAAACAGGCTTAAGCAACTTGCCCAGTGTCACACAGCTAGTGTTTGAGGTTTGAAATAGGTCTTCTTGAATCCAGGCCTAGTGTTCTATCTACTCGACCACCTAGCTAACTGTTATCTTGTACATATAATTTGATTTTCTTAAAATCCAAGTACAGAACTGAATTTTATTCTTGAGTCCAGTGTTCTAGTAAATCAAGATGTTTGGGAATTGTGACTCAGTCATCTAGTGAGGTATCTATTTCTCCCAACTTCATTTTACCAGCATGTTTTTTACCAGCAATTTTTAAAAGAAATGTCATCCATGCCTTTATAAGAATGTTGAATAACACAGGGGTGAGGACAGATCCTTGCAGCACTGTTAGAATGCTCCTCTATATTGACCTTCACCTATTAATAAATATTTTGGACCTTAGCAATTTAAGCAGTTGCAAATTGACCAAATTCTACTGTCATTGAATCAATTCTCAATTCAAATAGTTGTAATATACACATAGAAATTTCAACAATTTTTTCAAATGCTTTCCTGAGTAGTTGCTCTCTAAATCATAGAATATAGGCATGCTTGGTTTAGCTATCCTACTTGGTTTATGTAACTGAATTGATAACATGTCTAATAAACTCAATCAATATTCTAGATGCTCATTCTAGGCTTGCTTTTTTCTCCCACCCTTAGTGTTATTATTACAAACTGACTCTCTGTGCTTATTCCTGTCAAACTTTTCATCTTGTGTCCGCATTCAAAACTAATGTCCTTTTCACATTATGCTGCTATAAATTGTGTATGAAGGAGAGGGTGTGTTTTTGTTTTATTCTTTAAAGAAAAAGGATAAATTTTATCTGAATTTATCTCAAGGACGTTTGGCTTATCAAGGTGAGGAAGCTTAGTCTTGTGCCATGAAGCAATTTTCTGACCTTTTTTTAAATTTAGATAGTGCTCAGGGTGATTGCATTTAGTTCACAAGTTATACAGAGTAAAACAGCCAAGAAGCACATGGTCACCACTTTAGACTACAAATTTAGCAACAAGAAAATGAAAATAACCCTAGCATATCACTAAGCAGTCAAGGAGCAAAGCATATATCCAAGACAAATAAACTGTCCCCCTCCACCAACACCCTCTTCCCTCCCCCCCCCTAACTTATTACTTTGTGATGCCGGAAGCCTGAACAAAATTTTCATTAAATTGGCAACATGAGTCAGATACTCCAGGTTTGTGATATTTTCTCATTATGCACTGAAACACATGCACATCAAAAACATAATTATGTTTCCAAAGAAACAAATGCACTAATATTTGTACTTTTCATTTGATTTGAGTTAGTCTAGTACCTATAATTTGTTCTGCCTCTAAGAACAAAATCAAAACAAAGAAAGCATTTGCATTCATAGGGAATTGGGGAATGGGTCAGGAGTAGAGGCATGTTAGGTGGAATGTGAAATTGTGGGAGGAAGTAGGGAGTTAGGAGTTGAAAAAGTAGAGAGCAATGAAAGAGGGAGAGAACTTTGGGGAAGGGATTGTTGGGGCATAACTAATGGAGGATCAAGAAGTTCTCATTTTGAGGAGACAAACCTAACTCCAGATGTTTTCTTCTGGCTATATCATTCAGCCTGGCTTTCCTATTAGACTCATAAAATGTAATCACTGGGAAGCGCCATAAAAGTCATCAAAAGCAAGCAATTTATTTTATAGAAGAGGTAATAGAAGCTAACAAGGTGAGTTGAGATGTGTTAAGTAACATCTGCCTCGTTATGAGACCAGGTGATGGCAAAGTTCAGATTAAAACCTATTTCTTTAGATACTTATCTGTTGCCTCTAGCTTTCCCTGAAATGTGTCCCAAAGTATGAAAAATCCTTCTAAATAGGGATTTCAAAAGCATCCGTGGGATGTTTGCAATCAAATCAATTGTCTCACATCGGCAACTACTTCTGCTTTTGTATTGCAAGCCCCTATTTTACCATTGAAATGACAGTCACTGGGGAAAAAAATCTAAATTTAGATTCATGAGACAATTGAGTCATTCTCTGCAATGACTTTGCTCAGCTGGGTACAAAGTATATTAGTCTCCTTGCTTACCTGTTCAGCTGATGCTGACTGCAGTCTCTGCTGGCATCCCTTAGTAACTTTGTTTTATTTACATTTTATGATTATGTGGGGATTCCCAGAGTGCTCATCTATTCCAATTCAAACTTACAATATCTGCGGTTATAAAATGTTCTTTTATTTTTGAGTAAATCATCTACAGCTGAGTAATGCAGCCTTACTTTCCCCCTTTTAAGTTTGGGATGAAATAGTAAGACCTTATCAATGTAGTATTGCTAGAGGATGAATTGTACCATATATGTGTTTTCCAAACAAACAGAACCAATCCCTTCAAATTATTCCAAGGTTTAAAAAATGTTAAATTATATAAAGTGTATTCCACACTTCATTTCATTCTTTTTTTACTTTTTAAAATTTATTTATTTACTTCTAGTTTACAACATTCAGTTCTGCAATCCCTTGAGTTTCAAATTTTATGCCCCTCCCTCTCATCTTCCCTCCCCCTCCCCATGGTGGCATGCAATCAAATATAGGATCTACAAATACCTTTACATTAAACAGAAGTCAAGTTGTAAAGAAGGATTATAACCAATGGAGTGAACAATGGGAAAGAGGAAACAAAACAAAACAAAAAAGAGAGAGAGCAAGTAGTTTGTTTCAATCTGCATTCAGACTCTGCTTCTTTTTCTCTAGATGTGGATATCTCTTTCCATCACGAGTCTTTTGCAGTTGTCTTATAACCTTGCATTGCTGAGAGGAGCCCAGTCTATTGACGTTAGTTGTCACACATATGTTGTATCTATAACTGTGTACAAATTTCTCCTGGTTCTGCTCTTCTCACACAACATCTGTTTAGATTTCATTTCATTCTTAAACAGAGGATATTGATTCTAAGCCTTTTTACTGCTTAAAGACTCAATGTCTTAATAATGAACAATAATAATTGTACTGGGTTTTAAGATAGTGATGTCCTCTGGAGTAACTGAGGTGTCCTCTATACTACATAGGTGCCTTTTTTGAACCCACCATGTCTTCTCTACGTAGTTTTTTCCTTCTTTTTTCCCCTGTAATTTGTCACTTTTTACTTCTAGGTATAAGAATGTATCAGTTCTAACCCTTTGCTATCTTGGGGTGTATTGGAAATCAATTCAGCATAGGAAATATGTTTTAAAATGTGTGTAAAATAATAGCAAATAGAACCTAAGTGAATTTGAAACAGTTTCCTTTTGACACACCATTTGTATTATCACTTATCCTTCATATATATAGATATATACACATACACACATATGTAAGTATATATGTATGTGTATACACGCACATATATTCCTCAGAAGCCTTTTTTTGCTTCAGTCTTGGATTTCAGACTTGTTTTGGATAGTTAAGGTTAGTAGATAACTGACTTGTTATCACTGAAGACAAAGAGAAAATACAAAAATCCACCATAACTGTTCAATTACAATAATATATTGAAATCTTTTTGAAAGATTTTTCTAAGAATAAATTAAAATTCATTCTAGAAGTCATTTTTAAAGAAAATTCTTTGCAATATAGATTTCCTTCTTGCATACTTCTCAGAAATTTATACTGCATATTTACTTTGTCAAGTGATTTTCCTAAAGCTTGGGTCTTGTAACGTCACAATCCATTCCCCAAATCCACATCACACTCAATAAACTCCAGAGTTTACTTATCACCTCTAGGCTCCAACCTAAACATTTCTGTTTTGCATTTAAAGCTATTCACAAGCTGGAATACTCCTACCTCTCAAACTTTACTATTTTCACTGATGTTCTCTATGTAGTAGTTGTACTGTCCTTGATATTCCTTATGCATGACCTTTAAGCTCACATGTCTGCCTTTGATCTTTCATTTAATCTTTGTTTCCTTTAAGACTCAGTTCAAACATCATCTTCAATAAAAGTGTTTTTGGTCCCACTCTTCTCCCAATTATAAGTACCTTCACCTCCAAAATGAGCTTTGTTTGTATTTTGCAAATACATATACACATACATAAAGATATACATACACACACATATATACAGACACACATGTGTATACATGTGCACACACACATATGTATAAACACATATATGTTGCTGTTGTTGTTATCCTTCATTCTTGAAGTGGACCAAAATGACATCACTATGATAGAGTCAAGTTATGGTAGGTCTCACTGTGGTTGATCAGACATATATGAGCTCTGAATGCTCTACCACAGGTTGGGCACAAATAGTCCCTCTGAACATTTGGGGTACCTTCTCCAAATTTGCACACCATGAATTTCCTTTAAGCTGTTTCAATTCTGCTTTGCTCATGGAGCATAGCACCTTCTTTGATGTGGGCACACCATGCTGAGCGGTCCTGTGCCATTGTCTCCCACGTCACATAATCAATTCCAAAGTTTTTAAGAGAGACCTTGAGAGTGTCCTTATATCTCTTCTTCTGACCACCATGTGATCACTTTCCCTATGTGAGTTCTCCATATGACATATGACAAGTTCTCTTCTCTTTGTGGCAAGTGTACATTTTGCATTTGAACAACAAAGCCAGTCCATTGGAGTTGAGCTCTCTGCCATAGAGCTTGAATATTTGGCAGTTTAGTTCTAGAAAGGACCTCAGTGTCTGGTATCTTATCCCACCAGGTAGTCTTTAGAATCTTGCTAAGACAATTTAAATGGAAGCCATTCAGTCTCCTGGCATGATGCTGGTTTCCTGTCCAGGATTCACAGGCGTACAATAATGAGGTCAGCATAACGGCTCTGGAGGCCTTCAGTCTGGTGGTCAGTCTCTTCTCTCCCATACTTCCCTTCTGAGCCTCCCAATTACTGAGTTAGCTCTGGCAGTGCCTCAATCAACCTCATTATCTGTGTGTGTACATCCCTGGAAAGTACGCTACCAAGATAAATGAACTCATTCACAGCATTCAAAACTTCTTCATTTGCTGTAACTTATGGTTCCACATACAAATGGTGTGGTGGTGGCTGACGGAGCACCTGTGTTTTCTTGGTGGTAATTGTTAGGCCAAAATTAGCAGAAGTAGTAGAGAATTGATCCCTGCTTTGTTGCATCTCAGCTTCCAAGGCTGCATTGAGTGCGCAATCATGTAATTTTAAATACCAGATAATTTTTGCATCTTATTCTAGTGACAATAGGAAGTACTTGTGGAAAAATAGAGTAGGGAGATAGCATGGTCGAATCTGTGTTTTAGGAAAATCATTTGAGGCTCTGGCTGATGGATGGAGAGAGAGGATTAGAGAGGAGAGAGACTTGAGACCAAGAGACCATTTAGACAAGGATTACAGTAGGCGAAAAGTAATGAGGGTAATGAGGGCTTAAAATTGGGTAGTGGTGATTTGAGTGACCATTGTGCAAGAGAAGTGCAGTTAGGATCTACAAAAGTTGGCAAAGGATGGCATATGGGGTGTGAGAGAGAGAGTGACAGGTTGCATAACTGGGTGACTGGAAAGATGTTAGTTTCAGAGAAGATACAAATAGAACATTTCAACAGGGATGGGTTTTTGTGGAAAAGATTAGTTAGTGGATGGAGCTCAGGAGAGAAATCCCTCTAAGTAGAGTCACCTATATATTTATGCCTATATCATTTGGGCAGAGATATTAATTTGTGAGTAGTCAAAATGTTATTTCTCTCAAGGGCATTTGAATAGTTAACTTTAGCTCTAATTGTGGAGTCTAAGATTGTGGCCATTATAGGGATTTCAGACCTGACATAGAAATTGAAAGAAATGTATTTTTTTTTGCAGGTTGGAGCCTTTGCACAGGCCTTGAAACCAGGTAATATAAGCAATCATTCGCTTCTATGGTAAAACAAAGTTTCCTATCGCTTTCTTAACTGGTCAGTCAGAGGGAAGCGTCTATTGTTGCCTCCCTCATCATTGCCACATTCAGCTTCTCTTTGGCTGTACTATGACAACCTTCTTAAGGTCAGAGCTTCAGGAGAACTTCTCTTCAATCTTAGCACTTACATTCTATGTGTGGTTTCTGAAAATAGATCAAAGGAGAATCCATAAAGCCCTATTCATCTTTCATTCTCTGTTATCCTTTGTACCATTCAGTACTAAAGCTGACTGAGGATGAAGTGGATAACAATCAGGAGTTTTTCTTTATCTCCCTTCCCCCACCCTGGAGTTGTGATTTAGTGGAAAAATCACTGGTTTTAGAAGCGGACAACTTCTGGCTGTGAATGCAGTTTTGCTATTTACTAGCAGTGTGGCACTTCCACTCTCTGAGGTTCAGTTTCCTCACCTATAAACAAGCAATACTATTTTCATTACTTATTATTCAGATTGGCCATGAGGGAAGTGTTTTATAAACCTTAAAGCTCTAAATAAATGTTAGCTATTAATCTTAGCTTTAAGATTCCCTAACAGCCTAGAATTGAATGATTTTATTTGAATGTGAAGGGAAAAGGGACATGATTCTATTTCTCAAATTCATGACAGAAGTTTCATAAAGCTCCAGGGGTAGGTAGCATCCTGCCTGCATGGGTGCCTCTGTCCCCTAACTCAATGTCAGAGAAGCACCAGCTCATAGAGGGGCTTCTTAAGTTTTCTTTCTGGAAATAAAATGCCATCAGGTTGCATTGTTCCAGGGTTATTTGAAAGTTGAATACCTTCCTGAGGAATTGTTTCTACAGTGATTGCCAATTTTCTGCTTGAGAGGTTTATGATCAAATAGTCTCTGGCAGGAGTTTGTAGTTGGGATTTTTGCTACTGCTGATGTTTGAGGGCATTTGCTAGCAAATGTTGAAAATTCTTCTGCAGCTTCTGTTAACATTTACAGAACAAATTTCAGCACCTTCCAGAAACTGCCAGAGAGGCACCCAGAGCACAGAGCTGTGGTGCCAGCAGAATCTGTTTAGGAAGAAAAAACACACTACTTAATAGTAAAGAGTATGCCCTATAGGCCTACCACCAAGACTACAGGTGAAGCCTCTAAGTGAGAGATACTAAAGAAGTTATTCAGGAATAAGCATCTATGAGAAAGAGTCATGACAAGAAGAAGAGGAGGTCTTTGAATTTTGTTGTTAATGTTTTGTTTTGTTTTATTTTTCTATTATTTTGGCTTGGCGATATGCCATTAAAATGGTATTCAATAAGAAACAGCCCATCTTGGGCCTAGAAACTGGAGGATTGTGTTGTAGGAAAAAATTGTGATGACCGTTAGGGAAGGAGAGAGGGAAATAGGAGAGAAGGAGCAGTAGGAAACAGCCACAGAGTAGAAATGCCAAGACAGCACTTCTAGTAACGGACCTTCACAAAAGTGACCTTCATATTCATAATAAAGAAGTCTTTGATCAATTTTGGGAAAATTGTCTGCTTTTTCTAAGATTTCTAGTTTGTTTTACTTTGAGGAATAATTTACCACATAATTTTGTGACTAGTGGTTTTTTTTTCCACAAATAGGAAGCTGATCTCACCATAAAAGGGGTTACCATGTTTCTATTTTCTCAGTTTTTTGGGGGGAGGGTAAGGACTGTGATGTAGGAGAATGGTGATATCCCCTAAAGTATATTGGTCTCTTTGTATTGTGAGAGGATCTCTGAAAGAAAGGGAGAGGAATGGGAGGAAAGAGAAGGGGAAAGGACAGAGTAGTTAAAAAAGAAAAATTATTATAAAAAATTAGGGAAAATCCCAACTGGTAAGGATAAAATTCAAGCCTGCTTATCCAAGTTTGATCAAATCAGGTTTCTTAGAAATAGTGTGGTCATTTCCAACCTTTCAACCTTACAACGCACAAACTCACCTATGCAACATGAAATGTTATGAGTCACAATTAAAAAAATTAATCGTGTTATAATTTTGTGTTCTACTATTCATAAATATTAGAATTTAGAGAAAAATATAATCAACTTCTCTGTTATACCACTAACCCTTGTAAAACAGTGGATGTAGAATATTAGCATTAAATTTTAAGGAGTATGTCATGACCACACTGAAACGGTCTTATATCTCTAGGGATATAAAAAGGGTTAATTGGAGCAGCACTATGTTGCCCCAGGCAAATGAATAGCATCTATAGGCTCATTTTGAGAAAGCAGAAAACCTTGTAGAGAATATTGATGGAGGAAAGTTCTTCTACTTTCTACTTTTTTAGTGGCTGACAGTAGAGGCTTCCGGGAGTTCACGTCTATCAGATGCTCATGGTGAGTAGAACAAAAACGGGGAGTCAGAGAACTGATCTGTACCTTGGGAATAATGTTGTGAATACTTCTTTCAGTGAACTAAATGAAGCATCTTTTTTCTCCTACATTGGAAAAGTTAATGTACTTTTGCAAACATAGCCTATACATACTTAAGAAGTAACAAGTAGTTTATTCACCCATAAGACCCGACCTCTGATGATATAAACAGAATAACTGTGTGAGAAGTGTAAGGAGGATAGAGGAAATGAAATGATTTGATTATATTTGGAGAAATGGATGATTTGTTCATGAAACAGATTTATTGCAGGCACAGAAACAGTGGTTGGCTTCAGGCTTTACCGAAGCAAGAGTGGAAGCATAGCTAGTGGAAAATACATGCTGAGCCAGGTGCCAAAACTTGCCTCTGCTACTTACTATGTGACCATGGGAATGTGGTCATAATGTCTTTGAACCTCACATTCTTTCTCTATAAAATGTGATCATAAGACTTTGAATATGCATGTCACAGGGTTAGCTTGAGGTTCAAGTGAAATAATGTATGTAAAGCACTTTGCAAACTAAAATATCGTGTGAATTTCAATTATTATTAGAAAAAGTGAGGTGGCTTTGTTCCATTGGTCCATTTGTAGTACCTACAGCTCAGAGGATGAGAATGACAGCTAAGGAGAAAAGATCACAAATCAAAGTGAGAAGCAAAGTAACTATTCAATGAAAAGAGTTAAGGTTGAGGTGAGAAGGTCTAAGAAAAGAAGGGATAGATGCGTGTTTAGATTTAGTAACCTTCTTAATTTAGCTATCAAGGCTAATGGTAGCATTAATAAGAGAATGCAAATCAAAGGACTCCCTGGAGCAATTTACATCTAGTCAATGTTAGGAAATGTAAGCAGCACTCAGAAAATTAACACCCTGTCAGATGGTAATCAAGGGCACAAAGAATCAAGCTTAGAACCCAAACTTTCAGCAAATCAAATACTGTCTTTGCCTTTTAAAAAGATCAACTACAAGTTATAAGTTTTGTTTATGAAAAGCCAGACCACCTACCACTCACTCTTCCACTTGGTGAAACTTCTAAGTATTTTTAGCCATTTGTTCCTCTTTCCTTCCTGTCTCAGAGGAAGAGATGTCTCTGTTGCTCAATAAAACTAATCCTCCCTGTTTTCTTGATCTGTTCCTGATTCCTTTGAACTACCACTAGGCAGTTAAGCTGTGCAGGGTGCAGAGCACTAGAGCTAAAGTGAGGAAGAGTGCTTCAGACACTTATTTACTGTTTGACCCTAGATAAATCATTCAACCTCTCTTTGCCTCAGTTTTCTCATTCGTGCAGTAGAGATAATAAAAGCACCTACCTGGCTGAGAAATGCAATTTGTAAAATGCTTTATAAACCTTAAAGCACCATATAAATGCTATCAAATATTATTACTACCAGATTCAATAACCTCTTTTCATTTCTCATCTTTCTTGAACTCTACAGTTTCTGACTCTGTAATCCACCTCTCTATAAAAACACACATATCTACACACACACACACGCACACGCGCGCACACACACACACACACACACACAAGCGCACGCGCACACACACACACACGTACTTTCAGTATGATAGCTTTTCCTCCTTAGACTTCATAGCTTCCATCTAACTTTCCAATATTTCCTCTAATTTTGATGGCACATCATTTATTTACTAAAGACTGTAATTGGTGCTACTTAAAGACCAGTACTTTACCATTTCCTCTTCTGTCTACTCATACCTTTTTAAAAACTTTATTCACTCCCATGTTTTCAGTTTTCACATCTATAAAAATAACTCATTTTTCTATAGTCCTTTGAAATGTGCAAAGCACATTTCTCACCATATGAAATAGGAGGATTAAGATCATTATCCAAATTTTATAAATGAAGAAACTGAGACTCAAAAACTTAAGTGATTGGGGAAGGAGCCCAAATGATGGAGTAAAATCAGAGATTCACCTGAGCTCTCTCCCAAACCCCTCCAAATACCTTTAAAAATGACTCTAAACCAATTCTAGAGCACCAGGACCCTCAAAATGATGTAGTGAAACAAATTTCCAGCCCAAAACAACTTAGAAGGATGGCAGGAAAGGTCTATTGTACCAGGGTGAGAAAAAGGTGTAGGCCTCAGCAAAACTGGAGCAGGCCTTGGGAGTGACTGAATCAGTAGTGGCAGCTGCAGTTGCTGCTTCCAGAGCTCTCAGCCCACAGACAGTAAAGGTGTTGAACAACTGGTTAGAAGGAGATTACAGAAGCCTTTTTGTTAGCATTGGGGAAGGACTGTGTTGCTTTGCCCATAGTTAGATCTGGGTTGCAGTCCTAGAAGGCAGACCCAGGGTGAGGAAGAGCACTAGCACAGCAGAGCTTGTGGACAAAGTGGAGAGGGATATACTCCTCACACTTCCAGGAAAGAAGAGGATGTTTTTGGGCCCTCACAGACTAGAGCACAGACCAGGAAAGTAGTAAACACTTGTCCTTCTATCATACCACCTTGGAAGAACTGAAAACTTATAGGTACCTAGTCATATCTCTGAAAACAGTAGCATAAAACTCCTGAAATTTGGGACAGTTTGTCCTCCAATATGGAAATGGATTTTTAGATGCCTTAACAGAGGGTAAAACAAAGAATTTGACCTTAACAAAGAGTTAAAAAGTCAAGTAATAGGCTAGGAAAATGAAGAAATAGCAGAAAAAAAATTCACACTATGGAATCTTACTATAGTAAAAAGGAAGATCAAAACACATAGTTAGAAGAACACAACAAAGTCAAAGTTCCTACATCCAAAGCCTCTAAGAACAAGAAAAAGAATTGGTGTCAGACTGTGGAAGAGCTCAAAAAGGATTTTGAAAATCAAGTAAGAGAGGTTATAACCAAGAATCACTTACCCAGGAAAACTGAGGATAATCTTCAGTGAGATAGAGAGATTCCAACCATACTCAAGAAGAGAACAGAGCTGAATAGAAAATTTGACTTTCAAATATAAGACTAAAGAGCAGCACAAAAAGGTAAACGGGAAAGAAAACTCATAAAGGATTTATTAAAGTTAAATTGTTTACATTCCTACATGGGAAGATGATATTTGTAACTCATAAGACTTTTCTCATTATTAAGGAATATATACATACATACAAACATGCATATATTTGTGCATGTATACATATACATATACATACACAGATACACGCATATACCCATGTGTGTTGTATGTATGTGTGTGTGTGTGTGTGTATATATATATATGCTTAAGGGATGAGAGGAATGTACTGGGAGAAAGAGAAATGGAGAGGTCAAATAGAGTAAATTATCTCACATAAAAGAGCCAAGAAAAAGTCTTTACAGTGGAGGAGAACAGGGGGAAGGTGAGGGGGAATGAGTGAATCTTATTCTTATTGGAATTTGCTCAAAGAGGGAATAACATATACACTCAATTGGGTAAAGAAATTGATCTTACCCTAAAGGGAAGTAGGATGAAGGGGATAAGAGAACAAGATGGGGCTGATGGAAGGGACAGTAAATTGGTGGAGGGGTAGTTGGAAGCCAGACACTTGTGAAGAGGTGCGGGGTGAAAGAAGAGAGAGAAAAGAATAAATGGTGTTGGGGGAATAGGATGGAGGGGAAAATAGTTAAAAATAGTAATGGTGAAAATAAAAATTTTGAAGCAAGTTTCTCTGATAAAGGCCTCATTTCTCAATTGTATAAAGAACTGAGTAAAATTTATAAAATTGAGAACTATTCCCCAATTGATAAGTGATCAAAAGATATAAGAAGTTTTCTGATAAAGTAATCAAAGCTATATATAGCCATTTAAAAAATATTCTCACTTTTGATTTGTGAAATGCAAATTAAAACAATTCTGAGGTCCTACCTCATACCTATTAAATTGGTTAATAGGTCAGCAAAAATGACAAATGTTGAAGGGGATGTGGGAAAAATGACACATTAATTCAGTGTTGGTAGAGTTGTGAACTTATTCAAACATTCTGTTGAACAATTTGGAACTATGACCAAAGGGCTATAAAAACAGGTATACCCTTGGAGTGGCTAGGTGGGGCAGTGAATAGAGAGCCAGGAGGATCTGAGTTCAAATCTGACCTCAGACACTTGACACACTTACTAGCTGTGTGACTTTGGGCAAGTCACTTAAGTCCAATTGCCCTCCAAAAAAAGGAAAAAAACAAAAAACAAAAAAATACAACATGTATACTCTTTGATCAACAATAGTACTACTGGGTCTGTATCCTAAGAAAGATTAAAAAAAAAAGAGAAGGACCTATATATATAAAAATATTTATAGCAGTTCTTTTCTGGGGGTGTGTGTGTGTAAAGATTTAGAAATTGAGGGGATGCCCATCAATTGTAGAATGGCAGAACAAATTGTAGTATGTGATTATTTCCTATTATTACTATAGGAAATTATCAGCAGGATGCTCTCAGAGAAACCTAGAAAGACTTATGTGAACTGATGCAAAGTGAAATGCACTATGTGCAAAATAACAGCAATATTATAGGATGATAAATTTTGAATTTTATGAATATGAATTTAGGAATATGTGATGATAACTATATCTGAGCAATACAACCATCCAAGACAACTCTGAAGGACTTAGGATAAAAAATGCTATGTATAGCCAGAAAAAGAATTGATGGTACCTGAATGCAGATTGAAGCATTCTTTTTTTTTTTCTTCATTTTTCTTGATTTTTTTTTTTGTCTATGTTTTCTTTCACAACATGACTATTATGGAAGTGTCTTTTCATTACTGCACGTATAACCTATATATAATTGTTTGCCTTCTCAATGAGGGAGTTTAGGAGGAAGGAAGGAAGATGATTTGGAACTTAAAGTTTAAAAATAAGTGTTAAAATTGTTTTAACATGTAGCTAGGGAAAAATAAAACACCTAATAAAAACAAATTTAAAAAAGTTAAGTGATTTATCCAAAAGTTAAATGACTTTCCAGTTAGATGACCATTAAGTTTTTGAAGCAGAATTCAAATTTAGATCTCTTCGCTCTAGGTATAATATTGTTTTTCATTATCCTAAGACTTCTATTCTAATTGCTCCCAAATGTGGCTCTGCATTTATTGACCTTTAATCTGAGATTTAGACTTAATTTCCAGTTTCTCACAGATCATATGTATACACATGCATGTGGGCATGTATGTATCATATATATGTACACACATATGTTCATACATATATGTGTGTGAATATATATTATATATATATACATAAATATAATATCACCAAAGGTATGACATAGAAGTAAATATGTCATTAAAATACAGATCAGATCATATGTAAATTCCAGGATCACTCTTACAAATGTCTCCCAAGAACATATTACTTGATTAAAAAAATATTAATTGACACATTTAAAAAAAACTTTTCTCTGTGAAATATAAGGTGGGCTGCATCTCAGAGCTTTAAATATGCAAAGCACTTTGAAATGATGCATAAAAATCTCAGTTGATTCATTTGAAAAGCCTTTGCATTGGAATATTACTGCTTAATAGATGTTGCTTTATCCATTTTAATTATACAATCAGTTTTGTATCTTCATGGTTAGTGTTTACCTTTTCATAGTTTTTAGCTTTCAGTGAGGCAATATTGCTTAAGTAGGGAAAGTACTAAGTTTAACTTTGGGTTTGGTAATGGTGCAACCACTTAATATTAACAATAGCTAACATTTAGATAACACTTACTGCTTGCCAAACTCTGTACTAAGTACTTTACAATATCTCATTTGATTCTCACAATGGCCCTACCAGGTAGATGCTATATTTATCCCCATTTCATAGATGAGATAACTGAGACAAACAGAGGTTTAAGTGACTTGTCCAGGATCACACATACAGTAAATGTCTGAGGCTGGAATTAAAAAATGAGTCTTTATGATTAGGTTTATCCTTCTATCCACTGAGCCATCTAGCATTCCATTTAGTTTTGGAGAAATATGATTTTCAATAAAGTTTTTTTTCCCCCAAATAAACCATCATTCTAAAAAAGAGAACAGGATATTTATTCTACATGTTCCAGTTAAATGCTTGTCTCATAACGTAGTGCTTTCTTGGCATGGATATGTGCATTAATGTATATTAAGGCAATTGATAGTGGTTTGTAAGATATATTTAAGGAAATAAAGAATGACGTTAGGAAGGAGGCTAATGTGACAATATAGGTGAGAGATGATATAAGAATCTAAACCAGAGTAGTGGCATTGGAAATGTAGAAGGGACAGAAATTAGATGCTTTATTGACTGATGAATTTGTGGACATCTCAGATACTACCTCGAGAAAGATGTCTTTCCTCCTCACCACTGTCCCACCACTGCCACAGTTCATGGGGTCCTAATCTCAAGAAATTACTTTGTTTTCACTCTGTCTATATTTTGTATATACTTCCTGTGTACATGTTATTTTTCTCTGGTGGAATTTAAGACCCTGGAGTGTAAGAAACATTTTTGTTTTCTTTTTCCTTTATATATCTCTAGTACCTAACACAATTTGTGGTAAACAGTAATTTCTCAAACAATATTTGCTGAATTATACTAATTTGATTGTTATGGATAGATGGCAGAGAATTATTATTCTAATATGAGATTTTGAGCATGCATGACTAGGAAAATGCAGGTTTCATTGTCAGAAATCATAGGAATGGGTCATCAGAAAGGAGTTTTTACTCAGCTGCTCACGTGTTCTGTGACAGAATAGACATAAGGAATGTTTTCCATTTGAAATGAGAACTGACTAAACAAAAGTATAAAGTTGGAAATAAGGAAGAATGTGCATCTGTGTATGAGTGTATAGCTGAATGTGTATAAATGCACTGGGGATAGAAGGGTCTAGGAAGTGAAGAGGCCAGTAGGGATATCTACTTAATCAAAGTGGAAATTTTCTTCTCAGAGTATCAATCAAATAGACTCCTAACTCTTATCACCCACACCTAAAACTGCAGTTGATTTATGGGAAGTTCTACTTCTTACCAAGGCAAATCATTTTACTAGTGCAAGTGATCCAACTCCATCTTGTCTCCTTCAAATGACTGCCCCCTCTGTCATTTCTACTCTATCATTTACCTCCAATTTCTCCCTCTTTATTGTCTGCTTCCCTATTGCCTTCAAAGCTTTCTATGTCTCCCTAAACCTCAGAAATACCCCCTTGATCTTTTCACCTCCACTATTATGCTATAGCTCTTCTGTTCTTTTTGGTTAAATTGTTTGAGAAAGTCATCTACAACCAATGCCTCCACTTCTTTTCCTCTCGCTTTCTTTTTAACCTCCTACAATCTGATTTTTGCTCTTATTATCCCCCTGAAATTGTCCTTTCCAAAGTAACCAATCATCTCCCAATTGCCAAATCCATTGGCCTTTTCTCAATCCTCATTTTTCTTGACCTCTCTGCAATTTTGACACTGATGATCACTCTCATCTCCTTGATGCTCTCTTTTTTCTAGATTTTCTGAACACGCTTCTCTCCTGGTTCTCCCCATAACTATCGAACTGTCTCTTCATAGTCTCTTTGTCAGATCCTTATCCAGGTTAAACCAATTCACTGCAGGTGTGCCACAACTCTTTCTCTAGGTCTTCTTCTCTTCTCCCACCATACTGATTTACTTGGTCATCTCACCAGTTGCCATGAATTTAATTATCATCTCTATGCTGATAATTCTCAAATCTACATATCTTGTCCTGACCTTTCTTTTCATGTTCAGTTTCACAACTCCAAATAACTTTTCAGATATTTGAATTGGATATCTAATTGATATCTTAAAAAAAAAATTAGATTTCACTTTAAACTCCACATGTCAAAAACTGAGCTCATCATCTTTCTGCTAAGCCCTCCCCCTTTCCATATATCCCTGTTACTATGAAGGGTATTACCTCCTCCCAGTTCCCCAAGCTCATAAGCTAGGTGTCATCTTTAACTCCTTACCACCTTTCACCCATCCATATCCAATTCTGTTGCCCCTCATTACCACATGTTTGGACTATTGCAATAGTTTTCTGGTGAATATATCTGCCACAAGTCTTTCACTACTTCAATACCTCACACATTTGGCCAGGAAAGTGATGCACAGAAATGTCAGGTCATATTACATCCCTATTCAATAAAACCAGGTGGCTTTAATATCATCTCCAGGATGAAATACAAAAATACTCTGGTTGCAGTGTAAAGTCCCAATTCTACCTTCCCATAACTTTCTAATCTTCTTATCTTTTACACCACTTTCCTTCCATTCCTTAATCTAATGATGGAGCCCAAAGGTTTTCTTGTTGTTCCACAAACAAGACATCCCATCTTTTAGCTTTGGGCATTTTCTCTGGATGGTTGCTATTACTGGAATGCTTTCTTTCCTTCCTTGGATTACTTCAAGAATCAACAAAAATCCCACTTTATACAGAAAGTCTTTCTCAATCCCTCATATTTCTTGTTATTTTTATCTATTAATTACATCTTATTTATCCAGTGTATACCTTGTTTGTATATATTTTGTTTAATTGTTGTTTCCCCCAGTTAGAATGTAAGCTCTTTGATGGCAAGGACTATCTTTTGCCTCCAAAGTATTTAGCAGTGCACCCAGGTCATAGGAGCTTAATAAATGCTTATTGACTAACTTTATCACTCATAGGGGCAGCTAAATTGAACATTAGATAGAACTGTTGGTGAAGAGTTATCTTTCTGAGTTCAAATGTTGTCTCAGACACTTACTAGTTGTGTGACCTAGGCAAGTCACTTAACCCTATTTGCCTGGGGATCATCCATCTTGCTTTTATTGTGCAAAATCAGACTTAATACCCATGTAGACAACATAGCTTTTATTATAGCTACAGACTGAACTGAGTCAGTCTATTCATCACCAGTTTGGGGCATTGATCCCTGTGGCTTATGAAAAAAGAATTCAGCTGGATCTCCAATTTATATCCTTTACTATTATTAGAAAATTGTAAGGCGTGTGTCTTACTCACCAAAGACGTTTATCTTCAGTGTCACACATCTAGCTCATAACAGAGCTGAATATAGTACTAAAGTTTTCTGAATCCCAGTATAAGATTTCAAGTATTCCTTGCAGGAAAAAATAATTCAAGACCTTTACATCAAGGAAGAGGGGAAAGTTTAGTTTTAGGCCTCAGAAAATTAGTTACAGTTTGATAGCTTGTGGTACGACTCCCATCCTTTCTCTTTCCATCATTGTATACAATGCTTTAAAGAAATCTATTCCTGAATTAAGACATAAATCTAGACAGCACATACCATAGTTAGGTGGTTGGTGCTAGAAAGAGAATCAGGAAAAAGTATAAAAGAAAAATATGTTTTTTGTAATTTTATTGCAACTGACATTGGGGAAACAATTGGTAGGCGAAGAGAGAAAAAAATCTACATGAGCAAAATAATTGAAAAAATCACGAGGGAGAAAATCATGACAACTTTACCAGGAAAAGTCCATTAAAATCACAATCCATCAGATAGGCATCTTCAGGACATTAGCTATTGCTTTAATTTATTTTGAAACATGAGGATGTTATAGCTGAAAGCATATGAATTAACTAGACTTAGTCAAAAGATAAGGGTTTTTTATTTCTCCAAAGTTGTATGAGCTTATTAAAGCCATCTTCATGCCACAGGCATCTACAAATGCATACAGGCTGAAGGGAGGCTACACACACACACACACACACACACACACACATGCTGAAGAAAAATATGTCTTCGAGTTTGGAGTTTTGGTTTGTTTTCTGCTCTCGAATCTTTTCACCTCTTCTGATGACTTTTGTCTTCCTTCCACAAGGTGCATGATAAAGATATATGTACACATCTTCTGAGATGTAGTGAAAGGAAGGAGAAAGATGAAAGAAACATCGTTCTATAATTGATCATATCTTGTTTATCCAGTAATCTTGACAGACAGAAAAAATCAACATCATCATGAAGGCTGATAGTTAATGGTACAGAACTTACAGAAAATATAGTGAAGAAAGTTTTGGTCAAGATAAGAAAATATTCCCATTTTTGTCCCTGTAAGTTTTTCAATCATTTCATCATAGAAGTTTTTCACTTCTATTCTATACCTTTTGCCAACTTATATTTGTAAATGTGAGACCATCCAGAAAAAGTGGTAGTTGCTGCTGTTCTGAACATCTGTGCCACTCACATTTTTGGCTACTGATAGACAAAAATCATTGGCAGAGTTTTTATTCAAATGCAATGGGGACAGAAAACTCCTCTTGGCAAAATAGGCAAGCATCAACACTGTAATTTCTAGGCCTTATTCATAAAATGAAAGAAGGAACTGTCACCACTCTAACCAGTGGCAATCATAAAGGTTTCAGTAAAGTTTAATGGAAATTGAAGAGTCAGGAAAAGCAATGTTTTATATTCAGCTCAGCCATTAATTTGACAATATGAACTTATGTAATCCACTTAACAATTCTAAACCTCAGTTTCTCTATTTGTACAATGAAGGGAATGGACTGTGTGAATTCTAAAATTCATTCTAATTCTAGTAATTCATTAGATGATGATGATGAAAGTCTAGAGTAATTTACCAGCCTTTGAAATAATGTTTGTTAGACCAGTCCTAAAAAATATAGTAGAAAGGTACTCTAATCCTACTCCCTCCAATAAAGGCATGATCATGATCCACTATGCAATGTGATTGGAGCTCTGATAACTACCCTTAAGTCTACTTGACCAAATAATTGCTTAATTTAACACTATCAAAACTCAATGCATGGGCAGCTAGGTGGCACAGTGAATAGAGCACTGGCCCTAGAATCAGGAGTACCTGAGTTCAAATCCAAACCCAGACACTTAACACTTACTAGCCTTGTAACCTTGGAGTAAGTCACTTAACCCCAGTTGCCTTGCTTTCCCCCTTCCAAAGAGCAAAAACCAAACAACAACAAAAAAACAACTCAATGTAGAGTTGAAGAGGCAAAAGGATGAGGATGAATTACCATAAAATATGCCTTCTTCAATTTACTTTTTTATTTTTTTTTACTCTTCATTGTGTAGAATTTTCCTTGGTTTTGGACCTGTTGCTTATAAATGAATCTGTTCCTAACAGGCTTCATGAATCTCTTACTTTATGAATTTCAGATTTTGATTTGTTATTCTCTTTGATCCCTAGAACAGGACAGTAGTTCTTAGCACTCATTCTACACTCTAGTACGGTTTTACCATCAGAAAAGAGGAAGATATTATCATAAGATCATAGGATTATAGATTCAGAGCTATAGGACTGCTTAAAAGTTTCCTATCTCAAATCCTTAATTTTGCACATGAGGAAACTAAGTCCCATAGAAATTACATGACTTGTTCAAGGTCACAAAGAGAGTAAGTCACAGAGTCGTGATTTGAATTCATGTATTCTGATTCCATATCTAACATTCTTCCCAACATACCAAGATGACTTGTTTTATACACACACACATACACACACACCCCCTTTCTCCTAACAATGATGTAGCTATTTATTACCATTTGCAAGAAGCCATGGATCTGGGCACAAAAAACAAAAAAAAAACAATTATCACAGACATCATAGTCTAGTCTTAGGGATTGATCAGAGCAACATTTTGCTCCGGACTTTTGCTTCGGACTCTCATTTTCTCTATGGTGTCTTGGAATCAGGCAATTTTACATTATCCATTTAGTCCAAACCATATTCAATGGTACAGATATGTCCATTGGTTCCTCTTTGAGAAAATTAAAGACATATACTATGTTGAGAGACCTTGTTGACCCTGTTAACATTTCAAGGAGGATGAATCAATGAGTCTTAGTGACATATTGATTTGCTTATGCTAAGACTATAAATTAGAATTTTAATTGCAAAAGCAATCATTCTTCATCTCTGAGATTCAGAGTGAGAGAGACTTAAACGTAGATGAGGCACCAAAAGCAGACATTGGGGGAAGAAGAAGCTTGAGGATCTGAAGAGCTATCCTTCCCAACATGCACACATATGCCAGTGTACTTCTGGAAATTTTATGGCAGAGGCATAATGCAATTGCATATGTTCCCTCTTTCATGTTAGGGGCAATGAAGTGGTACAGTGTATAGACTAGTGATGGTCCTGTAGTCAGGAAGCCTCGATTTTCTCAGTTCAAATGTGGACTCAGACACTTACTAGCTGTGAAACCCCAGGCAAGTTGATAAACCCTTTTTACACCAGTTTCCTAATCTGTAAAAAGACTTTAACAGCATGAAAAAATACTGCCAAGTGACCTAAGTCATTGTCCACACCCAGATGAGCTTACTCCCTCTGAAGCAAAAGAAGTTTTACCTGATCCAAGTAAATGGTGGCAAAGAAACTGGAGTAGGCCCACAAGAAGCTGAAGCAGTAGGTGTCTGTGTCCATTGTATTTGAGAAGGAAGAGATCATTGACATCACTGGAGTGAAGAAAGGCAAAGGTTACAAAAGTGTCACCACCTGCTAGTATACAAAGAAACTGTCCCACCCCCAAAACCCACCAAGGCCTGCATAAGATGGGCAAACTGCTGCAATATTCCCTGTATTGGAGCTTGGCAGCCTGCTAACATGGCCTTCTCTGTGTCTTGGGCTAGTCTGATTAGCTACTACCATCACAGATATCAATGAAAATAATCTACAAGATGACCAAGGCTACAATATCAAGAATGGGAAACAGATCAAAAAAAAAATACATCAGCCCATCATGACCTGACTGATAAGAGCATTAACCCTCAGGGAGGTTTTGTCTACTATGGTGAAGTGACCAATGACTTTATCATGCCGAAGGGCTGTGTTGTTGGAGTCGAGAAGCATGTCTTCACTCTGTGAAATTCTCTGCTGGAAGACTAAATCACCTCATGGAAAAGATTGACTTCAAATTTATTGACACCATCTCTAAATTTGGCCATGGCCAGTTCTAGACTGTGGAGGAAAAGGAAACCTTCCTGGGACCATTAAAAAAATCATGTTGCTAAAGAAGTTGCCTAATGTTTCCAGACCTACTTTGATCTGGTGGATTTTCAATAAACTGAAATCATTTTTAAAGCAAGAGAAAGAGGGACAGAGACAGAGACATACACACACATCCACATACATACACAGAGAAAGAGAAAGTCACTTAGTCAAGATTTGAGCTCACCTTCTGACTCCAAATGTAGCATTCCTTCCACTATAACAAGATAACTTGTTTTATATCTATACAAACATACAGCCTCCTTTCCAACAATAGTATTTACTCCAATATTATATTTACTAGAAAGATATGTAAATTATTATCAGCTGTATAAACTCTTTTGAATTTTCTGCATGGGTACATATGTCCCTATGTGTTGATGTTTTGCATTTTCTGTGGGGAGGAATATATGGCGTTCTCTATTCTTTATGTATTGTTACCTTGACTTGTCATGAAAAAGGGGACCGTTTTATTTATATCAGAGGAATATTAGAGGTAGTATGATACAATGGGAAAAAAAATAAGTTCCCCATTCTGGAGTTAGAGAACCTGGGTTTAAATTCTGGCTTTTCGAATTTTATAACCTTATGAAAATCATTCAACCTTTTGGGTCTCAATTTCCCCATCTATAAGATGACAGAATTGAACTATAATCCTGAGATCCCTAAGATTTCAGAAATACCTTTTAAGGTCCACATCTATGAGTTTGTGTTCTGAGTATACCAGAATGGACTCTGGGTATGAGGGAAAAAATATAGCAAGGGAATGCAATGCCATTTTCTGAAAATTTCCCCTTAAGTTAACAATTCATCTAAACTAGTCTGGAACTTCGGATACTGGGCCATATATTATACTTCCAAAGGAAAAAAATAGGTGAAAATTCAGGAGAGTCTACCATTAAATAGGGATATATCAAGCCCTTAAATGGAATGAAGAAATGGTTTTAGAAGCAAGTAAAGGTAGATGAGTTTCCCACCAGCAGAAAATTCCAAGATCAGTTAATGGGATAGATAGAGAGCTTCCAAGAGTTTTTTTTTTCTTATAATGAAGTTGTTTATAAGATGAATAAGAACTTCCAACAGCCCAGGAATCAGGTAGCCTTTGTAGTATCATACTTGATGGCACAAAGTCACTGATGATTCAAGACCTACTTCTCTGGCTATAGCTGCCTAATGCATAATATTGAAAGATTCCTCTGAGATCAAGCAGAATCCAACTGAATCCATTGAAATTGGAACAAATAGGCACACAGTCTGTGGGTTCAGTTAGGAATATGGCAGAGAATTTGGGGTTCATCAGAACCATAAGGTAGAAATTTATTTCCGCAAGGACCTGTCTGAAGTGTGTGTGTGGGGGGGGGGGAGGTGTGTGTGCATGTGATCACATATGTGTGTATGTTTTAAGTCTTCTCTCTTTTTGGAAATACTAGCTCAAGTAGAAGTAGTTGCAGATCTCCCAGAACTTATTTAGCAACATTTCCATACAGAGAAATGCCACCAGTTATAGCAGAGCCATTTTAATTCCTCTAGCATTCTTTAAATCCACTTTCCATTAACATATACTCATATATTGGAGAAGACCAGGTTTGAACCATTTCCAACACACAGGTCCAAAGCATTTTCCAAAGTGATGCTGAATCTGAGTGGTTTAGTGATTACTATATGAATCATTTATACTTGACTTTTTGACTTCTTATTATGGACTCTTTAGTCTGGTGAAGCCTCTGCGCCGCTTTTCATAATAATGATTTTAAATGTGTAAAATAAATGTGGCGAGGTCCCATTGTATTTAGAGAAGTCCAACTTCTACATGTCTTATGGAGACGTTGTACCTCAAAAGGAGGCAGAATAGACGTCTCCAGCTTCTTTCCCCCAATCATTCTCCAAGGGAATCTTTAATTCCTGCCCTGATGGGTTGCAGGATGTCAAGGGAAGAGGCTGATCAGCATTCTCTTCTCAGAAAGAGAGTGTATGGCATTAGAATTTTATCTATTTGCTCTCTTAAATATTGTTAGTAAAGGGGATATGATAAGGTTCAATTAAATTTCTAATGGCTGAGGTTTGTTTTTTGTTCTGTTTTGTTTTGTTTTGTTTTTGCAGGGTGAAGAGGAACTCAAACTTTATATCCAAGACTTGACCCCCTTTCCACCAAATACCAGTTCCATAATGAACATACATAGCACTTAGCCAAGAAAATACTTCTAATCAACTTACTAGGAAAAGAGACATCAGTGAAGAAATCTACAGGAGAATATATACCATACAATCTAAAGGAAAGGAATTCTTCTATTTGGAGTGAAGTAACTCAGCTCAACTTAGAGATAATGTCCTGGATCTAACCCAAGGGGAAGTTCCTCAAAGTCTTCAGTACAGCAAATTGAGGATAGGGACATAAAACAGACTACTGGCTCCTCTCATGTATTCCCAGAATATTTTCCTTCAGCAAACTGAAATAGAGTCGGTCTCTTCTATCTTCCTTCTTGATGCTAGAGTCCAGAAGCACTAGAAGTGATTCAAAGTTTGGAGAGAACTTGGAGAGATTTCCTCTCTCCCACTCTCATCAAGTCTGCCACACCTCTTATTCAGGCCAAGGAATTAATTCCACTAATAAGGAGAGAAAGCCATACCAATGGCTTTGGGACAGGGGATAGTTGAAATATGTAGGATTCTAAGGAAGTAAAAGATTAGTGAAAAGAGATTTATTTTTTTCCCTCACTGAAGTTAACAGGTTCCATGGAATCTATACACACACTCAGTGGGGATTTATGGACCTCAGAATAGAAATCTCTTCTTTAAAAGGAGAGATCAACTCACTTAGATCCTCAAGAAAGAGATAGACTATTGGAATCTGGCCCTCCCACTAATTCCACTCCCCCACCCCCTTGCAACATCTACTACATCCAGTTGTTCCTCATCTTTGAATTAGAACTTCCCAACCACCACATGAGTGTTTTAGGTCTCAGCCTTATTGGACTTTGGTACTTCATGGATATTCAGGGATATAGTTTTTACTGAGAAAGTGCAAGTGAGAAACAATGTGATATGCTTTTCATCTTTAGTTTCGGTAACTTTCCTGACTCTCTTTTTGTGGTTACTTAGTAAATCATCCAGTAAATATTTCTTGAGCACCTGCTATGTGTGAGGCACTGGGAAAGTGAGGGGGCAAAAGGGCTGTTAAAGAGCATCACCTGTCTTCAAGAAGCTTACATTCTACTATCACCTAATCAACTTTTCAAAACATGGGGGCAAGTTTGTTGCTCATCCTTCCTTTTTAAAGGTGAAACAATGGCGTCATGATGTGATAGTTGATAGCTTGTGGGTGATTTATACTTAGGTGAGGTGGAGTGCATAAGGGTCAGCACAAAACAGAGTTGTACAAAGTTGTATAAAGTGGACTATTATATTCCAAGGAGGTCATTGATAAAAAGAAATTCCCTGTTGGTACGAACATATATATATATAGCAGCACTTTTTGAGATGGCAAAGAATTGTTTAATTACTATTATTTGATTGGGAAATGGCTACATTACATTCTTAATACATGAGTGTGACAGAATATTACTGTGCTATAAAAATAGTGAATAATAAATACCAGAAAACCACGGATAGTCTTACATGAACTTTTGAAGGGTGATGTAAACAGGGCCAAGAAAAGGATATACACAATGATCTCAGCAATGTAAATTTAAAAATGTAAAACAAAATATATAAAGTAAATGCTGCAAAATTACAAAGAACAAACAAATGTGTCCCCAAAGAAGAAATATGAGAAGATATCTCCCGTTTCTTCTTTTCAAAGGTGAAAGGTCCATGGGTAGGGGACATTAAATGTAATTTCAGATTTATTCAATCTATTGATAGATTTTGATAATTTTTCCATCTTCTTTTCCTTTAAAACATTTTTCATTATGTTGAATGACTGTAGGGGAGGAGGGAGATATACAGGAAAAATATAGACAATTAAAATCAAAATATTTATTTTAATAGAACTATAAGGGAACTTAGTGATAATGTAATTTGGAGAGGGGGGTGAAACTCAAATAGAAACAATATTCATAACATAATACATAAGAATCCCACTGAGTCACATATTGACTTAGAAAGCCATGTATTAATATTATCTATGTTTTATTGTATTTTAATTTATTTTGTTGCCTATCTCCCAATTATATTTTAATCTGGTTTGGACTTCACTCAGGTCATGTGTTTGATAGTTCTGATCTAATTCAACAACTTTAAGGATACAAGAACCATGATCTTAATAAGCTAAATTATTTGCCAAATTTTATTCAGTCATCTCAGCTGTGTTAGACTCTTCACAATCCCATTTTGGTGTTTTCTTGGCAAAGATACTGGAGTGGTTTGCTGATTACTGCTCCAGCTTAATTTTACAGATGAAGGAACTGAGGGAATTAGAGTTAAGTGATTTTTCCAGGCCTGCACAATCAGTAAGTGTCTAAGATCAGATTTGAACTCAGGTTTTCCTTACTTCAGGACAAACACTATCCATTGCGTCACCTAGCTGCCCTTGTCAAATATTACCCAGGTAGTAAATGGCAGAGCTACGAGTTGAACCAATATTCAACTGGACCAATTACAATATTCTTTCTACTACATCCATCTGCATCTAAAAATTCTTAACAATCATATATTTTTTTGTAGGTGGAAGCGTTTTCCTTTTCATAAAATGTATCATTTTATCAGAGAGGAAACTAAGGACTTGAGGGTTAATTTACTTGTCTAAATTGATGTCATTGATTAGTGACAGAACCAGAACCAAAACCAAATAAATCCCTTGAGTCCCATTATAGTTTCACTGTTCCATGCTACTTTTAAGCCTTTATTTTCCCCCTTTTAGACTATTCACTATTTTAAGTTAAAACCCATTGTGTTCACATCTACAATAATCATCTGGTTGGAAGAAGCTCCAGTGAAAAAAACTTCAATAATGAGTCACAGACTTCTGTTTCCTTTATGGTTAATGTGATTTGAAAAGCATCTCCCCAATAGTTCACAAGAATCCCTGTCTTTGGATTTATTTTCAAATATTAGTTTACTTTGCTGTGCCTCAGGAAATAAGTTGCCACCTCATGAAAGGAGCTTTTGTCACTCGATAATGATCTGCAGATATTCATTTGTTCTAAGAGATCTAATGATTTCTGATGCCAGGTGTTATAGTGACTGAGACAAACCCAAGATTCAAAGAGTTTTCCTATCACTAAGAAGGATGGCAATACAGTGCAATGTTGATATTAGTTACAGAATTTGACTTATTTCTGTGAAATGAGCTCTGCATGAGGTGACATTAAATATGTAAAGGATTCTTTGTCTTTGAAACTCAGGCTTAAATCAAACAAGTTGGTTTTTGACATTTGACTTATATAATTTATTTTAAATGTGTAGATAAACAGTTACCAATAAATTCTTTACTAATTCCCACCTCATAGAATCTTAATATTGAATGGAGCCTAGGAATTAAGTAGTCCAACCTCCTTTTATGTACAATATAAAATATCAATATGGGGTGGTTAAGTGGTGCAGTGAATAGAGCACTGGTCCTGGAGTCAGGAGAAAGCTGAGTTCAAATCTGGCCACAGACATTTAACACAAAATTAGCTGTGTGGCCTTGGGCAAGTCACTTAACCCCAGTTGCCCTACCGTCTCCCTCCAAAAAAAAAAAAAAAAAGCAAAAATAAAAAATAAAATAAAATATCAATAAGATATTCACAAACACACTGCAGATATGCTTGACACTATATAAGGTCTTCTACATTTTGTAGGTTTCAATTGCCTCAAACTTTGACACATTTTGGACCTCATATTCTATCAAGATTGTTTCATATCAAATAACAAACTTTGAACTCCTCTTTCTCCCCCTGACTCTATATTTTTTCATGTTCTCCTTTATATTTTTCTATGTTTCTCTCTCTCTCTGTTTTTCTCTTTGTCTTTTCCTTTTCCTTTACTCTCTATCTCTATTACTATCTATGACACCCAATCATTTTTTTAAAATAATAGCCACAAAGCCTTTGATACCTTCTTCTTTAAGTTCATCAGGTCCATTCTGTCTTTCATACCCTTACATAGTCCACTCTATAATCAATTGTTTCAATAATGACTTTTTTAATCAACAGAGTATTCCACTCTTACTGATGCCCATTCAAGCCCTTCATACTCTCTTTGCTCCATAAACAGTTACAAATAACTTCTTAATCAACAAACGCAATATTATTTTCTGAGGTTTCATTTTTCTTGAGTTACAAGTAGCATTAAAACTGCTGACCAGCTCCTCCTTCTTGGCATGAGCTGTTGCCCAGGTTTCAATGATGCTTCAAAGACTATCCTAAAGTTGCTCTCTTACCTCTTGATTAGTTTCATTGTCTCCCTTTCCACTGTTAGCTCACTAAATTCATATTTTTTTTCAAAATTCTGTTCTTCATTTGCTCTTTCTCCTTTAAATTCGTGCCTTTGAGGATACTACTTACACTTATATGGCTTCATTTCTTATCTTCACACCTATCAACTATGACTAACTCAGTCAACAAACATTTATGAAACACTTATTCTCTGCCAGCCATGATGCTAAGAGTGAAGGATACAAAAAAGAGCAAAATTCATCTTTCCAGCTCCAACTTTATGCCCATGTTCTAGTTCTATATTTCACTTTGTTCTTCTGGAAATTTCTACTTGGATGTTCCTACAGCACAACAAACACAATTTCCCCCACAGCATCTCCTTTTCCTCCCTACCATTTTCTTCATGAGATACTTATATTCTTTAAATAATACTGTGTATCAGCAATGCAGCATTCACAATGCCTACAGTAACTAGAAGTATACTGATATGGTTATTAATCACAAAATGTAACAGGCTTTCTACATAAGAAATATAGCTAGAGCATTTATTTAAATACCAGAAAATTGGGTCCCCAAACCAGAAAGTCAAAGCCAACATAGTAGTTATGAAGTTGGCACATGTAGTTAAAGTAGTATACATCCACATTCTCAAGCCTTCAAAATAGGACAGGCTACCTCAGGAAAAGATCTTCCTCTCCTCACTCACTGACAAGTGCTCAGTGTCCAGGCAGCTTGCTCCCAAGCAGCTCTGGCTCCCGCAGTTCCTGTCCCTGGCAGTCCTCAGCAGGAGTCCATAGCAGAGATTCTGGCTGGCTCAAAGAAAAAGGAGTTTGGGCCACAACCACAGCTGTTGCCTCTGCCACTGCTTCCAGTCAGCACCGCATGGAGGCTAGCTTGGTTCTGGTGTTCTCTTGCTCCACCCCTTCCTGCTATGTCAGCAAGTTCAAGGGGCATAGAAGATCTTCAAATCCCAGTATCATTACATATTGTCATTTCCAGAGTCATCTAGGCTTGAAACCTAGGAATCTTCTTTAACTTCCCCTGTCCCTTGCCTGTCAGATTCAAATGCTCATGAAATCTCATCATTCTTCTTTTATAATGTATTATAATAATTATTAACTTATATAATTATGATATAGGGACTTCTAGGAGTGGAGCCAAAATGATGGAACAGAGGAAGCATCTAAGGTCTCCCAGTAGTCCCCTCCAAATATCTTTAAAATGAAACCTCAAATCAAAGTTTTGGAGTAAGAGAGTAAAAATGCAATAGTGCCAGGGTGAGATATTTCTAGCCTAAGGCAACTTAGGAGGGTGGAAGGGGAGATCTGTGACACTTGGGTGGGAGCTGGTCCAGACACCACCTGGTGACAACACCAGCTGTGGACTTGGGAGGCAGCAACAGTAGTAGCAACAGCCTTAGGAGCTCTCAAACCAGGGATGATAAGGTGATTTGGCAAATGGTCAGAGAAAGATTACAGGGGACTCCTATGCTAGCACTGGGAGCAGGACAGTGCTTGAAAAGTCATTGGCCCATAGATATTTCTGGATGACCATGACAGGGCAGAGAAAAGTGTTTGCAGTCACAAAGGACAAGGCATCCTGAGGAACAGTATGGTTTTCAGTCCTAAGACTAAGGACCAGAACACAGATTTGGAGAGCAGCAACTACACCCATACCCAGATCACATCACCTTAGAAGCACTGAAAATGTTAAAATTCCCACAACTAGTCTTAAAAAGAGCAGCATTAAGAATCTGAAATTTGGCACAATGCCTATCCACCCAAGTAACGGAGCCTAACTTTAACATAAAGCTTAGAAGTCAAGAAATAGGCTGAAAAAAATGAACAAACAACAAAAATGAACTTTACCATAAAAAGCTACTCTAGTGATAGGGAATGTAAAGACACCAACTGAGATTAAGACAGCAATATTAAAACAAATATAGGCAAAGTATCAAAGAATATGTGAACTAGATATAAGTGCCACAATAATTTGTAGAAGAGTTAAAATCACTTAGAAATAAAATAAGAGTAGTAGAGGAAAAAATGAGGAAAATGAAACTGATATAAGAAAAATATGAAAAGACAAAGAACAGCTTGGTAAAAAAAAAAAAGAACAAAAACTTGAAGAAAATAACATTTTCTGAAAGCTAAATTGGTCAAATGGAAAGAGGTACAGAAGCTTGCTGAAGAAATTTTTTTAATTAAAATTAGGCAAGTAGAAGCTAAAAATTCCATGAGGCATTCATTAAGAAACAATAACAACACAAAGTCAAAAGAAATTTTTTAAAAAGGCAGTTATTGACTTTGAAAATAGATCAAGAAGATATAATTTAAGAATTGTTATATTCTGTAAAAGTCACAATCAAAGAAAGAACCTAGGCATATTTCTTTTTTAAGTTACTTATATTTATCTCTAACATTGCTTTCTTGTTAAATTTTGAATTCCAAATTCTTTAGCTTCTTCCCTTCCCTTCCACTATCCACTCGGAAGACAAGCAAGAAAATATTAATTACAACTCTGAAACCATGTAAAAACATTTCCATATTATTCAGAGAAAAAAATAAAGCAACTTCCATTCTCACTCTCTTCTTCCCATATTCTGAACATGTGAGTTGGGATTTAGACAGATTTACCCCTGGTATGAAGAAGTTCCTTATTTCTCTCTTTCAAACCTTCCTCTCCCTCCCCACCTCCAAGCTATGGTAGATTTTTGCATGTGGCAATGAGAGCAGGTGTTCACCTTAGTTGAGCCTCTAAAACTGAATCTCAAGTTATTTTTTTAAAATGTTCTGTTTCTTTCCCTAAGCACAGGTGACAAAACTATTATTCTGCAATGGGCTTTTTTGACCTGGGAAGCTTAATTGCGTACTAGTTATGTCTGTAATCACTGAAAGCTCTGTGTGGTGGACAACAGGAAGTACTCCCTATAGCTACTACAATATTTCTCAAAGAAAATTATCACTAACAGGAGAATGAGTCCAAGTCACCCTGGTTTTTCGAAAGATATGGACCTTGAGAGATTTGCTTAGACAGTTCAAAGAAAAGGAGAAAGTAAAATGGATAATCAGAAAACCAAAAAAAAAAAAAAAACCTTTCATATTTTTATGTTTTAGTATTGGCTTTCCAGGAAAATATAATAGAACTTTTGTATTACTATTTCATATAGCGAATCTACTTTGTATGTTGAGTACTTGATCCAAATAACCCCAATGGAAGAGATCCTAAACATGGTTCAAAACTAATCATTAAACAAGACTCTTTGAGGCTTTAATATGGGGGTGTAATGAACTAGAAACAATTAGAAAGAAAAGCTGATTCTTCTCTTTGAAGTTCAGGGTACCCCATGAAAACAGAATTCCATACATATGAGTACGCAGTATATAAGAGAGGCTGCCCATTCCCTGCCCCCCATCTACACACACACACAAACACACACACACACACACACACACACACACACACACACACACACACATACACATACACATACACATACAGTTACATTTTCAAAGTCAACCATAATAAGGCAGTACTATAAGGAATTTTGGAGTTAAAAAAAACCTCAGTTCTAGTGTGTGACTTTGCCATTCATTAATAATCCATATGAATTTGAATCAATAACTTAATTCTCTGAATCTCACTTTCCCCATTGGTGTAATGAAGCAATAAAATTGAATGATTGGAAATAATTCTTTTCAACTTTAAAATTCTATGATACTACCTGATGTGTTGCATCAGTGGTATCAAACACAAATGAAATAGATGCCTATAAGTCACATAGTAATTTAGAAAAGTCCAAATTAACATTAGTCATATTACATTTTTATTTATTCTGTTAACATTTCAGAATTATATTTTACTCTGGTTCTAGCCACACTGAAGAGTTTTGCTACTCCTAGTACCTGAGGCCTAGGTGATGAGTTTGACAACTCTTCTGAATAATAATTATATTTATCTCAGCACAGTTATGTATATAAGAACCTATTTTATTTGGGTACAGTGTTGAATATGGAAATGTAATTCCCCTGAAGGCAGAGACCTTATAGTATCCTTTTTTTGGTGCCTAACACCCATTTCAATGACTTGGGCACTTCTATGCAATCAATAAATGGTTGGTGCTTACAGTGTTGAGAATGACGATGATGATTATTATGAACGAGCTGTCAAATACTTTTTATAGTTTATTAGAGATGTAATTTAGGAGTTTCTATGTATTGTCCCCTTTCACCAAAAATTGCCTGCCCCTACCTCTTGCTCCTGCCTCAGGCTTAGAGCTTTTAAAGTTTCTGAAATAATGCAAATTCTTATGAACACAAAACTCAGTACATGTCCATCACAAATAGTTAACAAAGACGCTGCTCAGCAGGAATACCTTAAGTGCCGATTAGGAGCTGACTCACTTCCACTGTAGATCTCTAAGGGTGCTTAGTCAGAGAAGTATAATTTTTAAATGACTAAACGGTCGTTTCACACCTTGCACAAAGTATAAATTATTAAACCATTTTATCGTCCCCTGCAGAAGTATACTGATAGTAGAGTGTGTGAATACCAGAGCCCTTGTTGACCTTCCATAAATCAGGTATGCACCTTAAACAAAAGGGCATTCGGTTCTCTGGAAAGTAGTCTGCAGTATTAATGGAGGTATAAACTCCGTCAAAAACTCACAACTAATGAACAGTCCATCCACTTCAACAGGAAACCTAATATACTGAAAAGAGCAGTCCTTACACTTGGAGACTAAAGACCTGTGCCCAAGCTCTTGTTCTATTATTAACTAGGTTTCTGAACTTGAGTGACTTATTAAAACTCCTGGCCTTTCTTAATCTCTTAACTGAGTGAATCAGGGAGTGGCCGTGATGAATGCATTAAATAAGGCTCACAGGAATGTATTTTAAAGTGTTACACAAATATAAGAGATGTCTTGTGCATGTAAAGTATGTAAACAAGGGGCACCCAATAAATAAACATGACAGTGTAACATGTAACAAGGAGAACAAGGAGCAGTAGTTGGATCCTATTAGTAATGAAGACCCTGAGAAGTATGCTTATCAGTCAACCAGCACTTGCACCCTATTCCTACATCATCATTTTTTTTAGGCAGGAATGACTCATTCAGTGTCCAAATCATGCAGCTAACATAAACACATCCCTTTCCTTCCTATCATACCAAGTCAATGAAGCCTCTGAGCAAAGATTCAACACTTTAGAAAGATGTTTAATTAGCTAGTTAAAGGAAAATTAAAATGTAAGCAATAGACACTGTGTATGTCAAGAGCAGTACCATCCTCAGGTCAGAATATACTTCTCCCTTTCTAATGCTGCATAACAAATGACACAAAAAATTAGCGTGCTCAACATAAACCTTAGGACTTCTGCCAAGAACAAGGAAGGATAATTCTGACACTTATTACAATCATCAACAACTTGAAGCTGATTGGCTACAGAAATTTTGACCCTGTACTGCTTTCTGGTTCTCTATGTTTACCTATCATTAGCTCAATGAGGCAGGAACTTCCTTGCCTTACAACTGGGGTGGGGATGGTATGGCCTAAAGGCCATGCATGGCCTTCTAGATTCTCAATTGCAGTCCTTTGACTGAATCCAAACTTCAAAAAACAAATACCCTTAATAAAATGATTTGTTCTCTAAAACTTGAGCTCAATCAAAAGGTCACACTCAAGTACCTAGTAGGTCATATATGGCCTAGCGGCCACAGGTTCCCCATCCCTACCTTACACCAACCTCTGCTGCCACATCAAGATCTGGTTCAGTTCTGACTATGCTGGCTTTTTCATACATGAAGGAAATGATCATGCTCATGGTAACAACTTTCCCTCTGCTCTTTCTTAATTTACTCTTTAAATTTGACATTTAAAGTCAATTCCTGGTCATATTCATATTTTGTGCCACATAGGACCCTCTGAAATCACTTTAAAGATTCACTTATTCCTTGACAAAAAGGATTCTTATGGCAAAATCCATGGAGAAAAATTTAAGTCTTAGAAACTGGCCTATTTCCATTATTTTCTTACCCTCATTCCTTGAATGAACAGGGATCCAAGACAGAGGTGATCTACTAGACAAAGGATATGGAATGAAAAAAAAAAGCCTTAACTTTGTGCTAATCACTGGAGAGAGAAAATATAGACAGTCTTTGTTTTTAAGACATTTATATTCTATTTAGGGGAAGCAATATATTTAGGAAGGTCAGCTTCAGGGAAGTTTGAAATTCCCAGGGTTCTCAGGCAAATTGTCAGGGCACATGATAAGACTGAGTGGATTTTGAGGAGCAAATGGTCCCTGGTCAGTCACTTCTAATAAGGTGGTAGTAGGCCCAAAAGTTGGAGTAGAGCAGGCATCTGAGTTGGTTCAAGTGAGGGTGAGGATCAAGGAGAGCAATATCCACTGGAAGTAGCATTCAGCTTCTGGTAGAAATTAGTCAGATCCTGGGTTGAAGGCAGAAACCTTGCTTGTTGAGTCTTTTAGTTGCTAGCTGGCTTCTAAATCTAAGTGGGTCTTGGGTAGAGGAGTACAAGAAAGTAGAATAACCAGTGTCATTAATAAAAGGCTGTAATACTCTTCTTTCCTCCAAAAGAAATTCTAATACCTGTTTTACCTCACTGAATTAAACTGATAAAAGCTTAACTGCTTTAGATACGTATAAAATAGTTCTATCCGATTTTTCTTTTCTTGTGTAATGGTGCTTTGGCACATGCTCAGATCACCTAACATAGAGGCTAACTTGGGAGATGTTAGGACCCTGCTTCTGGGAAAACACATGTGGTTTTGGCCTACCATGTAGGTAATAGTAGCCTCTTTACGTTGGCTACATAGCTGGAACTAGCAATGTCTTTAAATATACCTGAGACAAGGTCATCATCTCTTTTGGGGGCATGCTGACTCACTTCCTCAGCTACAACTTCTTTTTCTTCCCCACCCTGACATGTGCCCTCTGTGGTCTGCAACAAGCAGGTAGCTGCCACCCAAAGACTATTTCTTCCTTCAATTGCTAGTCTGTCTAAGTCAAGAGATACAGTTCTATTAGGAACAGCAACAGTAAAAAAAGTGCTACATGTAAATTCTTCCAGGCCTAACTTTTTAGTCTTGCTTCACCATAGTTTAAGGATTAATGGCCTGCAAGTAAGTCTGAGCAAAACTGTAATCTACATTTAAATAGAACAATTCTCTAAGGCTTCAAATCGTGCACTACTCCTTCATAGCAGGAGATTGGGTGTTATGTGTAGTTTTTAACAGCAAAAAGACATCAAACCACAGGTCTATTGTTTATCTCTAGGGTGTCCAGTCAGAAAGATATAACTTGAAAATGGCAAGACTTCAATCTGCTGAGTGTTTGCTTTTAGCAAATAGCTAGAAATAAAAATAGCTAGAAAAAGAAATAAATGTTCATTGAAATTCAGGAGCTTGTCTAAATTCAGTGTGATGATACAGTACCACATATAGTAGAAATCTTATGAAACTATGATGGTGACAGTTGAGAGGTGTGGCACTACTGAATTACATACTAGTGGGGACAGTTCAGCCGGTACAAGCTGACTTCTCAAAAGGTTTAATTCTTAAACACACAAGCTTCTCCAAAATAAGAAGCCTTAGAAAACCAGAGAGCCTTTCTTGAGTTAAACCCCAAATGATAGAGAAATAATAGAATTCAAAATGACAATCTGTTAGAGGTGAGGAGTTACTGCACTCAATTAACAAAAATATTTCAGCATCCAAAGAGCATGACTCCCAGAAGGAAGACTGTTGGCCAGGATTAGAGTGATAAATCTGTGTGTCAGTACTTATTTCAGGATAGGCAGGAGAAGAAATACTTAATGAGCAACTCTCTAAGGGGGAGAATATTGCTGAAAGAAACTAGAAGCAGACATCATACTTGCCCCTAAACTGAATGTCATTCTTGTGTAAAATAGAGCTGACTCTGACCCTTCCAGTACTTGTTGATCCCTCATCATTGACCTTAAGCCCAATTTCCTGGTAGACAAAGTGAGTCTTTGGGGCCCTCTGATCTCCCACTCTATACTCTTATCTTTCTCAGTCCAGCTAGGAACACAAGGTAAATGAACTGTGAAAACAAGAATGCAGCAGATGCAGCTAATACTTCTGAAGCATGAACCACTTCCACTTTGGGGCTGTCTTTCATAATAGTCAGTCCTATTTTACAGTAGGTCCCCCCTGAGACCTGCACTCCCCTTGACATGCCCCATGACCCCAAATTACCCATAATTTTTCACTGCTAATGCTCAGTCTTCTTAGAATAGAAGTGCTTATGAGGTTTGGTATTATTAGAAGAAAAAAAAATCTGAAACTAATTCACCTTAATCTGTGGGTGAATGATATTTCTGTATCTCTTCCAGTAGAATATTCCTTGGACAAAATAAAACTTATGAATTTAAACTTCCCTTTAATTGTGAATATTTCAAGAATAGAGGGGAAGAATGTCAGGCATGAAGGAAAACAGATAAAAGGATTAGCATATGTTGCTTTTAAGGTCTTTGAAATTATATCATATAGGCTACAGATTACTTCATCTATATGTAAGTTCAACACTGGATTACATTGTATAATTTTCCATGAAATCAATTTGCACTGTTAAATTATTTTTCTATGTACATGTTATAACTTTTACATATTCTCTACCCTCTCACCCTCAATTATATTACAAATACCCTGAGATTATGGGGGCATCTGTTCTATATCTTTCAATCTGTAATCATTTGCTGCTCAACATTTGTTGACTGACAAGCAAATCTACTTCAAATTATTTTTTTTTCTTATCAAATTTCTCAGAGAATTTTGCCTTCCTTTATTTATGTAGAGAGAGTCAGTAGGGATATTAAAAGTCATACAGGGTCAGAAGTGATTGTATATTGACCTTTTGTATAAGATGTCAATTTTCTGTTTGAGGTTTCCAAAATTTCATCTACTCACATCTATTCATATACACAAATACATATGTATGTGCATCTACAAAGAGATATATACCCATTTATAACACTTTTTCTTGAACTCAAGCCCCATATATCCCATAGCCCTAAGCTAGCATATTATATTGCTGCAAATTTATACTTCTCTTATGGGAGATGTTTATCACAGTAGCTAAAATTCTGGAATTGGATTGAAGATCTGGGTTCAAATCCTACCTCTGATACTTATAGAGCCATGGGTAAGGCATTTAACTTTGCTGCACTTCACTTACCTAATTTGTAAAAGGAGGAATAACACCTATAGTACCTTCCTCACAGAGTTTTTTGACACTTGCATAAGAAAAAATATGCAAGGCACTTTGTAAATATTAATTTATAAATTCCCATCATTATGCACTTATCAAAATTCTAATTTGCATTAGATTTCTGTATAAAGATCTTATCTTCCTCTATTAGACTAAGTTCCTTGAGGGTAGACATCACATCTTTTTCATCTTTTTGCTTCTTGACACAGTGCCTTATACATATTAGATATTAAACAAATGTTTATTAAATGAATGAGCAAATAAATGAAAATATGAAATTTAATGGTCACATAAATTTCTGAGAAGGCACAAAATAACATTGACCCCAATGAACATTTAGTTTTGGAAACCTGTTTTGAAGTAATAATAAATACATTTCTGGGAGCCCATACCAATATAAATTTTGCCTTCACTTCATCCAAGGTAAATGATTGAAAATAGTCTGGCTATTTGCTCCAGTCTTCCGCTACAAAGCATCGCTACCTACAAAGATCAGATAAGAAACACCAGCACATCTATCACTGTGCCCTTGCTAGGTGAACTGCCTCTTTACTGTAATAAAATTTCTCCTCAAATCAATAGGGAGATCGCTGGTTTTCCCATTGCACTCACGCTGATCAGATTACTCTGGAAAAGTTTCCACTTTGAAAACCATTTTACATTTCTCATAACTCATTCAGGTAGGATGCATTTCTAACTGGACTCTTTTCAAAACCAATTTCAATAAAGCATAGCAGCAAAAAAGAGTTCATTTACATTCTGAGAATGATATATTATGAATAATAATTCTAAAATGACATCAGCCATTTTGGGGGTACCATTAAGCAGAAAGAGAAAATGTCCTAATTTTTACTCCTCCCAAGACTGTGTAATTTGCATATTTTCTTTATTTATTTAGCTGTGAACACTTTTTTTTTTTTTATCCAACTAGTAGAATGTAAGCTCCTTAAGATCAGTTACTGTCTTATTTTTTAAAATGTCTATGTTTAGTACCTAGCACAGTGTCTGGCATATAGTAGACATGTAATAAATGATTGTTTGTTGGATGACTAATTATTATCCTCATTTCATAGATTAGGAGAGAAGTTGAGAGACTTACTTTTATCTCTTTCACAGTTACAACCATTACTTTTCCATGTTGTCATGTAAACAGTTCATCCTTGACAGGTACCTTATGATTTCCTTTCCGTGTTTGTCTTCTCATGCTTCTTGTGTTGGAGTGTCAAACTTTCTCTTCAGTTCTGGTTTTTTC
>CM053586.1:100262493-100283738 GCA_028646515.1 Pseudochirops corinnae
TTAGGCATATGTATACATATAGTTCTATTCACATATAATACTTTTCTGACAAGCAAATGGAGACTGGTTGAATCTATCATATTATAAAACATATTATAATTATATTTTATGAAAAAATGAATTACATTCACACAAATAGCCTCCATTTTCTCATCTAAAAAATCTATATGTATGTATATACATACATATGTTACATACGTACATCTGAAAGTGCATATATATGTTACATTTTAAAAATGTTATCAATTATTATTGACAAAGAAATGTGGGCTTTCTAGGTAGGATAAAATTTGATGCAGAAAAGCATGCTTTGGAGTCATCTGCCTTTTCTGTAATCTGAATCTATGAAGGCAAATCACAATCCCTCCATGACATGAAAGTCCTTTGGAGCTTTCATGACCAAACTCTTGATAATTCTTTCTCAGTCCTAGTGGTGGACTTCCTCATTTTCACTAGACTGGTGCTTATATGACAGGTGCTTACGTGACAGCTCAATACTTGCCAGAGTTTATACTCCACTGGAATAACCCTTAAGAATACAGTTAATCACATGACACAATAAGACCTTGGAATAAAACTATATTATTTGTATCTTTAGAAAATGGATCTCATTATCTTTCCATGGCTAAAGGAACAAGTCACTCATGGCCTGACCCTATTACAAATTAATGAAGAAATTTTTGTCTTTTGTCCAGAACTTGGCCAGTTTTCACTTACTTAGACTGGTAGCACCCCTGGATACTACTAACCTTGTTGATACTGGACTTAGTGAGGGCACCTAGTCCTGGATTTAGTGCTATTACATCACAGAACTTCTGAGCTTGAGGGATTCACTAGCATCAGTCTCTACAGTGTCAGGGACAATTGATACTATCCATAAATCCTGCTTTAATAGACTTTAATGGAAGAATTCACTTTTAGGTTATGTTAATAGAAACCTAATTATAATAACATATTTAAAAAACATTTTATAATTTACAAAGGGTTTCTCTCACAACATTTATAGCAGCTAATACAAAGGTTTTGTCTTTGCTTAATTAAATGGGAAAATTAAGGATCATGAAGTTAAGGGGTCTTCTCACAGTTACTCACCTAGTGACAGAGGTGAGAACTGAACCAAGGTCCATTTGATTACCAATAAATTTTGCAACATAGCATGAGGCCCAGTACAAGGGAGATAACAGTCACACTCTGATCCATAATAGTAAGACCATATGTAGAATATTGTGTGAATGAAAGATCCAGGGAGATAGAGTTCTACTGAGTACAAGGAATTCATTTTCTAAAATTTAGAACTCATCATAAATGGAATAGCTGATTTTGTGAGATATAAAATATCCACAACCACAAGAGTTTTTTTCAAGCAGAAATCCTATTTTTACATGAGGGGAATATGTCAGAAGGGAGAGAAGCATCTACATGCAAGGGGAAGAGTTATGGATTTGGATTCAGGGAACTTGTGTTTCAATCCCATCTTTGCCACTTACTTCCTTTGTCACCTATGATAAATCACACAATCTCTCGTGGCCTCATTTGCTTATCTCTAAAATGATGAAATTGGATCAGATCACATCTAAGTTACCCTTGAGCTCAAAATTATGATTCTAGAATGAATAAATTGCATTGTATATTGAATTGCATGGCAACTCCAAAATTTAAGAATCTATAATTGTATGAATAAACCAATGAATCCATCTAGAAAGAAATAATTATTGACTTTATTATGGTAGTGCATGCCCCTCCTTTAAGGAATCACTTCCCAATGGTCCTTGGCCTATGAATTGATGCCATTTCTTTCATAGTGTCTCTTCATTATAAACTCTGAGCACACAAGCAAATTATATTTTCCAGTCAATGACATATCTCTACATAGACCCCAAGGTTCACCTTTCATTTTCCAATCAATGACATATCTCTACATAGACCCCAAGGTTCACCTTTCATATGTGAATTGTCACAGACATATTCTCAGTAATATGTGTACAATAGGTCACTCTTCTCACCTGTCTAGGTAACACCTATAGAGTCATAGATGTAGGAAAGAACCTTAGAGGTCAAACTGAACAGTCTCATTTGTGAGGCACAGAGTATCTAAGTGGCCTATGTAAGACTGTTCATCTAGTTAGAGACAGAGTCTGGAATTGAACTCAGATTTGGTCATTCCCATTTAGGTAGTGCTTCTACTACACCACAATTTAGAAAGGTCCTGCCTTACCTTGTTTATGTTTCCACTAAGTAAGGTAAGACAAGTTAAGCCCTTATTTTCCCTATCCATAATGTTGTGTGAAGAGCAATTCACCCAAAGGAAGGGAAGTTAAGGGCATTGCTACATTGCATCATCTATGCTTATTCACCTTGTTTCATCCTTTAAAGGCATAAATAAAGCTACTGCAGTCTGTCATCTTTTATACATAACAGGTCTGTTTCTGAGGGTGAAAACTGCTGTAAAACATTAATAGAAAAAGAGGTAAAGATAAAAATTTCTCTACTTGAGGCAAGTATGAATCTCACATGATCACATTTGAAAAAGTCTTTGCTGACTACAGGTTAATTTTTTTCTTTTGAAAGTAATGAATTTCAACTAGGTCCTTGGCATTGATTTGTGTGTGTGTGTGTGTGTGTGTGTGTGTGTGTGTGTGTGTATAAGGAATCTGAGGATAAAATTAGACAATGCTATTCTGTGTTCACATCTCAAAAAGTAGAATAGAATGGCATTTTAAAAATAATACGATACAATTTTTTGAAATGGAAGACACAGTACTTGATTACAGTGTCCTCTAATCATGTTTTGTGTTGGAAGGGACCTTTAGAAGTCATCAGAGCCAATACCCTCTTTTTACACATGAAGAAACTGAGGCCTTGAAATCAGAAAGTGAATTGTCTATGGTGACCTAGGTAGTGAATGACCTGGCCAGTGTTCAAACTCATCTCCATGTATATCAAATCCAATGCCTTTCCCTCCAACTATGGTTAAATGATTAAGAATGAAAGAGAGATAAGACTAATGTCAAAAGATAAAATGGTGACAAAATATTGTCTTGAATACTAAAGTATGTAAACATTTTATATCTATAGAAAATTATTATTTTAAAAGCATATTAAGCATTTTTTTTGTATCATTTTTATGTATGATTTATTTGGTCATAAAAAAGCAATTTTTCTTAATAGACAGAGCTCTATCCTGGAAGGAAACTGTGTTCAAATCTTGCCTCTAATATATACTGGTTATATAACCCTGGACAAGTCACTTAACCTCACATAGCCCTTGACAGCATTATAAATTGCTGAAAATATGCTAATTAAAATGATAGTGGGATTTTCCTCAACCATAATCTGTGTACCAAGGAAATCATGCCTCTTTCTGTTGCCATAATTTCAGTTTTGTTTTAAATATACTATTAAAATAATATTTGTAGAAAGAACTATCAGTTTAGTAGTTCATAGGATTTACAGAAGGAAGTAACTTCAGAGACCAAACTGAGAGTCACAGAGAGGTTAGTGAATTGTTCAAGGTTACACAGGTAGAAAGGGCTCACATTACTTGGACTTTGGTAAACTACAAAGAGGTTTCTCTTTAAGATGATAGTTTACAAAGTGATAAGATTTTCCTACCATAGAACCTAACAGTTTTATGTCTCAGGGGAAAGAATCCAGCGCTATTTACCCTTCACAGTAAAATATACAGTAAAGAATATTTTCTTCACTCCAGAATCCTTCTCCTTCAAGGCTCACCTTGGAGGCAGCTTGGCATAGTAGAAAAATTGGAGGACTTAAAGTGACAGAGTCACCAAATTTTCAAAGTAGGATTGCACCTCAGAAACTATCTAGTCCAGTTTGCACCCTATAGAAAATAATCACTCCAACATCCCCAAGATACAATAGAAACCACAGAAGGGGAAATGTCCCCAATCTACCATTAGTATGAAGCACTTTCTTCTTTTGGTTAGGTTGAATTGTTAATAATTTGTTTCACTTTGTCTAAATCTGCCTCTGAAGAATTCCATCCACACTTCCTAACTCTGCCTTCTAGAACAAAATTAATCTTTCTTTTATGACAGCCTTTAGATGGTATATTTGGAAATTAAAAAAAAAAATTGGCAACTAGATGTCACAGTAACTAGATTGCTGAGTCTGGAGTCAGGAAGACCTGATGACCTCAGAAACTTACTAACTGTATGACCCAGGGCAAGTCACTCAGTCATCTCCCTCAGTTTCCCCAAATGATGTTAGAGGATATTTTTGAAAATGTAGATGTAGGAATATATGCACGTAAGTATGTTTAAGGGCAACTCAGTGGCACAGTGGACAGATTTCTGAACCTAGACACAGGAAGACTCATCTTTCTGATTTCAAATCTGGCCTCAGACACATATTACCTGTATGACTCTGGGCAAGCCACTTAACCCCATTTGGCTTAGTTTTCTCATTTGTAAAATGAGCTGGAGAAGGAAATGGCAAACCACTCCAGTATCTTTGCCAAGAAAACCCAAATGGGGTCATGAAGAGTCAAACAGGATTAAAATGAATGAACAACATTAAGAAGAAATGTCTATATGTGCTTGTATGACATGTATATACACACAAAACCTCAAAATGTATACCTGTGCATATATAATATTCTTTAAATATGTTTTGAAGGGAACATATTCATATGTTTCTAAATGTACATACATATGTATACATGTGTGTGTACTATCTGCCTGTGTGCATATGTGTTTTTATGTGTATACATATATTCCTTTCAAAACAGTTTAAGTAATTTGTATATATATATATATATATATATATGCACATAAATACATATATATGTGCACATATATTTGTCTGTATACACATATGAAGAATTTATATACATTTTATAGGCATATATATGTGTGTATATACATATATACAAACATATGCATCCTATATCTATACTTAGATGAAAGATACATAGATAGAAAGATAGATAGATAGGTAGAGAAACATTTGTACTTATGCAGATACATCTGCAAACCAAAGCACAAATAGGTGGCCAAGTTCAGTTACTTGGTAATTCAATCAGAGCCAGGATAAAGGCTAGATAAGGTCAATAACTATCTAGGAAATAAAGGTAGATAAGATCTGTGTGGAGGCAGTGAGAAACATTTTTAATCTTATTTTTCAGTGGTGCACTTCTGTCGAATAAAGACAAACTTTTCATAAATGTGCATAGGTAGAATGCAGACAGAAGACAGAAGTAGTCATTTTTTCAAATACTACCTAAGACACACAAAAACCTTATCCCAAATCTCCCCCCTTCTCAAACTAAATACACTTGCCTCTTTGCTTAAAGGATAAAGGTTCATATAGCATTGTTTTCTTTTTGTAGGAAACAAAAGCCTTGCAAGATGCTTGAAAGGACTGGTAATACCACAGCAGTCTTGTTACTGAAAATTTCCAATTATCCCTCCAATGGAGTCTAGGAGACTAAATGTACACAGTGGACAAGAAACCATGAGATAAAACAGAGATGACACAATCTGAATGGTGCCCAGAATTAGGTGCCTTTATTCTATTTGCCTTTGCATTTTGTTTGGTCTTTTTTTTTTTTATCACTGTGGGACATTCATAGCTGTTTTTACTAGACCGAGACATTGGGCTTGGGATTGTCTGACTGTTGTAGCCATAAACTATTGAGGTCCCAAACTCTAGTTATAGGAACAGAAGAACCATGACCATAGAGAGTGTTCCCATGAATTTGTGGCGATCAGATATTGAAAGAACAAAATATCCAGGATTGTCAACTATTGACAATCCTATGAGCTGGTGAAATGGTAGGGAAAATAGGTCTCTCTTATTCATTTTGCTTCTCTTATTTTTCTTTTGGCACAATCTAGGACCTTGAGACAGAATGTCAAACATTTAATTCCTTCTGTTAATACTTTGTACTTGATCAGGGATATTCTAGAACTTTTTCCTTAGTACCTCAAAGATCTCAGGGGGTTTTCTGCAGATGGTCAAAGGTAGCTTGTTCCATGTAGGAAACCATAATACATGACTTCAAATATTAGAACATAACAATTTAAAACTAACATTGTTTGGGAAATTGAGTTAATGGATGATGCATCATGTTGCTCAATATATATTTTAGAATTCATATTCTCATCATTCATCTAGTTAAAGAAATAGAATATATGTATTTGTGTATATATTGCTAGATGTAAAATGCATATAAAATGTTCTTTTTATTGTTTCTAATCTTAGTAAATTACAAGGCCACAATATATTGAATACCTTTGTCCTGTTAATGTAGATGAGTCATTGTCTAAGTGATCTTTCATGGTGTTGAGGATACAGTGGATAGTGCTGGGCATGGAATCATGACGACCTGAGTTCATATCTGACCTCAGACATTTACTACCTGTGTGACCCAGGGCTAGTCACTTAACCCTGTTTGCCTCAGTTTCATCATCTGTAAAAGTAAATAGCAAACCACTCCAGTATCTTTGCCAAGAAAACACCAAATGGGGTCACAAAGTACTGGTCAAAATTGAAATGACTGAACAAAATCATGGCACTGGGAAAGCATCCTAGGTATTTTCTGGCTCAGCATCCTTTAGTGGCTAGATATTAGACTTGGTTGGTTGGTAGTTATTATCCTTCATTCTCAAAGACAAAAATGACATTATTATGTTAGAGTCAAGTTAAAATGTGTCTGACTATGACTGATCAGACCAATACGAGCTCAGAATGCTTTACTGTAGATCAGGCACAAATAGTCCACATGAACATTTGGGGTGGATTCTCTAAATTTGTACATCTCATATTTCTTTTGAGCTGCTTCTGATTTGCTCATAGAGCAAGGCACCTTCTTTGATGAGGGTACACCATGCTGGACAGTTCTGTGCCAGTCTGTCACTATGTTATACAATCAATTCTAAAGTTCTTCAGAGAGATCTTGAGAGTGTTCTTTTATCACTTCTTTTGACCATCATGTGAGCATTCTCCTTGTGTGAATTCTCCATAAAACATTCTTTTAGGCAAGCATATGTTTGGCATTCAAACAATGTGGCCAGCCCATCGGAATTATGTTCTCTGCAATAAAGTTTGAATGTTTGGCAGTTTAGTTCATGAAAGGACCTCAGTGTTGGGTATCTTATCTCTCAAGGTGATACAATAAAGTAAGATCCATCCTCTGCTGTTTGTGCTAATTTTGGCCTGATAATTAATACTATGATAACACAGGGGCTCCACCATCCAGCAATATACTGCACCATCTATATGTGAAACCAATGGCTATAACAGATGGAGAAGTTTTAAATATACTGTGGATAAGTTCATTTATCCAGGCAGTATACTTTCCAGGGATATACACATTGATAATGAGATTGACTCATGCATTACCAGAGCTAGCTTAATGTTTGGGAGACTCAAAAGGACAGTTTGGGAGAAAAGAAACATTAGAGTGACTAACAAATTGAAGTTCTATGGAGCTACTGCGCTGAACTTAATGTTTTATGCTTGTGAAACCTGGACAGTACACCAGCTCTATACAAGGAAACTGAATCACTTCAATTTAAATTGTCTTAGATGTAGACTGTAGTCTTTTGGAAGACTGTCAAACAATTACCAGAAAGGAAATTAGGCAGTTATTTCATTGGTGATTCAAGAGAAGTGCCACGTAGTGGACAATATATGCATTGCATATCACTGGATAATTCATATAATAGTGACTCCATTATCTTTCTATATATTTAAAGGAGGTAGCTCCTTAGTCGATTTAGAATGCTACCACTCCTGTAGTGACCCCAGGTTTTAAATGATATAAACTCAAAGTGTCACACAGAACCAACTAGTGGAGCAACTAGTAGAGCCTAGAATCTGGACTTAAAATCAAGAAAAATTGAATTTGAATCCAGCCTCAGGTACTTGTCATGTGACCCTATTAAGTCACTAAACTTTTGCTTGCCTCAGTTTCCACAACTGTAAAATGTGGATAACAATATTACCCACCTTCCAGAGTTGTTGTGAGTATAAAATGAGATAACTGTAAAAAGTGCTTAATACTGTGCCTAGCACATACTAGACATTATATAAATGCTTATCCCTTCCCCACCCACACATGCACCCATTTACCTAATGTATATACTAAGCACCTGCCTTGATTTTTAAGCATCTAGACTAGGGTAAGGGATATAGTCTTTTTTAATGTGCATTTTTGGAGAAAATTTGGTAGACAGGAAAAGGTATTAGACACAGGAAATGCTTTTAATATTAAGATAAAAACCTAAATTTATCTCAAGTTGCCACTTGAACTAGGGCAAGTCAGTTAACTTTCTTCTACTTAAAGTTACCTCAACTGGAAAAGGAGGCAAGGAGAATCTTATATAACCAGGCATAATTGTGATAGATGGCAGATAGCTATATATTCAACAGACTGAGCGTCGTGTACTTGTAGGAAATTTATATGAAGAAATTTGCATATTGGGCAGGTACCATGAGTGGCACAATATCTAGCTCATAAAATCTTAAATAATTATACTGGTCCATGGTTTTCCTGCCAAGACCATCTTACTTTCAAGAGGAGTTAAGAAACTTATCCAGATCTCCTAATTAAAATCTTTCCAGATTGAGTGAAGATATCCCCATATAAAATCCACCCACGGTTGGAAAGTATTATATTTTGACTTTAATATGTCAGTTAATTCAAAGCTGAGTGAGCGTTCTTTTTAAAATTATTATTATCATCATTATGACTTTTTTCTACATAGCATAGCGTTATACCTAGAATCAATGCAAGAGCATTGAGAAATTCATATCAGGATGGAACTTTTAATACAGCACCACATTTAAAAGTGGTAAAAGGTAGGAGTGAGAGGCACAAATCTTTATTTTATGAGAATTATCAAATTTCTAAAAATGTAAATTCAAGTTCAGAAATTAGAATCAGTTCACACTGATGGACCACTTGTGAACTAGGTACTAACTCTCCTCTTTTATAGGACATTTAATGTTGTAGGTATTACTATTTATGGTTAGGTCATACCAAACTCTTTATCATGTCATTCTAATTAAGAACAATCAAAGTGGCAGGCTTCCTTTTATGTTGGTATTATGAATATTGAAGAAAAAATATCAACCGGTATATGAAGTGAATTTTAAATACATTGCAAGGTTATTTTGAGGTGTGAGGGTGGAGTTGGGAGTTACTTTGAAAAGAAGCCTATTTATAGAAAATTTGGGTGGCAAATATGTTTAGTTATGATCAGAATAAATAATTTATAGAACATAAGTCTTTTGACTTGAATAAATTAAATTAACAAATAACCTTCCACAGAAAAGTATGAAAGAATAAAGTAAGCTATTTCTGTCTTTGATGAAGATGTGGTATTGGCCTAAAACACAACTCCCAAGTTTTTAAAAAAAAAAGAGTACACACAATCCATATGATGTAACCTTCATTCTCACTTCCTTGGTCTGAAGGTACAGATTCAAATCATGCCATAGTAGGAGGAATTTCATAATATTCCACAGTTGCCATGTATATATCCAATCTGATTATGGAATGGGGATTGGTTCTGATGCAGAGGTCTTTTAAGAGGCAATATAATGCGTAGAGGGTCCTAATAGGAGCAGAAAGTGTTAATTTTCCAGAGATGGAAGGAATAAGATTCCAGATATTGCTTAGGTCTTTGGCAGATAGGGAGGGATGTCTTGTGCTGCTTTGGGATAAGAACTAGAAATTGAGCTTTTGTTCTGTTTCCTGTGTTCCAAATAAACTAGAATAATGGAAGCCCATTGATTCAGAACCTCAATTTAACTATAAATGTGTCTTTACTTTTTAAAATTATATTTCATATGCAGCTAATTATTGGCTTCTATTTTTAAACTATTTTGTCATTCTTTTCTATTTTATTAGTGAGCTTAATCTATAAATATTCAAGGTTATAATTAAATTTATATGTCATTACACTAAATTATTATTGGTACTTTTCCCCCCTTTTAAACAAACAGTGGGTCACTGTAGTTTGTATTCCTTATACCACAGATGATGCCTGCACCAAAGGGGTGAGGACTGAAAGTGAGAGTATGGGAATGATGAGACAAGAGCCAAGTAGAAAGCTGTCTAGCAGTCCATTTATTTATCTGAGCATAAGGGTTTATATACTAACAGCAAAGTGATTACATCTGGTATTCTGCCTCCTAGTAGTGTATTCCATTGTGTGCGTGTGTGATCACTTCTTGGTGATCACTTCTTGGTAATCACATCCTGTTCCCTTGCTAATCAAGGAAGGATAGTGAGCCAACCACCTTGGGGAGCAGGGCCTAGGGAAATCCTGACCCAGAATCTACCCATGCCTGTACTGGCTCAGTACTGGCCCTCTACACATAGACTCTTAATTTTATTAATCCAGATTTAATTTTATTTATAATTTTCTTTTTTGACTGTTCCCTTCCCCAGCCCAAATGATTATAGTTCAAAATTTTCTCTATACCACATATGCAACCATTATCTCTATACTAGAGTATCATTTGTGTGTAGAAATAGTGCTAGGTAGCATTAATGTAGTACTTTCAGTTTTGCCCCCCCCCCCAAAATACAAATATTCTCATAAAAACCCCATGATGTAAGTGCATTATGCTCATTTTACAGTAGAGGAAACTGGAGTTGAGAGCCATTAAGCAGCTAGCCCAAGTTGACACAGATAGTAACCTTCTAAGATAAGATGCAAAGATTCTCTCTAACCTTAAATCCAACACTCTATCCACTTGGCCACTCAATTGTCTAACCAAATATAAAAAAATATTTATTTCTTCCCTTTGCTTTTACCTTTCCTACCCATGATGGGAAAAGGTCTTTCCCACACTTAGCTCTGTTTAATTGATATATTCTTAGTAATTTTGAAGCAACAAAAGGTAACTGGGATTAAAAACGACCTCTCCATCATCTTGCCAGAAATCTAGCCCCAGTGTTATTTTTCCAACTCTGATTGGCATGAAGTTCAAGAAGGAACTTGAGACAGCAGTTCATGCTTCAGTAAGCTAAACACTGTTCCTGAACACAAAGAGGCTACCAGAATCCATATGGGAAAAAATAGAATAGAAAGAAGTTGCAGAGACTCAGGGGAAAGGAAGAAGTCTGTTACTTGATTATTTACCACTGGTTCCAGAGATAATACATAACATGTACCAAAAGAACAATGTCCTAGGTCTTCTTCTTGGTTCTATGTGATCCAGAAAAGAAAGGAGCTCTAGGTAACAAACGTTTGCCAGTTGAGAAAATGTTTCTTTCACATAAAATGTTTATATGCTATCTTGATACTGCTGTGCTCCTCAACATTTCTATCAAAATTCAACAAGTTTCATACAAAACTTTCAAAACTGCAACTTCTACGGCTAAAGAAATGCACATTCTTATCCCCCTGCCTTAACTAAGTATAGGTGAAAATTGCTTTTATCAAAACCAGGTTTGAGGATTTATAAATCAATTTAATTCAATTAATAAAGATTTGTGCACAAGGTATCCTAATAAATGGTGGGAATATAAATATGAAATTGTACTCTCCTGATATTCTACAAGGTCACCTTCTGGGCCAGCTCAAAAAAGGCAGTTTATATGAGTACAAAAAAATGTGGGGTGATAGCATGGGGTGAAAGACTTATTTTAGGATGATATAAAAAGTAAAATTAAAAGCTGAAAAAGAGGTATACACTGGGATAAGAGGGAAGAAAGAAGTAGAGTGGGGTAAATTATCTCACATAAAAGAGGTGAAAAAGAACATTTACAGTGGAAAAGAAGAGGGGGGGAGGAAGAGGGCACTGCTTGAAATTTACTCTCATTATAATTATCACATATTGGGTATAACATATACACTCTATTGGGTATAAAATTTATCTTACCCTGCAGGAAAGTGGGAGGAGAGGGAAATAAGACAAGGGGAAAGGGGGAGATGATAGAAGAAAGGGTATATTGGGGGAGCCAGTGGTAAGAAGTAAAACTCTTTCTAGTAGGGTCAGGTTAAAAAGAGAAAGAGAGAAGGATAAACAGGGGAAAAGGTAGGGTGGAGGAAAATATACAAGTTATTAATCGTAATGGGAATGAGATGAACTTGTCCATAAAAGAAAATTGATAATAGAGTAGATTACATGATTTAGACATAAATATGACATCATAAGCAACTTGGGAGAGCATGAAATAGTCTAAATGTCAGATCTAGGAATAAGGGAAAAATTTTTCATCAAGCAGGAAATAGAGAGCATTATGAAATGTAAAATGGATAATTTTGATTACATTATTTTTAAAGTGCTGTATGGCACAAACAAATAAAATATAGCCAAGGTTAAGAGGAAAGTTGAAAAAGGGGCAGGGGAGATTTTTATAACAAGTGTCTCTAATAAAGGTCTCATTTATCAAATATATAGAGAACTGAATCAAACTCACAAGAAAATTAGCTATTACCCAATTGACAAATCATCAAAGGATGCTAACAAAGGACACTCAGATAAAGAAATCAAAGGAATCAATAGTCATATGAAAAATGCTCTAAATCAGTATTGATTATAGAAATGCAAATTAAAATAACTCTGAGGTACCACTTCACATCTATCAGAAAGGGAAATAAAAAATACTCAAGGGAATGTGGAAATATTGGGACACTAAATGGATTGTTGTTGGAGTTTTGAACTGATCCAAACTTCCTGGAGAGCAATTTAGAATTATAGTCAAAGCTTTATAAATATGTGTGTGCCCCTTGACCTGGCAATATCATTACTAAGTCTGTATACCAAAGAGATTTTTAAAAAGAAAGAATAAGACATATGTACAAAAAAATTATAGCAGCTCTTTCTATGGTGGCAAAGAATTGGTAATGGAAAAAAATGTCCATCAATTGGGTAGTGTCTGAACAAGTTGTGGTATATGATTTTGGTGGAATACTATTGTACTATAAGAAATGACAAGTGGGCAGATTTCAGAAAAACAAAAGAAAACTGGAAAGACTTAAATGAAATGATGCAAAGTGAAATGAGCAGAAACAGGACAACACTGCATACAGTAACAATAATACTATACAATGATCAATTGATTGATTTAGCTATACTCAGCAATACAAAGTACTTACAATGAAAAGAAATACTATCTGCCTGCAGAGAATGAATTAATGGAGTACGAAGGCAGATTGAAGCATACTTTTTAAAAACTTTCTTTATCTTTCTTGTTTGTTTTTTTTTTTCTTTTTTTTGGTTTGTGTTTTTTTCACAACATGATGAATATGGAAATATGTTTTAAATGACTGAACAAATATAGCCTATTTTAAAATGCTTGCCTTCTCAATGAGGGTGAAAGGGCTGGAGGAAGGAAGATAATTTGGAACTGAATTTTCAAGTCTAAAAATTGTTTTTAACATGTAATTTGAAAAAAAGGAAGTATTATTTTTTTTTAAATGTGGGGTGACATATACTGGAATGATCAGGTAAGATTCAGGAGGCATAAGGCATAAGTTATATTTCTGTATTCGACAGAGTGAAATAGTTCATTCTTCTTTGGAAATTTTCTTATGCTTATAAATCACAAGTTAAGGCTTCAACATAAAACAAGTGTTGATCAATACAGATGTCTATATCCAATTCAGCAAGCTGAGCTCCATCTCCATCTGAAGTAGACATTGAATCTAAGAGCAGAAGGTTTCTGTAACCCCCGGTTCCTAAGTGGATCACAAGGATTTTTTAAATTTTCTAATTTTAATTAAAAATACAGAAGATAAAAGTTTACTCAGTAATAGATACTATGCCCTTAACCTCTCTTCACTATCTAGCATTCTAGAACACTGAGTGGAATCTTGAGTGATAAATTTGGAAGTTGATAAGGCTTGGTAAGGGGTAGAATGAAATATCTACCAATAAATTTGGTGGCCATTGTTTTTCATTCTTCCCTCTTTGGCAAAGTTAGCCCCTCCCTTAAAAGTAGGCCTCTTTCATTATTTTCCAGAAAAAAAGATTATTGATAGCCAGCTTTTATTTATCAGAAAATTATTTCCTTTTTAGGGAATAGAGACATCAATCCAAAACAGTCCAGAATTTAAAAAAGGGAAAAGATATTTCTTCTTCTCCACCTCTCCCTTTCCTCTTTCTCCTCCTATCTTCCTCCTCCTCTTCTTCCTCCTCCTTTTTTATGTCATGTTGCACAGTAGGCACTGGCAACATATGTTACTATTGAAAAGATACAGCTAATGACCTTGAAACTCTGGCATTTTATTTTCAAAGTAGAGCAATGAAAGTTATTGCACATATTTAATCCCTCCAAAAGTCAGAATACTTTACACAGCCCAGATTCAATGTCCCGTTTCCAACAATCATACTTTCTTTTTTAATCCAACTTGGAATGAAATTTAGGTTTAAGAGAATTTTAAAGGATTCACAAAATACCATCATTTATTATTAGAGTGGTAATCTTAGAAAGGTTGACAGGTGGTTCATGAGCATTCTTATGCATTATTAAAATATACTACTTTGAACTCATGAAAAGAAGATTCATAGAGTACTATGCCCACTGGGACAATAAAAAAGGAATATAGTTAATTCTGATGAGTAACTCAATGAACTTAATGGAAAGTTATTAATGCAACAACTACACACACATACTTCTATAAGTATACATATATGTATACATCCTCTACATATATTTCTTAACTCTATGCATATGCATATTTAATGAATGTCCATGCAAAAATGTATGCGTATAAGTTGGTCTTCATTCCTTCACTTGTGTCTAGTTCTTTTTAACCACATGGACCAGAGCAGACCAGGCATTTCTATCCTTCACTATCTCTCAAAATCTAAGTTCATATTCATTGATTCCATAACATTATCTATCCATCTCATCCTCTGTCATCCTCTTTTCCTTTTGCCTTGAATCTTTCCCAGCATCAGGGTCTTTGCTAAAGATTCTTCTATTCTTATTATATGGTCAAAGTTTTTATATTTCAGCTTGTATTTGACCTTGTAGTGAATACCGTGAATCAATTTCTTTAAGTATTAGCTGATTTGACCACCCTAGTGTTGAAGGGACTTGTGAAAGTCTTCTCCACCACCACAATTCAAAAGTGTTGATTCCGATGAATAGGGGAGGAGAGAGGCAAGATGGTGGAGAAAAAGCATCAACTCCCCTGATCTTTCCTCCAAACCCCTCTAAAAACCTTTAAACAATACCAGCAATTTGTGGAAGCAGAAGAACCCACAAAATGATGGGGTAAATAATTTTCTGGAGCAGCAGAACCCACAAAATGATGGGACGAAATAATTTTCCAGTCAAAGAAAACTTAGAAAGTCAGCAAGAAAGGTCTTGTCCATCTGGAAGAATAAAAGGTCAAGAATATCAAGGGAATGAGTGAAAAAAATGAAAATGAACATGGCCTAGCAATTCTAGATCTAGAACTATATTTTAAATCAGCAACCAACAAAACTATTTGGTATTGGAATAGGTTAAGTACAAAAGACACAGTAGTAAATGACTATAGCATTCACTAATTAACCCAAAGACTCTAGCTTCTGAGAGAAGAACTCACTATCAGACAAAAACTTCTGGCAAAACTAGAACATAGTATTTCAGAACTTAGGCATAGAACAACATCTTACATGGTATACCAAGATAAGGTCAGAGTGGGTAGCCACATGTAATGAAATACTATTGTTATATAAGAAATGATGAGTATGCACATTTTAGAAAACCTGGAAAACATACATGAACTGATGCTGAATGAAATGAGCAGAACCAGAACATTGTACACAGTAACAGCAACATTGTGTTATAATCAACTATGATAGACTCAGCTCTTCTCAGCAGTGCAATGATCTAAGACAATTCCAAAAGGCTAATGATAGAAAATACTATCCACATCCAGAGAAAGAACTATGGAGTCTGAATGTGTATTGAAGCCTACTATTTTGATTTCTTATTGTTTTTCATTTTTTAATTTTCTCTTGGTTTTAAACTTTTCCTCTGATTTTTCTTTTACAACATGACTAATATGAAAATACGTTTAATATGAATGTGCATGTTCAACCTACATCAAATTGCTTGCTATATTTTGGGATGGAGGAAAGGAGGGTATCAGGTATATAAAATTTGGAACTCAAAATTTTCTTAAAAAATGAATCTTGTAGGGGAGCTAGGTAGTGCAGTAAATAAAGCACTGGCCCTGGAGTCAGGAGGACCTGAGCTCAAATCCGTCCTCAGACACTTAACACTTACTAGCCATGTGACCTTGGTCAAGTCATTTAACACCAATTGCCTTGCCCTCCCCCTCCAAAAAATGAATCTTGAAAATAAAATATTAAAATATGGCAATTGCTTCCAAAATAAACAAATGGTTACTTCAAATGGAATTATTGAAAAGTATGCTTCCTATATAAGATGTAACTATGTAGTATATGTCAGCTACTTATAAGTTTTATCATATACCACCTAGATGAAACCAGGCTGACTTGGGCCAAAAATATATTAGGCAAGATTAAAATGTGTTCCAAATATGATCATAAGTTTTATAGTTACATCAATCATTCTGTTGTGAAGTGTAGGAAGAAAAGCTTTTGAAACAGATCTTTCAGTTACTGATCACTTTCTATTGTGTTCCCCAGAAAAGGGTATACATAAGAAGTATGTCTGCTATGCAACAGGAATTCTTGGGTGATTAACAGAAGAGAAACAAATCCTCAACATGTGTACTAGGTATGATCCAAGCACAGTGCTATTCTAGGGAATAAATAAATGAGGTCTATCACTGTTGAAAGTTGAACTACATGAAACTGTATGATCCAGAGGGCTAGACTGGAAAATTCAGTAAGAGTTAAGCAGGAATAGGTTCTAAAACAAGATTGGGATTTAAAGTTTACACCAAAAAAAAAAATCACTGTCACTAGGAACAGCATGGAGATTGAAGTAATGGTGCTTTAAATAATTATTTTCTACATGAAGAGAATGAGTCTAGTCAGCATCATTTTTAGAGCATAGCCATTTTCATAAATGGAAAAAAGTTTTTAAATGCATAAAAATTTGCATAGGATTATGAAGGAAATACATCATATTTAAATATTATATATATATGTATGTATATACATAAATACACACACACACACACACACACACACACATATATCTAGAAGGGACCTTAAAGACTATCTAATCTAGCTCCCTGTTTTTCAGATGATGAGACTCAAAGGGTTGAAATGACTTGGCTAAGGTCAGACAGGTAAAGGACTGATATAGGATGTAAATTAACAATCTCTGATTCCAAAGTCAGTGCCCTTTCTACTACACTTCACTGCTTCTCTCTTAAATTGCTTGTCTTTGTGTTTTTTTTTTCTGAAAACATAGTATTTATGATTCAGTCATAAAACATTACACAGAAAATGTTGGTCTTAAAAATATGGTATTTTGAGGCAGAGAATAGCTTAGGGACACTGAAAGTGCTATACAATTTCCTAAATTCAATAGAGCCTATTTTCCTCCTCTTTTTCAATTCTAGGTTGCATACATATTCCTCCTTCAAGACAGAATAAAGTATGTTCATGCTTGTACCCCATTACAATCCAAACCCTAACAGATTACTCCCTAGATAAAATGTTCCTGTGTGCTGGCATGCCTGCTTAACAAATTGAAAATTAAAGGAAAGAGAGGAAGGGAGGCAGCCTTACTTATAGAAAATGTCTGTGCCAGGAATGATATAAGGTTACCTGTATTAACTATTGAAACTCAGAGAATTGTGCTGTCTAGCAATGCCAGGACTGGAGTAGTTTCCTGGAACCAAGTTTGGGTCAAGATTTGCTATAGGCCTCCCAAGAATACAAACTTCTTCCAATAAACTCAAGTAATATATATCACCAATAAACTCCTGGTCATAGTGATAGTGATGCTATAATTAAGCTTACTGTGATCCTCACTATGACTCCAAACCTGGGGCCCTGGGACTATGGAGAACTTTTAAAACTTCTCACTGACTCACCCCAAATATCCAATCAGTTGCCAAATCTTTTCATTTATTCTTTTCAATATCTTTCATAAATGCCCCTTTCTTCCTGTCAGTTATCACCCTGCTGTGAACTCTTATCATCTCTCACTTAGACTATTTCAATATCCTTTTAATTGGTTAACCTGTCCCAAATCTCTCCACACTCTGATCCTTTTTCCACATAGCTGTCAAAGAGACTTTCCTAAAAAGTCAAAATCTGACATGATTCACTCTGTACCCTTCCTGTCCCTCACCTTGCTTAATAAACTCCAGTGTTTCTCTACTGCTGTAGGAATAAAATATATAAAGTCTTCTGCTAGGTATTTAGAGGTCTTTGTGATTTGTCCCCTTTCTACTCCCCTTATCCCATGTATTGCCAAGGCAATATTCATAGAACTGATGGCAACTATGAATATGCCGACATAGTTCTGAATCACAAAATATAACAGACTCTCCATATGAAAGACAGAAGCAAAACACTTATTCAGACACCAGAAAGCCAAATCCCAACACCAGAAAAGTGAATACATCATAGCAACAAAAAGAATCTCTACACAATAACACTGCAGAGAGAAACACCATTTCAAAGTCTTCCCAGAAACACTCACAATACTAACTGCCTGCTTAACTGCTCATACTCTCAGCTTCCTCTCATCTCTGCTCCACCCATTCAGCAAACTCCTCCCATCACAGGTTCCATGTGATTACATTAGGCCTATTAGGGGGCAGAGAAGATCTTCAAATTTACATTACCATTACACCACAAACAGTCAATAACTTGCTAGAGCTTGCCATTTCTTTGTGTTTGTTTGTCTTTTAGCTAAGTGCTGGGAATTAATTTTTCAAGTAGTATTTTATTTTCCCCCAGTTACATGTCAAGAAAAAAATTTTCATTCATTCTTATATGATTTTGAGTTCCAAATTTTTCTACTTCCCTCTCCTCCCTTATTCTGAAAATATTAGGCCAGAGGTGAGGAACATGCAACTTCAAGGTCATATATGGTCCTCTAGGTCATCAAGTGCAGACCAAACTTCACAGAACAAATCCCCAGGTTCCCTACCCTGTGTGGTAGGCATTTAGATACAGCTTATACATGTGCTATAATGTAAAAAAATATTTTTTTAAAATTGGTCATAGTTGTGAAAGAAGAAATAAATCAAAAGAAAAAAAAACATGAGAAAGAAAAAAGTAAGTGGAAGAAAAAATATGCTTCAGTCTGTATTCAGAGTCCATCAGCTCTTTGTTTGGAAATGGGTAGCTTTTTTCTTCATGAATCCTTTGTACTTTTCTTGGATCATTGTGTTGCTGAGAAGAGTTGAATCATTCATAGTTGATTATCACACAATGTTGCTGGTGCTATGTACAATATTTTCCTGGTTCTACTCATTTCACTTGGCATCAGTTCATACAAATCTTTCCAGGCTTTTCTTAAATTTGCCTGTCCATAATTTCTTATGGAACATCAGTATTCCATTGCATTCATATGTCATAGCTTGTTCAGTCATTCCCCAATTGATGTGCATCCCCTCAATTTCCAATATTTTGTCACCACAAAGAAAACATAAGTAGTCATTTCCCCCCCTTTTTGATTTCTCTGGGATATGAACCTAGTAATGGTATTACTGGATTAAAGGTATGCACAGTTTTATGCCCTTTGGGCATAGTTCCAAATTGTGTTCCTAAATGCTTGGATCACTTCACAACTCCACCAACAGCACCTTTAGTGTTCCAATTTTTCCACATCTTCTCCAGCATTTATCATTTTCCTTTTCTGTGGTATTAGCTAATCTGATAGGTGTGGGGTGGTACCTCAGAATTGTTTTGATTTGCAATTCTCTAATCAAAGGTGATTTAGAATATGTACAAAAATACTCATGGTAGCTCATAGTAGCAAAGAATCAGAAATCAAGGGAATGCTTATCAATTGGGGAATGGCTGAACAGACTGTGGTATATGAATATAATGGAATATTATTGTGCTATAAGAAATGATGAGCAGATGAATTCAGAATAACCTGGAAAGACTTATATGATCTGATACTTAGTGAGGGGAGCAGGACCAGGAAAACATTATACACAATTATAGGCACATTGTATCTATGACGACTAACTTTGATTGACTTAGCTCCTCTCAGAAATACAAGGTTCCAAGACAAGTCCAAAAGACTCATGTTGGAAAAAGCTATCCACATCCAGAGAAAGAATTATAGAACCCGAATGCAGAGTGAAACAAACTATTTGCTCTCTCTTTTCTTTTTTGTTTTGTTTCTTCTTTCTTGTGGTTCATTCCTTTGGTTATACTTCTGCTTTACAACATGACTAAAGTGAAAATATGTTTAATGTGAAAGTTTATGTAGAATTTATACTGGATTGCATACCTTCATGGGAGGAGAGGGGACAGCAAGAGAGAGGGGGAGAAAATTTGGAACTCAAAAGCTTGTGGAACTGATTGGTGTTAATTAAAAATAAATAAATTTATTTTAAAAATGATTTAGAGCACTGCGTTATATGACTACAGATTGCTTTAATTTATTTCCATGAAAACTGCCTTTTCATATCCTTTGACTATTTATCAATTAGGAAAAGCCATGCATTTTTTGTAAATTTGACTCAGTTCTCTCTACATTTTAGAAATGAGACCTTTATCAGAGACACCTGCTATGAAGTGTTTGCTGGCTTTCTGCTTTCCTTCTAATCTTGGATGCATTGGTGTTGTTTATATAAAACCTTTTTAATTTAATCAAAATTGTATGTTTTACATTTTGTAATGCTCTCTATCTCTTGTTTAGTCATGGATTCTTCCATTCTCCATCAATGTGATAAGTAGACTATTCCTTGCTATTCTAATTTGCTTATTGTGTCACCTTTTATTTCTAGATTATGCCAAAAGTGTGCCATGCCTAACTTTTCTAATATTCTGTTTCAGTCTTGCCATTTCTGCCTTCATAGCATTTCTTTTTTTTCTTTTAAATTTTATTATAGTTTGCATTATTCATTTCCACAAGACTTTGAGTTACATATTTTCTCCTCCTCTTTCCCCCACCCATTGCCCCAAAACAGCCATCCCAGTGTGTCCCCCATCCCCCAGTCTATTCTCTCCTATGTCACTTCTCGGTAGGGCAGGATGGATCTCCCAACCACAGTGCCTGTGTATCTCAAGTTCCAGTTGGGTGTAGTCAATAATAATAATAATAATTGCATATATAGATAGAAAGATAGATACACATTCATAACATTTGATTATGGAACTCCAGATTCCAGGTTCTTTCTCCTCCTCCC
>CM053586.1:100284238-100301798 GCA_028646515.1 Pseudochirops corinnae
TTTTATCTTACTAATTTTTTTTCTTCTGTAAATTTGATTTTTTTTCCTATATTCATTTAGATTTAAAGACATTTGGAGAATATAAACTTAATATTGATATTTGTTTGTTATCTATGGATTCTTTCAACTGGTTTATGGTTTAGCTTTATCACAATTCCTGCTTTTTGAGATTCACTCATACATAATAGATTTTGTTACAGTCCCTCATTTTTAATCTGTGTATATCTTCCATTTTCTGTTGTATTTCTTTTAAATAATAGATTATGAAATTTAATTTTCTTATCTAATTTGTTTTATTTTATTTTTATTCATTCACATCTAAAGTTGAGAGTTGGTCATGTGTTTAAATAAAAATAAATATGTATATTTATACATATGTGCATAAACATACATATGTATTGTAAAGCCAAGCACAAGCTGCTTTTCAGAGGACTGGTTCTGATCACACATTATAGTGAATTCTCTATTTTTTTTTCAGCAGTAAAGTAAAGCAAAACATTCACAGAAACCAAAGTACAGCATTCACAATTTTATAACATAACAACTTATCTCTAAAGTGACCACATAGATTTCACCAAAGCGGCCACATAGTTTTAAACAAAAGATATCATTCAGTAAATCCTTAACTTGATCATCTTTAAGGAACACGCCTCCTTAAGGGACACAAAGTATGAAGGTCAACACCCCCTAGATCACATTGTCTTAATCTCTCAGTCAAAAAGTCTTCTTTATTCTTGATTGAAGATTAGTTTCCAATCATCCTTAACTCCATCATCCTTAAGAGGTACAAGGTACAGAGCACAAAGTCCTCCCACCCCTAGCCAAGAGTAAATCATGATCTCAGTCAGCATTGAGTACCTAAAGAGAGGTCTTTTCATCTCGATTTGAGGCTGGCTCCCAAATTCAATTCCTCTTCAATGGGTCCAGCTCCTGCCTGAATCTACCCAACTGTCACCTGGATTCAAAGGTAGACAGCTCTCAACTCCTCATCCAGCTCCTTATCCAGCTTCTTGTCCAGTTTCTCATTCAATTCCTGTTCCATGTTGAAGCTCACAGTGTCCAGTCGACCTCAAGTCCTTCACATTTTCTGGTTTGGGGAAGACAAAGCTCAACAGAGCCACAAAAACATTTATACCCATTGCTGGCACCATCATCAATTCACTTTCTGCCTGTGAAATCAACACAGACCCATCAACAGGGTCTGAGAAGTCAGGACCTCTGAAACCATGCTCCAGAACTTCTATAAACAGACAACAAGAATAATCTCTTTCAGGGCTTCCAGTAAGATCCCAGGGCTTCTGTATAAAGTATCACAAACAAAAAACAACACAGACAGAACAGGAGAACAGAGTGCCTGGCCTCCACAGCCATTCCCCTTCTCAGTTCTGCTCTCTCCCAGCTTGGCCTTCCCCTTATACATGGTCATTAGCTCTTCCCTGTTCTGCCCCTTCCTGTTGCATCAGCAAGTTCTTTCCACTGTGAGTTTCGCAAGTTCTGTTTCTTAACAAAGACTTGATATAAGCATGGCAAGGCTCAAAAGAAACTTGAACTGAAACTTGAACATGTATATGCACATACACAGGTGTATGTGTACATATACACATATAGGGTGGTATAGGGGATAGAGCCCTCAGCCTAGAGTCATGAAAACCTGAATTAAATTTGATCTCCGATATTCACTAGCTGTGTTTCTGTGGGCACATCACTTAACCTCTGTTGCCTCAGTTTCCTCATGTATAAAATGGGGATAATATTATTACATACTAGAGTTGTTCTGAGTATCAAATTAGATAATGATTGTAAAGCACAGTACCTGGCACATAATAAACAGTATATAGATGTTATTATTGCATAAATATATATGTATATATATACATATATATTTTTCCCTCTTATGTAGAGAGGTACTTTGTCTCTTCAAATATTTTTTACTTATTTTACTTAAAGTAATTCTTCCCACAGACTCTCTTCCATTCATCCATAAGACCCCTTTCCATAATTTTGAAGTTATAAGTTATATAACAAAATTTATAACTTACTTTTTTGCCTTCCTTTTATCTACTTTTTTCCTCTCTTTTTTCCTCTCAATTTAGTAGTCAAGTATGATACCTCTTCTCCTCTCCTTCAACTTCTGTTATTTGTTAGGTGGTTTTGCTTTTTCTTAAAATTATTTTCTACACCTGGTTTTTGAAAAGGATTTTTTTCTCTCATATTCTTAATTAACTAACATCTCTTTCTATGTATTCTAAACGTTTATTCTTTGACACCTCATCCTTGTCCTTTTTTATTTGTTCTTATATCTCTCATGGAATTAAAGCTTCAAAGATACCTTATTTATGTACTTATATATTTAATTCTCTATCTACCTATTTGTGAATGGATGTAGGACACAAAGGTGACAAAGGCCTAGGATTATATGATAGAGAGAAATGAATAATTGACCTTGTCATCATGAACGTGAATGGGATAAACTGAGCAACAATAATAATAACTAGCATTTACACAAGTAAAATACTGTGGCTATATTCTTAAGAAAAGAAAAGAAGCATTAATCCAATGCCTACTATATGCCAACAATTATGTCAAATACTTTAAAATATCATATCCTTTCATTGTCATAACAACCTTGGAAGGGAGGTAGTATTACTATCTTTATTTTTCAGGTAAGGAAACTGAGGCAGACAGACGACTTGTTCAGGATCACACAGCTAACAAATATCTAAAACTGAACTTGAATTCAGGTCTCTTTGACTCCAGACCCAAAACTCTATTTGCTATATCAGATTCCTCTAAGGATAAGAGAGCAGCAGAATGATTGGAATCTAACAATATGTTATTCATAAGTAATACACATACTTAAAGGATTGTGACATCATTTATTCTGAGTAAAGTTAACCTCAAAATAGGAGAGATATCAATTATGATTTTAGATAAAGAACATAAAAATAGCTATGTTTAAAAGACAACAGAGCAAGTACTTCTTGCTTACATATACACTAGAGAAGAAAATAATAACAACATCTAATACACATACACACACACACATACTAATAATGATGGTTACAATGATGATAATGATGTTTAAGGTTTGTAAAGCATGCTTCACTCATTTTAATACCTCTAAACACTTTAATCAGCAAAGAGAGGAAAAAAAGACCAATGAATCAGGTCCACATCAAAATGAAGCTAGAAGAAAAAATAGGAAAACTAAACACAGAAATAGAAATTCCACATATCAAACAAAAACAACTTAAAAGCTAGAAGCAGATGAAATAGTAAATTAAATTAGAAGATATTTTTAAACTACTAAAACACAACAATCTCTTCAAATACAGGCTAGATGAGAAAGTAGATGATCATACAAAGGTGTTTGTGGAAGAGGAAGTAAGTCGATGGAGCTGTGATTTATATATCCTCATTATATTCTGCAGATCAGTTGGCAAAGCCATTTGCTATAAGTGTAGCACTTCTACTACAGGCCTGAGAAGACATGGAAAAGTTCCTAAGGGACATTGTATAGGGAAAGATAACTATCTCTGGAGCTAGATGACATAGAAATAAATCTTGGACCAAGATTATTGCTTACTAACAGTAATTATTACTTAATGGCATGTGCATTGAGATCACACAGGACCATGGGCAAGTTATTTCACATCTATTTCTGTCCTTTAAGAGGAAGTATGTTGGAGTGGGTTAGAGATCTTGGCATTGAGAAGGATGCAGATTCAAATCCTGCCTCTGAAATGTATTATTATAATGGCATTTGGTGTTCCACTTAACCCCTAATATTTGCCTTTAATAATTTCCAGGATCAATTATTCATCATAGACAGACCTATGAAATCAAAAATCACAAATGCATGTTTTTAAGACTAGTCTCTTTTTTCTTTTATAGTGTTTCAGTGTGAAATCATAGGGTAATAGGCTTAGGATCAAGAACAGTAAGGAACTTTAGAGATCATCAGTAAAAAATGGAAGGATTAATTCCATTTATTTTATTTATTTCATCACAAGATGCTTTTGGAAATAAAGAGGGTGAAGACTTCCCACCTATTCCTCCAACCATCTGAGGACATTTTAACTATGTAGTCAGCATGAAGAGTTAAAGGAAGACATTCCTTCATTCCTTTCCACTCTTGGAATATCAGAAAAAGTTTTTGAGAGGAAATGACCCTAGATTATAGTCTTCATCTCTAACCTACCACATTTTTCAGGAAACATTTCATTGCCTTCTCAAATCAAAAAGCTTTGTTCCTGTCTTGAAAAGAAGAGGGGAAGAAGAGGTGTAGATGAATAGAGAAAGAATAATTCCTTTTGTGTCCTCAAAGCAATTGAAAGTTTTATCTTCTCAGCCTTTCGGTTCTAACTAGTAAAATGCTTAATAAATGTAATGTCTGGTACCATTAACTCCCGTAAGTCCTTGTATGGGAATTCAGTTGTTCTTCATTTAACATGTCAGGCTGGAAACAGGCCACTGAATAGAACTAGCTCTTTGGTTCACCCTGTCAGTTGTATCAACCTATAATTCTATCTGCAATTCCATCTAACAAAGTGAGATAAATCATGCTGAAAATATAATTTGTATAGCCCTTAACCATTTGATTATTTGGAATGTATTAATTACAATTTTGAAAAAAAGTCCCCAAATGAGGTATTATGCCTTCAGGAGAGACTGGGATTATAAATTCCTGTTGGTACATTGTTTTATGCTTTATTTGTGAAATGAAAGGCAAAAAAATTTGTCCCTCAAAAAATACTAGGACTTGAGTTATAAATGCAAAATAAACATGTTTTTAAAACAGTACTCATAGACTCTTCCAATAAAGGCTTTGGCAATCATGATTTTCTATCCAGTTCATCTGTTTTGTGCTACTGGGAACAAAAAAAAAATGAATTTTACTTTAAGTGGTCCTTTTTTGCTTCTTTTTTTGGAGGGGGAAGGTAGGGCAATTGGGGTTAAGTGACTTGCCCAAGGTCACATGGCTAGTTTTGTGTTAAGTGTCTGAGGCCAGATTTGAACTCAGGTCCTCCTGACTCCAGGACAAGTGCTCTATTCACTACACCACCTAGCTGCCCCTTCCAATAAACTTTTTAGCCAAAAAGGGTAAAGAGCTTAGAATATTGATGCTTTGGTTTTAATTTTGATACAGACTTGTGATTTCATCAATGTTTTGGAACTTGCACTATGGAAAATCCCTAGAGCAAAGCCAATGATGAATGATCTACAACTCATATTCTTATAAAGTTACCTAGAGTCTCAGGGAGGTATGTATTAGTATTATTCAGATTTTACAGATGAGGGAATTGACACAGACAGAAGTTATGTGACTTGCTCAGGGTCAAAAATATAATATGCATGAGGCATTATTAAAACTCAACTTTTCTTGAGTCCAATCCCAGCCCTCTATCCATTGTGCCACTTAGAGTGTAAAAGAGGAGTAGTCACCCTATCTAGTTTATCTGCTTCTCAAGTACTACTGCATATTTCTGGAGGAAGTTGCAAAACTGTGCTGATTGAGTCCCTTAAAAATGTATGTTATCCAATCTTATGTGAGCCCTCCTTACTCCCTACTAATCTTTTGATTTTTCCCTGATCAATTTTCTTACTAGTGAAAATGATCATTTGAAGCACTTTTTCTTTTGTTGATTTCATCAGCTGCCATAGGTTTAAAATCATTTCTATGTATTTGACTATCAAATTTAAATATCCAGATAGCTTTCTCCTGAACTCGTTTCACATCAATAATTGTCTGTTTGACATTTCTACCTGCACATTTCATAGGTCTCTGAAGATCAGCATGTCCCAAAGATAACTTTTCATTGTTCTCCTAAATCTATCTCTCCTTATAACTTTCCTGTTTCTGAGAAGGATACCATCATCCTTCTAATCACCATAGTTCTTAACCAAGGATTCTTCACTCTCACTAATTGTCATTGTCCAATCACTTGTCGATTTCATTCTCTGACCACTTCCGTGGTCAAGGGTGGGGGAACCTGTGGCTTTAAGGCCACATGGGGCCCTCTAGGTCCTCAAATTGGTCCTTTGACTTAATCCAAACTTCACAGAACAAAACCTTTTATCAAGGGATTTGTTCTGTGAAGTTTGGATTCAGAAAAGGACTTCACTGTAGGACCTAGAAGGTCCCATATGACCTTGAGGCTGATCCAAACGTTCTCAGTGCTTCATGCTTAAATTATTACAATCACTTTCTGATTAGTCATCTTCTATCTGGCCCCTCTGATCTTCAATCTCTCTTTCCCACGGCTGTCAAATTGGTATTCTTTCACGTTTCCCCTTTTTATTCATTCCTTTACTTAAGAAGATTTAGACGTTCCTCATTGCTCTTTGAATAAAACCCAAAATTCTCTGTTTGGCATTTAAAATCCCTCCTAAACACAAAGAAAACCCTTTGACAATGAATAGTACTCAAGTGGTCTACTTGTAGCTCCTGTTGGCTTGTGCTACTATTATACCCATCTTGCAAGTGAGAAAACTGAGAATGGGAGACAGTGATTTGCCCAAGGTGAAATCTTTAATATCTGACACAGAATGTAGGAGTAATGGTAGAATTGGTAGGGGTAATGGTAGGAATAATCTTCTAACTCACCACTCTAAGCAAGTTAAGCTAATTTTTTTAACCTTATAATGTACTAAGACTTTTCTTGAGACTCAATTGGGTAGCAGAATTTTGACATCACTTCCTTATCACCTGAGTATAAAGTACCCATGAGGAACTGGACTGGCCCTCTGATACTTGGCTACTGAATTACTATGAATAACTCAGGCAAGGTAGCTGTGCTTACCTGAATCAACTTGAAGTGTCCTCAATACCTATACCTGTTGAATAGCCTTTTCCTTCTATGGCTAAGTAAATCTATTTTATATTAATTGGTAAGTAACTTTGCAAATGCTTCATTTTATTCCAATATTGGACCAAACTATTCAAAGATTAATTCAAGTCAGGTTCTTCCCAGAATAGGCAACATTTGAACTCTGATTTTCCTCACTCCAAGTCCAGTATTCTAAGCACTAGGCTACCTATATCCATCTCCATACAGTCATAACAAACTCCAGGAGGAAATAATAGAAAGAGAAATGTCATTCAAAATCAGCAAGAAATGTATGAAACATCTGGGAGTCAATCTACCAAAGTATTGTTTATGTCAATAGGGATCAGAAATTATCCCTTTCAATTTCTGGCAATTTCAGATGAAAAAAATCCTTCTTCCAATATGGGTTAGCACTTCCTCAATCTTGAAGTTTGCCTAGGATGCTGCAAAGTTAAGTAACTTGCCCAGGATCACAAAACCAGCATTATAGGTGGGACCTGTATAGATACAATTGTGAAATACCCCTTGATACAATAAAGAATACCTCAAATAATCAGAGCGATACTCATCATGTTATTCTTAGGGGGTAAGGTAGCTTTCATTCATCAAAAATAACCCCATGCACTTGTGTCCTTGATGCCATCCTCTCCCATCTCATCTTGGACCTTGCTCCATCAAATATTCCTTCTCCCTGTCTCATATTTAATCTCTTTCTTTCAACAGCTCATGACCTTTTTCTACATATATATTCAGTTCTATTTGTCCTAAAAAATTCTCTTAATACTACCATCCTTGGTGTTATCATTTTATGTGTCTCTTCTTCTTCATTGCTAAACATTTAGGAAAAGTAGTATTCTTATTTTATTATTTTTCTCTCAACCCCTACACTCTTCAACCCTTTGTAAACTGGCACTGACTGTCATTGCTTTTCTGATATTCTCTCTATTACTTTTTATTGCCATTCACAATTGCCTTTTCTGGTTGCTAATCCTCTCTGATCTCTCTGCATCATTTGACACTGTTAATCACCTTTTTTGTTTTGTTTTGTTTTCCAGACACCGTCATCTTATGTAACAGCAATTTCCCTAGTTCACCATTACCACTAAACAAGGGTGTCCTTCGAGGCTCTGTATTTATATATTTACTGGGACCTTTTAACTTTTTACATCTTCCTTTACTTCTGCATTTAATGTTTTCATATATAATATGTGTATATGTATATACATATAGACATAGACATATACAAACCTACAAAGATACATGTGTATATATAGATATATATGATCACAATGCATACATACATACATGCTTGCATATACATATAAAGATACTCCTAATCTCTCTTGACAGTATTTTCCAATTTGTTGCCAGATATCATCAACTAGAAGTTCTATTAGTACTTCAAATTTAATGTTCCCCAAAATACCTTATTTCCTCTGCCCCTAACAAACTTGCCTTTCCTTAAGACTCTCAGTTTCTTATGATAACATGCCAAGCCTTACAGTCAACTATGATCAATACATTATAGTGGCATTTGGGTCTTCCTTATTCCTTTTGTGCAATGGAGTCAGTTGCTAAATCTTTGAATTTTACAACCATGCTATGTCTTGCATCTTTTCCCTTTGTATCAATTCAATTGTCACTACCAAAATTCAGAAGGAGGAAAAGGAGGAGGAAGGAAAAAGAGGAAGAGAAGAGAGAAGGAGGAAAAAGAAAAAGGAGAAGGAAGGAGGACACAAATTTCACACAATGATCCAACCTGTTGTGCTTCCCTGCTCAATCCCATAACATTTAGGAAGTATTCATGATATTTGGCAAAAAATGACTTGCCCTAATGTGATTATGGAAAGTTGCATTTTTATATGGATTTTTATTACATAAGAAAGCATGAGGAAGTTCTCTACAAACAATTTTCAGTTCACAGCCAGCTCAAAATCACTGAGCATAGCAGCTCCTTTATGAGCAAGAAGATATGCCCCAAATAATAAAAAGAAATTACTTTTTCATAAAGTGATGATCTTATGTTTGAGCCTGTGTGAATCTTGGTGACTTAAAACATTCTTGGTAAAGTATGACCCCCAAGGACCACTTAAAGATTATTCTTAGGTTTTTGTTTTTTCAACTGGTATACACTATTAAAGCTTTTCACTTGTGTGCAAAGCCCACATCCTTTATACATTGCAGCATAAGGGAGAGGATTCACAGAAAAGATCAGATCTATCTATATCAGGGGAACCTGCAGCCTCTAGGCCACATGTGACTTTCTATGTCCTTGGGAATGGCCTTTTGACTAAGTCAAAATTTCACAGAACAAATCCTTTTATCAAGTGGTATTTATTCTGTGAAGTTTGGATTTAGTCAAAGCGCCACACTTAAGGACCTAGAGGGCCACATGTGACCTCAGGGCACAGGTAATAATGTTAATGGGATTTGAGATCTTCTCCACCCTTTAATAGGCCTCACAGGGAGCCCATTAAGGGAAGCTTTCTTAGAGGAGACTTGCTTATAGGAAGGCTTTTACACCTTTTACTAATTTCTGATTAATCAGTCACAAGGGTTGTGATGCCTTCTGACTCTGAGAAGTGTATATATACTCTGAGTTGGTATTTTGCTCTGAGGGCTCACTTATGAAAAGGATCTTGTGGTTACCGGGTCAAGATTCTGAGTGGCCATATATTCAGAGCTCCCTGACTGATCAGATGTAGAGGCTCTCTTGATCCAGGGATGTATGTAAAGTATATAGCAATATTGCTTTGATTCAGGCAGTCAGAACCTTGTCTGTTGGTCTTTATTTCTCTGCTTTTATTTTCTCTTTATTTCTCTGCTTGAATTTTTTTCTGACATTCATGGAGCTGACTTTTCTCTTGAACTAGTGTAATTAAAGAAGATGATTGACCCCTTAAAAAGTAACCTTTCCTTTTAAAGCAGATCTAAGAACATGTATTAGCAGGCCATCCAGGGTGTGCTAGGGTACTTGCTGCTACATCGATTCCTCACACCTAATCTGTCATGTTACCGAGTCAAATATTTATTCCTAAGAGCCCTCCTCAAGATAGTAATAAGATAATTAACAAATAACTAGAACTAGTTGGATAATAATCAAGAGAACTAAAGATTAAGAGATTATATTCCAAAATGCTCATTGGTGTCTTTCCCTGAGTCAAAATTGATCCAGGGCTCAAGAACTGTTTTCACATTGAAATATTTTATGCTAAGGATAAAATGTGTCAGTAAAGCAAAAATAAATAATACTTTGGAAACATTTTGAATATTTGCTAATGAAAAATGTTCAAAATGGCTTTGCATATAAAAATCATATAAAAGTAGCAGGATTTTTTTTTTTTAAATTATTATCATGGTTATCTTTTTCAAGGCCCAGACTTAAAAAAAAAACTAATTAGGCCAAATTCGTTTGATTCCCTTTCACTTTTTTTTTCAATTCTTATTCCAAGTGTCCTGTATTCTCTTTGTCCCAGTTACCTTTCCTATATTCATTTCCCCAAAACATTTTCTCTCACCTTGGGGAAAGACCTTAGTCTCCTCCTCTGTCAAATGAGCTGCGTAGATCAGGTAATCTCTAGAATGCCTTCCACATCTTAGGATCTATACAGCTATCAAGAAAGTCCCATTAATGTTTCACACAACATTCCAACCTGTTGTGCTTCCCTGCTCAATCCCATAACATCTAGGAAGTATTCATGCTATTTGGCAAAATAACTATAAAATCATTAAACCTTAAGGTTTAAAGTATTGCCCTCTTCAATTTTATTTGTATTTTGGGAGAATATGGTTCTCATCTCCAAAACTTTCAAAAAATAAAATTAACACATTTAAAAAATAAATTTTGATGTCTTTCAAGGAAAAAAAAATTTTTTCCTAAGAATCTCTTCCCTTGCCCCTCTCCCTCTGAGAGAGTCAAGACATAACAGATAGAGTTTTTAAAGACAAAATGAAGAGGACAGATCAAAATTCCCGACAAATGTATTTGTTTTTTAAAAAGCCTAGGGGCAGCTAGGTGGTACAGTGAATAGAGCATTGGACCTGGAGTCAGGAGGACCTGAGTTCAAATCCGGACTCAGACACATAACACAAAAAAATAGCCATGTGACCTTGGGCAAGTCACTTAACCTTGATTGACCTACCTTCCCCCCTCCAAAAAGAAAAATAAAATAAAATAATAAAAATTAATAAAAAGCCTAAAAATATGTGTAGTGTATAACTTTATGGATATCTCACATCTGAAAAAGGCTATTGTAGAAGCATCTTCTGATATTACTGCTTTCTATCCGTACTTGTTCTTTACAGTTTCTTCTATATCCATATTTGATTTATACTCATGCATGTGTGCGTTTGTGTGTGTGTGTGTGTGTGTGGTTGTTCTCTGTTTATGCTGTTGCAGTTTTTGTGTATATCATTTTTTTGTTTCTTCTAACTTCACTATGTCTCCATTGGTCTAGAGCTTTCCATGCTTCCTTATCTTCATTATGTTTTCAATGTCTTAGAGCACAATAACATTTCATTACATCATATATCACAATTTATTTAGCCAGTTCCCAATTGGTAGGCATCTATTTTTTTTCATTTCTCTGTTATCACAAAAAAAGGGCTGCTATAAATATTTTGGTGCATATGAAAACTTCTTAGCAATGACTTTTTTAGGATATAAGCCCATTAGCAGAATCTTAAGTCAAAGGGCATGGATGTTTTAGCCTTTTTTTTTTTTCGCATAATTCTAAATTGCTTTCCAAAATGGTTATACTAACCCACAGTTGCCCAACAATACATTAATGTATCTGTCTTCCCATAAAACCTCCAAAATTACCAATTGCTATCTTTCATAATATTTTCAAATCTGCAGGATTTGAGGTAAAACCTCAGGCTTGTTTTAATTTGAATTTCTCTTATTATCAAAAATTTGGAACACATGTTCTTGTGGTTGTTAATATTTCACATTTTTTTTTCTTTTGAGAATTGTTTTTTTCTTTTGATCATTTATTGGATTGGAGAATAGATTTTGGTTTCATTTATATATCTGGTTATTGGTTATATATCTTAGATATCAAACTCATCACCAAACTTTGTTACATGTTACAAACTTTGTTTCCTTCTGAAATTGTGTTATCTCTTGTTCCTGATTCCTCTTTTGGAGGAGTTCAAGGGGTTAGGAGAATTGGAGAAAATGTCTATTCCTCAGTTCTGTTGGTTATCAGACATGAAGAATATTTCTAATGACATCATTTCTTAAAAAAAAAAGGGCAAAAACTTCAAACGGAGGTCCTGAATTGTAGACCTGAAAGTATAATATGTAGTTCTAAATCTTAGAAAGTGAAGACTCCCTGTTTTCTTATTTCTTTGGAACTGAGAGTGCTACTTTTACCATTTTTCTCTGATAAAAGAAGGGAGAAATTGTGGGCTGACATAGTGTCTCAACAAAGTAATGGAAGTATAAGAAAGAATATCCACGTGAGCCCCATTTCAATGTAGAGGAGTATAAAGATATAAAATACAGCAGAAATGGTGATGAATTTATTAAAATTCCAATAAGAACATAACATTCAAATTAGATGCTTTGGGGAAGAAATTTCCCCTTAATTTTCTACTGCCTTACTCTCTTTCTGCATCTTGATCATAATCCCTGCTCCATGGTGCTGACTGGGCAAGGTAGAGAGCTATGAAATATTGTGTGTTTTTTTTTTTTTTTTAGAATTAAGGATTGCTGTTTATTTTCAAGTTTATTGGGAATTTCCAAAAAATTAAACATTTCTTGGAAACATATGACGTTATTAGAAAAAATAAGGGAAGAAGAAATATTTGACATTACTCTTTATCCCCACACATATCACAGGACCAGAGATAGATATTCATTTTTTTTATTGATTTTATATTTTAGTGAAGTTCAAAATAATTTCCAGAGGAAATAATATTTAGATCATGTAAATAATCATCCCATTACATTCTGCATGAGTGGGAGCATACTTGACATATTGTGATCAGTTCTAGGTGTTTCAATTTAGAGACATTGACAGATTAGGGACAAATTAAGTCATTAGAAAAAGAACAAGCAGAATCATTAAGAGATTGAAAACCATGTCATATTTTTAAGAGGATGAGAGATTTTAATCTAAAGAAGATAAGCAGGGAACAATTGTCAATATCTTCAAACATTTGAAGATATATACACAAATATTTGAAAATGATGACCATGGTTGCTCTATTATTTTCTCTTTTCCAAATAGCTTTATCTTCTCAAATAATCCTGGTTTGTTTCAGAAGACAGAGCTAGTGGCATAGGCTAACAACTATAGGAAGAAAGATTACAGTTCAATATAAGGAAGAAATTTGTTTTCTTTAAAAAAAAAAACATTTTTATTTAAAATTTTGAGTTCCAAATTCCCTCCTCACTACTTTCCTCCCCTCTCACTTAGGGAAGAAATTTCTAATAATTAGGAAAGTGAAGTAGTGCAACCAGCTACCTCATTGAATAGGGAGCTTCTGTTATTTGGAGGTATGTAAGAGGTTGAAAATCTAAAAACAGCATGTTATAGGAAAGAACTACTCTACTACAGACTAACACAGTCATGACATCTGGGTTATAATCTATCTCTATAACTAACTAAATGTAAAATTTTAGGCAATCTTTAAATACTTTAGGTCAACATGTTTTCATCTCTAAAATTAGAAGATTGGATTAATGCCTAATCCTTCCCATATTCTATTCATCTAAAGAAGATGTCAAAATTCCTAAAGCTTTTTTTTTCATTCATTTCTTGCAAATTTTTTTTATTATTTCCAGAGATTTCCATAGATCAAGTTCTTCCCTTTCTGCTTACTTTTCTCATGGATGTTTCTTTTTCATCCTGGCATCTTTCCCTGTGTGTTCTTTATTCCTGTCTTCTACTACCTGCCTGTGTACATGTAGCCATTTACTTAGCTATCTACATGTAAATGAAAATTGAAGCTAGTCAGACTAATGTTTATGTATTCCTGCCTTCACATAGTTACTGTCATTATAATAACTCTGTTCCTTTTTCAAACTAAAGTCCTTGAAAAGGCCATCTAAAATTCTTGTATAAACTTTATCTATTCTCACTCTCTTCTAAATCTTTTAGGCTTCTGACATCATTCAACTGAAATTCTTCTCTCCAAAATAACCTTTGACACTGTTATCATTGTCTTTCCCTTGACCCTCTCTGCTTTCTTGGTTTTCTTCTTATGTCTCCAAGAAAATCTTCTCAATTTTCTCTATTGGATCTCCATCCATGAAGTATTGGGGATAAAAAGAAAGGCAAAAAATGTTCTATTCTCAAAGAGCTCACTTTCTAATTAGGAGACATGCAGTAAACTACGTGCAAACAGGATTAATTGGAGATCAGCTTGGAGGGGAGACACTCATGTTAACAGGGATCAGTAAAAGCTCCTAGCATATAAGATTTTGAAGTAAGACTTGAATGAAGCCAAGGAAATCAGGAGACAGAGATGAAGAGGAAGAAAACTCTGGGCATGTGAGATAGGCAGTTCTCCAAGTTCCTGGACCCTCTTCTCTTCTTCCTTTAAACTATTTTGCTTAGTTATTTTAATGGTTCCTACTGATTTAATTATCACTTCTAGGCACATGTTTTTCAGATTTATTTACTGAGCCATAACCTCCCTATTGACTTTTCTCTAACTGCCTAGTGGACACCTCAGCATGGATGACACCTAGACCTCATAAACTCATCATGTCAAAGCTGACCTCATTATCTTCATTCTCCTACCCCAACACTTGCCTCTTTCTAACTTTCTTATTACTGTTAAGTTATCCAATATCCTCCCCATCACCCAGGTTCACAAAATAGTTCTCATACTTGACTCTACTTTTTCTCATACTTCATTGTCCAAATAGTTGCCAAGTCCTATTGATTCTGTCTTAATAACAACTCTCATGTAATAAATAATAGCACCTTCTTTCCTGTGACATTGATATTAACCTGGTTCAGATCTCATTAGCTGGGTGCTATCACCTGGGTCACCCTAGACTATTGCAATAGCCTTCTAATTAATTTCCCAGTCTCATATCTATTCACTGAAGTCCTTCTATAGAGCTATTAAATTGGTTTTTTACTAAAATGTTGAACTGTCCATGTAAGCTCCCATTCAACAAACTCCAGTGTCTTACTATTACCCCCAGGATAAAATATAAAATACACCATTAAGTTTTCAAAGTCCTGTATAACCTAGCCCTTTCCTACTGCATTGATGTTTTTATGCCTTATTCCTCTCCATGTACTCTACAATATAGTGATGCTGGCCTCTTTGCTGTTCATAGATCAGCGATAGTGACATTTGAGTCACCAGATATTGTCTTCTTGAAGACTACACCAACAAGGTGTACATTCTGGATGAACCAACCTAGGGGCAAAAGCATGGGGTATTGGCCCTGTGATGAATAAAAAGGTTTGAGAGACATAGTTTCTGGGTAATTTAATATTTTTATTAATAAATCCAGCATGTTATTAATAAAAAAAGGATGACTGCTTGGCTTTCTCTTTTAGACAAAAGACAATCATGACTGCTGGCTCAGAGTTTCTATGTTCTTTTAGAAGAGGAGTGGCAATCAACTCAGACTGGTTAACACAATAGGAAGTGAGATGAGAGTGACATCATGTCATCCTTACAGAGAAACTATTTCTATAACCAGAACACTCCCAGTCTTGGACCATCTATTCAAAGAATGTATGCACCACCCAAGCCTGAGCAGAACCCAATTTTTGCCTCATCAGGGTGGCATTCCAGTCCAAACTCATTATCAGCAATGTCCTTCAAAAGACTGAACTTTTAAAATCAGAATTTTAGAAAAAGGGAGAGGGGGAACTCTGGGTTTCTCCAACTCATTGGCTATTAATAATCCTTTCACTCCAATGACAGACTCTATATTTGAGTTAGTAGAAAATAAGTTAATACTAATTTGGCTGCAAGTTGAGTAATTTTTCACCCGCAGTTATGATACAAGAATCTTCCACTGAGTCAATGGATCTGCTGACAGTGAATTTACACTGGCTTTCTCACATATATTGAATTTTCTTCTTCCTCATCTCTGCCTCCTGGTTTCTCTGACTTCATTCAAGTCTCACCTAAAATGTTATCATATGCTAGATTTTCTTTAATTGATTCCCCTTAATGTGAGTATCTCATCTTTGAGATAATGTCCAACTTTTTCTCTTTGAATATAATTTAATTTGTGTTGTCTCCCCAATTAGACAACGAGCTCCTTGAAAACGGGCCATTTCCCCCTATTTGCCTGTCTTGGCATCCCAGAACTTAGCACAGTTCCTGGAATATAGTAACTACTTAATAAAATACTGGTTGACTTGTTGACTTTGATGATGTTAATTTATTTTATAAAACTGAAAGTTATAGTATTTTTGGTTTATTCATTTTTGTTCATCTTAAGTCTTACATTTACAGTTATCAGTCATGAAAATATTCTTTATTGCTCACTCACTTCAACTTCCTTGTAGAATAATTATGTTTGAAAAAGTCTGCACCCTGTAGCCAACCTAATATTGACTATCTTGTACTTCTCTCAGTCGTAAAATCTGTCATTTGTCCAGTACTCAAAGCTTTTCCAGTTTGATTGGGCCTTCAAGAATTTAGAGTGCTTGCACAGCCTTCAGGAAGAGAATATCTGATCACTCAAGAATGAAATGTGCATCATACTCCAAATATATCACTCTTCTAAGCCATGAAAAAATGAAAAGTTTTCCATTGGAATTTAAGCTACTATACTAACTGGAGTTGAGGCATGGTTCATAATACTAATTTTAGTTTCTCTTTGACTCCAATTTAAACTTCAGGACATTTGGGAACCCTTAAATTAAAACTTATAATGAAAGAACAGGAAATGAAGTACATTCCAAGAGTGATTTTTAGATTAAAAAACAACAGAATAGAACCAAGCTTGTTCCTGCCCACTCCAATCCCCAGTGACAGCAAGGGTACTCTTCTCCATAAAGAAAGGCTGATTTTCAGTTGATTGTGCTGAGATAACTCTCAGTGAAATCATTACCATTTGAGTTGGTCATACACCAGTCTTTTGAATCTCATATTTGTATATAAACTCAAAATATCACAGGTTCCTTTTTAAAAACAAAATACTTTGATGGATGCCTCAAAAGATCCAGGGTCAATTTTTAACTTGTGATAAACTGAGTAGAATTGTTTCTATTTAATTTGTGAGGTTTTATTTTCTCAATAGGAATCTGGAATAGCATGGCATAAGTATAGAATAAATGGTCACTCTATAGGCATCCTTGTTTCTGCTAAATTTCTGCAAAGTAGTACTTCTATTCACAATTCTCCTGAGAATCTCTTCTTGAAGACAGTGTCTTAGAGACAAATGCATTCAAAAAACAACAGACTAGAATCATAGAATCGTTGGGAGAATGAGAGTCAATAGGGGCAAATTGAAAAGAGTGCCAGATTCACTTTAAAAAAGATAAAAAAAAAAAATCTGGGCTCCATCCCTTACTGTATAATTTCCCTTCTCTTCTTGTCCAATAATTAAAAATAAGTCGATTGCATAAGTATTCATTTTCAAAAGGAATATTCTACTGGGAGAGTTATGGAGATAAAATTCACTCACAATTTAGTGTAAATTATTTTAATTGGATTTTTTCCCCCTCTTATAACAACTAACCTCATGAGATATTCTATTCTTGAGGATTGAATGTTATTAGTGAAAGAGATGGGGG
>CM053586.1:100302298-100318931 GCA_028646515.1 Pseudochirops corinnae
TTCAGATTACATATGTTGCCCAAGGTTATATAGATAATAAATATTAGAAGTGGAAATTGAACCCAGCCTTATCAATGTGTGTACCCTGCTTCCCCAGTTAAGATGACAGACACTTCAGTATGACCTTTTAAAAAGACTCCACTCAGTCTTTGCATCTCTCTCCTCTGCAGTGTTTCGTGCAGTATCCTAAAGAAAGCAGATGTTGCATAATTGTCAACAACCACTAGTTTCAATCAGTGGTCAGTCAGTAGCTAGATTAAGGCTGGATTAAGGAGCACACAGTCCTAGGTGAGTTAACCATGAGGTACAATGTAGCCCTAAATGCTTTCAGTAGAGCATTGGGCATTACCCTTTATAGAATGAAATTTGACCTAGTGTATTTCACAAGAGAGTGATTCAACTCTCGTTATCACCTTTCCCTTTTCTCTCCCTGCCCCAAAACCGTTATAAATTCTTTCTCCATTTCAGGACTCTCCTTTACGAAGTCACTCTCCTTTCAGAAATATCCTTCAGAATGTTAGCAACTAGATTAAAAAAAGCACAAGGGGTTATTACCTTCAATGGACACTTTATTTCCTGGTAACTGCACGAAATGTGTCTTAATGTCATCACTTTGCAATTTGTTCTGAGGGAAAATGAGGACAGTGGGGACAGAAGGCTATAGATGATATTTTACATCATTCCTGGTTTTTTTTTTAAATTTTTTTCCAGGACTGTGACTTCTTGGGGGTTTAGGGAGGGGTGTTATATTGGCATTCATATGTTACTAAGCACTTTAGTAACAAAAGTCCTAATGGTGCCTACCCTGAATAATGTTTCTGCTTGATATTTTCTTATCTAAGCACTAGTGAGGGCAGAGGACATTTTGTGTTAATAAACTATAAAAAACTACCGCTGGGCATACTTGAATGTTGACATTATATGTATCTGGTCATTAATGGCAAGTGCATTGTTGTAGCTAATCAAATGTTTTCTTTTGTTCCTTCATTTGGATTTTGATGTGCCGTGGTCTTGTCCTTTGGCAGAACTTTTCTGAATAGTACTTCAGTAGCTCTTCACAAAGTCTATATATGGTATTTTACAAGCAAATAGAAGACACGATCTCATTACATGTGAGATTCCCCAAGTAACACACAATTTAATTGCAGAAAGACAGATGCAACTAATGATACCTTGATGTCTTTCCTCCAAAAGGTTTAAAGGAAAGAGGAGCAAATAAGGAATAGTAAAAAAGAGGTATCATCAAATTATGTTGTATGGGTTCTATGAAATGATGCATTTTGTTGATTAGATTTTTTTTTCCTCTGTAGGTCAAGAGAAGTTTTTAGATATCAGGGTCCTAGGTTTGGAGTCCAAGGACCTGAGTTCAAGTTTGACTCTATCACTTACTATCCACATGACCTGGGGCAAGTCCCTTAACTGATTGGGGCCTGAGTTAACATACTACTAAAAAAAGAATAAAAATAATGGAACACAGAGGTAATCTGTGTATAAACCTGGCCCCAATAAAGAATTTTTTCTAAATTATATCCAATAAGAGAACATTTGACCTCCACTTAATAAGGTCAGCCATAAGTATGATGGTCTATTTAAGTTCTATAACTGGAAATACAATTTATCACATGAAGCAGTTCAGTCTTCTGGGAAAAGAGCTACTTTACCAGTGTATGGGAAAATGGAAGTGAGATTATCCTAAAAGAGTCATAATGTTGGATATAATTCTTATGAAACTAAATATTAAATATTTTCAAGACTGGTGTTTTTTTTTACTTTTATTACTGTTTTGTTTCCTAGTTACCTATCTGTAAGAAGGAAAGGTCTGGGGAATCCCTGACATGAATTTAAAGATATTCATCTTTGTCTGGAGCTATAGAATATGGCATAACCATAGAAACATTGTTATTTTATTTTATTTAAAAATATTATTTATCATTGATTTTTAAAAATTCAGTTCCTAAATTTTTTCCTCTTCCCCACCCCTCCCCCACCCACTGAGAAAGCAAGAAATGTAATAGCAATTATACATGTGAAATCATGAAAAACATTTCCATGTTAGCCACATTTCAAAAAGAAGAAAAGGAAGAAAAATAAAGAAAGTGAAAAAATTTGGCTTCAATCTGTACTCAGACTTTATCAGTTCTTTCTGTGAAAGTACAATATTACTGTTACTGTATAGAACAGACCTATTCGACTTGTAAATTTCTTCAGATGCAGATTGGTTAAACTAGAGACAGACTAATGATGGTCGGTTGCTGTGGGTCTCATGACAAGTTAGACTAGAGACCAACTACCAGGTTACTGAGGGTCATGTGACAAACAGGAGAGTGAGTGGCAACTCTACATTTTTTTTGTGGACCACCAGAAATCCTTTGGCAGGCCATATGTTGTGTAGGTCAGATGTAGAATATTCTCCTGGTTTCGATTGCTTCAATCTGCATCAGTTCATATAATTCTTCTCAGATTTTTCTAAAACCATCCTGCTTATCATTTTTTATAGCACAATAGTATCTTGTTACAATCATACCACAGCTTCTTCAGCCATTCCTTTACTGATGGGCATCACCTCAAATTATAATTCTTTTCTACCACAAAAAGAGCTGATATAAATGTTTTTGTACAAATAGGTATGTTTCATTTGTCTTTGACTTCTGTAGAATACAGACCTAGTAGTGGTACAGCTGGGTCAAATTGTATGCACAATTTAAAAGCCCTTTTGAGTGTAGTTCTAAATTCATGGAAACATTGCTTGTTTAGGTGATATTTGACAAAAAAACTAATTGGTAAGCATTTGTTAAGTGCTTACAATGTACAAGAAACTGTGTTAGGATCTGGGCATACAGGTGCAAAAAAATAGTCTGTTCTTGAGAATAGATTCTATAGTGGAAACTACACATACACGTGTGCATAAAAAGAAAATATGTACAAAGATATACAAGGAAAAGTGAGAGAGAGTTATTAGCAGCTGAATAGGAAAGTCCTCAGAAATGAGCAGATACAAAATATATGCAAAGAAATAGCAGACTTTTTTTTTTTTTTTTGTCCACTGGCATTAGCAGCTGAGGGGTAAGGTCTTTAGAGAGAGCTTCTTATGAGATTGGTGCTGTAGATGATCTTTGAAGGAGACTTGGTATTCCCTAAGGCATAGATGAGGAGTGAATATAGTTCAGGCATGGGAACGTCCCGTGTAAAAGTACAGAGAAGGAAGATGGAATATTGTGTGTAAGAAGAGGGTGGGGGCTGGGGAAGACAATTTTAATTTTGATATTTAAAAAGAAAAAAAAAACTTGTGTAACCCTGTTAAAAGCCTTGTCTCTTTTGTGATTTCAAATTATTTCTTTTGTGATTTCAGAACACTTTGCTGTCAGAGAAACTTATAATGTAGCATTAAAGTGAAATTAGTCCCAATTATCCCATATTCATGCACTGAAAGTACAAAAAGCAGAGTCAGGAGCTCAGTTTTCCTTCCAGCTTTATTCTTTTTATAGACAGGAGCAGCTACTTGGGCTTAAGGAGGCACATTTCCTCATTGTGCTTACATGAAAATGAACCTCACTGAAGATGAAACAATTAACATGTGTAGCATTCAGAAAGCTTGGAAAACAAAAAAGTAAATCCCTATGTGTCTGAAATTATTATGGTAGGCTTTGAATTTCAACAAAAGCAAAGCTTCTTTGCTTTAATATAGAGTGAATCCTTGAGAAATCATTAAGCACATACTGGAAACAATATTTTTGATACGTAGGAGGTCAGGAAGGTCATTATTTTATGGCATTTTCATTTTGCATATTGAACCTTCAATAACTAAAACCATGATATTTCCCCACTAATGAGTTCAACTCTTGAATAGACCCCTCATTTCCAAACTTCTTTCTGGTTTTTATTTTTATATCTATATGAGAATATCTATATATCACCTCTTTGACCTTTCATCTACTTTCCCACTCGAACCTGGCCATTCATTCCAGCCAGGATGACCTTCTTGTGGGCCCCCATTAAAAGCTGTTCATCTTCTATCACTATGCTTTCATATGAAATGTTCCACATGTAGAGTACAACTTCTTCAACATAATATCCTTCCTATCAGGCTTACTTCCACTAAGAAAGTAAACTAAACTATTCTTCATTTCACTAATCCCATTAGGGAAAAAAAAAAGGAGAGAGAGACAGAAACAGAGAGACAGACATGGAGGCAAAGAAACAGGAAGGAAGGAAGGAAGGAAGGAAGGAAGGAAGGAAGGAAGGAAGGAAGGAAGGAAGGAAAGAAGGAAGGAAGGAAGGAAAGAAGGAAGGAAGGAAGGAAGGAATGGAGGGAGGAAGGGAGAAGGACAGGGATGGAGGGAGAGAGGAAGGAAGAAACGAAGGAAGGGAAAGAGGGAATCAAAGAGGGAGGAAGAAGAAGAGAGAAGATTAAGAGAAAAAAGAAAATTAGGGCTATGCTCATATGCCCATATCTCACATTGGAGATGTGTGTATGTGTGTGTTTGTGTATATGTGTGTGTGATTTTGGATTGATATGTGATATATATTGGATATGTTTGTATGTGTTTGTGTGTGTACATAATACAACTATACTATTTCTAGAATCCTGTGAATAGAAATTTTTGCATCTGGTCCTAAATGATCATTCAACATTTTGAAAATAAATAGAAAAATGTGCTTCTTCACAGGTTGTTGGCTATTCCTAGTGCCTAGAATTTGCTTCTTCTTTGTTCCCATTTCTTAGAATCCCCAGTTTCTTTCAAAGTTCAGATCAGTATAACCACTTATGTAGAGCTTGTCTTGATTAACCCCCCCCCCACCAATGTTTATGTTTTCATCTCCTAAATTGTCTTATTCCTTCATATTGATTTTATATATGTAATTATTTAAATATATTCTCTCTACCTTATGAAATGCAAGCTTCTAGGAAGTCTGGTCTATTTCTTTTAATCTCCAGTGCCTAGTACATTTCCTGACATATAGCAGACACTTAATAAATTCTTAATAATTTACTAATTTATCTTTTTTTCCTCAGCATATTTCCAGTCTCTTTAGATATTTTTCTCCTCTATGTACTCTGTAGTCTAACAATTTGGCCTACTTCTTGTTTCTTATTCGGGACACTCCATGTCCCACCTTGTTGTTTAGGTCCTGGTTGTCCCCTATGCAAGGTATGCTCTCCTTCCTCACCTCTGCTTCTTTCAGTATTTGGCTTCTCCTATGACTCAACTCTATCACCATCTTCTTCATAAAGTTTGCACTTGGTCCCTTAGCTACTTAGTTACCTTCCATCCACTTTAGCTACCTTCTATCCACTCTGTATCTATCTTGTGAATACCTCACCATTTAATTCCATCATCATCATCATCATCATCATCATCATCATCATCATCATCATCATCATCACCACCATGCATTTATTAAGTACTAGAGGCACATAATAATATGCCACACACTGTGCTAAGTACTGAGGAGACAAAGAAAGACAGCTCATGTGGTCTCACACATTATTAAAGGTATAATTAAATGTGAACTCCTCTGGGGCAAGCATTGTTTCATTTTGTCTTTGCATCCTCACTACGTTGCACAGTTACTGGCACATAGAAGGCTTTTAATAAATGTTTGTCAATTGATTGATGTTTTTTACCACTAAGTATTACTCTTCTTTGGGGATCGCTCAGTAGATACATGTAAGTGACAAGAAAGCCCAAATTCATTCTTTACAAAGCTTTGCATGTGATGTTTTTAATGCTTCTTACATTTTAAGTAGTATTCATTTTTTAAAGACTTTAAGTCACAGAGCCTGAGTTTTCACAAAAACACAGGATTTCTTTGAACATCAGACAACAGAGTGAATCACAGTAAGTGTACACTAGGAAATAAATATGTCTTCAAAAACTTTGTTTGGTCATCTCTTTGTCTGACCTGATCTACATCTGTAACAGAAGCTCTGTCTCATAAGGAAATTCAAACTTTTTATACTATTGAAACATTAGTCCTCCAGTCTCAGATACAAAATCATAGGGCTTAATATGAAAAAAAAATGAACAAAGAAGACAGGGCCATATTTATACAGTAACAGGAAAAATAGTATGAAGAAATTCTGAAGGGAAAATGTGGTTTTCTCATTGTTCTCTGCTTAATTGGGAAATGATTTTTTTGAGATTTTGTTGACTTCCCCTTCTATGATTTTCACCTTCTACTTCTACATCTCATTCTTCCTTGTAGGTCAGAATCATGTCTGCACTATCAGTTTCTTATGACACTACCCTTAACTTGTGGATAATGGAATTACTATTAAGCCAATTTCTGGATTCATCAGCTACTCTGTTTTTGGCCAAAATTTCCACAAAATAACCAGATATTTGACATGTTCCACCAATGTCTCCTCAGGTTTATGATTAGTTTCCTCAATTCCTCAATCATTTCTTTCTTCTATATAAGATATCTTTATTATATATCCAAATATGTTAACTTCAATAATGCTTTAAGGTTTACACTAGGAAAATGCCATGTCACAGTGGACGGTGAACCATATCTGGAGGGGGGAAGACTTGAGTTCAAATACTACTTGTAACATAATGTGGCCACCATCAAAATTAATATTGGAAAATACAGTGAATATGTAAAAAATAGTATGTTAATGTGACAAATTTGCTAACATTTATAAAACACAACAGGAATAATTGACTGAACTCATCAGGACTACATGACTAAATTACGTAATAATTCTGACAAAACATCTTTTCCCCTGGATACTTCAGTTATTTAAACATTTGAGAAGAAGACTGGCAGTTAAAGCATATTGAACTTGGGAGGAAGAAGAATGGACTCTGAATTCTGCCTATAATACACAGCAATTTTGTGATCCTTAACAAGGCAATTTTATTGTATAACTCAGTTTCCTCATTGGGAAATTAGGGACAATTACATTTGTACTGTCTATCCCACAGAGTTTTTGGTAGGATTTGTTTTTGTTGTTGTTGCTGCTGGAACCTATGACTTCACCAGGGTGGTCATTCTAACTAACAACTGGAATATCTTCCAAAATAAAAATTAAAAACTATTCTGTAACTTACAGTTTTCAAGAATTTTTCAGGTCACTTAGAGGGACATTAATAATTTATTCATGGTGACATAGCCAGGATATTGGAGATAGGACATAAATTTAGTTCTTCTGATTGTAAGGTTAACCTTCTCTCTTTTATGCCATACTGCCTCTCTAATATAAGCTGTAAAGCATTATATAAGTGAAAGTCTATAGAAATATATCATGTCATTAGAAAATGAAAATAGATTAGGAATATGGGAAATAAATCATGAAACTAACATGGAGGCATGATCAGAGTCTGGAGATATTGGATCCCATTTGTTTGAGAGTTCACTGGTGGCTCTAAGAAGCTTCTATATAAAAGAGACTTGTCACCAACCAGAGGATCTGCCCAAACTAGGCCATTTTACCAGCAGCATCATAAGGGAAGAAGTGAAATTTAAAATTACTAATGAGTGGACCTTCAGACTGTTCAAGGTTCCAATAATTTATGAATATCATCCTCCTGGTAGATTGCAACAGTTATTAAAAGTGATGCTGTCTGTTCTAATGGATCTGTTAGTGTTTGTTAATTCTTTATGCTTAGAATTTCTTTCTGTATAGAAATATAACACTTAGGGGTGGCTAGGTTGCTCAGTGAATAGCGCACTGGCCCCGGAATAGGTACAGCCTGAGTTCAGATCCAGCCTTAGACACTTAACAAAAAAACTAGCCATGTGACCTTGGACAAGTCACTTAACCCTAATTGCCCTACCTTCTGCTTTCCAAAAAGCAAAAAAAAAAAAAAAAAAGAAAAAGAAAAAAGAAAAAATATATAACATCTATCCTATGCCCTTATTTATTTTGTACTTTGAGTAACTCTTGTATTCCATGCTTTAGGGAAACCTAGATGTTAGCCTTAGAGTATACCTCAAGTAACTCTCTCTATAACCCCCAATAAAGGTAGAAGAACTTGGTTAACTGAATAGTATAGGAAAGTGTAGCCTAAACAGCCTAATTAGTGACCAGCTATTCAAGGATTAAAACTAGTCTAAATCACATTCCTGGAGAAAGAACACAGTGGCATAATTACCACCCCCACCCCCCGACCCTAAGAGATCAGCCACATTTCCTCGATGCTAGAGTAGAATTCGTGATAGAAGAAAGGAAAGTAAGGTATGTTATTATATGAATCTTAATTTTTGATAAAGTACATTTCAAAGGGTTCAGAGAGAAGGTAGGAAGAATTTGATAACCAAAATTTTATAGAAAAAGTTAGGCCAAAAGGGATGAAGGGTTGCCAAGTATGAAATTCTGAATGCTCAAAAGAAAACTATTTCAGTGAGAAAGAAGACAACGTATTTGCATCAAAAACACATCAAATGTTATTATGTTTCCTCAACTTTCTCCATCTCTCTGTCTCTTTGTCTCTCTCTCTGTGTCTCTCTATGTCTTTGTCTCTTTCTGTCTTAGTCTCTGTCTCTCAATTATTTCTATAGGGGGAGGTTCCCTGGGTAGAGAAATGGATAGGAATATATTCCAAAAAGAAAGAAATATAAATATAAACTATATAAAACTAAAATTAGAGAAATGTGAAGACCTAATGCTCAGGATTAGCAAAAGTTAATATGGGATAAATGTTTTGTTTTAGTTTGTTTTTTTAAGGAATACTGGGACAAAAAAATCAAAGAAAGGATAAAACTAATTCTTAGGTTAGATGAAGACAACATGTGGCAGAAAGAACTCAGAACTGATCAATTCTCAATTTGAAAAAAAATGCTGAGGTGATTGATAAGCAAAGTAAGGAGATAGTAAGCAAAACTGTAGTTGTCTTGATGAATTCAAGACACCGGGCCCTGATCAATAACATCCTGGCATATGGGGGGGGGGGAGGAGGGAAACTGGTTGAAGTGGCTACTATTACTATCAGGAACATTTGAAAAAACGAGAAACAAGAGATACCCCAGAACGGAAGGGCAAATGTCCCAACCTTCAAAAATGAGCGTAGAAGAATGTCTCAGAACTTGACTTTGATTGCTACAAAAAATTCTAGGATGAGTCTTTAAAGATATTCCAAGTGAATGTAATCAATTTTTTTTTTACCATATCCAGCATTATTTCATTAAGAACATCATGCTAGACAAAACTTATTCCCTTTTTTGACCAGGTTACTAAATTAGTAGTAGATGAGGGGAATGCTATAGATATAGTTTATCTAGACTTCCAGAAGCATTTTGTAAAATATTCTATAAATTTTTTTTGTAAAAAAGATGAAGAGATGTGGGCTAGATGATAATATAATTTTATTCATTGGAAACTGGTTTAATGGTCAGACTCAAAACCATCGATATTGATGTTTCATTGTCAACTTGGCAGGGGGTTGAGTGGGGTAGCCCATCCATCTATTCTTCTCTCTGATGCTTAACATTATCATCAATGTTGGATAATGGTGTAGATGGCATAGTCAGAAGGTATACCAAAGGCACAAAGGTGGGAAGGATAGCTAGGAGACTGGAATAAAGAATTATGTTCCATAAAGATCTGAACAGGCTAAGCCTTTGGGCTGAATGTGACATGATGAAATTTAATATAACATCTTATATTGCAATTCTAGAAAAATCAACTTCATGAGATCAGAATGACAAAAGGCATAGGTAGGCTACAGATTGTCTAATAAAAATTTATGAGTTTTAGTGGGCCGCAAACTCCACTTGAGTCAGGAGCATGATGTAAGAACCAAAAAGGTAATGCAATCTTTCACTGAACTAAGAGGCCTAATTTCTAGGGATATGGAAGCCCTAATGCTTCTGTACAGTGCCCTACTGAGAACATATCTCAAATATGGCATATGATCCTGAGTGTTAGTTTATGCATAATATCAATAAGCTGGAGAGTATACACATACAGGAGAACAACCAGAAAAAAAAAAAAGGTATTGAGTCTATGTTATTTTAAAATCAGTTAACAGAACTAGACAGGCTTAGTCTAAAGAAGAGAGGATTTAAGAGAGAATAAAAGATGGTTTAAATGAAACAAAAAATAAGCCAAACACTGTGCTAAATATTAGGAATATAAATACAAAAATGAAGTTTTAGTTCTTATTTTCAAGGACCTGATATTCTAATGGGAGAAAAAAATGATGAAGGAGTGATGACCAGGGAGGAATATTTTGATTTACAAAATTACAGTAATTGTTAGAAGAGACAAAGGGAAATCAACTGATACATATTTTCTAGACATGATAGCAGTAAAGGGACAGAGGTGAGGGGTTGTTAATGGTGGCAAGGCTGCTGACAAGAAGATGACCAGGGCATAAATTTAAGCATTTTCAGAATCAACTACTTATACTGGGGCATATGAAATATCACTAATCAGACAGAAAATCACACACAAAAAAATAAAAAAAACATGTCCATAAATCATGAATACAAACAACAAAGGAATAATTGTTCAAATGTAGATTATGACCAGAAGAAAATCCCACACTATATTCCAAGACATGCAGTGGCTAAATTTCAGATCTTCCAAGTTCGATAAATAATACATTTTGCAGTCACATCAGTCAATAAACATTTTTAAGCACTTACTATATGCAAGGGCATAAAGTGAAGCATTGTCAGAATTAACTATCTATACTGAGGCATATGAAATATCATAAATGAGACAGAAAATCACACCAGAAAAAATAAGAGCGGTGGGAATCAGAAGCTAAAAAATTTGAGTCCTACAGGACATGAAGGTCTGCCATATAAAAGAAGGATTACAATTACTTTATTTGACCTCAGAGTATAGAGTCAGAAGCAGCAGATAGAAGTTGGAAGGGCTAATATAGACTTTGATGGTGGGAAAGATTTTCTAGCAATTATTAGAGCTCTTTAAAAGTAGAATGAACTGCCTTGACAAATGTGGGCTCCTCCTCACATCAATTCTTTAAGCAAAGACTAGGTGACTTACTAGTTATTAATCATATTATAATGATGATTCTTTTTTGTTATGGGTTGGACAAGGTGAATGTTAAGGTCCCTTCCAACTCTACATTTACATGCCTGCGATTTTGAAATTGAATGGACAAAGAATCCTGATGAACACTTAAGAGGGAGAGCCTGAAAAGTTGTTATAAAATGTTATAAGTTAAAATTAATTTATTTAAATGCAAATATTTTCCAAGCATCTTTAATTATTTGTATTCTTGGTTAATATAATTTTATAATTAAACATTTGAAAATAGAGCAGGCTATGTTAGTCTAACCTCATTTCCTTTGGACTCTCTTCTTACTGCTTGAATGACTTCTACTATGTGTTATCTTCACTGCCCATCCACCTCCATTCACTTATTGGAGGAAAATTGGATTTAGTTCATGGAATAATAATTCAGTTCTTCTTCTCCATTTCCCTTATTCTTTATAATTCTTAAATATTTAGATCCCTTTAGTCCTTTGACAATTCTTCTTTGTTTTGTTTTACCTCTCAATAGATTTCCCTTTCTCTTTATTTCAAACAATAGCCTAGCAGCAGGAGAGAATTAATTTCATTGCTTATGCTTTTCTTGATAATTACTTCTATTGTGTTTCTTTTTTTTGGAGTGTTTTCAAGTTGGATATTTAGCTCTCTCCTCTTTTTCTCCTTGAGTTTTTCCTCTCTTCTTCCCCCACAATCCCTTATGATTCAATTGCCTCTTTTTTGGTGAAGTTTCATATTTTTCCTTTGGTTATTAGGTTCAACTTTCTAGGACATATTATTTCATGTTGTTTCTTTAGGGTCTTTGCTTTTAGGAATATTCCATTTATTATTTTCTCTGAATTTTCATGGTTATGGAATAATCTCACATTATTTATATTAAAAATCCTGCAGAGCTGGAGAGCCTCGGCATATATAAGTGCTTAAAAATGCTTATTGAATGATGTGACTGCAAAATGCATTATTTATCGAACTTGGAAGTTCTGAAATTTAGCTACTGCATGTTTTGGAATATAGTGTGGTATTTTCTCCTGGTCATAATCTACATATTTGAACAATGATTCCTTTGTTGTTTGTATTCATGATTTATGGGCAGTTTTCTTTTCTTTTTCTTCTGGTGTGATTAAAAAAAAAAAATTCCAAGAGACCAGAAATCTTTAAGTAATCTCTGTAATTCACTCCCATAGTCTGTCATTTTGGCACACAGGAAATTCATGTGTTCTTTTAAAGTTGCTGTTTTTTTTCTTTTCCTTTGCTAAATCTTTTTCCACTTTTTTTTTTATTTTTGAGGTTTGAATCTGAAACTATCTTTTACAGAGTTTCTACAATTTTGTAGACATTCTCTAGCTGTATGAGAGTGGGGGACCTGCAGTCTCAAGGTGCCATGTAACCCTCTAGGTCCTCAAGTGTTTCCTTTGACTGATTCAAAATTTCACAGAACACTGAAATTTGGAATCAAAGGGCCACACTTGAAGACGTAGAGGGTCATATACAGCCTTGATGTGCAGGTTGCCTAACACTGTGTCTAGCATGTGTTCTAACTTGTCATTTCTATTGTTTTTCTTTGCTAAACCTACTTTGAGATCTCTGGTTGCTGACTTTATTCCCATCTTAACGTTAGGTAAAAAAGTATAATGATAAAAGTTCACAACCTTTTTCTATATCATGGACCCCTTTGGGAGTCTGATGAAGACAGCGGACCCAGTCTCAGAATAATGCTTTTAGGTACATAAAATAAAATGCATAGGTTTACTAAGGAAACCAATTATATGGGAATACAATTATCAAAACAAAACAAGAATACCTTAGGCTAAAGTATCATTCTCAAAAGTTTATTCCTATTCTAAACCATTTTATAATTGTGTGTGTGTGTGTGTTTAATTTCTAGGGAATCTGAAGAATTCTCTTATAATTGGTGTTATTGCCTTTATAATATAATGCTTATTAAATGTTACAGACTTTTAAAATTATATTCATTTTTATTATGTTTTTCTATGCCTCATTCTAGATTTTTATTTACTTGGTAGCCTGTCTTATGCCAGCCTTTCTACCTGAGACTCACCCTCTTTACTGCTGTAGTGCTTATTTATTTCTCCTATACAGACAGCTGAAACTGGGTAATCTCAGCCCTCTTGAATCAAGGTGATGTGAAGCACTGATTAATTCCCTGTCCACTCTTCTTGTTTCATCATTTTAAGTGGTATCTGTCTCTTCATGACTCCATTTGGAGTTTTCTTGGCAAATAGTGGTTTACCATTTCCTTCCCCAGCTCAATTTTCAGATGAGGAAACTGAGGGCAACCGGATCAAATGATTTGCACAGAGTAATAGAACTCATAAGCGTCTGAGGCCGGATTTGCACTCTGAAAGATGAGTCTCCTGACTCCAGGCCCAGCACTCTTACTTTGCACCACCTGGCTGCCTACCAAGTCATTCTAAATTTGTTGCATAATAAACTCAGTAGAGTTTTTAGTTCCCTGACCTTTGATCATAGAAGAATCAGCTGTAACCTGCCATGTCTTCTCTCACTGCACAATTATACTCTTTCTTTCCCATGACTTGACTAATTTAATATTTTCCACATATTATGTATTGAGGATAAAAGGACTATAAGACAATAGGTTTCAAACTGAAAAGAACATTAGAGACTATGGAGTCCAGCTCCCTCATTTACAGATACAGACACTGAAACACAGAGAGTCTGTTCAGGGACCATAAAAGCCAAGCATGAGCAGCTTTCCAGAGGACTGCTCCTGTGAACAGCTTTAAGGTTCTGATCACATAGTATAGTGAAACTCTCTACTTATCCAGCAGTAAACCAAAGCAAAACATTCACAGAAAACAAAGTACAGCATTCACAATGTTATAACATAACAACTTATCACTAAAGTAGCCACAATTTTCACCAAAGTGGCCACATAGTTTTAAGCAAAAGACATCATTCAGTAAGTCCTCAGCTCAATCATCCTTAAGGAGCAAACCTCCTTCAGGAACACAAAGTACAATCATTCAGTAAGTCCTTAACTCAATCATCCTTAAGGAGCAAAACTCCTTAAGGGAAACAAAGTAAAAAGGTCAAAGTTCTCCACCCCTAGATCACATTGTCTTAATCTCTCAGTCAAAAAGTCTTCTTTCTTCTTGATTGGCAATTAGTTTCCAATCATCCTTAACTCAATCATCCTTAAGAGGTACAAGGTACACAGTACAAAGTCCTCCCACCCCTAGGCCAAGGTAAATCATGATCTCCTCAGTCAGCATGAAGTACCCAAGGAGAAGTCTTTTCATCTTGCCTTGAGGCTGTCTCTCAGATTCCCTGGTTCCTCTTCCATGGGTCCAGCTCCTGCCTGAATCTACCCAATTGTCACCTGGATTCAAAGGCAGGCAGCTCTCAACTCCTTGTCCAGGTCCTCATCCAGCTCTTTGTCCGGATCCTTGTCCATTTCCTATTCCATATTGAAGCTCACAGTGTCCAGTCCACCTCAAGTCCTTCACAGTTTTTGGTTCTGGGAAGACAAAGCTTAACAGAGCCAAAACAAAATTCATACACATTGCTGGCACCATCATCAATTCACTTTCTGCCTATGAAATCAACACTGAATCAAAAAGTCTGAGAACTCAACACAAAATATCAATGTAGTCCCAGGATCTCCAAATCCCTCAACCAGGACTTCTGTAAACAGACAAGAAAAACGTCTTCCAGGGCTTCCATTCAGGTCCCAGGGCATCTGTACGAAGTGTTACAAACAAAAATCAACACAGACAGAACAGACAAACAGAGTACCAGGATACCACAAGTTTTCTCCTTCTCAACTCTTCCATGACAAGAGTTCGCTTCTCAGTTCTGCTCTCTCCCAGCTTGGACTTCTTCTTATATATGGTCATTAGCTCCTCCCTGCGTTGCCACTTCCTGTTGCATTAGCAAGTTCCTCCCACTGTGGGGTTCACAAGTTCTATTTCTTAACAAATACTTGATATAATCATGGGCGAGGCTTAAAAGAAACTTGAACTGAAACAAGGTGCTAAATAATTAAATAGCTGAAAAAAGGCATTAAGTACTACATTGCTTGCCATTACAGGGACATAGAGCAAATAAGTATACAAAGGCAAGACCAAAATCAAGCTCTTCCTGACTACAAATCCAGTGACCTTTACAAAACCTCACCAAGTCACTGAGACAAGAAAACTCAAATCTGAATCTTGGGACACAAAATGTAGGTTGTGACAGAGTAAAGTGGTGTGGCCAACTGAAGGATAAGAAGTAAGATCTTCACTACTTATCTAGTCAGCCAAGTGTATTTTTCAAAGTTAAGTAGGTGAAAACTAAAGTTTCAAAGAAGGTCTCACCATTTAAAAAGTGAACTAGATATTTGTCTTCAACAAATACCTCCATTTCTCTATAGTTTACTGACCTCTGAATGGATACTGAGGGGTACATTTTTACAATTTCACTACATGTCAGTCAACTGCCACTGTATCTTTTGTGTGCTTTCTATGTGTAGAGTGTGCATTCTATATGCTTCCTATTGTCCATTAGCTCCTTAGCCTCGGGTCAAGAATAGAGCTACTAAAATGTCTGTTGCTTCACTTTATCTTGGTGTGCTATGCATAGAAGGCCTGGACTATTATGGTTTCTCAAAGGAATTTGCTATGCTAGACTGCCCTGTGCAAAACTATGAAGTGACTTGAATTTTGTCATTAGTTCCTTTCCTAGCTCCCCTTTCTTACAACTCTTTCCATCTCTGTCTCTAGCACTCTCCCACTCCTAAGTCTATTCCTTCATGTTATCTCCCCATTAGTTATCTACAATCAAGTACTGTGCTTCCCCATTGTGTCTCATTCTCTTCAATTCTTCACTATTTGCGGCAAACCCGAGATAACAAATTTCAGCAAGATATTAATGACTATTAAAGGACTGACATATTACTTTCCCAAATGAGGTATTTGAATTTAAATTACAGGCTTCTAGAAATAAAAACTTTAAGCCATAGGAATGAATGAATGATCAATAAATAATTTTTAAATATGTGTTATATGAGGCACTGTGCAAGACACTGGTGACACGAAGACAAAAGTTAAATAATTCTCCAAAATGAAAGAGTCGCTGCCCCCCAAAATGTGGCATTATATCAATTCAACGTGTTACATATATAAGTAAAGAGAAATATATGGAAAATAAATGCAAGGTAGTTTTGTTGGACAAGCAGTACTATCCCTGGAAGGATCAGGAAAGACCTAATCATAGAATTTCATCCACTATAATGAGCAGGTGGGGAAGATATTTTATCTATAAGGGCCCCATTCCCTCAAGTTATAAAAAGAGTAACTAAAAAAAGATATTGGTTCTAAAGACAACAATGTATTTTCTTCTCAATGACTTTGTTAACTGTTTATCATCCTCATTTTCCAATGTGTATGTGTATGTGTGTGTTTTTGACAGATCCTTGAAATGTTCAAGGTTACATTTTATTTTATTTTTGGTTGTCATATTGAAGAACAGGTGATTTATATTAAGCTTGGAGTTGAAGAAATGCAAATTTTTTTTCAATGAAGTGTACTTGTCAGATTGCCTCCATCTTCAATTTCTGCAGTTGATTTTTTGAACCCCAAAGCAGGACTCCATATTTATTTCCATAAAATTGTGCCTTTCTATGAAAACTTGCATTTCTTT
>CM053586.1:100319431-100343025 GCA_028646515.1 Pseudochirops corinnae
TTTGGGACTCAGTCTTCTGGTATTTAAATGAATGCACTATCTATATTTCTTATGTAGAGAGCCTGTTCTATTTTGTGATTAATAACTATATCAGCATATTTATAGTTACTGTAGGCATTGTGAATACTGCATTGCTGATACACCAGGCTTCCTGCTGGTGTCTACTTCCCCTTTTCCTACTTTCACAAGATATTGAACTCCTTTCCCTTTCAAATCACTCCTTCCCAATGGTGTTGGACAACCCCCAGGGTCAGATGGATCCTAGATTTGGGAGCCTTGACATCTTCCCCATGTCTGCTTCCTTAGAACCTCTAGACCTTGATATCTCTTCTAAAGATGATTTCTCCTATAAATATTTCTGTCTCCAATTGGAAAGCATTTTCCTGAAGAACAGAAATAGCCTTCATTTTCTCTTTGTATCTCAGCACTTAATGCAGTGTTTACCACATAGCAAGCAGTTAAGAAATTCCTTTTCAAGGCTAAAAACCTATGCGTACCCTTTGACCAAGGAATGCCACTTTTACATCTGTATCCCAAAAAGATCATAAAAATGGGGAAAGATCCATATGTGCAAACATATTTATGGCAACTTTTTTGTGGTTGCCAAAAATTGGAAATTGAGGGAATGCCCATCAATTGGGGAATGGCTGAACAAGTTGTATTATATGAATGTAATGGAATATTATTGTGCTATAGGAAATGATGATGTATGAACACAATTACAGAGTACTTTTCACACAAAAAGTCAGATCTAAATAAATGGAAAACATCATTTGCTCATGGGTAGACTGAGCTAATATAATAAAAATGACAATTCTACCTAGATCAACTTACTTATTCAGTGCCATACCAGTCAAACTACCACAAATTATTTTATAAAGCTAGAAAAAATAACAACAAAATTCATCTGGAAGAATAAAAGGACCAGAATATCAAGGGTATTAATGAAAAGATATATTAGGGAAGATGGCCTATCCATACTAGATTTTAAATTGTATTATAAGACAGCAATCATAAAAACTACTTGCTATATACTAAGAAATAGAGTGGTGGATCAGTGGAATAAGTTATGTACACAAGACAGTAGCCAATGAATATTGTAATCTACTGTTTGATAAACTTAATGATGCCAGCTTCTGGGATAAGACATCACTATTTGACAAAAACTGCTGGGAAAAATGGAAAAGAGTATGGAGAAACTGAGCATAGATCAATATCTTACACTACATACCAAAATAAAGTCCAAATAAGTACACAATTTAGATAAAAAGGCCAACAAGCAAATTAGGAGAGCAAGGAATAGTTTATCTGTAAGATTTATGAAGGATGGTAGAATTTATGACAAACAAGAGTTAAAGAACATTATGAAAAGCAAAATGGATGATTTTGATTACACGAAATTAAAAAGGTTTTTTACAAAGTCAATGCAACCAAGATTAGAAGGGAAGCAGAAAACTGGAAAAGAATTTTTACAACTGATATCTCTAATAAAGGCCTCATTTGTAAAATATATAGATAACTTAGGTAAATTTTTAAGAATACAAGTCATTCCCCAATTGATAAATGGTCAAAGGATATGAGGCAGTTTTCAGAGGAATAAAAGAAAGCTATCTATACTCATGTGAAAAAATGCCCGAAATCACTATTGAATAGAGAAATGCAAAACAAAACAGCTCTTAGGTACCACATCACAACTATTAGATTGGCTCACATGACAAGACAAGAAAATTATAAATATTGGAGATGTGGGAAAATTGGAACACTAAAGCATTGTTGGTAGAGTTGTGAACTGATCCGGATGCAACCATTCTGGAGAGCAAAATGTGCCTACCCTTTGACTTCTAGGTCTATATCCCAAAGAGATCATAAAAATGGTAAAAGGACCCACATGTTCTAAAATATTTATAGCAGCTCTTTTTGTGGTGGCAAAGAACCTGAAATTGAAGGCATGCCCATAAATTTTGGGAAGGGCTGAACAAGTTGTGGTATATGAATGCAATGGAATATACTATAGTGCTCTAAGAAATGATGAGCAGGTGATTTCAGAAAAACCTCAAAAGACTTAAATGATGTGATACTAAGTGAAGTGAACAAAATCAGGAGAACATTGCACACAGTAATAGCCACATTACATAGTGTCTGCCTTTGATAGATTTAACTCTTCTCAGTAATTCAAGGACCTAAAACAACTCCAAAAGACTCATGATGGAAAATGCCATCCATGTGTAGGCAAAGAAATATGGAGTCAGAATACAGATTGAAGCTTACTATTTGCTCTTTTTTTGTTTTGTTTTTTCTTTCTCATGATTCCTCCCATACATTCTAGTTCTTCCATAATAGACAACAACTGTGAAACTATGTTTATTATGAATGTGTATGTAGAGCTTAGATCAGATTGCATGCCTCCTTGAGGAGGGGGAACATAGAGAGGGGGGTGGAATTTAGAACTCAAATTCCTATGGAAGTGAATGTTGAAAACTAAAAATAAATGTAAATAATTAATTAATTGAAAGTCTGGTGTTTTTTTTTTTTAATAATAAATGCATTAATTTTATCAGTTCCACAGAAGGGATGCTACATGTAAAAAGATTGTATATAGAAAAAAATGAAATGCCTTTTCATTCATTATGCTATTTGATAAAGGTTAGGATTTTGAATGAAATGACTTAGTTTGGAAAAACTAAAAACAGCACTAACAAAATATATTTTTCCTACTATTCCAGGACTATTCCAACTGTCCCAGGAACTGTGATAATTTATTAGCACTACTAAAATTGAATGAATTCTTAGGGAAACATTTTTCTCAGTTTCCTTCCCTATGGGAATGGAATGAATCTGTGATGAACTTGAAATGCAGAAGGTGAATCTGCCTCCCAAAATAATTTGGAAATTGCATATTTGTCAAGGACAGTCTAAGTACATCTTTGATCTAGGGTAAAGGAAGTTAGCCTGGGTCACTCAATGTCCTGTTTAACCCTCTTAGGAAACATGCTAAGCAAATGCCTCTTCTGAATAATGAGTATTACAGAAACAGAGGCAAGCAGATGGACAGATTTATTTTCCACGTAATGTTTGTGTGGTGACATAAGCTTCATGTTTATGTGGGCACCTTCACTGGTGAATTTGCTTGAAAGGGCTTAACAGAGAGCCATAAAACTTCTCAAGCTTGACAGTGGGCCCAAGGCACATATTAATGGGTCAATAAAACACTCTCTTTGTCATTTCTTGATGCCATATGGCCCATACTTACATAGTATTACCTCCTTTAGTTATGATCCAAATCAGAAATTGTGAGATACCAGTAACACTGACACATGTTCTAACATACTGTATCTTAGGCAACTCAAAATTTGGTTCTGTCTTAACATGATCTGCTTTCTGGGTTCATGACGTGGGCTACTGAGCTTCATGCTCAGCTGCTTATGAGCCACGCAATCATCACCATATCAAATTGTCATCATTAATCATGCATCAGTTTTGTCCTATTTTAACTCATCTTGCTAAATACACATAAAGGATGCTGAACTTGGCTTTCACAAATACTGATTCTCTCCAAGGACAATAAATTTTCCAGCACAATCCAAATTCCTCGATATTCCCTCTGTTTCTCTCAGAGAATCTCTCCTTTATCAAGCTTTCTACCAATGCATTCTACTTCCCCAAATCCCTTCTACATTCTCAGGTGCTAACTAGCTTCTCCCACGATACCTCTCACACCAATTTCCTAAATATGTCTAGGAACTAAATGGCAGCTTTAATTAACCATGTTCCTTCTCAACCTTGAAAAAATTGATCCTTGTGGCTGACATCTCCTGTTGGATTTTAAATTTGATAAGACAAAAGCCCCTGATCTCAGATGTTTTTGTATTCCTGTCTTGGTACTTTATAAACATAAGGGACTTATTCAAAAGCAGTTATTAAATTGAAAGGAATAGAAGTAAATATGAAAAAAATATAAAAGGGGTCAGAAAGGAGTAGAGTTAGCCTTTCTATCTGGTACTGGGCAATAGGGGCCATTGTAAAGTGTATGGGGATTCAAAATTATCTCTGTCTCTAATCTATATGTTACCTGTATCTATGTATAATTTATATCTATCCATCTCTCTCTATATATATATCTATCTAATCTGGAGCATCAACTATGGAAGCTTTAAATGCTGCCTACTTTTAAAAGTATCCAATGTTTTATTCTGATCCTCCTCTGCATCTTGTATAAATGTACTGTGGGGGGCTGAGAGAAAGAATTGTCACCACTTTCCATTTATTCACAAATTCTTTCTTTCATATGAATTTTCAAATGTTCAATAAATGTGGAATTGCATTCTGATAAAGAATTTTTCACATCTTAACTCTATCATCATCATCACCATCATCAATCTCACCTAAAAAGTAGTTAAAATATATGCACATATGTGTCTGTATGTGTACATGTTCATGCATATGCATGTATATTCACAATATACATGTGCATGCACATATGTGCACAGACACACTAGCACATGTATATGCATATTTGTGTGTGTATACATATACATACACATTTACATATACATACACATACACATGTATGCATGTGTATATATGGAGAGAGAAGGGGAAAGAAAGGAGGTATAATACTGAATAAAAATTACTTGGACACAGTCCATGTACCAGATTAGAAGCTCTGTAATTGTAGGAATTTCTTAGGGTCATAGGTTAGAGCTGAATGAAACCATAGAACTAAGCCCAATCCCCTCATTTTACAGATGATGAAACTGAAGGTCAAGTAAGATGACTTGCCCAAGGTCATACAGGTAGTTGAATATAATAGCTAAAATGCAAAGCTATCCTGAGTCCAAACCCTGTGCTATTCTCTTTTCTATTTTTTTTTTTACTTCTTTCAGGAAAAGTTAAAAATAATAACTATTTACTTATGTGAAGGGAATACTGGAGTGATACATAAACTTGCTCAGAAGGCTGACTGCCTCTTCCAAGTCTTTCTCTTCACTACCCCAGAAACAGGCAAATAGTATAGTGGTTTTCTTTAGGGATTAAATGGTAAATTCTCTGAGTTATCCTTATACTTATTAAAATTACTCAAATAAAGACAAACTGGCTTTGAAGGACACTGACTTATATCACTTCAACCCATATTAATGAGGGAGAAAACAAAACAAGACTAAATCAAAGAATTGCCTAAATCTCACTTACCTCCTGTGTATGCTCCTTCCCTATGATGAACAATAATACAGCTTCAGGGTAAATCAAGAGATTCTAATTTTTAAAATTAGCCTTTTCATTTACTGTTCCACCAGACAGTATGACACCTGCTGTGCTTTCTTCTCACTGACAATGCTGGGCTGGTTCACCTTGGCCAGTTTTAATCGTTTGATCTCATGGAGGAAGATTAAATTAACACCAGCATTTTTCTAAGGATGGATTCAGCATAGAATCACTGCTTTTTTATAGCTCATTAGATAAGTAGTCGTTTTCAATAGAAGTATACTAAATAAATGCATCAAGGAGCTGGAAATGTGTAAAACTAATGAGAACTGATTTATATAGGAGACACAGGAACTCCATCATGTCATGCATCGTTATACAAGTTTATAGTTATTTAAAAATCACCTGCATGACATATCCCAGTATTTCTTCTGCAATTTTAAAAGCCAATCACATTGAGTTCAAGAAAGATTTTTGTTTCTTGTTTATAATATGCATAGTTTATCTGAATGATCTTTTAAGATTATTTCATGAATATCCCAGAAAATAAATAAACATACTGTGATGAAATAACCTTGAATAAGTTGGAGAATAGAAAGTGAGAAAGTTAACATTTTGATATTATATCATAGGATTTGGTGCTGAGAGACTGTCATTCATTATAAATTTTTGTAATTACGGACAATAAGAAAAATAAGGAGAAGAATAATATACTTTCTACCCTTCACTTTCCTGAAAGAGATCCTCAAGAAATCTTGGAAGGAACCTCTGAGGGCAACTTGACCAAGCTCTAAGATGAGGAGATTGAGAACTAGTAATCAGTGATAAAAGGGAAAAATTATCAGATCCCAAGGAAATGGTTAGTTCAACTAGTGTGGAAGCATAGGTTGAGAAACAGAAAGCAAGTTGTTGGAAGCAAGCAAGCATAGATTATAGGTGAGGATAAGTAAGCCTCTAGGGACCACATGATAATTTTTCTTTCAACAGAGGCTGAACTAGCCAAAAGATACTATACAATTGTAAGAAGAACATTTCACATTTAGAAAGTATATTAAGGTTTGCAAAGCACTTTGCTTCAAACAACTTGTAAGGGAAGCTATGTATTATTAAACTTATTCAATGAAACCAGTGCCAGTATTAAAGGAAGAGAAATATAGCCCCACACTACTTTAACTCTACAGAGTTTATTGACAACAGATCAACCATTGCTATTATGTACAACAGACACAAGGATGGATGTGCCAGTGATCCTAATGGTCCCTGTCCAAAATTACAAGCTAAGTCTGAACAATGGTTACCATAAGAAGCAATCATGTTTTACATTCCAAAGGGCAAATGGAATTGGGACTTTTTTATACATTCAATAATAGACCCTTGCCACTATTTAAATATACTTTAATTTATTGTTGCTCATTTCCAAAGGATGACAGGACATATGTACCTCAAAATTACCTTTTTTTCCACATCAGCAAGCTTAGTCTTGACAATCTACTCTCTTGGGGAAAGGTAGCCCAGAGCACCAGACTATATTACTTATTTTACAGGTGATGGAATTCAGAATCTCTAAGAGATTAAGTGACTTCTTATGGTTATACTGATGATAAGAGTTTGTTCTAGGATTCAAATGTAGGGTCCTTGATTCTAAATCAAACAGTGTCTCAGGTTCAAGGAGACAGAGAAAGCATCTTTTGATAAGACCATAGTCTAAAAAGTCCTAACTAAGATGGAGGAAAATGTCAAAAGCCCACAAATCAAGGGGAGAGAGATTTGAGGACTAGATAGAAAAGAAGCATTTGTGGTAGAGATGGAGACATAGATGGGACATATGGCCAATGCATCTGATCCCAAAATGACTCAAATGGCATATGTAGGAGGGTGGTCTTTGTTCATGGCTCCAAAACAAATCTGCCAAAACGATTTTTGGAGGTGTGGATTATACAGGACTGTGGAGGATAACACAGTTAAAACTGGAAAGGAAGAAGAAGTAGATGTATCTGGCCAAGCATGCTCTGAGTGATGGAACTAGAACTGACTTATTTTTGAGGCCCCGATAAAGAGGAAAGTTAAATGAAAGGGAACTAAGGAGATAAGGCAAATTTCCTATGTTTTTGCAAGATGGAGGTAATCAGGAACATGCACAGACAGAGCTTCTTACTTGTCCTCTTGTCCCTGTGATACAATGGGTTTTGGAATTAAGTAGGAGATTTTGTTTGCGAACACATTTCAACAAGGGTCCAGAGCACGTGTGTCATCAGAAGTAGGGAAAGAACAGAAATAAGCTTGCATATAATGCCTGCTTTGCTGAGTACTTCCTTTTTTTTTTTTTTTTTTACTATTATCTCATCTGATCCTTGCAAGACTATTATTTAGATGATACCATTTCCCCTATTTTGCAGTTGAGGACTCTGAGGCAAACAGAGGAAAAGTAACTTGTCCAGGGTCACATAGCTACTAAGTATCTGCTGCCATATTTGAACTCGAGACTTCCTGAACCTAGACTCGACAGTCTATCCACTGTACCCCTAGCTGTCTATTTATGGGACCACGAGAAGGAAAAAGCTAGAGTGTGTGGTTAACTCCATCATAAGCACCCCAGCCAGAGCAGACGCAATATTAGTGGTGGTGGGAGACCCTTAATTAATCAGTTACATTTGTAACATGGTTTTGGAATATGCCAAGATGTCTAACATTGAGGTACCCTGATTCCAAGAAAAGGCATTCTATGCCTCCCTACCACATGAGTGGGAGTAGCTTTTTTCCTATTGTGACTGCATATCTAAAACAAGCTAGGTTTTTAAAACTGCCAGACTGTGACAGTCATGCTATGTTTCCTGTGTTCTCTTCCCTACTATCCTTTCCAGAGTGGGTAAAGGTACACTCACAACACAGGTGCCATGAACTGAACCAGTGAGTGGGGAAGGGCTATTTCCACCCCGTTCTCTTTCAGTCCCTTGTGACTCAAGGAAGAAGGTCTGGAGTTTTTGATATTCTATTTCATTTGTCTTCAATTTCAGGTTCAGGAGGTAGAATTATTACCCATTGAATCCAAAATCATCCCACCATGATTACCTTGAAATCAAGATTCCAGGCTGGGTATTATAGCCAGCAAACCTATCAGTGAAGCCCTGAGAAGCCAAGATGCCTGGTACTCAAGCTCATAGGGGTTTGGGATTTTTTCACTAGGATTGTTATATCGTAACTGAGCTAGACTATGAATCCAATGTTGTTCTTCTGAAAGTATGAGGTGGTGTGATTAGTCTCTGTGTTGGGGTGGGGTGTGGAATTATTCTTCATATGTTGGGAAGTGTATATATTTGTCATAATATCTTTGAAGTAAATATGCCTTTAAAAAAGCTAATCAGACTACTACTGGTTAAAAAGATGTGAGGTGCAAGGGATACTCCTATGATTGGGACACAATGTGTGGGGACTATATAATGGCAGATAGCCTGAAAATCCCAAGCCATCTTAAAAGGTACTAGAGAACCCTGGAGGAGGGGAGAAATGTAAGATACTAGCATTCAGATATTGGGGGCCTCGGTAGTCATGGTTACACACTGTAAAGATAAAACATTAATCTTTTAAATGTCTTTACTTTCCTACCCACATTATTTGTACCCCGGGAGTGCTTCCTAATAATTGCACTTTAAATCACCTAAAATGGTGATGTGTTTAAGCTACAGGTATAAGGGGCAAAGGAGAAGTACACAATGGAAATGTATTGATCTTTTATATGCAAGGATTTGAGGAATTATAATAGACAAGGTGATTTTATAGCAACTTGAATCCTATATTAGAGCATCAATGAATCAAAGCCTGGAGTAACTGGGGGGAAAATAGCAGAGGTCACAAGCTACAGGAATTCTATTTCATCCTATGGAATAGATCAGGGTCGCAGGTGCATATACACACCAATAATTTCATAATTTTTTTTTTTCCTTAAGGTTGGCTGGTTCCATAATAGGCCCAGGTTGGAAAGCAGTACTGTTGAAAATAGAAGGCAGGAAGAATGATATGATTGGTTTTGGCTATGGTCAGCCAGCAAATCTACCGGTAACAGTTCTTATTCACAGTGATAATAACCCTTGGAGTGGCAAAATAGTATTGGATTTCAAATCAGAAAAGGCACTTAAAGAGCACTGGCTCTAGGGTTTGAGGACTTGAGTTCAAATCCATCCTCTAATCTTTACTTATCTATGTGATCCTAGGTAAATCATTTAACCTTACAGGACTTCACTTTCTTCATATCTAAAATGAGATGATTGGACAAAATATCCTTTGAGTTTCCGTCAAGCTCATACCTATAATTCCCTGACTTAGAAAGTGATTCAAATGAGTTTGAGTTCTGGACTTCAAATGAGAGTATCTGGAAAGCAGTGGAACAGAATTCAGGCTCTGGCGCCACAACTTACTTTGTGACTTATACTCAATGAGCTTCATTCAGTTTCTTCATCTACAAAATTAGAGAGGTATACAAGAAAAATTCTAAAGTCGTTTCAGCTTCTGAAATATTTTTTTATCATCCTCTATAATTCTGCTGCTGTAGTAGAATGATGAGTTCTTGGGAATGAAGAAAGACCCTTATTTGAACCAAGAATAGAATACCTTGTATGTGCCCCTGTATGAGCGGGGTGCCACCAGCTGTTTTTGTTTCTAAAGTGCATTGAAATTCAAACATGAGAGCAGTATTTTATTATTTTAATAGGAAAAAAACAACAACAACAGTGATTTAGTGTTCCTATCAATTACTTTTACTGGAACAGTTTGGTACCAAGAAAAAATGAAGTTTTTAAAAGTTGACTACTTACACTTGTTATCAAAATTGCTTTAAGAAGTATCTTTCTCATTTTGAGTCAGAGAAACTCTAATTCTTATATTTACTCCCTCTCCTCCCTCCCCAGTGGAGATGGGAATGGGAGATATCTAGACCTGCAATTTCATTGTCATAGGGAGTACCTAGTGAGAAAATTCACTCTGCTCATGTTGTGGATCTCTATGTGTTCCATAACTTACAGTCTTAAAATGAATTGTCTGGGAAACTGAAAGGCTACTTCTCTTGCCCAGGGTCACATAGCTTCCATGTGTTAGTGAGGGAACTCTACCTCAGGTCTTCTGGATGCTGAAGCTTGCACTCTTCCTATTGAATCACACTTTCTTAGAAATATCTAGTCCTGCCAAAATTGTGATTGATTCACAAATTCTACCTGCCCTTAAGCATACCTACATGAATGAAGATTTATTTGGTATGAACATTAAGTCTTCAGAGATGTAGTACTTATGTAATAATCCATATTTTCAAAATAATTTAAGGTATTGAAATCTTTACTTGCTCCTAGCAAGCTTTCTGTGTATCTAGATCATTTACAATTCAGCCTCTGGTCCTGGGGGCCAAGGTGAATTTTAAAAACAAAATCGAACAAGCAAAATTAGAGAAACACATGAGGCATTTTGAAAAATGGTGTTTGAATAAGTAACGCCTCATTTTGCTATTCCATGATTATCATTGGGGAACAAAGTGTTTGTTCCACACTGGGGATTTTTCCACGTATATTAAACTTACTCATTTAGGCACCATTATAAAAATTGTTCCCTAGCTTCTCCAGCACAGATAGGTTTGTAAATGCAGGGATCTCAGGACTAATCTCTTGCTTTGGCAAATGCTATCAAATTTTTAAACATGTATAGACATACATATCTCATTGAAAATAAGGGTATATGTTAATTGATTACAGAGGGCCAATATAGAGAATATTTACTTTTAGGAAAATTTTGGCTCAAAAACAAACATGAAACAACTCATATACCTATAGTATGCTATGTTATCTGCTAGACAATTTGTTTGTGTATTTGTCATAATCCATTTTAAGTGTTTTTCACGTGTTATTTCATTTTATCCTCACAAGGAAAACTGCCCTGAGGTCCTAGAACCTAGAACTAGAAACAGAACCAATAGCCATTGAAAGAATTCACCATCCACTTCCTGAAATAGATCTCTAAGTGAAAACACTAAGGGATATTGTCACCAAATTCCAGAATTATAAGTTCAAGTAGAAAATACTGCACCCAGCCAAAGAAAACCAATTTAAATATCATGGAACCACAGTCAGGATTACATAAGACCTTGCAACTCCTACACTGAAAGATCAGAGGACTTGGAAAATAATATTCCATAAGGAAAAGAAGATTAATTTACAACCAAGGATCAACTACCCCCCAAAATTGAACATAATCTTTTGGGGAAAAGATAGATATCCAATGATAGAGGGGACTTCCAAATTTTCTTCATAATCAGAGCTGAAGAGAAAATTTAATCTTCAAATAGAAGACTCAAGAGAAGCATAAAAAGGTAAACAAGAAAGAAAAGAAAAAAAGAATGTTAATCAATAAAGTTAAAATGTTTACATTCCTAGGTGTAAGGATACAAGTAATACTTGAGAACCATATCTTTATTATGACATTTAAAAGGGGTATACAGAGACAGAGAGTGTGGCTATAAGTTGACTTTGATGTGATAATATAAAAAAATTAAAGAGTGAAAAAGGATTGTATTGGGAAATGAGGAAAGGGGGAGGCAGAAAAGGGTAAATTACTTTACATGGAGAGATTATAGAAGAGGAAAAGGGATGGAGACAAGCATTGTTTGAACCTTACTCTGGTAGGATTTGGTTCGATGAGGCAATAACATATACACTGAACTGGGTATAGAATTTTGTCTTTCCTTAAGGGGAAGTAGGAGGGAAAAAGGGAAAGAAAAGGAAAAGGAGAGTTAATAGAAAGGAGGGCAGAATGGAGGGCAGAATTAGGAGGGGAAAGAAAAGAGGAGCTGATAGAAGGGAGGGCAGATTTAAGGAGGTGGTGGTCAGAAGCAAAATACTGATGAGGAGGGCCAGGGTATAAACAAGAGGGGAAATAGAATGGAGGGAAAATTAGTTACAATTAGTAAACATACCTGTGGATGTGAATGCGATGAACTCTCCCACAAAATGGAAATAGATATCAGAGTGAATTTAAAAAAACAGAACCCTACAATGTATTGTTTCCAAGAAATCACATCTGAAGCAGAGAAATATACACACAGAATATCTATTTTTTAAGGTGTGAATTTCTTCAGTCAGGTTGTTGACTCTCTTTTCATGATTTTCTTGCATCATTCTTATTTCTCTTCCCAATTTTCCTTCTACTTCTCTCATTTGGTTTTCAAAATCTTTCTTAAGCTGATCTCTAGCTTGTAGGCAATCTTCATGTTTCTTGGAAGCTTTGGTGTGGGAGTTCTGACTGTGTTGTCTTCCTCCCTTCCCTGCTTTGATCCCTCTTTTCCCCAAAGAAGGAATCTAGAGTTTGGTTGCTACTCTTACTTTGCTTCCTGTGCTTATTCATGGTTGGCCAGTCAGTGATTTTTTAGCTCTGTGTAACTCTGCTTCCAGAAGAGAAAGCTCTGTCCCAAATTGCTGGGCTCTTCCCAGCTTTCAGAGCTTTTAGGAGGCTGCTGGGGCCCTCCCCAGCTCTAGCTCACTGAAAAGGCACCCAGGACCACCACCCAAGGCCATGATCTGGATCCAGGCCACTCAACGCAAGAGCACTTGGCCTCTGAGTGATTGCTTGGCCCCCCTAGAGTCTGCAGGCTGGGAGCTCTGAAGCAGCAATGTGAAGGCGGGTGCAGGACCCCCACTTCTGCTGCTTCCTTGGCCCTGGAGGCAGTTTAGCTGGAACTGCTTTTCTCCCCCAATTTTTAGCCGAGTTCCACTGACCTTTCACTTAGTCCTTTTTTTTTCTTTATGACTTGATAGTTCTGGAAACTGCCACAACTGCTGCAGATCCACTCTTCTGTTGCTCTGGCTGCAGCTCAGCTTGTCCAGCTGCCCCCAGGGCCAAGCTGCTGTTTCAGCCTGGGCTGGTTTCGGCTCCCAGCACTGAGGTGTCCCCTCCTAGCTGAGCTGCCTTTAGCAGAAAGTATATTTGTGTGCATTTTAGTTCTAGAATTTGTTTAGTGTCATATTTTATGGGTATTTTGAGGTGGCTATGTGGGAGCTGCGATATCTTGCTGCTCCTACATCGCCATCTTGGCTCCACCCATACACACAGAATAAAGGTAAAATGCTATAACAGAATAAAATAAAGAAGAGAGAAGTTAAGGAGGTGAATATAATTTTAGAAAAGTTAAATGTGATGAACCTCTGTAGAAAACTGAATGTGGATAGAGAGGTATATACCTTTTTCTCAGCGCCTACACAAAATTGATTGCATTAGGGAATAAAAACCTCAGAAAGAGTATTTTTCCCTTCTATACTTCTGTGGATATGAGATCACAACAATCTAGTAAGTATTCAGTTTCATAACAATATTTACTCTTTTGCAAGCAAGCTGCTACCATCATCATTTTTGCTATATTAACCATTTTAGATGAAAATCTTTCTAAAATATATGTCCTTAACTATGCCCAAAGTATCATCAAACTGTGTATACTCTTTGATTCCACAACACCACTAGCTAGGTCTGTACTCCAAAGAGATAAAAATGGGACAAGGGCCCACGTGTACAAAAATATTTATAGCAGCTATTTTTGTGGCAGCCAAAAATTGAAAATTGAGGGGACACCCATCAATTGGGCAATGGATGAACATGTTGTGATATATGAATGTAATGGAATACTACTGTTCAATAAGAAATAATGAGCAGGCAGACTTCAAAAAACCTGGAAAGACTTACAGGAACTGATGCTGAGTGAAGTGAGCAGAACCAGGAGAACACTGTATACAGTAACAGCAACATTGTGTGATGAGCAACTTTGATAAACTTAGTTGTTCTCAGAAATATAAGAATGTAAGAGAATTCCAAAAGACTCATGATGGAAAATGCTATCCACATCCAGAGAAAGAACTACAGATTCTGAATGCAAATGGAATTTTGATATCACATCATAGGATTTGGTACTAGGAAAGACCATAATTCATCATAAATTTTTTTAAATTATGGACAATAGGAAGAATAAGGAGAGGAATAATATACTTTCCACCATTCACTTTCCTGAGAAGGATCCTCAAGGAATCATGGGATCATAGATATCTATCTGGAAGGGATCTCTTAAGGCAACTTGATCAAGCTGGCCTCTTATCTCTTTTAATTTTTTCTTTCTTTTGGTTTTCTCTCTTGTCCTGATTCTTCTTTCACAGCTTCACTAATGTGCACAACAATTGTCTAGAATATATGGAAATGGGGCAGAAGAAAAAGAGAGAAAGATGATGGTAATAGAATTAGATAATATTCTCTGGTGATAGGTAGCCAAACAGAGGTGGCAACTTGGCAGGTGTTAAGTTGGAGTTCAGTCATCAAGGAGGGTTTAGCAAGTGATGAAATGCATAAGATCTGGGACCAAGAGCAAGGTCCCTTTACTAGCTTCAAAGAGAAACTCATTCTCAGAAATTGACTGGACTGGCATCAATCAAGAGGACTGGATCCATCACAGTTAGAAAATATTGTCTCCACTGTCAGCACTGTCTGGTGATATTTCAATGTTTAAGTTTCTAGGATTCAACCCACATGTTGTTTATAGAAAACTATTAATTTCATTAGTGCAAGGACCATGTCTTCACACCTTAGCAATGCCTCGGACATGCCTGTTATCTAATCAACATTTGCCACATTTTGATTTGAATCTACTGGATCAAGCTTACAACAAATAAACTTAATTTTATATACAATTCAAGATACCCTCCCAGCTCTCACTCAAGAGTGATTTTAAGCCTGTCTTAAACAAAGAAAGAAAAAATAATAATAGACTTTATGACAGCTTGTGACATTATGATAATTCTCCTATAGTTATGTGGCTTTCAGGGCCTATAACTTCAAAACTTCAAAAGTTATAGCAGTAGTAAGTAGCCTACTATTTAGGACAGCTAGGTACACAGTGGATAGAGTGATACTGGAGTCAGAAAGACTCCATCTTCCAACTTAAAATCTGACCTCAGATACTTACTAGCTGTATGAACATGGGAAAGCCATTTAATACTGTTTGCTCCAGTTTTCTCATCTGTAAAATCAACTACAGAAGGAAAAGGCAAACCACTCCAGCCTCTTTGTCAAGAAAACTCCAAATGGGGTCACAAAGAGTCAGAACAACAAATATTCTACAGCCTTTTACTGAGCCTGGCCTTGTGGATAATGAGCCAATCATTCTTCATAAAATATCGAAAAGGATCAGACTATAGGCATCATCTAGTCCAGGGATCTTAATCTGGTATCCATGACTTTGCTTTTTAAATAGCTGTATTTCAGAATGGCTTTCTTTTCAGTCCTATGCATTTTATTCTATGCTTTAAAAAATATTGTGATAAGGGGTCAATAGACTTCGCCAGACTGCCAATTGACAAATAACAATGAGTTTAAGAACCTATGATCAAGACCAACCAGTATATTTTATGGGTGAGGAAATGGAGGCCAAGAAATAGTAAGTAACTTGCTGTGTACAACATGCCTGATTAGTGGTAGACTTTTGGACAGGATTCCAGGTCTCATGACTCTCAGTATGAATCCTTCACTGATCCCTCTATACTGATTCACTGATTCTCTTTACACTGCTTTGTACCTTCCATGTATTGCTGACAGTGATAATAATGATGGCAATGAAAACTATAGATTCCAAGTATAAAGCACTTGAAGATTTACAAAATACTTTTAATATAGTATGTCCTTTGACAATGCCCCACCTCAGAAACAAACTGTCAATGTGACCCTGAGTAACTGATCGAACCTCTCAGTGTCCTTACCACTTATCTAAAATGAAATAATGAAGAAAAGTGACCAACCTACATTAGCAGAGGGTCAGTTCCTGTCTCTATCCCTATCTCACTTGAATCTCACAATAATTCCAAAAGGTAGATGCTATTGTTACTAGTCCCATTTTGTTATTGTTGTTGTTTCTATTTTTTTATTATTGTTTCATTTAATTTTAATTTTTTAAATTTAACATTTATTTTTAATTTACATCATTCATTGCCAAAAGATTTTGAGCTACAAATTTTCTAACCTTCTTTCCCCTACCAACCAACCCAAAACAGTGATCCTACTGTATTACTCCCTCCCCCAATCTGCTCTCTCCTATATCTTCCTCCATCCCCACTCTGACTTTCTGGGAGGGCAATATGGGTCTCCATATCCCGCTGCTTGTATAACTTATTTCCCACTTGCATGTAAAAAATAATTATATATATATATATAAATATATATGTATATGTATGTATATGTATACATATATATGTATGTGTATGTGTATATGTATGTACGTATGTGTGTGTGTGTGTATTTTAAACATTTGATTTTAAAACTTTGAGTTCCAGATTCTTTCCCTTTCTCCCTCGTTACCCCCCTTATGGGGAAGATAAGCAATTCAATATAGGCTGTACATGTGTAGCTACACAAAACATTTCCATAGTGGATATATTGTGAAAGAGTGACTATAATTCCCTCCATCCTATCCCACCAACCACTTGTTCTATTATCTACTTTGACCCTGTGCCTTTACAAAAGTGTGTGTTTCTAACTACCCTCCCCCCAACCTGCCTTCACCTCCATCATCCCCCCTCTCATCCCCTTCTCCCTTACTCTCCTGTAGGGCAAGATTCCCAATTAAGAGTTTACGTCATTCCCTCCCTAAGCCAAATTCAATGAGAGTAAGGTTGACCCATTCCCTTTTGCCTTCCTATTCTTCTCCTCCATTGTTACAGTTATCTCTTACTACTTTTACAGGAGATAATTTACTCCATTCTGTCTCTCCCCATCTCCCCTCTTATATTCCTCTCTCAACTCTCAATTTCACCTTTTAAATATCATCCCTTCCTATTCAATTGATTCTGTGAGCTGTGTCTATGTATACCTGTACACATATAAACACACACTCACATATGTATTCATATGCACATATACCCTCCTATATAGACATATATATGTATGTACACACACACACACACACACACACACACACACACACATATATATATACATATGTATTTATTTATTTGGTTGGTTTTTTGTTTATTTATTTATATTCCCTTCTACTGTCCTCACACTGAGAAAAGTTTCATAGGTTATAATTTTCATTTTTCCATGTAGGCATTTAAATAGTAAAGCTTTGATAAGTTCCTTATGATTTCTTTTCCTTATTAACCTTCCCTTATTTCTCTTGCTTCTTGTATTTGAACAGTAAATTTTCTATTTAACTCTGTTTTTTTTTTCATCAAGAATGCTGGAATTCCTCCACCTCATTGAATGATCATATTTTTTCCCTAAAACATTATACTCAGTTTTGGTGGGTACGTGATTCTTGGTTTTAATCCTAATTCCTTTGACCTCCAGAATATCATATTCCAAGCCCTTCAGTCCCCTGATGTAGAAACTGCTAGATCCTGTGTTATCCCAATTGTGTTTCCACAATATTCAAATTGCTTCTTCTTGGATGCTTGTAATATTTTCTCCTTGATCTGGGAACTCTGGAAGCTAGCTATAATATTCCTAGGAGGTTTTTTTTTTGGGGGGGGGGAAATCTTTTTCAAGAGGTGATCAGTGAATTCTTTCCATTTCTATTTTGTTTGCTGGTTACAAACTCTCAGGGCAATTTTCCTTGAGAATTTCTTGAAGGATGATTTCTAGGTCATTTTTTTGATCGTGGCTTTCAGGTAGTCCAATATATAATTTTCAAGTTATCTCTCCTGGGTCTATTTTCCAGGTCAGTGTTTTTTTCCAAGGAGACATTTTGCATCACCTTCTAATTTTTCATTTGTTTGGATTTGCTTAAGAGTATCTTTTTTTTTGGAAGGCAATTGTAGTTAAGTGACTTGCCCAAGGTCACACAGTTAGTTTTTGTGTTGTGTCTGAGGCTGAATTTGAATTCACATCCTCCTGACTCCAGTGCTGGTACTCTATTCAGTGAGCCATCTAGTTGCCCCTATGGCATTCGTTTGGATCTCTTTAATAGCATTTTGATTTCTCATAGAGGCATTAGCTTTCATTTGCTTCAATCTAATTCTGAAGGAAATATTCTCTTCAGTGAGCTTTTAAAATTATTTTTCCATCTGGCAAATTCAGCTTATTAAGGCATTCTTTTCCTCATCGGCTCTTTGGGTCTCTTTTGTCGTTTGAGTTAATCTATTTTTTAAAGTGTTATTTTCTTCAGTCAAGTTTTTGACTCTCTTTTCATAATTTTCTTGCATCATTTTCATTTCTATTCCCAATTTTTCCTCCATTTCTCTAACCTGATTTTCAAAATTCCCTTTGAGACCACGGCCTGTAACCAGTTCATATTTTTCTTGGAAGCTTTTGGTGCAGGAGTTGTGACTGTGTTATCTTCCTCCCCTTCCTTTCTTTTGTCCCCCAGAAAGGAATCTAAAGTTGCATGACTGTGCTTGCTTTGCTTCCTTTGCTTGCTCCTGTTGCCAGTCAATTGCTTGACTTTTGAGCTCTCTGCCACAGTAGAACTCTGCTCCTGGAGCAGAGAGTTTTGTCCCAAATTGCTGAGGTTTTTACAGATGCCAGAACTATTAGGGGAGTATTGTCTCTACAGCACCAGCTTTGGCTCACTGGTCACACATCTCAGGACCACCACCCAAGACCACAATCCAGATCCAGGAAGGTTAAAGCAAGAGCAATTACCCTCTGAATGTTTGCTTGGGCTCTCTATGATCTGTAGACGAGGAGCTCTGAAGCACCCATGTGGAAGTGGCTGCAGGGCCTCAGCACCTCTGCCACTTCTAGCTCAGGGGGCATAGGCCAGACAGCACTCTACCTCCCCACCTCCAGTTCCAACAGAGTTCCCCTGACCTCTTACTTTTACTTTGGCATATATGGGTTGATATTTCTGGAAACCTCCACAGTTACTGGTGATCCAGTCTCCCAAAGTCTTCTGTAGGTGCTGCTTGTGGCCACACCCTGGGGCTAAAATTGGGCAAACAGGGGACTGAGCTCTGCTCCCAGCATGCTGTATTCGACCCTTTTTGCCTGCCTGTCGGGCTACCTTCTGTGAGAGATTTGTTTCTCTCTGTCACTTTGTGGGTACTATATTTCTAAAATTTGTTTAGAGTCATATTTTATAGATATTTGAAGTGGTTATGGGGGGGCCATGGAGTTTCCCTGCTTCTATGCTTCCATCTTGGCTCTGCTCCCCGTTGTTGTTCTTTAGTTGTTTTGGATTCTTCATTAATCATCTGGGGGTTTCTTTGCAAAGATACTGGAGTGGTTTTCCATTTCCTTCTCCATTTCCAATTCACTCCACAGGTGAGGAAATTGAGACAAATAGGGTTAAGCGACCTGCCAAGGGTCACATAGCTAGTAAGCATCCGAATCCAGACTTAAATTTAGGAAGATGTTTTTATTCTGACTCCAGGCCCTGCATTCTATTCACTGTGCTGCCCTAGTCACATTTTACAGATAAGAAAATTGAACCTTAGAGGTATCAAGTGATTAGTCTAGAACCAGATAGCTGGTTCATATCTGGGGCAGGGTTCTAATCCAGGTCTTCATAACACAAAATCTAGGATTATATCCATGATGCCCAAGGACCTGCTTCAGATGGATATTGGACACAAAGAAAAAAGGTAGTTGCTTCTTCTACCTCCAAAAATATTGACTCAAAGAAACTATATTCCTTTCATTTTCTTTCTTGACAAAGATGGCCTTGCTCTGAAGCCTCTATACCTTCATACAAAGTTGAATTATATAACCTAGATTGAGTAAATTTTTATTTAAATGAACTTGTATGTAATTGGACCAAAAAAATTATAGTATTTTCTTTAACAATCAGAAAGTCTAGATTCCCAAAGAGGTGGGATTTTAAAAATCATAACCAAGAAATAATATATAAATCCCTCTAGTAACAGACAGATAATTTCAGGTGGTGGTGGTAGTGATAGTAGGTAAGTTGTGTTCAGGTGAATTTGGTCTTGTTCCATCTCCCTGGAACTAGTGTAATTCCCTTCTGTTTGCCTTCTACAGCTGGTATCTCTGCTCAGCCAACTTCTCCTCTTAACAGAAGGAGAGAGTTAAAAAGGAATGCTCCTGGGACTCAGCAAATATTTGAAAAAAAAAAATAACGACAACCTTCTTGAAGAAGAGCCTAAACTGAGCACCATTCTGTTCAGGAGGATATGGGTAAGATATTATTTTCATGTCTCAGAAATCTAAATGCTGAAGAGCTACATTACATAGCACTTTGGTAAAGGACAGAAAAGATTTCCAATTAAAAATAGCACTTTAACAAAATGAAAATTACCTCTTCTACATTGCACATAAAGAAGCTCTCTGACTGACAGAAGAACTAGAGTAAATCACTGTACTTTTGTGATACAGAATCCAACTCTAAACTCAATCTCTTTTGCAATTGTATAATGCAATATATTTTGGGGGGGGTAACCATACCATAATTTCCCTTTTTTTTCTTTTTGCATATTAGTTATTCTGTAAACTTTTCTAAGTGATAGTCTTACAGACCTAGCTCCAAAATCTTATTATCTATTTTGCTTAGTTATCTCCCAGTTTGCTTTGCCTAAAGATAAAATGATGGTATGAGCAACCTAAATGTTTATTATATTTTCATTACATTAGAGGATACAAGACTTCCCACATCTGCTCCAGGCTGGCTATATAAAATGAAACTGGGAAATAATCAAGAGAAAGAGGGAGAGAAGAAGTAAGAGAAGAAAGAGGAAGGAAGGAAGGAAGGAAGGAAGGAAGGAAGGAAGGAAGGAAGAAAGGAAGGGAGAGAGGGACAGAGGGAGGGAGGGAGCAAGAGGGAGAGAGACAGAGAGAGGAGAGGAGAGGAAAGAAGAAAGGAGAGGAGAGAGGAGAGGAGGGGAGGGGAGGGAGAGGAGGAGAGGAAAGAGAGCACTTTGGTTAGATGAAATCCTTCTCTTCCTTTAAAGTCAGTTCGAGTAAGTAATTTCTACCTCCCTGAATCACTTGTGTTACACTTAATTGTGCAAAAAGATTGGTAGTTAAAAAACAAAATTTTATTGTGCATAAAAAATTAAACATTCTTAGCTCACCAGCTATACAAAAAGAGACCCTGACCAGATTTGGCTCTTGGACCACAGTTTATAAAACTCTGTTGCAAAAGACAACATTGAGGATATATTTGGCTATAAAATAAATGGGCTTGTCATATAAAAAGAATGAGAAATTAAAAAAATTATATAGCCCCCTTTAGAAGAAGCATAGGAAAGCCCATTGTACTGAAGAGATTCATAAGGGATTTATGAGGTTGTGGGTAGACAAGGATGTGAATGTCCTGGAATGGGAAAATACTGACTTGGGTATTTAATATCCATAAGGCAAATTATTTAGCATCTCTGGTTCTCTATTTCCATATCTGAAAGATGTGGATTGAATGTCTGCAAATTGAATTGTCCCATAGAATTATCAGTCTTAAATAAGATGGTATAGTGGAGTGGACTTCGTTATTTTTGGCAACCTATGGTTATTACGATTAGCTCCCTTCCCTTTTGTTGTATTATTTGTGGATAGAGTCAACTTCCTATCCCTATTTCTCTATTATCTCAGGCATGAGTAACCAAATCAATTGTTTTTGGCTTCTTTCTTTTAGAATTTACAATTTTGGACACTTTCCTATCATAAATCACAGATGAGCAGGAGCAAGAAAAAAAAGTGAAACGAATTATTTTATCTCGTATATGACAGAGAAACAGATTGATGTAGTAAATCAAGTGCTGAACTTGGAATTAAGAAGACTTGAATTCAAATCCTGTCTCTGAAATTTTCTTGTTCTATGACCAAAGGCAAGTTATTTAATCCTTCTGATCATCAGGTGGTTTCTTAAGATTAACAATAAAGCTATAGAAAAGTTGTTAGTTGCAATGCTCGATGGAAATTCCCACATGAATTAAATCATTGATTTTGAAATACTCATATTGATAAAACTTACATTGAGTGGTCTACTAACAAATGTTAACCATGGGCCCTGAAAAATGCTCTCTGAGATATTCAAAAATGGGCTCTCTGAAAACATTTTAATTTTCATTATTAATATTTTCTTCATCAAATTCTTAAGTCTAGACAATGAAAAATAAGTAAAATGAGCCCTGATTTGTATCATTTGTCAATTTCCAAATTATATATGCTCACCTTGAAAATTTAACAATTGGCTCTCAGGAGCTAGTAGATACTGACACCAACAAATTTCTGCTGACATGGCAACTGCCTTACAAATTGGTGGGATAAATGATTGAAAGCATTGATTAAGGTGAGGTTTTCAGATGATTTGCAGATTTTGTTTATCCCTTCAATCATTAAGGCAATATTTCTTTTTTTAAAGAAATCTTTATCCCTCTAAAAATGAGATTTGATCATTCATGCTATGTTAATTCACATAACTACTATAATAGCACTCATGAAATAATATATTCCCCATTAAAAGTGAAACAACAGATATTATCTTTCTGAATGGATTTTTGACATCTTAAATTATTATAAATTTTAAGGTTTTCCATTTCAATAAGACTACAAAAATGAAAGCCTGTTTTCAACATCATAATTAAGATAATAATAACTTAGACTTATTTGGAACTTTATGGTTCAGAAAATGCCTTTCTTACACCAGTCTTTTGAAGTAGGTGGCTCAAGTATTACTTTCCCCATTTTGGAGATGAGGACACCAAGGCACCAAAATATTAAGTAATGTCTATGACTTCACATTTAGTAAAAATCAAAATTGTACTTTTTGCTATCCACCTCCAGAGAGAGAAAAAATGAACTCTGTGCACAAAATGAATAATTTTTTTTCATTTTTTTTCTACATGGCTAAGATGGAAACATGGTTTACATGACTTCATATTTATATGTATTGTATTTCTTTCCTACTGGAGGGAAAGAGAGAATTTGAAACAAGATAAAAATATAAAAATAATTACTTTTTGTGAACTAAATAGTAATATTCTTGATTCCAGAGCCTGTGTCTTTTCTACTCTGGTATACCCTTATTATAATATGAATGAAGGCCACCAGGCATATTTTGATAGGGGTAATTGTCATAAAAGAGGACAATATGCCATTGAAAAAGTGATCAGAGAGGCAGCTACATGGTGCAGTGGATAGAGCACCATCCCTGGAGTCAGGAGGACCTGAGATCAAACCTAGCCTCAGACACTTAACACTTACTAGCCATGTAACCATGGGCAAGTCACTTAACCTTGATTGCCCTGCCTTTCCCCCTCCAAAAAGAAAAAAAAAAGTGAACAGAGGTGTCAGTTCTATAGGAGATTACTTCTATTATTGATGAGAGTGAAAGTACTAGACTTAGAATTTAAAGCTTTAGTCTTCATTACAAAAATAATGGAAATGCCATTAATGGAAACAAAAATAGGAAAAGCTGCTTACCTAGACCATAGAAGACA
>CM053586.1:100343525-100366452 GCA_028646515.1 Pseudochirops corinnae
ATGTAATGATCAGACGACTGGAAGCCCATCTGCTGATCTGTTTGTCTGCTTGTAACTTCTGCTTGTAACTTGTTTGTATTCTCTGAAGTTCAGGGTGCTGACTTTTTCCCTCTGACCTAGGTAAATGATATATGTTTGATTGATTAAAATAAGATTGTTATCCCTTTTTGAGTTGCTTTCCTTTAGAAAAGGAGATCTAAGAACCTGTGCTGGCAGCCATCCTGGGTATGCTAGGGTGCTTGCTGATACGAGTGGTGACACAAACAGGATCTGCAAACTAAAAGGAAAGTATGGAGGCTGGGATAATTATCTGTTTCCCAGTTGTGATAGCTGTGACTCTGTGGAGCCATGGAATAGGAACGCAGAACTGCCTGCATGTCAACTTCGCTGAGGTGAGAGCAGGAATGGTAAGCTGCCTGCATTGAGACTGGGGCAGAAGCTAGGAGGGGCTGATCCTGTGTATCATATCCTGTGTATGATAGATACATAGATAGATATCTCCCTGGTTCTCTATATCATTCATATCCTCTGCCTCTCTGATTGGAAGGTAGAATCATAGACTACAAAAACTTCTATTTAAGAAGAGGGTTTAGCTCAGACATCTCCTTATTTCTCAATTGGCTTCACTACGTTCCCTTTTCTGGTATTTCTTTTTTCTGAGCCCCTGAGTCTACCCTTTACCCCTGCTCTTTAACTTCCTTTCGTGTGTTGTCTTCCTCCATTAGACTGTAAGCTTCTTGAGAGTAAAGATTGTCTCCCTTATTCATATTTGTATCCCAGAATTTAGCACAATGCTGTGCAAAGGATAGGGGTTTTATCCATGTTTATTGACTGACTGACTAGAAAGAAAGATTCATTATTGTACATATTGTATCCAATATAGAATATAAATTCTTTGCAAGTAAAGAAGAACTGTTTCAATTTTTCTTGGCATCTCTAGAATTAACATAGCTCCCATCACATAGTAGCAATTTATTATATGCCTTTTGATTGCTTTCCAAAGATGAGGTTGTATAAAGACTTTCTAAAGATGAGGTTGTACTGGCCATGCTCTTCAGTATGAGAGAAACAACAGTTGGAAATAGCTTCACCAAAGTCCTGGATTCAATTTCTGTATTTAATATAGCCTATGTGAAAATGGACAATTTATTGCTCCAGGAAACCCTCTTAGTCTCTGTGTTATAGATCAGCTGCCAATATGCATAAGGTGAAGGACTTTCCATGCCAAGAATTCCCTGCCCTAGAGTGGAAAGAAGTTTGTAAAGGTTTTGGAATCAGAATAGACTTAGTTTCAAATCATATCTCTGTTGCTCGTTTACTGTGTAACATTGGTCAAGTTCCTTAACCTCTCTGGGCTTTAATTTCCTTCTTAGTAAAATTAGAGAGTTGAATTACGCATCTTGTGAAGTTCCTTCTAGGTCTATGTTCCTAACAAAATCACGTTTATGAAACCATGCTTTTTAAAAGCTAGCTGTAATACCAGGCAAGGTTTCCCTTTGAACGTTATTGAAGTGGGTCTAACATTTTCCAATAAGCCAAAGCTGTTATTGGGACAAGTAGAATTTCTTCTAGACCAGATTTATAGTTTTCTTTTGACCCTTTCTGGACATTTGCAGATTTCTGGTATGAAAATTATAACATGGCCCTCAAGAACAACTTTGCAATTACATTCTTCAATTCGGACAGAATATAATGTCAGAAAAAAAAAATTAAATTGCTCTTGGTTCTACCTGTCATTGAAGCAAAGACATTGATTAACATTAAAATACCACACTGAAAGGTGTCACTGGTAATTTCATTAATTTTTAAAATATTGACTCATAAGTAAGAAAATATGAATCTTGCTTTCTATGTAATTTTGATTTAAATTAATTTTTCATTTCATCTACTAACAAAATGAGACATAAAAAAGGTTCTTAATTTCTGTGAGAGAGTGCATTAGGCAGACAGTGGACACTCAGATATGGCTTCACTAATAACATTGCACTGAGGCTAACTTTAGCTGCTTCTCTAGTCAGAGGAAAGAATAAAGAGTAGGAGAAAAAGTTATGAAAATTCCATTTCCATGAATAAGCATTTAATCCAGTGAACTATAATTAAACATTGTAATACTCTTTACATTGCTCTCTTCACCTCTCCCAATCTGATAATTATGCTTGCTGGAGAAATATCTGAACTGGACATAAATGAGAACATCTTTGATTGGGAATTAAGACTGCTATCTTGCCTTCCTTACCTCTGGGAAATTATAGCAAAAGACATTTTGTCACTTGGGGTTTTGTTTTGTTGTGATCCCTTATCTACACAGGGAATAGATTTCCCTTAGAAGTGCAGTGCACTGAAGAAGACAGCAGTAAATAGAATCATTTCCTGAGTCCTCTTCTGAACATCAGTACCATATGATGAAAAACTATGAGCAGTTTTTGGTAGCAACAGATTCCCTATTTTAATTATTTTTAGCCCTCTCATTTTCTATTCCACTGACAGACCTCATTCTCAAGTACCCATGTTCTTGAGTTTCTTAGCTGTAGACTTCATGAGTCCACAAAAACTTTGAGATAAATGGGAGAGAAAACAATAATTTTACCAGTTGGGATAACTATTCCAGTAAACTGCCAATTTGAATTGCTGCTATTTCACAAACGAGTGCATAAACAATTAAAAACCAATTAAAGAATCAGCATTATATTTATAGGAAATTGTAGAGTTTTTTTAAAATGACTTTTCTGTCTTTAAGGTAACATTAAATATTACCCATGGATAAGTATTCTTGGTTATTTTTCCTGAGCTCCTTTGGATAGGAAAGTTACAGATTCCTTCACAAGCAGTGATTTGTATTGTTTTAATTTGAAGAGTAAAACATCTACATAATATAAAATCAATTACCTCCTTTCTCTATTACCTTTTAATGTACATAATGTTGCATCAAGAAGCACACAAATTCACCAAATTTACATCCTTAGCAGTAGAGTGTGTGCAGGAAATATGATAAAAGTATTTAGGTTTCAAAACATACTAATAGATATTTGTACAACAAATCCATGTTAAATAAAGTTATATTACAAAACAATTTTTAATACTTCCAGGAAGGCCATGGGGGCAATTTTTTTTATTTGACAAAAAGCTTTTAACCTTTTCACTGTCAATGGGAAGCCCACCTTGAGCTCTCCTTCATCTCCAAGGTACAAAGTAAGTGGAGTTGTCAATGCTAAAGAGTGAAGAGTTACCTCTGACAACAAACCCATTGCACTGGCCAATATTATGTCTTTCATCAATTTGACACAATCCTAGATCCACTCAGGAACTGTACTTGAGAGCCCTTCACTATTATCTTTAGGCAAAACTCTCATCACCAGGGTTAAATGCAACCTCACATTGCAATTTGAGAAAACATTATTTTCAGTCCCCTTGCCACTTGTGGTAAAGGTATTGGGCAACATCAGGGATAACGAAGGAAGAAGCATAACTATCACTGATGCCAACACTACCATCAGGGATTATCAAGTGAATGTTCTCCCTAGGACTAAAGACCCCCTTAAATATATAACTTCCTGACTGTTGTTACCACTGATCTGTAGAAAACTGGAAGCAGCCCTTCTTAAGGATTGTGATGGGGACTGCCAAAAGAGTAAACTTGTAGCAGTGTTTAAAATATGGATATCTCTCACACTTAGCCCTATTTAACTAAGTTTGCCCTCTCTGTACTATTGATCCTCCCCACTTTCTGTTCCCTTCTTTTTAACTTCCTTTCTGTTAAAAATATTTTATTTTCCCCAATTATATGATAAAACAATTTTAACTTTTTTTTTTAGTTTCGAATTCCATTTTTTTTTACTCCATCCCTCCCTCTCACCCCCCATCCTTGAGATGGTAAGAAATATGATAGAGGTTATATATGTTCAATCATGTTCTATATTAGTCATTTTGTACAAAAATACTTGAACAGAAGATGAAAGAAAGGAAGGAAGGAAAGAAGGAAGGAAGGAAGGAAGGAAGGGAGGAAGGAAGGAAGGAAGGGAAGGAGGAAGGGAGGAAGGAAGGAAGGAAGGAAGGAAGGAAGGAAGGAAAGAAAAGAGAGAGAGGGAGGGAGGGATGAAGGAAGAAAGGAAGGGAGGGAGGGAGGGAGGGAAGGATGGAGGAAGGAAAGAAGAAAAATGAAAAGAAAGAGGGAATTGAAGCACAGGAAAGCTGTATGACCCAGGTTCACACAGTTAATAAGTGTCTGAGGGAGGACTTTAACTCAGATCTTCATGACTCTAAGGTCTGTACTCTATCCAAGGCACCAACTGACTGCCTACAGCACAGTTTAAAACAAAATAAACCACTAATTACAAGGGAAATGAACATGAATAATTTGGGGATTTCATCTCTACCCAGTAATATATCAAAGATTATAAAAGATTCACATAATCAGTATTAAAATTAATATATCAGTATTATATAATGCTTCAAAAGTTTATAAAGCACTTTTATAAATATCTCATTCATTTAATATTTGATAATGGCTATTTAATATTAGCAAACTGACACATTCTTGACACTGAATTAATCATTGTGATCTAAAAAAAATTTAGAATATGAGAGAAGTTTTTCATTAAACTGATAATAGCCTTTGACACAAAGATCTCATACTGATCATATACTTCAATAAAGTTAAAGAAAAAAATAAAAAAGAAGGGTTCCTAAATAACACAATATACCACAGTTGGCAGAGTAGATCGAGTGCTATTTTGGGGGTCAGGAAGATTTGAGTTCAAATACAATCACAGAGACAGCTCTGTAACCCTGAGTAATTCAATTAACCTCTGTTTGCCTCATTTTCCTCCTCTGGAAAATGAACACAATAATAAGACTTCTGAGGACTAATGTAAGCATTAAATGAGGTAATATTTGTAAAGTTTTTTTAATCTTAAACAGTTATGTAAATTCTGTTCTTCTTGTAATGCAATCATTAACATGTGAAGTAACATAGGTACCCAGCAATTTTAGAGAAGTGAAGAAATTGTGATACACAAATTTAATGAAGTTTTATCATACTATAATAGGTGGTAAAAATGAGAAGTTCAAAGAACAATAGACTTACATGAACTGGTGCATCAAGAAATATAGTAATGAATAGGAAAATAATACTTAAGAATCAGCCAAGCTGATTAATTGTGCTGACCAATTTTGGTTCTGGAGAATGGATGATGAAATGTGTCTCCTTTGTATCTATATTGAGGAGAAGAATACTGGTTCAGAATGTTTTGGACACTGACAAACGCAGTTGCAAAATTGATTGGCTTAGAGTTGGGTTTTTTTTAATTTTTTGGAACAAGAATTATTATTTGAATGGGTAGAAAGGGGATTAGATTATCATAAATCATTATGTTCTACAAGGAATTAATGAATTTTATTAATGGAAAAATATTTCTTTTAAAAAAGTTAATATGCCTCCTCATAGACTGGTAGGTTCTATGAATTAATAGAAGTGTGAGTCTAATAGTTTTGACTATCATAGGGTGTTTAGGTGGATACTTCTCTCAGTTTTCAAGAGTAGAATAGGATTATTCTGGAAGTGGTAGTTTCCCTTTGTGGGACTCTTTAAACAAAGGGTGAAGGATCACTTCTCGGGGATATTGTATCATAAAAGTCTGTTCAAGCTGTGTTGAACTATGTGACCCTATGATGCCTTCTGAATCTTAGATTCTAAGAGATACCTGGCTTATCATCTTTGAGTTATACAGGCATCAGTGATGACAAAGTTAATTCCATTTAAACAGAAATAAGATGGAAAAATAAAAAACAACATAGCATATTAAATACAAGGAATTTGTCCCCCCCCCCATGGAATGTGAAGGACAAAAAGGTGAAGAAATAGATTTCTGTTCATAAAAAATAAACATTAAAAAAGATAGTCAGTTACAGGTAAACATATTTTAATTGATTAAATATATTATTCTTCCCTTGGAAATTGTGAATATGTACTTGTACTATACTAATCAACAACCAAAAATAACTGAAAAGTTTAAAACAAGAACAAAAATAATGGTTATACACACACACATACATATATATGCCAGAATATTCATAGTGGTATTGCTTGTGGTAAAAAAGAACTAGCAGTAAAATTCATGCCTTTTGATTAGGTAAGCAAAATGTGTTGCATAAATATAATGGAATACTATGACAACAAAAGAAATCATGAATATGAAGAATTCAGTAAAATATAGTGGTTTGTATGTATGCAGAATGAAGCACACAGAACCAAGAAAACAATTCCACATACAATGCCAACATAATGTAAAGGGGAAGAACAATAAAATGAAAATGAATCCTTAACAATTATAATGACCAAACCAGGTGGAAAAGAAGAAGGTTCATTGGCAGGATGGGGGACTATAGGTATGGAATGTTGCATGTGTATATCCATCATATGTGGAGGATATGCTTATGTGAAAAAAGGAAATCAATACAAATATGTAAATACTTAAAGATAAATAGGTTGAATCATTCCCTATTTTTAACAGAAGCAAAGCTGTAATGCCACCATTAGTTTACTAGGCAGATGTGAGTTCAACCAACAGCTCTACAGAAATCTGAGATAATGTCAGAAAAACAGATGTTATCACTTAAAAGAACAATGTTTTATTGCAACAGTCATTTTCTCCTATTGCTTGCCTTTTATATCTTTGACATGTACAAAGTTGAAACCTACATCCTTAGTAATCCCACACTGTTCTCACCAGGCAGTATAAATTCTAGCTCTTGAAGCATGGTATTCATAAACACCAGATTCAGAACTACAGCAGCTTAGAGATTCAGATATCTTCAAGCCAAGCCATATTGGGATAGATTTATCAAAGGCAAAGCTAACAGAGAGATCATTTTTATTGTCAGATAAAAATAAAAAAGGTACAGTACTTTTTGATATTACTTAACCTCCAAAGAAAGATATGAAATGTCATTGTAACAACAAAATGGAAGTAGCATTGATGTTTTAGTAATAGTGACATCCATTTGCTTTAATGAAAATTGTTTCCTTTTCTATATAAATATCAAATGTTCATATTATCATAAGGAAATTGAACTTTTGGCTTCCAGATAATAATTGTAATATTTCATATTTCTACAGTACTTTCAAGATTGAAAACCTTTCTAATACAATTCTGAGAAGGAGGGAGAACAGGTATGACAAACTCCATTTGTATAAACAAACAAAAAACTGAGGCCCAGAGAGGTCTCTTAGGCCACAGAGCTCATAAAGTCAGGAATTTATCCTAGACCTCTTTCTTCTGAGTCTTGTGATTCCTTCCAGCACTACATGCTTCAAAAAACTAGAAGAAAAAAATTCTTCTATTATTCTTTTATTTACTTGTGTCTATGTTTTCCACTATTCATGGAAAAAAATAAAAATAAAATAAAATTCACATTGGGCAAATATTTTTTCAAAGCAATAATAAACTAACCTGCTATTAGTTAATAACATTGATTCATAATTGATTGGAATATTTACTGAATTCAACATATGACAGTATTTATATATTTCCAAGCTGGAAAAAGCAGAGTGCACAGCCACAGATTTGAATAGTTTTTCTGTTGACTTGGAATTTTTCAAAGGGCATCAGAAAGATCTGACTTGTGGGTACTGCCCTATGGAAAACTTTTACCCATGCAAAGTGGGTTTGAAAAGAAGAGGAATTTATACCCATACATTGTGGGCTATTTGATTTTTTTCTTTCTTTTTTGTCTTTATTAATTTGTTTGTGTACTTTTAGTTTACAAGATTCTGTTCCACAAGGCCTTGAGTTTCAAATTTTCTCCTCCTCCTTCTCCCCCTACCCCACCCAGGGCAGCATGCAATCAAGTATAGGATCTGCAAATACTTTCACATTAGACATTAGTCAGGTTATAAAGAAGGATTATAATGGATAGAATGAACAATGGGAAAGAGGAAACAAAATCAAACAAGAAAAAGAAAGAGAGCAGGTAATTTGTTTCAATTGTCATTCAAACTGTATTATTTCTAGTTCTTTCTCTGAATGTAGACATCTCTTTTCATCATGAGTCTTTTGGAGTTGTCTTATTACCTTGCATTCCTGAGAAGAGTCCAGTCTATCAAAGTTGGCCATCACACATACGGTGTATCTGGAATTGTGTACAAATTTCTCCTGGTTCTGCTGTTCTCACTCAGCATCAGTTTGTATAAGCCTCTCCAGGTAAATAGGAAGTCTCCCTGCTCCTCATTTCTTATAGCACAGTAGTATTCCATTTCATTCATAAACCACAACTTGCTTAGCTATCCCCCAATTGATGGGCATTCCCTTAATTTCCAATTCTTTACCACTACAAAAAGAGTTGCTATAAATATTTTGGTACAAACAGGTCCTTTTCCCACTTCTATGATCTCTTTACAACCCTAGAAGTGGCATTACTGGGTCAAAGGGTATGCAATTATTTATAGCCCTTTGGGCATAGTTCCAGATTGCTCTCCAGAATGGTTGAATCAGTTCACACCTCCACCAACAATGCATTAGCGTTCCAATATTTCCACATCATCTCCAGCATTTGTCATTTTCCTGTTGTGTCATCTTAGTCAATCTCACAGGTGAGATGTGGGACCTCAGAATTGTTTTTATTTGTATTTCTCTAATCAAGAGTGATTTATAGCATTTTTTATGCTTATAGATATCTTTAATTTCTTCCTCTGAAAACTGCCTGTTCATATCTTTGACCATTTGGGCTATTTGTTCCTTAAAGTTAACAACTGAAAAAAAGAAATCTAGGATGCCAACCATGGCAATGGATAAAAGTTCAACATCAAGGAAACTACTTTGTCAAAAACAAGTTGAATGAAATCACTCTATGTGAACTACCACATTAGGTTAAAATGTTTATGATCAATAAGTTTTGTAATGAGTTCTATCAATCAATATTTTTGAAAGAACCAATTAAATGTTATGTAATCTCTTCACAGCAAATAGTGTACCCTCTCACATGTGAAGCAATCCCTGAAGAGTCACACCAGGTTCAGGGCACTCAATGAGTTTACATTTACTTAAAACCAGAGACAATAAATCCCCATTAATGTATTTTTCTTGGCAGAGAGAAGAAACATATAGTTCAAAACAAAGGCATTTAAGAAAAATAACAATAGTAAGAATAATAGCAATAAATATTTTCTGCCTAAACTTTGTGGTAGGGCCTACTTGATCTCTTTTACTTTTGGATTACTCTTTTTTTTTTTTTTTAAGTTTTTCCTCCATCTCTGTCATTTGATTTTTAAAGTACTTTTAAAAGATCTTCTATAAATTCTTTTTTGACAGGTGTCCATTTTTATGTTATTTTGGGGGGACTTCTTTACTTCAATATCCTCCTCTGAAGATGAACCCGGATCATCTCTATCCCCATAATAACTTTCTGTAGGTGGATTCTTTCTCCTTTGCCTCTGCCTTTTGTTGTGGTAATAGCTTAATTTTTGTAGTCACCTCTAGCCCAGGGTTATGGGAAATGATGCCTCTTTCCCTAAACCTTCAGTTCTCCCCTCTAACCTGAAAACAAAGTCAAACCTCATAAGTGCCCACATTTTCTGCCCCACTGCTTCTACACTAACCAGTCCTGTGCTGGTTCCTTCTCACCACCACCCCCTCTTCTGCTGTTCTTCGCAGTTCAAATGGGTCTGGTGTTCCTCATTAGTAGAGGTTCCCTCAATTTTCCTGCACTCAGATGCCAACTTCCCTCACTATCCCCAGGGTAAAAGTTCATGTGGCTGGGGCTAAGGAAGCCCCTCAAACCAACCAACTCCAAGGCTTGTAGCTTGTTAAAATGGAACTTAGCCTAGAAGTGTTTACTCTTCACAAGGACAAAATCTTATCTTGGGATTTTTCTTCTGATCTCAAATTGTCCCAAGAGGACCCCGGTTGTTCCCCTATACTTATTTATTTCCACCCACACTTTGTTTGACCTAAGGTGCTATTTTAACTCTTTTGTGGGGGAAAATCTTAAGGGCTTGGAATTTTCTGACCTACTCTGCCATCTTCCCAGAATCTTCTCCCCAATATATTACTTTTTACCCTAAAAGACCTCTGCTTCACCGTAATATGTGGAATTACAAATTAACCATTTTGGCAAATTACCCATTGAGCTGCCTAAACTATTAAATCAGCTAAACTATTACCCTCATGACCACATCCCACCAATGTCCTTATTCACTCATATCCAAATCCCATCAATATTCTAATCGCCTTGTTGTCCAGATTTTCCTATCATTGAAGTTATATTGAAAGTCTCTAACCGTGAGCATTCTGCTGGATATCCTGGTAGTGATGCCGTCTTTTATAAAAAAAAAAAAAAATCCAGCCATAAGTGTGGAGCTAGGTAATTCATTTAGCTGAGACAAAGGATAGCACTAGTTGCTAACCTCGGGAAACATCTGGAGTACTGGAGTCCAAAATTGATGGTTGTAGACACCTAGGCCTTAACCCATGTCCATTTCCTTAATTTCTGAAAATATCAGCTTACTTCAAAGATGAGTATTGTATAGTATTTTGGAATTTAATAACATCTGTGTATCTATCTGAGTGATTTTATTTAGCCAATTATATTTTCCACAGTGTATGGTCAAAACTACTACTTTAGCTAGATGTCCCTATTATGGTATAAATCCAGGCCCACTTTCAGAAATGCTCGAACTATCACTCAAAAGAGTTCAGGCATAAGAATGATGAATGGGGACAAATGTAGGGAATATGTGCAGATAGGCAGCTAATGCCCATAATACTGGAGTGCTATTAATGCCTTGTGCTGGTATTGCTGAGTTGATTTGCGTCTGTACCTGGGCATAATGTCTTGCTTCTACTGTCTCCCTATTGTATCTTATATCTCTTTCATATTTTTTAATCTCCTGGATTTCCCTTTACTCCCTTGAATACTTGATTCCATTGATCTCATAGTTACCACTGGACATTGCTCTGTGATAAAATTTTATGGAATTCATTTCTTTTGAACTTTCTCATGAAGATTAGTTCAAATTCCATCTCCTGGAGAGTAACGGTCTTGGTTTCCCCTAACTGCAAATCTCTTCCTCTTTCATATTAACTTAATCTACTCTGTATATTGGAGAATGAAATGGCAAAGTAGTCCAATATATTTGTCAAGAAAACCTCAACTGGGACCATGAAAAGTCAAACACGACTGAATGACCAAATGGAAACACCTCTGTATATATTTTGTATGTACGTACTAATTTCGTGTGGCTTCTCCCATTACAATTCATACTTCTAGTGGACAGGGACTATTTTGTTGTTTTGTTTTACCTTGATTTGTACTCCCCAAAACTTAGCACGGTGTCTGATACGGGATAAAATGCTTAAGCAATTATTCCCTAACTACCTGACTTTCCAGAACTCCACTGATTTCATGTTCACAGTTTTTGACACTTTCTTGGCAATTTCTGAGATCCATCTCTTAAAAGTTTAGTCCAAGCTATGCCATTTCAAGTCTTGAAGTCATGGTGAGTAAAAAAAAAATCTCACCCTGATGATGGAAGGTAGATGGCTCTTTAGTTATAGTGAGATGCTATGAACTATAATAGAGCTTAAAAAGCTAGGCACTTTCCGTAGGCTAAGTCCTATCTAGGTCTCAGGTCACAGAAAATTATGTGACTGAGGGTCTGCAATTTTCAGGATTCCCTTTAACTTGGCATACAAATAACTTTGAGGCAGAACAAAAGAAAAATAAAGGAGGCAAAACCATTGTTTTCTCTTACCTGTACAACTTTGCAGTAATATAGGATCCAAAACTTAAAGCTGGAAATTACTTCAGAGGAGACTTAGTCCAAATCCTTCATTATATTGATGAAGATACTGAGATCCAGGATGTTATTTTGTAATGGCACACATCATTAGAAAGCATACATCAGAGACACCATTTGAAACCAGGTCTTCTGATACAAGAAGTAGTGTTCTTTCGTCTATACCAGTGGTTCTCAACCTGTGGGTTATGTTCAATTTGTAACAATGAAAATACATCCTGTATATCAGATATTTACATTATGATTCATAACAGTACCAAAATTACAGTTATGAAGTAGCAACAAAAATAATTTTATGGTTGGAGGTCACCACAACATGAAGAACTATATTGAGGGGTCACAGCATTAGGAAGGTTGAGAACCACTGCTATATACTATGCTGTTCCCAGGTATTGCCACGTGTATGTCAGTAACAAAACTCTTGATTTTGGTGGCATATTTTGGTCAGAATAAAATCTCACTATCTTACCACATCTATATCTCCCAGTGTTTATATATGAAAGTATAATAATAATAAATATAAATTATATGAGCTTACTTAAAAAAAAGAATTAGAGAATCTAAGATCTGGTAAGAACATCAAAAATGATCTAATACAGCCCATATAAAACTTTCAATCCTTTCTACAAGATAATTGAAAAGTCACCTACCATCATTTGGAGAAAACCTCGAATAAAGTTTAGCTCACTACCTTTTTTTAGGAAACCCATACCATTTTGAGATAATGATAATTATTTAGGGTTCTTTGCTGCTGAGAAGAGCAAATTTTTAATTACTTTTTATTTTTTATATCTCATTTTTTTGACTACCTTTATTCTAAATATATCCTTCCACAAACCCACTGAATCATTCATTGTAACAAAGAATTAAAAATAAACATTTTAATGTAATTTAATGCAACTTACCTACACATCTACTCAGTCTGACAATAAATGCAATGTTCCACATTCATGGCCCACATTTTCTGCAAAGAAGAAAGATGAATTCTTCTCATCTCTTCTGGAGGGCAGTTAGTAATTTTTAATAGTGTTCCATTTTATTTTGCAGTTATTGTTTATATTGTTCTTTCTTAATTTACATTGTTCTAGTTGTGTAAATTGTTCTGGTTCTATTTGTTTCATTTATCAGTTCACAGAATTCTTCACAGGCATCTCCAAATTATAGAGAACATATATATTCAATCTTCAATGTGAAAGATCTTCAAATCATCTGAAGACAATTATCATGTTGATCTTAAGTCTTACTTTCTCCAGGTTAAACATTCCAATTTTCTTCAACTTGATCCTCACATGGCATAACCTTAAGGTCCTTTACCAACACAATCTTTCCCTTCTGATTGCTCTTCAATTTATCAATGTTCTTCCCAAAATCCCTGTGTAGAATAATGAAATATTCTATCAATCGAATGATTATGGCACAGTGTATCAGGACTAACATCTCTCTAAACCTATTTATGACATTTCTCACTTCAACCTAAACTTTCATTGGCTTCTTGTCGGTCATAATAAAACTTGATATGATAGAAACTTCTTCTACACTAGAAACTACAAATACTTTCCAAAAGAACCACTATGTAGTTACCTGGAGTCTTTATACTTAAGGCATCTCTAGCTTCTATGAATGAATGAATGAAAAATAATTTATTAAGTACTCATTATTTGTCAAATACTGTGGTCAGCAATGAGTGTATAGATAGAAAAATGGAACAGTATCAAATCAAAAGGAGACCACATTCTAGTAAGGATTGGCAACATATTCAGCAGGGTTCAGATGAAAAGAGAATAAAAATGTCTGGTAGTCCTTAGATATAACAGCAGTATATAGATGGCAAGGCCCAGTGGTTCAGGTAATAGTAATGCAATTTGTCTCGTATGTAAAGGAAAATAAGGCTCTTATACAAGCATCTTCTTTGATTGATAAAGCTATATAGGCTTCTGATGGTGTATGTCTTAACAGAGCTAATGACTTTTGTTGAAAGAAATTTCTTCCCTGAGCTTCAGTAGCAATGGCTTCTGAGGAGGTGTGGGCTGAAGAACTACAGGGGTAGTCAAGAGATTACTCTTCACAGTAGTTGCCTTCCTGGATACTTGTGATGGCACTTGATGTCTTTTTTCATACCTTAGAAATGAATGAATTTTATCTGATTTTAAATAACAAATTTTAGGGAAAGCATTGTTATTTCTTGTTAGTCCAGAGGCAGTATGACATGATAAATAAAATGAGAAGCTTGGAATCAGGAAGATGTGGATGCAAATCCTTCCTCTTACACTTACTAGTTGTGTGATGCAACATTCATGTAAGTATGTTCCATGGGGTTGTCTCCTAAGTGATTAAATTCATAAGTATTTAAAAATATTGCCTGAAATATTGGAAAATATAGACATGTACTATGATATATGTATAAAAAGTAACCACTGAATGTTAAGTATAAAAAGAATGGCATTTCAGTGATTATATGCCTGAAGCCATGGTGATCTCTTTGAGATACCAAGAGGACATCTTCTGACATCAGTAACAAGGTATTAGATTGAAGAGAACTTTTCAAAAAGTAAGTTCTACAAAGGCAAGAATCAAATCTTCTGTTCTTTATAACTAGCCTTAGGATTCATCAGAATGGTCTACTAAACAAAGTAGACCAGATTTAATGAGTCAGCTACCACTATGAACAAAAACTGATTGGAAGTGATGGAAAATATGAGTAAAGAAGCAAAAAACATTTACCCATATATGATTTAGAAATATACTGTGTCCACAACTAGTTGTTTGAAATGTATTTGCTTCCACTTGTGGAAGATAGCTCAAGGAGAGGTAAGTTTTTCAAGATCTTTTGTTCCAATCTAAAACATGCTTTACAACTAAAATGTAAGCTCCCTGAAGGAAAACACATTTAGGTGAAATTCTTTCCATGGTACCTTCTATGTGTGATGAATGCTCCTTCTAGAGAAAAATGGAATAGAACAACAACAACAACAACAACAAAAAACCAAACAACAAATGACCTTCTTGCAGTAATAAGCTATGCATATAGCTGCTTCACATTCAGAATTTTATTGGCAAGTCAGTAGAGCCTTTTAAGCTGACAAAAGAGCTTACAATCTCTACGTGATATTCTAAGAAGCTGTAATGATAATTAATTTAGCAGGTACATAGCCCTTAGTAACTAAGGGCTAAGTACCTCTTGAAAGAACTCTGTCTCCTATTGCTAACATAACAGGAGGGGGTTGGCTGATACAGGAAGCCAATGTGTGCATTTGTATATAAGAAGAATTCCAGAGACAGATAATCAGAATCAAGAATTTTTACTCCTGGTGGAGGAAGCAAAATTGTTCCAGTATCTGGCAGCTGAACTACTACTGGACTAAGAACTGAGTTGGAGTTTTCTATGAGACCAGAATCTGGTGAAGGCCAAAGTAGCTGTTGCCTCCTGGGAGGCCAAAGTGGCTGCTGCCCCCTGGAAGACTGAGATTTATTCTGTGTCCTAGGGCCAGCTGAACTGCTTGAGGACTGAAAAAGCATGACCAGGATATGACTTTGTTTGTGGCTCGGTTGATCCTTGAGTTCCCGGCAACAGAAGTGGTGATGGTTTTGAGATGTGCCCGACCCTGTGAACTTCAGTGTGTACCAGGAACTGCCCAGAGGACTGGATGAGAACCTGAGAGCTGTCTGTCTCTGAATCCAGGTGACTGGTGGATTCAGGTAGGACCTGGGACCATGGAAGGGGATCCAGGGAATCTGAGACACCATCCCGAGTCAAGAAGAAGAAAAGGCTTCTCTTTGGATTTGGAAGGCTTGATGAAATTGAAGTTTACTAGACAGAGAGACATTGTGTAATGTTCTAATGATGGTATTTAGTGATTAATGATACTTAGTGACTGATTGCTAGATTACTGACTGATTAAGTTAATCCATAATTGCCCCAAAAGTGGAAGACTGATTATTGTATTGTGAGATGCCTGAATGACTGAGTGAGGAGGCAAACCTCCTTAGGGAAACCAGATGATTATTCTTTTGTTCTCTGTTCTAAATCCTGTGGCCACTTCGGTGAAAACTACGTGGCCATTATTATGTTAAGCTGTTGTGAACACTATATTGTGATCTTCTGTGATAAGATATAATGTTGTGAATATTATATTGTAATTTGTTGTGAATGTTTTGCCTTGATTTGTAAGGGAATAATTGAAGTGTTCACTATGCTGTGTGAGCAGAACCTTAAAAGCTGTTCACAGTAGCATTCTCTTGGGAAGCTGCTACTGCATGGTATTACAGAAGCATAAGCATAATACATAAGATATTTTGTTAAGATTTCATCAGAACTTATAAATATGCATGTTTTTATCTAGGAAGGCTAAACCTGTAACTTGAATCAGGTGTCACACACTGTCAGATTACAAGTGGGCTGTAGAATTGGAAGAGATCTAGAAGAAATAATGCATGAAATCTGATACTGCCCCCTTTCATTTTACAAATGAGAAAACTGGAAATCATGTGGGGTGAAGGGACTTGCCCAAAGTCCCATGCATAATAAGCAAGAGCATAAAAATTAAAAACTAAATTTTCCACTTCAAAACTAGCTTCAATTTATATAATGCTTAATGTTTGCAAAGCAACTTATATCTGTAATACCACTTGATTTATTTTAACATTTAACTTTTGTTTATTTTTATTTTACATCATTCATTACCATGAGATTTTGATTTACAAATTTTCTCCTCATCTTTCTCCTACCCACCACTCCAAAACAGAGATCCCATTGTATACCTCCTCCCCCAATTAGGTCTCTCCTATATACTCCCCCATCACCCCTATGACTTTCCGGTAGGGCAAAATGGATCTCCCTACCCCAGTACCAGTATATTTCCTTCCTTCCTTATCCACTCCCCACTTGTTCTGTTCTCTACTTTGTCCCTGTCCCTTTACAGAAGTGCGTGCTTCTAACAACCTTCCACCCCACCATGCCCTCCCCTCCATGCTCCCCACTCTCTTCCCCTTCCCCCCTTCTCTCCTGTATGCCAAGATATCCAATTTAGTGTATTTGTCATTCCTTCCCTAAGCCAAATGCAATGAGAGAAAGGTCAACCCATTCCCTTTTGCCTTCCTATTCTTCCCCTCCATTACGACAATTATCCCTTGCCTCTTCCATATGGGAGGATTAACCCTGTTGTCTTTCTCTGTCTTCTCTCATACTATTCCTCTCACACCTCTCAATTTCACCTTTTAAAATATTATCCCATCCTATGCAATTGATCCTGCACCCTCTGTATATGTACACATATATACACACACTCACATATGTACTCATATATACCCTCCTATATAGACATATGTGTATGTATACATACATACATACACACACACATTTATATTCCCTTCAACTATCCTCATACTGAGAAAAGTTTCATAAGTTATAATTATAGTTTTTCCAAATTGGCATGTAAATAGTTTAACTTTGATAAGTTCCTTATGAATTCTTTTCCATGTTTACCTTCTCATTCTTCTTGTATTTGAATGTCAAATTTTCTATTCAGTTCTGGTTTTTTCATTAAGAATGATTGGAAGTCATCCACCTCCATTGAATGACCATATTTTGCCCTAGAACATTAAAATGAATTTTGCTGGGTAGGTGATTCTTGGTTTTAATCCTAGCTCCCTTGATCTCTGGAATATTATATTCTAGGCCCATCGATCCAGTAATATAGAAGCTGCGAGATCCTGGATTATCCTGATTGTGGTTCCACAGTATTCAAATTGCCTTTTCTTGGCAGATTATAATATTTGCTCCTTGATCGGGGAACTCTGGAACCTGGTTATAACATTCCTAGGAGTTTTCTTTTGGGGATCTTTTTCAAGAGGTGATTGGTGAATTCTTTCAAGTTCTATTTTGCTGTCTGGTTCTAAGGGCAATTTTCCTTGAGAGTTTCTTGAAGGATGCTTTGTAGGTTCTTTTTTGGATCATGGCTTTCAGGTAGTCCAATAATTTTTAAATTATCTCTCCTGGATCTATTTTCCAGGTCAGTGGTTTTTTCAAGGAGATATTTTACATTACCTTCATTTTTTTTCATTTGTTTGGATCTAGTTAATAGTATTTTAATTTCTCATGAAGTCATTTGCTTCCATTTACTCCACTCTAATTCAGAAGGAATTATTCTCTTTAGTGACCTTTTGAGATTCTTTTTCCATCTGGCAAATTAGGCTTTTTAAGGAATTCTTCTCCTCATTGGTTTTTTGGGCATCTTTTGCCATTTGAGTTCATCTATTTTTTAAGGTATTTTTTTCTTTAGTTAGGTTGTGGACTCTCTTTTCAGTATTTTCTGGCATCATTCTCATTTCTCTCCCCAGTTTTTCTTCTACTTCTCTTATTTAGTTTTCAAAATCCTTCTTAAGCTCCTCTATGGTTTATAAGCAGTCTATATTTTTCTTGGAAGCTTTTGGTGTGGTAATTCTGACTGTGTTTTTCTTTTCTTTCTCCCATTCTATGCTTTGATCCTTTTTGTCCCCAACAAAGGAATCTAAAGGTACATTGCTGGGTTTGCTTTGCTTCCTTTGCCTACTCATGTTGCCAGTTAATTACTTGCCTTTCAGATTCAGTAGAACTCTGCTTTCAGAGGGGAGAGCTCTGTCCCAAATTGCTGGGGTTTATGCAGCTGCCTGAGTTATTAGGAAGCCACCATTTCTGCAGCCCCCTCCAGCTTTGGCTCACTGAAAACACACCTCAGGACCACCACCCAAGAATGTGATGCCAATCCAGGCAGTTCAAGGCAAGAGCACTCAGCCTCTGAATGATCATTTGCGCCCCCTGCAATCTGCAGGCCAGGAACTTCTGAAGCAGCCACATGTAGGTGGCTGCAGGGCCTCCACTTCAGCTGTTTCTAGCCCTAGGGCAGTTGGCCGGACCCTCTCCCCCAAATTTATCCGAGTTCCACTGACCTTTCACTTAGTCCTTGTTTCTTATGGATTGGTAGCTCTGGAAATTGCCACAGCTGCCAGTGATTTGTGCTCCAGCCATGACTTGTTCTGGTGGCCCTGCACACCTCCAGCTGTGGGTTCACGTGGTGCTGGTCTGGGCTCCCAGTATGCTGCGAGGAACCTCTTCTCATCTGCCTGCCAGGCTGCCTTCAGAGGGAGCTTTGTTGCTCTGTCATCTTGTGAATTCTGGAGCTTTACAATTTGTTTAGAGTCATATTTTATAGGTATTTGAGGTGGTTATGGGGAGAGCTGCAGAGTTTTGCTGCTTCTATGCCACCATTTTGACTCTGCCCCCCTCACTTGATTTTTTTAAAGCCCTGTGAAATATGGCACTCTTAGAATCCTTATTTTATAATTGAGGAAATTCAGCCTATGGAATGTCATATGACCTGTCAAGGGTCACAGAAAAAACTAAGGTGATTTTCAACCTAGATCTTCCTTATTCTAATTGCTATGTGTCTTATAAACACTCTAATCACAATAATTAAGAAGAAATTAATGAATACCATCAAATGTAGATGAAGACACACTTGACTCTCTAAAGTACCCCAAATCAGGGGCATCAAGTATACTATATATGAGTAGGATGTATATATTGTATATATTTCACAATGCTATTGTTCATCTTTAATTAGTTGAAGAGCATAATGGATAAAATACTGGCATTAGAGTAAAGAAAATTCGAACATTTAGCTGAGTGATGATGGCCTAGTTAACCTTTCTGAATTTCAGGAAATTCACATCTAGGGTATCATGCACTCCTTTAAACATGGAACAAAATGATTATTAAAGCTATAATAAACTCTTTATATAGTAATTTTAAGTGACGAATTGGATAAATTATTTCATTCTCACACTTCCTCATGTGAAGCTGTAAAAGAAATATCATAATCTATGTTTTGCATGTGAGTGAACTTGGTCTGAGAGAGCCAAATAGTCAAAACTACATGATGACACAGCAAATTAGCCACCAGGTCTCTTGACTCATCATCAAGAGTTCCTTTCATAAAATAATGTTAAAAGTCAAAATTATTTTGTCAAGAAATGAGTTTCAATAGTAAGTTTGGATTTCCTGCCGTTATGTAGCAGAATACAGCATAGAAATCTACTCATCTTTGTGTTTTAGGCAATTTTCCATCCCTCTTCCTTCTTCCCCTTCTTTGTGAATCTGTTTGACTCTTTCCCTATTTTTTTGTAAGCATTTCTCTGTGCATCTCAGTTAGCTGCAGAAGTAACACCCTACTTCCTCCAGGGTCTGCTCATAAGTTAAAGTGTGCATTGTTGCAGTAGCCTAATAGCTTCTCTGTTTTGTAGTGCTGCATTGTTCTCTTACCTTATCTCTAAGTATGGAGCCAAGATTTCAGTATAGAAGCAGGAAAACTCCCTGAGCTGCCCTAATAAACACATAAAATACATATAAAATATGACTCCAAACAAATTTTAGAGCTACAGAACCCACAAAATGACTGAGAGAAACAAATCTCCCACTAAAGGCAGTGCAGCAGGCAGACAGGAAGAGTTCATTGCAGCATGCTGGGAGCCAAGACCAGACATGCATGAGCATATGTTTTTAACGCCAGAGTGGCACTCACCAGCAGCTGCAGTGGACTTTGGGAGAGTGGATCACCAGCAGCAGTGGCAGTTTCCAGAAATATCAACCATAAATGCCAAAAAAAATGTGAGAGGTCAGTGGAGAACTCTGTTGGAACTAGGAGGGTGGGGAATGGAGGAGTGAGTTTGGCCCATGCCCCTGGAGCTAGGAGTGCTGGAGGAGGAGTGGCCCTCCAGCTGCTTGCACATGGCTCCTTCAGAGCTCCTGGCCTACAGATTCTGGGGCAGGGAGCAAATGAACATTCAGAGGGTAATCACTCTTGCTTTAACATGCCTGGATCTGAATCACAGTCTTGGGTGGTGGTCCTGGGGTGTGTGACCAGTGAGCGAGACCTAGTGGGGGCTGCAGGAATGTTGCCCTCCTAACAGCTCAGGCAGCTGTGAAAATCACAGTGATTTGGAACAAAGCTTTCCTCTCTGGAAGCAGAGTTCTACTGTGCAACAAGCTCAAAAGTCAAGTAATTGAGTGGCAACATGAGCAAGCAAAAGAAGCAGAGCAAGCACAGCAATCCAATTTTAGATTCCTTTTTTTGGGGGGCAACAAAAAGGATCAAAGCATTTGAATGGGAGGAAAACAAATAAATCAGAATTCCTGCACCAAAAGATTCCAAGAAAAATACGAATTGGTTACATGCCATGTTGGAGCTCCAGAAGGATTTTGCAAATCAAGTAAGAGAAGTGGAGGAAAAATTGGGAAGAGAAATGAGAATGATGCAAGAAAATCATAAAAAGAGAGTGCATAACCTGACTGAAGAAAACAGACTAACTCGAATGGCAAAAGAGGCCCAAAAAGCCAATGAGGAGAAAGATGCCTTAAAAAGCCAAATTTGGCAGATGGAAAAAGAATTTCAAAAGCTCACTGAAGAGAATAATTCCTTCAGAATTAGACTGAAGGAAATGGAAGTAAATGACTTCATGAGAAATCAAGATACTATTAAACAGATCCGAACAAATGAAAAAATAGAACACCATGTGAAATATCTCATTGGAAAAAACACTGACGTGGAAAATAGATTGAGGAGAGATAATTTAAAAATCATTGGACTACTGGAAAGCCATGATCAAAAAGAGAATCTAGAAAACTTATCTCCATTTGGCTCAAGCTACCAGAAGTCAGAAGTCAGACAAAAGATAAAGCAATAAAGCTTATATATTAGTTGAAAGTTGGAGAAGAAAGACTGATAGAAGAATTAAAGAGGTATTTAATAATGGCTACCTCAAATATGTTGCTTTGGTCAATCAAGCAGAAAGTTCACAAATGTGTACTTCTATTCCCCTTTGTTCCTAAGTCCTCTTTAATATCTATATTAATTTGACTTACTAGTTGTGAGAGGGTGTAGACAATATGGCAGCATAGAAACAGGAGAACTCATTGGCTCCCCTCAAAACCATTTGAAAAACCTATAAAATATGACTCTAAGCAAATTTTAGAGCTCCCAAACTCATAAAATGACAGAGAAAAAAGGCTCTCACTGAAGGCAACCCAGCAGATGGATGGAAAGGGATCATTGCAGCATGCTGGAAGCAGAGCCCAGGCCCATGTGGTTTTAGCCTCAGGCTGTCCAGGAGAAATCCCAGCTGGAGATTTCAGGAGAGTGGATCACCTGCAGATGTGGTGGTTTCCAGAATTACCAACCAATAAGAGCCAAGGACAAAGGGAAAAGGTCAGTGGAGCTTGGCTAAATTTGAGGGAGAATTTCTGGACAACTTCCTCCAGAGCTAGAAGCAGTCTGAAGCAGTGGCTCTGCAGCTGCCTCCACATGGCTGCTTCAGAAGCTCCCTGCCCACAGATTGCAGGGGCCCAAGCGATCATCCAGAGGCTAAGTGCTCTTGCCCTGAGCAGCATGGATCAGGATCATAGTCTTGGGTGGTGGTCCTGAGGTGCATTTTCAGTGAGCCAAAGCTAGAGTGGTCTGCGGAGATGGTGGTGGCCTCCTAATAGCTCTGGCAGCTGTGAAAACCCTGGTGATTTTGGACAGAGTTCTCCCCTCTGAAACCAGAGTTCTACTGAATCCAAAAGTCAAGTAACTGACTGGCAATATGAGCAGGCAAAGGAAGCAAAGAAAGCTCAGCAAGCCAATTTTAGATTCCTTTTTGGGAGACAAAAAGGAAGAAAGCATTGAATGGGAGGAAGACAACACAGTCAGAATGCCCACATCAAAAGTTTCTAAGAAAAATGTAGACTGGTTACAAGCCATAAAGGAGTTTAAGAAGAATTTTGAAAACCAAATAAAGGAAGCAGAGGAAAAATTGGGGAGACAAATGAGAATGATGCAAGAAAATCATGAAAAGAAGTCAACAACCTGACTGAAGAAAATAACACCATAAAAAAATAGATTAACTCAAATGGCAAAAGAGGCCCAAAAAGTCAATGAGGAGAAGAATGTCTTAAAAAGTTGAATTTGCCAGATGGAAAAAGAATCTCAAAAGCTCACTGAAGAGAAAAATTCCTCCAGAATTAGAGTGGAGCAAATGGAAGCAAGTGGCTTTATGAGAAATTAGGATACTATTAAACAGATCCAAACAAATGAAAAAAATAGAAGGCAATGTGAAATATCTCAT
>CM053586.1:100366952-100384461 GCA_028646515.1 Pseudochirops corinnae
TTCTTCTAATTTTTCAATCTTTGTGTTTTGTTTGACTGACTCTTGTTGCATCATAGATTCCTTGGCTTCAATTTGACTGATTCTAATTTTTAGTGAATTATTTTCCTCAATTAGTTTTTGGTGCTCCATTTTTATGGAGGTATTTTCTCTGATTAGATTTTGGACCTCCTGTCCTAGTTCTCCAATTTTACTTTTTAAAGCTTTATTTTCTTCCGTGAAATTTTTTTCCAATTTGGTCACTGTAGATTTAAATTTATCTTCTACCTCTCTAATTTCATTTTTAAAATCCTTCTTGAGATTCTCCAAGAAATTCCCCAAGTATGCTTTTTGGGCTGGAGACCAATTCACATTTCCTTCTGTGGTCTCCAATGTGTGTGTAGAGTCCGTCTTGCCTTCTGAGTTTGGTTGTTCTTGCTCACTATAGAATGATTTGATGGTTCTAGCCTTTGCAGTTTCCTTTTTCCCCATTCTGGTTGCCTATATCCTGTATTTTTAGAGTGGATATCTGCTTCCAGGTTGCAGGAGTACTGAGTTTCTCAGTTCTCTGGGCTGATTCTCAGGCAGGCTCACTGTAGTAGAAGGGCAGGGCTGTAGTTTGCTGATTGGCCAGGTGGTTCTAAAGCACACCTGGGCTTTTGTTGTTATAGCTTGCTGGCTCCACCCACCTGGGCTTGGCTCTGTACAGTCTCCCTTTCCCCTTGCTCAGTGATTTCCAAGCCTGGTGCTGTTTACATTTATGCAAGAATATACTGTAGGTGGGGCTTTTTCCTCTTGATTATTTTGTGTGTCAGGGAGTGGGGTGAGAGCCTCTAGATTTCATTCCTCCATCTCAACTTCTGAAAGTCTGGGCATGTAGCTTCAAAAATCCACGCCGCGCGTTGCTAGCCCCAGGAAAAACCGCTGACACTGCTATGTGCCCCACGTTCCCTCCTACCCAATTCTGTTGGTCCTCCACTCTGTGGTGAGATGGCTACAGAAGCCTCTGGCTGGGTGAGTCTGCTGGGTGGAGCTTCTCAGTCTGCTGCACTCTGCTATCAGGTCCGCGCTGGTGCCACTCCTGTGTGCTCCACGTTCTCCCTGCCCCGACCTGAGTGGGCACTTTTCTGGGCTGGAAATCTGTCACTCTCCATCTCCCAATGGGTTCTGTCACTCTTAAATACGCTCAAATTTACTTTTTAGCTTTTAAGGATGAGCTTGATAAAGTTACTGCTTACTTTCCCCCATCTTAGCTCTGCCCTTTGCGATCTTTTTCAAGAGGTGATTGGTGAATTCTTTCAAGTTCTATTTTGCCCTCTGATTCTAAAATATCAGGGCAATTTTCCTTGAGAATTTCTTGAAGGATGCTTTCTATGTTCTTTTATTGTTCATGGCTTTCAGGTAGTCTAATAAAATTTAAATTGTATCTATTTTCCAGTTTAGTGGTTTTGTTGAAGAGATATTTCACAATGCCTTGTATTTTTCCATTTGTTTGGATTTGTTTAATAGTATCTTGATTTCTTATAAAGTCATTTGTTTCCATTTGCCCCAATATAATTTTGAAGGAATTATTCTCTTCAGAAAGCTTTTGAGATTCTTTTTCCATTAGGCAAATTTGATTTTATAAGGCATTCTTGTCCTCATTGGCTTTTCAGTCCTCTTTTGCAATTTGAGTTAATCTATTTTTTAAGGTGTTATTTTCTTTAGTCAGGTTGTTGTCTGTCTTTTCATGATTTTCTTTTATCATTCTCATTTCTTTCCCAATTTTTCCTCCACTTCTCTTATTTGGTTTTCAAAATCCTTCTTAAGCTCCTTTATGGCTGTAACCAGTCTACATTTTTCTTGGCAGCTTTTGGTGTGGGAGTTAGGACTGTGTTGTCTTCCTCTCATTCCATGCTTTGATCCTTTTTGTCCCCAAAAAAGGAATCTAAAATTGGATTGCTGGGCTTGCTTTGCTTCCTTTGCCTGCTCATGTTGCCAGTCAATTACTTGACTTTTTGGTTCAGTAGCACTGTCCTTTCAGAGGGGAAAACTCTGTCTCAAGTCACTAGGGTTTTCACAGCTGCCGGAGCTGTTAGGAAGCCACTGTCTCTGCCACACCTAGCAGCTTTAACTCACTGGTCACACACCTCAAGACTATCACCCAAGACCATAATCCCGATCCAGGCAGCACATAGCAGTTCAAGCCTTTGAATGACCACTTGGCCCCCCTGCAATCTGCAGTCCAGAAGCTTCTGAAGCAGCCACTTGGAGGTGCCTGCAGGGCCACTGCTTCAACAGCTTCCAGTCCTGGTGCATTTGGCTGGACCCTGTCCACTGAATTTAGCAAAGTTCCACTGACCTTTCATTTAGTCTTTGTTTCTTATGGATTGGTAATTCTGGAAAACACCACAGCTGCCAGTGATTTGGTCTCCTGAAAGCTTCAGCTGTGGCTTGTTCTGGCTGCCCCAGAGCCAAGCCATGGGTCCATGCAGTGCTGGTCTGGTCTCCCAGCATGCTGGGCTGACCCCCTTCACATCTGCCTGCCAGGCTATCTTCAGTGGGAGATGTTTTTTTCTGTAATTTTTGTGGGTTCTCAAGCTCTAAAATTTGTTTAGAGCCATATTTTATAGGTATTTGAGGTGGTTATGGGGGGAGCTGCCAAGTTTTGCTGCTTCTATAATGCCATCTTGACTCTGCCCCCTCCAAGTGTTTGTGTTTTAACAAGGCATGTTAATAGCACTTCTGAATTAAGCTTTTAAAACTTTGATGTGCTTATGGTAAAAACAAAAACTAAAAACAATCCTTTAAGTGGTTTAAGTTCATTTAATTGTTGAAAAACATTTGATTTATATGTTTATCTGCTAAGTTTCACCAGATTTACTAGCAGGAAGCTTGAAAAAATAAAACTCTCAGCTTCTGAGAGCCAGCGCGGTAGAGTAAGTAAATCACTGTCACTGTCACTCTCCCATATTGACCTCTGAAAAAAACAAAATAGCACCCCAGGAAAAATCCTGGTACAACAGAGCCAGTGGAAAGATAGGGTGGAGCAACCTTTTTGCCTGGGAAACCTGGAGGATCAGCAGGAAAGGTCCCTCTCACTTGGACAAAAGGGGAGTGCATTCATTACAGGAAGCATCCCATTAAGCCAGTAACAAGCCTCACTTCAGCAAATCAGCAGGAGATCCTGATCCTCAGGGTGGTGGAGCATTCAAATGCCAATACCAGGTCCTCCCACATCCCTTAACATAGCCAAAGGAACTTGAAGATTCCAGCTTAGAGCACCATCAGGTACATTAGTGCAGCCCTGGGCAGGCAGATATACTCTAGCATCAGACCTCCATATACTTCACTGTAGCCCTGAGGAATGCAGAAAAAAATCTACAGGGCTCATCGAACACCAGACACTACCACTAATACCCCAGGTCAGGAAGAGGTAAGCTGCCAGACCCTTACAGCCTCTAGCTGCCAGCACCTAAGGCCCCAGCACACAAAACTAATGACCAGGCACATGGCCCCCAGCACAAGAAGCTTGGGCCAGTGCTTCACATGCCCCAGAATCAGAGGTCAACTGCAAAAGCCAGGAAAAAAGCAAAAATATGAGCAAAAAGTAAAAATGAATACCATCAATAGAGAGTTTCTATGGAGACAGCAAAGATCAAAATGCAAATTCAAAGAGCAACATTGTCAATATACCTACATCCAAAACCTCAAAGAGGAATATGAACTTCTCTCTAGCTCAAAAAACCTTCTTGGAAGAGTTCGAGAAGGATTGTAATAGTCAAATAAGAGAGTTGGAGAAAAATTGTAAAAGGAAATGAGAGATATGCAAGAGAGAGTCAATAACTTGGAAAAGGAAGGACAAAAATTGACTAAAAAAGACAATTCTTAAAAAAAATTGGCCAAGTGGGGGAAAAAAATCCACTGAAGGAAACAATTATTTAAAAGGTAGAATTGACTGAATGGAAAAGGAAGTACAAATCAAGAAGGCTTTTTGGGCTTGAGATCAGTTCATATTTCCTCTTGCCATTTTGGGTTTGGTTATATTAACAATGTTGTCCTCTGAGTTTGTGTTTTGATCTTCCCTGTCTCCATTGTAACTCTGTCTGATTCACTTTTGCTTTTTGCTTATGTTGTTTGTCTATTTCCTGGCTTTTGCAGTTGAGATCTGCTTCTGGAGCACAGGAATCACTGTCCTGAGCTTCTTTTCATGGAACCAGGGACTTGGTCATTGGCTTTGCATGCTGGGGCCTCAGGTGCTGGCATCTGGAGGCTATAGAGGTCTGACAGCTTATCTGGTACTTATCTGGGGTCCTAGTGTTGATGTCTGGCATGTGGTAAGGCCAGGCAGAGTTTTTCTCTATTTTCCCATGGCTATGGTGAAGCACGTGGAGGTCTGCTGTTAGAAGTACCTGCCCACTCTTGTCTGCACTGAAGCATGTGTTGCTTGTCCTAATTGGAGTCTGCCAGTTTCACTGGCTATGCTATGATATGGGGGTGGGGGGGGTGGGCCCTGTTGTTGGTGTTTGCCTGCTCTAACACTCTGGGGTTCAGGATCTCTCACTGATTTTCTGAGGTGGAGCTTGCTACTAGTTTGCTGGGATCCTTCCTTTCCTGGAATGCACTCCACTTTCACCTGAGCAAGACAGACCTTTTTTGATGAGATTCCAAGTTTCCCTGGCTAAAACACTTCTCCACCTTGTCTTTCTGTTGGATCCAGTGTTCTAGGATTTGTTTGGGGACACTATTTTATGGTTGTTTGGAGCAGACTATGGGAGAGCAACTTATGTACTGCTTATTCCCCTACCTTTGTTCCCAGAAGCATAATTTATGATTTCTTAACAGGAAAGAAGGTTGATAGTTTTAAATTTAGTAATTTGGAACCAATTGTATTTGTCTTGAGTTTGGTTGCTTTAAAGGAGTCCTTATTTACATTTTGTAGCCATTGTATGCACTTTTATTTTCTTTACTCTGAACTAATTCATGTAAGACTCCTCAAATTTATCTGAACTCTCAATATTCATTGTCCTTTAAGATACAATAATAGCCCATTACATTTAGATATTTCAGTTTTTCAGCCTTTGGAAAATCATTGAGAACACAATTTGTTTCCAGCTTTTTACCATTATAAATAGTGTGTATATGAATATTTTCTTACATGTGGAATTTTATTTTTTCTCCTTGATCATTTTGTGTCCTATACCCAAAGGTAAAGAGTAAGTAAGTGCTAGAAACATTAATTCACTAAAGATGCAGCACAATTCAGCAAAAGCTCTCAGATAGAGTGTCTGAGCCTTGTCATTCAACTAGTGGAATTAGTTTCACTATGTACCCAAAGGCTAAAAGAATCATAATTTTCCGGCACTTGAACCTTGTGGAAGTCAGAGTAAGCATGGCAACAGCTGGGGAATACTTCCTCCCTCACTTACAAAATGACAGTGTCAGAGCAGAGAATCTGCAAGGACCCTTCCCTGTCTGCATCTATAATACTATTAACTTCTTCCCCCTTCATATTCTGTATATATTTCTTATTCCTCCTATGAGTACTTTACCTAAAGGTATCATAGCTTTGTTCCTTTAAGGAACTTCAGACAAAATGAAACTTCTAAAAAACAACTGCTTTTTATCCTTCTTCCAGTTCAGACATTAATGTATCTCAGAAACCTCTCTCACCCATCTCTGCCTCTTTTTATTTGAATGACCTTCATCTATGCTGGTTCTTCTCCCTCCATACTTTCCCCTCCCCTTGGATATTTTTTATTTGATCCCCTTTTATGAGTTTCACCCATAAATATGCTATCTTTATTTTCTCAGTTACCTTCACACAAGGTGAAAATTCTAAAAGACATGTCATATCTCCTTTTTTGAAGCATGTTTGATTTATTGTGACTCTAAGAAAGACATTTATATATCTGTTTGATCTTCTCATAAGGACTAGTTTGCCTTTCTTAATTTTCTCTTGTTTAATTAATTCCCAGGTCAAATATCCAGCTTTTAACTATTTTTTTTACTTTATTTTTTATTTTTTAAAATTAATTTATTTTAGTTTTCAACATTCACTTCCACAAGATTTTGAGTTCCAAATTTTCTTTCTTGCCTCTCCCCACCCCAAAAGGATATACATTCTAATATACCCCATTGACTATATACCTTTTTTTCCCACTTGCTTATGAAAACAAATTTTAACATTTATTTTTTAAAACTTTAAGTTCCAAATTGTTTACCTTCCTCCCTTCCTATGCATCCTCATTGAGAAGGCAAGTAATTCAATATAGGTTATACATGAATAGTTATACAAAATATGTCCATAATAGTCATATTGTTAAAGACTAATTATATTTCCCTCCATCCTATCCCATGTCCATTTTATTGTCTTCTTTGACCCTGTTTCTCCTAAAAAGTGTTTCCTTCTGATTCCCCCTCCCCTAATCTGCCCTCCCTTCTATTAGCCCATTGCCCCTGCTTTCCTGTAGGGTAAGATAGATTTCTATACCCAACTGAGTGTGTCTGTTATTCCCTCCTTAAGCCAAATCCAATGAGAGTAAGGTTCACTCATCCCCTCTCCCCTCCCCACTTTTTCCCTCCCCTGAAAAAGCTTTTTCTTACCTTTTAAGTGAAATAATTTACCCCATTATACCTCTTTCTTTTTCCTTCTACCAGTACAATCTTCTCTTACCCCTTAATTTTATTTTTTAGATCTCATCCCTTTATATTCAACTTACCTTGTGCCCTCTGTCATTTGTGGATCTCTTTCAGAAGGTGATTAGTGGATTCTTTCCATTTCTATTGTATCCTCTGGGTCGAGAATATCAGCACAGTTTTCCACAATAATTTCTGGAAAGATGATGTCTAGGATTTTTTTTTTTTTTTATCATGGCTTCCAGGTAGTCCAAGAATTTTAAAATTATTTCTCCTGGATCTATTTTCAGGTCAGTCATTTCCCTAACTATATATTTCACATTTTTAACGTTCTATTGATTTTGTTTTATAATTTCTTGATTTCTCATAGAGTCATTTGCTTCCATTTCCTCCATTCTAATTTAAAGAATTATTTCCTTCAGTGAGTTTTGGGATGTTCTTTTCCATTTGTTCAGTTCTGTTTTTTTAAAGGCGTTCTTCTCCTCATTGACTTTTTGGACCTCTTTTGCCATTTGGGTTGTTCTATTTTCTAAGGTGTTTTTTTCTTCAATATTCTGTTTTGGGTCTCCTTCAGGAAGCTGTTGACTCATTTTTCATGATTTTCTGTTTTCATTCTCATTGCTCTTCCCAATTTTTCCTCTACTTCTTTTACTTGATTATCAAAATCCTCTTTGAGCTCTTCCATGGCCTACAACCAACTCACATTTTTGTTGGAGTCTTTGAATATAGGATCTTTGACTCTGTTGTTTGCTTCTGGTTGTATATTTTAATTTTCTCTTTCACCAAAGTAAGAGTCTATAGTCTGAGATTTTTTTTCCCAATTATTTGCTCATTTTTCCAGCCAATTACTTGAATTTTTAACCTCTTTAAGGGAGAACTCTGCTTCTAGTGTGGAGGGTATACTGTCCCATATGTCAGTGATTCTATGCAGCAGTTTCCAAATACAGGGACCTATAAATTTTCAATTCTTCAAGGTGTTATCATCAAAGGAGAAGTATCTATTCTTCTCCTGACCTTTGATTATTCTCTGTCCACTGCTGCCACAAGTTCTGGCACCCTAACGCACCTGCCTCACCAAAGGACCATCTCTCAGGACTGTGACCCAAATCTAAGCACAGGCAAAGCAAGAAAATTCTGCTTCAGTGCCAGTGAAGAGATCCCTGCAATGCCTATCTAATCAGTCACTCAATCCCCCCATCATCTGTGAGCTGAGAGCTCCAGAAACAGCCACTGTCATGGCCTCTGCCATAGCCCTTGGGCTGTGGTCAGATCACACTCTTCTATCACCCTAATTTGTGAGACCTTTACTACTGATCTTCTAAGCTGTCTTTGGCATTTGTGGGTTGAAAAGTCTGCAAACCACCATAGCTGTCACTAATTCAGGCCCCTGAGGCCTGCTCTGGGTTTGCTGCAGCCTAGTTTATGCTGGTGCATTTTTCATTCCACTGTGCTCCTCTCCCAGGCCTGTGCAATAGACCTTTTCTGTTGACTTTCAGTGTCACAGGCTAGAAATTTGTTTCACTCTGTCATTTTGTGGATTCTCCTACTCTAGAATCTATTTAGAGTCATTTTTATAAGTATTTGCAGGGGTTTGTGGGAGATCTGAAGCAAGTCTCTACTTTTACTCCATCATCTTGACTCTGCTGCTGGCTTTTAAGTAGAAATGATTCACATTCTTCCTTTCTGCTAAAAATCCAATTTGTTTTGATGTTAAGGTCAACTTTGTGAGAGTTTTTACTATTGGGGTATAAGATTTCCATTGCTTTTTAGAATATGACATTTTAACTTTAATTTATTATAAACTTTTTTATTTTCTTTTTTTAAATTAAATTTTATGTTTATTTTTAGTTTATGTCATTCATTTCCACAAGATTTTGAGTTACAAATTTTCTCCCTGTCTTTCCACTACCCACCAACCCAAAACAGCAATCCGACTGTATACCCCCTCCCCCAATCTGTTCTCTCTTATAAGCTCCCCCATGACCACTCTGACTTTCCAATAGGGCAAGATGGATCTCCATACCCCAGTGCCTGTGTATCTTATTTCCCAGTTGCATTAATTAATAATAATAATAATAATAATAATAATAATAATAATAATAATAACATATTTTAAACACTTGATTTTACAACTTTAAATTCCAGATTCTTTGCCTTCCTCCCTCATCACTCACTCTTAGTGGGAAGATAAGCAATTCAATATATGTTGTACATGTGTAGTTATGCAAAATATTTGTATAGTGGATATATTGTGGAATATTGAATCTATTTCCCTCCATGCTATCTTGCCCCCAACTTATTCTATTCTATACTTTGTCCATGTCCCTTTACAAAAGTGTGTGCTTCTAATTACACTTCCCCCCCTCCTCAACATGCCGTCCCCTCCAGCATTGCCCTTCTCATCCCCTTCCACCCTACTATGCTATAGGGAAAGATACCCAATTCAGAGTGTATGTCATTCCCTTTCTAAGCCAAATTCAAAGAGAGTAAGGTTGACCCATTCCTTTTTGCCTTCCTGTTCTTCCCCTCCATTGTTAACAGTTATCCCTTGTCTCTTCTATATGAGATAATTAACCACCTTCTGTCTTTCACTGTCTCCTCTCATTATATTCCTCTCCCACCTCTCAATTTCACCTTTTAAATATCGTCTCTTCCTATTCAATTGATCCTGTGCCCTCTGTCTATGTATACCTGTACACATATATACACACACTCACTTATGTATTCATATGCATATATACTCTCCTATATAGACATATATATGCACACATATTTATACATTTATATTCCCTTCAACTCTCCTCATACTGAGAAAAGTTTCATAAGTTACAATTATCTTTTTCCATGTAGGCATGTAAATAGTTCAACTTTGATAAGTTCCTTATGATTTCTTTTCCCTGTTTACCTTCTCATGCTTCTCTTGGTTCTTGTATTTGAATGTCAAATTTTTTATTCAACTCTGTTTTTTTTTTTCATCAAGAAAGCTTGAAATTTCTCCACCTCATTGAATGACCATATTTTCCCCTGAAACATTATACTCAGTTTTACTGGGTAGGCGATTCTTGGTTTTAGTCCTAGCTCCCTTGATCTCCAGAATATCATATTCCAGGCCCTTCAGTCTCTTAATGTAGAAGCTGCTCAACCCTGGGTTATCCTGATTGTGTTTCCACAGTATTCAATTTTTTTTCTTCTGGCCTGATTGTAATATTTTCTTTTTGATCTGGGAACTCCAGAACCTGGCTATAATATTCCTAGGAGTTTCCTTTTTTGAATCTTTTTCAAGAGGTGATTGGTTTATTCTTTCAATTTCTATTTTGCTCCCTGATTCTAAAATATCAGGTCAATTTTCCTTGAGAATTTCTAGGTTCTTTTTTTGATCATGGTTTTCAGGTAGTCCAATAAATTTTAAATTGTCTCTCCTGCATCTATTTTCCAGGTAAGTGGTTTTTCCAATGAGATATTTCACACTGCCTTCTGTTTTTTCATTTGTTTGGATCTGTTTAATGGTATATAGTGAGCTTTTGAAATTCCTTTTCCACCTGGAAAATTCAGCTTTTTAAGGCATTCTCTTCAGTGGCTTTTTGGGCCTGTTTTGCCATTTGACTTAGTCTATTTTTTTAAGTATTGTTTTCTTCATTCAGGTTGTTGACTCTCTTCTCATGCTTTTCCTGCATCATTCTAATTTCTCTTCCCAATTTTTCCTCCACTTCTGTAACTTGATTTTCAAAATCCTTCTTGAACTCTTCCATGGCCTGTAACTAGTTCCTATTTTTCTTGGAAGCTTCTGGTGCAGGAGTTATAACTATGTTGTCTTCCTCCCATTCTATGCTTTGATCCTTTTTGTCCCCAAAAAAGGAATATAAAGTTGGATGCCTGTGCTTGCTTTGCTTCCTTTGCTTCCTCATGTTGCTAGTCAGTTACTTGATTTTTGAGCTCTTTGCCACTGTAGAACTCTGCTTCCAGAGGGGAGAGCTTTGTCCCAAATTACTAGGATTTTCCCAGATGCTGGGGCTATTAGGAAGACACCGTCTCTACATCCCTAACCAGCTTTGGCTCTCTGGTCACACACCTCAGGACCGTGATCCGGATTCAGGGAGATTAAGGCAAGAGTACTTTGCCTCTGAATTGTTGCTTGTCTCCCATGTGATCTGCAGGCCGGGAGCTCTGCAGCAGCCATGTGGAGGTGGCTGCAAGGCCCCTGCTTCTGCTGCTTCTCACTCCAAGGGTAGAGGTTGGATGGCACTCCATCCCTCCCTTCCCAGATCCAGTAGAGTTCCATTGACCTTTTACTTTGTCTTTAGTATTTATGGGTTGATAATTATGGGAAATGCCACAGCTCCTGGTGATGCACTCTCCCTAATGCTCCAGCCACAGCTGTTTGGGGCCACCTTGGGGCTAAAACCATGGGCTCAAGCAGGGCTGCGCTCGGCAACCAGTGCTCTGTGATGGGCCCTTCCTGCCGGCCTGCTGGACTGACTTCAGTGAGAAATTTGTTTCTCTCTGTCAGTTGTTGGGTTCTGTAGCTCTAAAATTTGTTTAGAGTCATATTTTATAGGTATTTGAGGTGGTTATGGGGGAGCCCACAGAGTTTTCCTGCTTCTACACTGCCATCTTGACTACTCCCCCAGTTTTATAACTTTTACTTATTATAACAAAATTGTTTGATACAGTATTATTTTCCTTTAATATGCCTTTCTAATATATATCTTCTATTTAAGTTTTATATTTAAGTCTGTCCTTTCATTTTTAAGTGCATGTAAACTTGTCTAAAACTGAATTTAAAATATTTCCCTGAAATACTACAATATGGTCTTGTTTCCTGCCACATGTTTAAGTTAAGCAATATACCCAAGAAACTGAGAGTGTTTTCACTGTCTTGTGATCTCATCCGATTTAAATTCCATGGTCAAAGAATTGACTACCAAATAAATTAGTGATACAGTTTCATTATAAAAAAAACATTATTAAAATCTTGTGAACTAAGTGCCAAACCTGGTAAAGCAAGTGATTGTATCAAAAGGAAGAAATAATACATATCAAAAGTGGTTTAAAGTGCTTAAACCTTTTGGAGATTAATTGCATATATCAAGAATTTAATCATTTTACTTTAGCCTAAGTAATTCACGTCCCATTTTCATGAATGAAGAGACATGTTGTAAGTAGAATAAATATTTGGTGAATTTTGTTTTATGGAAAGAGGTAGAATGACAAAAAGTCCTCAGTTTTCTTTATGCCTACTGAATCTTTACTAACAATGGAAGTAGTAGGGAAAGGGACAAAAATACTAGGTACCACACAGAATTTAGATCATCTATAAACTTTGAATTTCCTTTGATGTTCTAAATGTGATATCTTTCTCCAGTGATCAGTGAGACAACTAACTACTGTAGGAATTGAATTATATCAGTTTTGATGGTCTAGATCTAACTGACACCAGAAGAAAAAGTATCAGCTAAATGGAAGGCTAGTTCACGGTTCTTAGTGGATAGGCAAATAAAGCAGCTAGCAGAATTGATTTTATGATAAACTGCTAAAACTTACTTACCTATTTGCAATTCCTTTGTTTGTTTTGCTTAATTGAGCATCCAGTTACATGGTTTTCTTCTTACCTAGTCAAAGTGGTTTTTACCTCAGGAAAGAAATAACAGAACATCTTGCTTAAATATTAAAACTTTTTTTTTAGTATTCCTGCTATAATTACACTAGCTAACAATATGTTTGTGTATGGGAGTGGATGTGGGTTGGAAATCAAATCTCTCTCCTAAAAAGAAAGAATATAGACACAATGAAAATTAGTTTAATATGAAATTTTAGCCAAATAATTTTTTGTATTCCAAATTTTGGTATGCCAATAGTATTTTAGAGTCAAAAACAGCCAAAAATTGCATTAGAAAGTGAATATTTGCTCATTGATTTTTTTGGTTCTTGTTGTTTTAAAATACTAGTTAACTGCTGACATTTGCATAATGCTTTAATGTTTGCAATGTGCTTTAGAAATACTATCTAATTTGAGCCTCACAATAACTCTGGAATATTGGTACTGTTATTATCTGTATTTTACAGCTAGGAAAACTGAGGCATTCACTGTGGGACTAATTAACTTGGCCAGGCTTATAAACCTAGCAATTTTCCAATCTAGAATTTTAACTTAGATCTTTTTGAGTCAAGGTCCAGCATTCTATCCTGATATGGTACGCCATTATTCCAGCCCTGCTGTTAGTGTAGCACAAAAAAGATATGGCAACTTTGGCCAATAGTAGGTGAAAATTCATTTTTTTGTAAAATCTGATGTATGAGGATGGTGGAAGATCATGGACTCTATCATCTCATCAAGGGAAAGAGAAACATTAAAGCACAAATCCACTTTAAACAAAGTTTATGGAGAGACCCAATAATTACATTCATCCTGAAGACATTTAAGGGTGAAAACAAAAGGACAACAAAAAATAGAAAAATGAAAATCACTTGCAAGGACTTTTATAATAAATCTATTTCAATTTCAAGGAGAAAAGGCCATATTTGTCCTTTCACTTGTTATTCCAAAATGTTGTCATGGAGGAGGTAAAAATGGTAAAAAATAAAGAAGGAAAAAAAAAAGAAAAAAGTTTTATCATAAGAAGTATAAACTCATGTTGGGAATGACACAATTGGGAGGTCAATAAAGGATTTATTTAAAAGGCATTTTAAGGAAGAGGAAGACACAAAAAGCATAAGGGGAAAAAATCCTGTATTTCACTAATGCTTAAAAAAAGACACCCATGAGACCATTAATAAGTACTGACTTTTATGCTTCCTTTCTCACCTATATACATTTTTATGAGAATAATCTGCACACCCTTTGAGAGCATCATTATTAAGGGTATTATTACAGAACCATCAGGAATTCACAAATGGTATTCCACAATACACCACATCCTGCCATTATGCAACTGACTGAAAGATATAAAGATCACACTGCATTTATAATTTGTTGATTTTTTAAGTGATTGATTGAATAAAGCAAAACATGACCTTGAAGTTTCTCTTCTAACTAGTCATTTCCAGCCCATACATCAAAATTCCACAAAATTCATCATAATATGTTGAAAAAGACCTAAATGTGAACTAATCCTTTGATCATTGCTATGTAGGAATAAAACAGGCATTTCTGCTAAACCGTTTTGTCTTCTACCATGGAGGAGATATAACAAAGAATAAATGTTTAAGAAAGATTTCCTGTGGAGAGTGAGGTGCTTCCAATGTTTTGTTTGCTAATGGTATTGAGTTGGTTATGCAGAGTCCTAGAATATTGCAGTGTCATGTGAAATAGATCTGTAACCACTCATAATTGCTTTGTCTAGCCATCCAAACCAGAAAAAACAAGCACATGAATAATGGCTTTTATCTAGATTATGACATGCAGTTAGGCAGAAAACCTATAAAAATTCAATCATCAGTATACATTTGATAGACAATAAAAGTGGACAGTGAATTGGAATCTCTATTAAACAAGTTCATGCTATTATTATCCCCATTTTACAGTTGGGGAAACAAAGACAGAGAGCAATGAAGCAATTTGCCTAGAATCGCACACCTAGTAAGTAAATGTCTGAGGCTGCTTTTTAATTAGAGTCTCAACTCCAGGCGTAGAGATCTATCCACTGCACCACCAAGCTTTCTCTGTGATATTCATTTCTCGTTTCTCTCCTTTATGCTCTCTTTGATAGAGATAAACTCTTCTTCTAATCTGTCCCATTCTTTCTTGTCTTCATGCATTTTCTCATGCTTAGAAAGGCACCAGTTTACCCTCCTCCCTAGTTCTCTGCCTTCCCTTCTTTGAATATTAAAATTTCTCCCAACCTTCAAAGCTTAGCTGAAGTTCCATCTCTCAATTTTGTCATATGCATACCTACCTCCCCACACAGATATGTTCTCTCCTTCATAAAAAGCTTAGTATCTTATGCTTTTCCTACATAAGATATCACAGTCTGATTTGTATTTAAGTTGTTCATCCCCCTTTCTTAGACACCATATTAAATTTCATTCTTCTTGAATACAAAGATTATCCCTTCCTTGTTTTTTTTAATAACCTGTGCCTAGGATTGTGCTTAACCTGAGGTCATCACATAATAAATTTTTCAAAGTGAACTGAAATTCCACAATCAGTAATTCTAACTTGAAAAATAGCTAAAACTTTAAAAATGTATATGACATTCTGTTATGATGATTTGTACTATACAAATAGGAAAGGTTGGAGGTTACAGAAGACTAACATTATCAGTAGAGGGTTTTTAATGCTCTCAGACTATATTATATAAGAGGAAGTTAATCTAGAAATAATGCACGGAGAATTTTTGCAGGAACTGGTGGTGGATTGAAAACATGAAGGTAATTAAAGGTGACTATAAAGTTAAGGACTTGTAGACATAGTAATGATGTACTATTTTGACAAAAGATTCTTTTCTCATTTTTACAAGGGTTCTACTTTAATTTGAAACTCTCCTCTTGTCTCATAACCACCTTCCGAAGATGTATCCAACACTAGTCCTGAAACAAGGAAAAGCTGGATAAACAAAGAAAATGCTGAGAAAAGTAAGTCTTTAGTCAACAAAAGGAAGGACTCAGGAAAGACATGATTCTAGCCCCCAAATAATTTCAGTATAATAATATTAATGAAGCAGAGGCATGGTTAATAGTGAAAGTAGTCAGTGACCTGCATAGAAATCTGCATTTTAATGGAATGCTGGGAAAGCAGATATATTTTGTATTTTCAAATCTAGACATGTTAGAGTATCTAAATGTATGTTTGCCAGAACAATTTACATATCATTGAAAGAAGCAATTAGTAGCAATAGCTAATCTCTCAATGCCCAGCAAAGTGTCACGCACTTAGCAGGTGCTTAATAAATGTTTGCTGAATTTGAATGTTTAATGTATGCCCACTACTCAATGAATGTTTTGGGAAAAAATGTACAGGAAGTTTGTACAGTATATAGGGAGAAAAAAGTAGCAATATAAAAGTCACCACACTGAGAACACTGACATTTGAATCTTAGCCAAGATGTAGAAGCAAATGGTTAATAGATGCAAGGACAGAAAGAGTTCCCAAAAGTCAGAGATAGTGTTTTATTCCCTCTTTTATTGTCATAGTGTCTTCAGAAGTGCTATGTTGTAAATGTAATCCAAATGTGCAACAGTGTCTAGGACAATGGGGCTGCAGTCAGGAATACTTGAGTTCAAATCCACCCTCAGACCCTTACTATCTCTGTGACCTTGAGCAAGTCACTTGACAACTATTTCCCTGTTTCTTAATTTGTAAACGCGGATAATAATAGCAACCACCTCCCAGTGTGATTGTTATAATAAATGAGATAATTGTAAAACGTATAGCACAATTAATATAGCACATAGTAGCTGCTATATTCTTTTTTTTTTTTTTTGGTTATTGGTATTATAACTAAGAAAGTCAATGGTAATAACTTTAATTCCTGAAGTGAATTCTTATTTAGCACAAAAGCACCGATTCATTCTCTCTCAGTAGGAAATATATAAGATTTTTATATGTATAAATATAAACATATATGTGTGTATACATATATATATAATGTATATATACATATATAATACATACATATATGCATATATATATAAATCTGTATTTAGCATGACATTTTAATTTTTGCTCTTTAGATTATAAACTCCTTGACAGAGAGGACTGATCTAGTTTTCATCTTTATGTTCCTAGGGTCTTGCTAATGCCTTAAACATAGCAATCTTTAAAGATCATCTAAAAGATTATTTATTGGGTTGGCTAGGTGGTGCAGTGAATAGAGCATTGGCCCTGAAGTAAGGAGCACCTGATTTCAAATCAGGCCTCAGACACTTCACATACTAGGTATGTGACCTTGGGCAAGTCACTTAACTCCAATTGCCCTGACTTCCCCCTCCAAAAGAAAAGCAAAAAAAAAAAAAATAGTTATTCACTTATAGTTTACAACATTTAGTTCCACAAGCTTTTGAGGTCCAAATTTTCTCCCTCTCTTCCCCATGGAAGCAAGCAATCCAGTACAGGTTTTCCAAATACCTTCACATTAAACATTTGTCATATTGTAAAGAAGGATTATAACCAATGGAATGAACAACAATAAAGAGAGAACAAAGCAAAACAAAAAAGAGAGAGAACAAGTAGTTACTTCCATCTGCATTCAGACTCGATAAATCTTTCTCTGGATATGGATAGCTTTTTCCATCATGAGTCTTTTGGAGTTGTCTTAGAACCTTGTATTGCTTTCATCCATCTATCTTGTCTACCAAAGTCAGTCATCACAGACATGTTGTGTCCATAATTGTGTACAATGTTCACCTGGTTTTGCTCCTCTCGCTCAGCATCAGTTTATTTAAATCCCTCCAGGTTATTATGAAGTCTGTCTGCTCCTCGTTTCTTATAGTACAATAGCATTTCTTTGCATTTATATACCACAATTCGTTAAGGCATTCCCCAATTGATGGGCATCCTCTTGATTTCCAATTCTTTACCACCACAAAAAGAGCTACTATAAATATTTGGGTACATACAGGTCCTTTTCCCATTTGTATGATCTCTTTGGGATACGGTCCTAGAAGTGGTATTGCTGGGTCAAAGGGCATGCACATTTTCATAGCCTTTTGGGCATAGTTCCAAATTGCTCTCTAGAATGGTTAGCTCATTTCACAACTCCAGCAATAATGCATTAGTATTTCAATTTTTCCGCATCCTCTCCAACATCTTCATTTTCCTGTTTTGTCTTCTTAGCCAATCTGACTTGTGAGATGTGGTACCTCAGAGTTGTTTTGATTTGCATTTCTCTAATCAATAGTGATTTGGTGCAATTTTTCATATGATTATAGATATCTTTAATTTCTTCCTCTGAAAACTGCCTTTTCATATCCTTTGACC
>CM053586.1:100384961-100414986 GCA_028646515.1 Pseudochirops corinnae
TGGAATTGTTATTCAAATGTTAGGTAGAATTCACTGTTGAATTCATAAGTTTCCTAATGATTTTTTTTTCTTAGGGAGTTTGTTGATGACTTGTTCAATTTCTTTTTTTTGGGGGGGGGGATAGAGTTATTAGAGTATTTTATTTCTTTATCTTTTAATCTTGGCAATTTATGTATTTTTTGTAAATATTCATCTATTTCACTTAGATTGTCAGATTTGGGCAAATACAGCAGGACAAAATGGGTCCAAATAATGCCTCTACCTGCCTCTTCATTGGCTGTGAATTTACCTTTTTCATTTTTGATGCTGGTAATTTGATTTTCTTTTTTTTTTAATCAAATAATTGTTCATGTAATTTAAATATGTTGTGTTTTCTCCATGAAACCAGCTATTAGTTTTGTTTATTAACACAATGGTTTTCTTACTTTTGACTTCTTAAATCTCTCCTTTGATTTTTAAGATTTTGAATTTGGTGTTTAATTGGGGCATTTTTATTTATTATTTTTATAAATTTTTAGTTGAATTCCCTACTCATTCATCTGCTCTTTCACAATTTTACTTATGTTAATATTTAGAAATATACATTTCTCCCTAAGAACTACTTTGGCTGCATGCCAAAAATTTTGGTATGTTATCTCATTGTTGTCCTTCTCTTTAATGAAATTATTGATCATTTCTATTTCTTTTTGACCACCCCAATTCTTTAACACTAGATTATTTAGTTTCCAATTAATTTTAAATCTATTTTTCTGTAGCCCTTTATTGAATGCATTTTTATTGCATTATGATCTGAAAAGGATTCATTCAATATTTCTACTTTTCTGCATTTGTTAGATTTTTTTTTGCTTTGCTTTATCAGTTGCAGCATATAGAATCTGATTAAGCATTTTATTTTCAATCTCTCTTTTTTGAGTGTGTTTCTTGTTTTAAAAAATGTTCAATTCCTTTTTTTAAAATCCATTCTGCTGTTCATTTTGATTTTATGGGTATATTCATTTCATTCACATTCATGGTTATGATCCCTCCATTCTATTTTCCTCTGCTTGTCCTTTTCTTTATTTTTATCCTGTCCCTCCTCAAAAGTCTATTTTGTTTCTGGCCATTGACTTGATCCACCGTTCCTTCTATCAACAGCCCTTTGTCTTATACCCTTCCCCTTCTACTTGATTGTTGAATAAGAAAAAGTTTTCCATCTTACTGAGTACATGTGTTATTCCCTCTTTGAGCCAATTCAGATGAGACTAAGGTTCAAGCGTTGCTTGCTACCATCCATCTTCCCTTCCACTTTTTTCTTTCTTAACTGCTACTTTTATGAGTGGCAATTTTCCCCATTCAACCTCTCCCTCCCCCTTCTTTTAGTGCATGCTTCTTTCCATACCTTAATTTTATTTTTCATTGAAATTATCTCATCATAGTTAACTCACACTTATGCCCTCTTTCATTGGATATTCCTTTAAACTGTCTTAATAATGGTTGTTTTTAGAAGACACAAGTATCATCTTCCCATATAGGAAGGCAAACAGTTTATCCTTATTGAATTTTTTATGATTCCTCTTTCATGCTTAGCTTTTATACTTCTCTTGTATCTTGTATTTGAAAGTTAGATTTTTCAATTCAGCTCTGGTCTTTTCTACAGGAACATTTAAAAAATCCTTGATGTTATTAAATGTCCATTTTCCCCATGAAGTATTATATTTATTTTTCTTCTGGGTACATTATTCTTGATTATATTCACATCTCCTTTTATCTTCTGGAATATAATATTCCAAGCCTTCCAATTCTTTAATGTATAAGTTGCCAAGTCTTGTGTTATTCTGACTGTGGCTCCACAGTATTTGAATTCTTTCTTTCTGGCTGCTCGCTATATATATATATAAATATATATTATTTTTTTACCTGGGAACTCTGAAATTTGGTTATAATAATCCTGGCAATTTTCCTTTTGGGATTTCTTTCAGGAGGTGATCAGTGGCTTCTGCTATGTTTTTTTTTTCCTTTCATGGAAGTAGTAGTGGTACAAAGGTATTAATTTCTGGGAGGATCAAGAAAGGTCTCACAGAGGAGATAACATTTCAGATGAACTTTTAGGAAAGGAATGAATTTTAAGAGGTAGGGGTGATGAGTGAATGGATTCCAGTTCTTTTGCTTTCCAAGGTGCAGATGAAGGAGGTAAACTGTCATGTGTGAGAAATAACAGAAAGGATAGTTTGTTTGTAATGTAGATTGTGTGAGGGGGAGCAAAGGTTAATAAGCCTGAAATGGTAGGCTGAAGTTAAGTTGTGAAGAGCTTTAATGATCAATCATAGGAGCTTACTCCTGTCTCTCTGTATTTTCTTTACCACGCCACAGAAACTTCACCACCCAGAAAATTCACTTCAACCCTGGATTTCTCACACTTCAAGTATTCTGTGTGACTACAAACTTTTCCACTGATGCACTGGTTCCTACCATTTTAAAGAGGAAGATTTCTTAATGAAAACTTGAGGTGGTATTTTCTCTTCTCATTTTAATTAGATGGAAGGACAGCATCCAATGGCTTTGGCAGAGAACATAAGGCATCTGCTCATTGCTCTGAAGAGCTACAGTACCTTTCATTATGGTTACTGCTATTTTGCTTTGATAAATTTCATCAAAAGTAAAGCATTTTACTGCAAAACTGAAAGGTTTTACTTAAGTAGTAACTAACATAATATCCACAGACACACCCCCACTAATGATGTCATGTAAACTACAGAACAAATGACAAAAGAGCCAATCCGAAGTTTCTTAACTCAGCTAACACCATGACCTAGTGCTGTGGGAAAGGGACTTGACCTAAACTGTTGTCAATCAATTTTTTTTCCTTATTCTTCACATTATCTCAATAGGCACAGAGATTTCAAATTAAAGCTTGTGTCTGATGGACATTGCTTCTGTAGATCTTAAGGGAGTTGAAAAATTTTGCCCTGCTATAGTATGTCTTCATTCCAAAACACTGAGTTCCTTTTTCTTTCCAGAATAGAAGCTTTAATCTTCCTCCATATTAAAAAAAAAGTTAACTTTTTTTTTTTTTCTAAAAAGGCATACCTGTTTTATAACAATTCCTGCAGGCAACCCATCTGTAAGCTCAGGAATCAGATGTAATTAGATATTTTGTGTAATGGCCAGAGCATTGCTGAAGCTTGATAAATGTTAAATAATAGAAGGTTATCTCACTTCTGTTGACTAAATAGAATCTGCACTGCTTTTTAAAAAAAAATGTAAAAGCCACAGCTGAGTTGTCTGGAAAAAATAATAGTTGAATTAGAACAATAATAATTCCATAGTGGCTTTAAAAAAGGAGAATGAATGAAAATAGCCAATAGCACAAGGTAAAATTAGCCTTATTCTAAATTGTATCACATGCATTCTGAGTGACAATGCTTTTATTTCCATGCAAGCAATATAACCAAGGTCATCGGAAGCTTTCAAAATTCATTTAGGTCATTATTCATCTATGCAAAATTTATCTCTTTAAAAAAATCAATTTGCCATTCATGAAGAGTTGTGAGGCACTCACTGTTTTACTGATCCACATATCTCTGTAAAGGTCAGTTAAAATGCAACCAGCGAGCTTTTCTTTTAAGCACAACCTGGTCATTTTTATAAACCATTAATCTAAAAGGATGCCTTTTATTTTAATGGCATAAACAGAGAAGGAACTTTCCCTGCTCCTTTATCCATTTTCATTCATGAGACACAACCCTTCTTACCCAATAAGCTCTAAGCATTTTGTAAGATTTATTGATTAAGCCTAACAAAAAATAACAAGAGGGGAATATTTTATTACATATGAATAAGCAGATGCAATATCACAATATGCAATATCACAATATGTGTGTATTCTAGTTTCTTTATATCTTGCTTTCTCTGAGTTCTGAACATTGTATCCAGTTGACTATCTAAAGAGAGTAGGCCCTCAGAGTGATAAAACTCAATTTTCTCATAGCTTCTAAATTAAATAATTTTTTTTTGTATTCACCTCAATGAGAATATGCTCTGATAGATATAAAATTCCAAAAGCTCTTGGCTTTAGTTATACCATTATCCTCAAAGGATTCATTTTCTGGGTTTCTCTACATAGTAAAGTGATTCTTTTTTTTTCAATTCAGACCACCCAATAGACGATTTCACAAAATTCACTCAAAAGGAATCAGATCCATTATCAATAAGCAGCGGACTCACTATAAAACTGGCAAATGGTCTGCATGCTAAAATATTGTCTTGTCATTTAGGAGGTATGTATCACCTCATCCAAGAAAAAGTAAATATTAAATAATTGTAGTTTGATCGACTTTTGTAATAGAATATTGTTGGAATTGTCTGTGATCTAGTATGTAAAAAAAAGTTTTATGCTTGATCTCTATGCATTTAGATATCTAAATACAATTACAATAATAGCAAAAAACTTACATCTGCATAACTCTTTAAGTTTTGAAAAGAACTTTAACATTCCGTTTCACCTTTATTCCTTTACAACAACCCTGTGAACAAGGGCTTAATATTTTCCCACAATAAAGATGAAGAAATGCAGGCACAGGCAAGTGAATTTAGAGTCAAACAGTTAGTATTCATCAGAGGAGGGATTCAAACCCAAGTCTTCCTGACTCAGTGTAGAGCATTTTATTCCCTATGCCATACAGTTATATGGCATCAAAAAAAAATTCTTCCACCTTTTTAAAAAATTTCAATCATTTCTTTTGAGAATCATTACAACTCTGTGAAACAGGTCTTCCAGATAGTATTAATGAGGAATCTGAGTCTGAGGGAATTTAAGTGTCTTGTCTCAGGTCATATAGCTAAGAAGTATCAAAAGTGGGATTTGAACGTAGACATCTTCCTAACTTGAAACCCCACACCCAATCTTCTCAGACATATGTCCACACTACACTCTTTTAAAATGTCACAATTTGTCCACAATAACTTGGCTATTATCACATGTCAAAAATCCGTAGAACTTTGGCATGTTTACTAACATTTAAATATTGATAGTAAGATACCAACATCAGCAATTTGATGGTATAATCCCATTATTATCATTATCATCCATTGTTCAATTGGCAACTAGGAGATGCAGTTGATAAAGCTCTGGATCTAGTTAGGAAGATCTGAGTTCAAATCCAGTCCCAGAAACTTACTAGCTAAGTAACGTGGGCAAATCATTTAGCCTCCATTTGCCTCAGTTTCCTAATCTGACTTTATGCCAGAATGGTAGAATGAGAAGAATTGATATGCATAAATCCATGGTTTTCAGTTCAGGTTATAGGAAAATAATAGGAAGAGGAAAATCAGAACAATGATAGCACCTACCTCCCAGGATTGTTGTGAGGTTAACTAAATAAGATAAAATGTGATAATATTTTATAGTGCTTGGCAGAGTGCCAGGCCCATAGTAGGCACTACATAATTTTTAGCTATGTAGTTTCATATTATTGTTGTTATTCAATGAGTTTATCAATTGCATCACTCAGGATCTATGGCAATAGTACCTGTCTTAGAGGCAGAAGAGGTGGGTTTAATTATACTCTGATCCTTCCTAGTTGTATTATTTTGGCCAAGTCACTTATGGTTCATGGGTGTTGTTTTTCTTATCTAAGTTCATGTCTATAATCCATTACTCAAAAAATATTTCCCAAATGTCTCCTGTGTTCCAGGAACCATGCCAGTGACTATTTTAATATCTAGGTCTACAAAGACAAAAATGAAATGATCCCTGCTCTAAAGGATCTTATATTCTATTAATATTAATTATATATTCAATGACATTAAGGTAATTGAATAGTGTTATTCTGTTCTCAAAAACTGTCCCCTAGGAAGCTGTAATGGGAGACAAGTAGTAGATTAGGTATTTCTTTATATTCAGAGGTTGATTTACTTTTCCTTTACAAAGGAAAAGGAATTTCTCATTATGAAACATTTGTTTGAGTGCAAGATATACAATGAAAAAAAAACATTTTTTGGTCCAAAATTCAGAAAAAAAATATTTTGAAGCTTTGAAATATCTCACCTGAGCCTGGTCGGTCTGCCTTTAAAAGAATGACACCTCTCCTCTCAGCATATACACTTTTTTATTACTTGAAATTCTACTATTAAAGATTCGTTCCTCTTCCTACCACCCCTTCTACTACCTGTTAAAAATCCATATACCTTTGGGACAGAAAATGCTAGGTCTTATAAGTCAATTATACCTCAACATGAATTAATATGTAAGATCCTATCCAGTGAAAAGGTTCTATTGGAGATAGAGAATTAATTGCATGTGAGGAGTGCTACTGTAGAAGACAGAGGAAAAAAAAATAGAAATGTGATTAGGTGCACTGAAGACAAAATTTACCTATAGTTTGTGTAAACTTGCCACTATTAATAGGCAGGCCCTGTTGGCATGATCAAACCAAAAGAGACTCTTGTGTAGTAGTCATTCGTATATTTAGGCCCTTGTTTTAGAGGATAACTACAGAGAAGTAAAGGAAAAATGAAAATATTAATTTCTTATAACCTTAATTGAAAACCATGGATCTATGCATATCAATCCTTCTCATTCTACCATTCTATCAAAAAATCAGGAGCTAGTAATATGATCAGCATACTTGATATACATGGTGATAAAAATGGAAATTATTTACTCAAGGAATTGTGATTTTTATCAACATTACATGATTTGTATAATGTAAAATATTTTACATATTTGTTGAGACTAAGAATGAAACTATATTCCCTCTTCTAAATTATTCTAATAAGCTACATATATATATATTCTAGGAGTCCAAGATGCTAAGAGGAAAGACCAGTTACTCAACCAATAATTGAATAGTTAGGAAGCATTCTGAATTTAGAATCAGGACTAGTTAATTAGTTAAAATGTGACTTCAAACAATGCGTGACCCATAGCAAATAATTTAACTGCTGTCTGCCTCAGTTACCCCAATTGTAAGATAGGTATAATAAAGCAACTATTTCCCAGGATTTGTGTGAGAACCAAATGAGAGAATAATTGTGAAGAATTTTGTAAATCTTAAAGTGCTATATGCATCCTGGATAGTAATAATAATTATTACCAAAAACTAAAAATTGGAAAGGATATCCAGATGTTTTTAAAATGTTGCTTCTTCCTAGAATCCTATCAATATAGAAATCAAAGAGAGGGAAGAAATCTCAAAGTTGATGATGATGATGATGATCATGATGATGGCAGTGGTGGTGATGATATAATGATAATTATGGCTCATTAATGTAATATGATATTACTAGACAATAAGATATAATGTTCAAAAATCAGAAAAGATTTGAAAGTGTTATTTGGAATGATGCAGTGTCAAGAAAATATACACAGCATGAGCAATGATATGAATAAAAAGAACAAAAAAAGAATATGAGTGTTTCTCTCTCACCATCCCCCCACATTTCCCACTCACCCTCAAGTCAATGTTGGTCTCTCCACTAAGACTTTGGACTACAGATAAGTAACTTTATATTTTATATTGCCTGGAATGGGGATTCCACTTCACTTCCCAGCCACTATACCCCTCAGTGTGTCAGCGCCATTCACCCCCCCCCCCCCCCCCCGCCTTCTAGCTCCCGTATATGTGTTGTTTGGGTCACCTATGAATATAAAATCCCTGAGGTCAGAAATCTCTTGTTTGTAGGCATTTATATCTTCAGTACTTAGCAAAGTATCTGACACATAATAAGCATTTGACAAATGTTTTATTTCATGATAATAATAACCTCAGCTCTAGACAAGAGTTGAGAAAGTATGCCTGTCCCTTTCCCTTTCTATGTCTTAGCAATAAGTGTATAAATATTTAGATGAATAAATAAATTCATGTATGTATGTGTATAATATATATGTGTATTAATATAAAGTAATGAAGTAATGTTTCAGTGGAGCTATTAGGAGCTCCTCAAATGAAACATGTCTTGTCTTCTCTGGGCTACCTCCAGTTCCTTCAAAAACCTTCACTGATATCAAGGAACTTTAGTATACCAATTACTCTGTTCTAGACTTTCTTTAGCAACTCCTTCCTAAAATATGGTGTCATAAACTGAATATAAGATTCTAAGTGAGGTATGACTAATTAGGGTAGACCTTTTTATTCCTGGAAACTTTACTATCTAAATGTAATCCATTATCACTTTTTTTTTTATATCACACTTCTTTTTGATTGGCTATTAAAAGATTCCTTGCCGCCTAGTATCATGATGCCTACTTTCAAAAACAAATTCTAAGACCACATCTGTCTCTTTGAAATTGGACTCATTGTTCTTGCCTGTGAAGATAATTTTTGGAACTGATTTTCTTATCCAGTGTGTTGCCTATCCCTCTCAGTTTTGCATCATCTGAAAATTTGGTGTGCCATTTATATCTTGTTTCTGAGTCTTTAATGTAAAAGTATTAACTAACATCTGATCCTCATAATGACCTTGTGAGGTAGGACTTATTATTAATCACATTTTACATTGAAGCACATTTAATCTAACCCATGTTTTTGATCAATCATTCAGTTATGTCCAACTCTTTATGACCCCGTGAACTTAATGTCCATGAGGTTTTCTTGGCAAAGATACTGGAGTGGTTTGCCATTTCTTTGTCAAGTGTATCCCCATTTTACAGATGACCAACTGAGGGTAACAGGAGTTGTGACTTGCCCATGGAAATATAGCTAGTAAGTATCAGAAACTGGATTTGAATTCAGATCTTCCTGGCTCCAGGTAAGTGCTCTATCCACTGTGCCTTCTAGAGGTCCTTAATATAACCTGTATTTTAACAGAAATCATCTTCATAAAATACAGAAAAAATGTCACTAAGTCTCCTCATGTTATGCTGATATATTCTTCTTTTTTTCCTTTACTTTTCCAAATTGCCCCTCTCCTCACAGCAGCCCATTTCACTTTTGGATGGTTCTAATTATTACTTTTTCTTTATCTTAGCCAAATTCTCCCTCTCTGTTTCACCTTATGGATCAATTAAAAATATTTACTCTATCTACTACATAAGAGTCCTTCAAAAGCTTGATGATAGCTATCCTGGCAATCTTAAGTTATCTCTCTTTTAGGATGAATGATAATTCTTCCAAGTGTTACTCATAAATTATGGCTAAACATTCCCTAACTACCTTAGTTGCTTGCCTTTGGACATACTTAAGTTTGTCAATGACCCTCCTCAGATGCAACATCCCTTGATAAACACAATAAGGAAGATGTATTTTAATGAGAGAGGACAATGGGGCTCCTATTGATACCAACGTAAGCAACGTATTTCCATTAAAGAAGCCTAATGTTACATTAACACTTTTGGCTACTTTGTAACACTGATATGAATTTCTCTCAGTGTTTGCCAAAAATGATCAAATGTTTTTCATATGAACTATGTATCAATAAAAGCCCCATTCTTTATTTATTCAATTGAAGAATGATTTCTTGGGTGAATTACTATAGTCTGAAAGAAGCTTATTTAAAGTTTTTGAATTAATATTAATTAATGATATTGATAAATAGTTTTTGCTTCTGTTTTTTCCTTATTAGGACTAATTTTGTCTCATGAAATTATTTCATTAAAGTGATTTCTACATAAGCTTTTGGTAATTATTTTTTTTTTTTTTTGTAAAATGGGTGCTAATTATTTTTGAAATGCTTGATAGTCTCCCATAAACCCCTCAGAACCAGGGGTGCTGGTCTTGTTTTTGTTTTCATTTTTCTTTCTTTTCTCCTTAGATGATTCCTTCAAAGCTAGTACTACTTCCTTTTCTCATATTGGGTTACTTGAGATCTCTGTTTGGTCTTCTATTAGTCTGAATATTTTATTTTTTGAAAGTATTCTCCTGTTTCTTTTGTGTTCTCAATTTTGTTAGTATATAACTGTGTATATTGGCTTATGCTTCTTTTTATTTCTTTGGATTTCTTTTTTATGATTCTACCCTGTTTATTTGCTGTTTGGTTGATATGATTTAACTGCCCTCTTCATTTTAATCAGATTGAGTAAAAGTTCAATTAAGCCTTTTTACAAAATCAGCATTCAGTTTAATATCTTATTCCTACAGGGTTTTTTTTTTTTTTGGCTTGTAGTTTGCCTCCTTCTTTAATTTTTTTATATACCCTCATTTATGCTTTTTTTAAAGCTTTATTTGTCGGTTTTCTATTTCTTAAATATACATTCATTTGATTAAACTCCAATTTTTCTATTTTACTAATGGATGCTTGTAGGAACATGTTTTTCCCCCTAAGGACTGCTTTAGCGGCATACCAGAAATTTTACCTTCTTTCATCATCATAATTTTCTTTATCTTCAGATTCATCTCTGATTTATTCTTCAACCTGTTCATTATCTAGGATTTCTATGTTAAGTTTGCATTTGTGGAATATTTGTAGATTTTATTTGTGAATTCTGAACTGATTATTATTTTCTTGAGTTATATGGTCTGAGATATAGTTTGTAAATTTACAGGTTCTTTCTTTTTATATGTATTTATTCTAATACACAGTCAATTTTTGTAAATATTCCATGTGGTATATGTACATATTCACATAGTCACACATACAAACATATATGTATATTTATGTACATATAAATATACATTGCGTCTAGAAAATGTAGCAATACCATGAAGAAAACATAATAATATTTTTGGTTCTAATTTCTCCACCAATGTATTCAGTTCTCTCTTTTTCCATTTGTTTAACTTTCTGTTAAACTTATCCAAGACTAAGAGAGGGACACTGAAGATTCCTAGTACACTATTGTGTTACTCCCCAGGTCTTCTTGCAGATGAGTTATTCTTTTCTCTTTGAATTTAGATTCAAAAGCATTTGGAGAATATACACTTAATATTAATATTGCTTTTATCAATGTTTCATTTTGGAATATTTTAGTTTCTTTTTTTTTTCTGTTTGAAGTGTTGTTTTTGGTTGATCTGATAATATTACTGTGACTCCTTATTTTGAGGATTCACTTGATGCATAGCAATTTTTCTAGTCCTTCATTTTAATTCTATCCATGTCTTTATTTTCATAATGTGTTACTTTAAGCAACAGATTGTGAGTATTTGTTTGTTTAACCAATCTGCCACTCTTTGTTCTTTTTATTGCCTTGTTTAATCTATTCATATTTAAGTTATTAGGATAAGGTTTATATATTCACACATTTGTCTCTTTTTTCAAATTAGGATGTTTTCCCTCTTCCTCTGCATTTTCAGTTATTTTAATCTATTTTAAGGTGACCTTACTGACACTTACCTTTTTACCTCACCCTGAAGCTTCCCTAACCTCACCCACACATTCCTGTTTACCAACCCTTTCACTAATTTGGATTTTGCTAATCAAGTTCTTTTCCTCTCTTGATTTTGCCTAGCTGTTTAATTTTCCCCTATCTTTTCATATCAATTAAAATAGGTAGAAATATCTTTCTTCTCCTTCCTTTTCAACATTTTCTTTCATTAGTTTATTTAAATTTCATTTTGTTTGGATTTTTCTAAAATCCAATTCTTTCCCTAATTTTTAAAAATTATTTATCTACCCTTTCTGATAACTCAAAATTTTTATTGTTTGATTCATGGCCCTTAGGCTTATTTAAAATCTTTTTATTCTCAATGTTTCCCATGGAATTAAAACTTTAAAAGCATCATTTTGAGTTCTTCTCTATATTTTTTTAATTTCCTTGTTGGGGTAGAGTCAAGATGGCAGCATAGAAGCAAGAGAATTCATTGATCTCCCCATATAACCACCTCAAATACCTATAAAATATGACCCTAGACAGATTTTAGAGCTCTAGAACCAACAAAAGGTCACAGGGATGAAGTTTCTGCTAAGGGCAGACCAGCAGGTGGATTGGAGGGTTCATCACAGCAGTCTAGGAGCTGAGACCAGCCTGGCCTGAACCCAAGCCCCAGAGCATCCAGGACAAGCTGAAGCTGGAGATTTTGGGAGAGCAGATCACTGGCAGCTGTGGCAGTTTCCAGAATTATCAAGCCATAAGAGCTAGGGACAAAGTGAAAGGTCAGTGGAACTAGGCTAAATTTGGGGGAGAGAAGCGGGTCTGGCCCCTGCCCCAAAAGTGAGAAGTGGTGGTGGAAGTGGCAGCCCTGTAGCCGCCTTCACATGGCTGCTTCAGAGCTCCTGGTCTGCAGATTGAAGGGAGGCCAAGCAATCATTCAGAGGCTAAGTGCTCTTGCCTTGACCTGCCTGGGTTGGGATTGTGGTCTTGGGTGGTGGTCCTGAGGTGTATGACCAGTGAGCCAAAGCTGGTGGGGGCTGCAGAGACAGGAGCTTCCTAATACCTCCAGCAGCTACGAAAACCCCAGTAATTTGGGAGAGAGCACTCCCCTCTGAAAGCAGAGTTCTACTGAGGCCAAAAGTCAAGTAATTGATTGGCAACATGAGCAGGCAAAGGAAGCAAGGCAAACTCAGCAAACCAATTTTGGATTCCTTTTCTGGGGATGAAAAGGATCAAAGCATGGAACAGGAGGAAGACAACACAGTCAGAATTCCTGCACTAAAAGCTTCCAGAAAAAATAAAAATTGGTTACAGGCCATAGAGGAGCTTAAGAAGGATTTTGAAAACCAAATCAGAGAAGTAGAGGAAAAAATGGGAAGATAAATGAGAATGATACAAGAAAATCATGAAAAGAGAGTCAACAACCTAACTGAAGAAAATAGATGAACTCAAATGGCAAAAGGGGCCCAAAAAGCCAATGAGGAGAAGAATGCCCTAAAAAGCCAAATTTGCCAGATGGAAAAACAATCTCAAAATCTCACTGAAGGAGAATAATTACTTCAGAATTAGAGTGGAGCAAATAGAAGCAAATGACTTTATGAGAAATCAAGATACTGTTAAACTGATCCAAATAAACAAAAAAATAGAAGGCAATGTGAAATATTTCCCTGAGAAAACCACTGACCTGGAAAATAGATACAGGAGAGACAATTTAAAATTTATTGAACTACCCGAAAGTCATGATCAAAAAAGAACATAAAAAGCATGCTTCAAGAAATTCTCAAAGAAAATTGCCCTGATATTTTAGAACCAGAAGGCAAAATAGAACTTGAAAGAATTCACCAATTACCTCTTGAACAAGATCCCAAAAAGAAAACTCCTAGGAATATTTGCTAGGTTCCGGGGTTCCAAAATCAAGGAGCGCATATTACAAGCTACCAAGAAGAAACAATTTGAATACTGTGGAAACACAATTAGGATAACCCAGGATCTAGCAGCTTCTACATTAAGAGATCAAAGGGCCTGGAATATGGTATTCCAGAGATCCAGGGAGCTAGGATTAAAACCAAGAATCGCCTACCAAGCAAAACTGAGTGTAATGTTTCAGGGGAAAGTACGGTCATTCAATGAGGTGAAGGACTTTCATGCATTCTTGAAGAAAAAACCAGAACTGAATAGAAAATTTGACATTCAAACACAAGAAGCATGAGAAGGTAAACATGGAAAAGAAATCATAAGGAACTTATCAAAGTTGAACTATTTACATGCCAACATGGAAAAGTTACAATTGTAACTGATGAAATTTATCTCAGTATGAGGAGAGGTGAAGGGAATACAAATTTATATATACATATACATACACATATATCTATATCAGAGAGTTTATGTATGCATACAAGTACATATCTGAGTATATGTGTATATGAATACATAGAGAGCACAAGATCCATTGAACAGGAAGGGACAATACCCTAAAAGATGAAATCCTGAGGTGGAAGAGGATTAGAATGAGAGGAGACAGGGAGAGACAGAATGGGGTTAATCATCTCATAGAAGAGGCAAAGGATAATTGTTACAAAGGAGGGGAAGAACAGGAAGGCAAAAGGGAAAGAGTAAACCTTACTCTCATTGAACTTGGCTTAGGGAAGGAATGACATAAACTCTAAACTGGGTATCTTGCCACACAGGAGAGTAGGGGGGATGGAGATGAGAAGTGAGATGATGGAGAGGAGGGCATGGTGTGGGTGGAGGGTTGATGGAAGTACACATGTCTGTAAAGGAACAGGGACAGGGAAGAGTAGAAAACAGAAGGGGTGGCGGGATAGGAAGGAGGGACATATAATCAGTCTCTCAAAATATGCCCACTGTGGAGAGGTTCGGCGTAATTACACATCTACAGTCTTATATAATTGCTTGTCCTTCCAGTGGGGGTGGGTGAAGAGGGAGGAAGAGAAAGAATCTAGAATTTAAAGTTCTACAATGAAATATTAATATATATATGTATATATATACACATATACAATTATTATTAATATTATTATTAACTACATCCAACTGGGACTTAAGATACACAGGCACTGTGGTAGGGAGATCCATCCTGCCCTACCAGAAAGTCAGAGGGGTGATGGGGGAGGACATAGGATATAGGTATATCTGCCTAGGCTGAAGGTCTTTATTTGAATTTTCTTCCTCCTGAGATGTTTGGCAATTTCATCCCCTTCCCCTCTTATTTTCACCTGTTACTTAGTTTCTGACTTTCTCCCCTATAATGGTGATAGACCTGGGGGCTGAATCTCAAAGAGCTTCAGAGTCCTCCATGTTGATCAATTAATATTTCAGTTATATATAACTCATTATGAACCTATTTATGGTTTTCTTGGCAAAAATACTGGAATTTTTTGCTATTTCCTTCTCTAGCTTATTTTACATATAAGGAGTTGAAGTAAATGGGGCAAATGGCTTGCCCAGGATCACACAGCTAATAAATGTCAGAGGTCAGATTTGAACTCACAAAGATGAATTCTCCTTTGTCCAGACATAGTACTCTATACATTGTGTTATGTAGCTGCCCAGTGTGATCTCTTGGGTGACAGAACTGACCACACCTGGTTTGGGTGCACATTCCCACAGGCTCAAAGTAGTGTCTCCACCTTGCCTGTGCCTCTCTTTCCTCTATTACTCCATTCTCTGGTTGAGTTTCTCTAAATGAAATAGTACTTTGACCCTGCTATCAAAGCCTGAGTGAATTTCTGACTGTGATCAGTGATCAGTGATCAGTGAATTCTTTCAATTTCAATTTTACCCTCTAGTTGTAGAATATCAGGACAGTTTTCCCTGATAATTTTTTGAAAGATGATGTCTAGGATCTTTTTTTTGAACATGACTTTCAGGTAGTCCAATAATTTTTAAATTATCTCTCCTGTATCTATTTTCCAGGTCAGTGGTTTTTCCAATGAGATATTTCACATTGCCTTCCATTTTTTTCATCCTTTTTGATCTGTTTTATAATATCTTGATTTCTCATAAAGTCATTAACTTCCATTTGCTCCAATCTAATTTTGAAGGAATTATTCTCTTCAGTGAGCTTTTAAACTTCCTTTTCCATCTTGCCAAAATTGCTTTTTAAGGTATTCTCCTCAATGGCTTTTTGGACTTCTTTTGCCATTTGAGTTCATCCATTTTTTAAGGTGGTATTTTCTTTAGTATTGGGTCTCCTTTAGCAAGCTGTTGACTCATTTTTCATGATTTTCTTGCATCACTCTCATTTCTCTTCCCAGTTTTCCTTCTATTTCTCTTTGTTGATTGTCAAAATCCTTCTTGAGCTCCTCCATGTCCTGTGACCAATTCATATTTTTCTTGCAGGTTTTTGGTGCAGGAGTTTTGGCTTTGTTGTCTTCTTATGTTTCTGTATTGATCATCTTTGTCACCAAAAAATTATTTTATAGTCTGATTTCTCTTCCTCAGTTTGCTGATCTTTCCAGTCAATTACTTGACTTTTGAAGTCTTTGCAACAGTAGAGTTCTGCTTCTAGAATGAAGAGTGTCCCAAATTTCTGATGTTTTGCACAGCTGTTGTCAGCTTCTTCTAGGCACCTGCCTCAGAACTGTGAGGAGAACTGCCTCTCCATAGCCTCAACAAGTTCTGCCACACCAGTGCTCCTCATCACAGGACCACCACCCAAGACTGTGACCCAGATACAAGCAAAGCAAAGCAAGAGAATCCTGTCTCAGCATAAGCAAAAGGATCCCTGCAATCCCTCTTTGATCAGCTTCTTGTTCCCCCCACCATCTGTAGGCTTGGAGCACCAGAAGCAGCTGCTGTGACAGTGGTCACAGCTGCTACCATCTCTGCTGCTTCATGGAAGGGGCTGGAGATTATTCCAGGTCCAACAGTTTCCCCATTGACCTTTTGCTTTCTCTTTGGCATTTATGAGTTGAGAAGTCTGGAAACCACCACAGCTGCCAGTGATTCAGTCCCCTGAGGTCTGTTCTGGGCAGATCTATGCCACCAATCTGTGCCGCCAGTCTGTGCTGGTGTGGGCCATGCAGCACAGAACTCCACTCACAGCCTGGTGCAATAAACCCTTCCCATTGGCTTGCCAGGTTGCCTTCAGTGGGAAATTTGTTTCACTCTATCATTTTGTGGGTTCTGTAACACTAAAATTTATTTAGAGTAATATTTATTGGTATGTTGGGTGGTAGAGGTGTGAGCTCAAGCAAGTCACTGCTTTTACTCTGCCATCTTGCCTCCTCAATTATACTTATCTTTTTATTCTAATTCATCTGATGTCTGTTATACAAACTGTATCATTCCACTGTCTTTCAACACTAAAGACATAGTTTGAGGTTCATGAGTTAGGAATTTTTGTTGATGTGTATTAGCAATGGACCTTAAACCTGAGATTTGAATTCTGGGGAACTCAGCCATGAGAAGGAGATATCTTCTGGTTTGCCACATTTCCATCACACAAGTATGCATAGCAAGATGTGGAAAATTTAATGTTCAACTATGTCGACTGTTTGTTTTCTATTATATTTTTTAAAAATCATTTTAGTAAAGCAAAACAGTGAAACAGACATTCTTCCAATCCCTTACACATGTTAAAATTATACAAAATTCCTTGAAAGATGCAATACAGTATCTTTATTCAATGACAAGCTCTTATTAATATCAAGCCCAGCATGAAAAGGCTTATCAAAGATGTTTGCACTTTCAGGGAAGTGATCCAACAGAGAATCAAAAGTCAAATGGGAATTAATGATGAGATCTTACAGATGTTTTTGCTTATGGATAGCCGTGTGCTGATTGCATCAATCCCTAGAATGATCCAGAGTCATCTAAATGAGAATTTAGTCTATCAACACAGGGGGATTAAACAGTCAATCATAAGCATTGGAGTAAAGAATGCTTATTTGTAGACAACAAATAATTTAATAAAAATATACATTTCAACACCTAAATCCCTATATTCATATCTATCTACCTTTTATTTGTGGTTTAACTTATATGTTTATGTGTATGCTCATATTTCTATCTAGATCAGTGGTTCTCAACCTACGTAATGTTGTGACCCTTTAATACAGTTCCTCATGTTGTGGTGACTCCCAACCATAAAATTATTTTCTTTGCTACTTCGTAACTATAATTTTGCTACTGTTATGAATGGTAATGTAAATATCTGATATGTAGGACATATTTTCATTGTTACAAATTGAACATAACCCATAGGTTGAGAACCACTGATCTAGATGATATCTTGCTCAAATATTGTAGACGAATGATATTATGACCTGGAATTGGAGCCAAAATGATTAGGAGGAGGAGAATAGATTATATTTGGAAAATCATTAAGCAACAACCATAACAATCACAATTTTATTAAAAAAAACTGCTTTTTTTAATACCAACATTTTTTCTCACAATGTTATATGTTCGTAAGTTATAGAACATTATAGAATCTCTCAAGTCAATAGAAAGTTAGATCGTTGGTGTAAACAGACCACAAATGAATTGTGGAAAATAGATAATGGTGGACAATCTCTGTGCTCCATGTATATTCTGGGAATGTCAGCAAGGCTCAAGGAAGGTTCACAGGACATTAAGTTATACACTGCGTGGTAAATGTATGGAAAGACAACAGTTACATAAGATGAGTAAGTCTTGATGGGTTTAAATATGTATTATTTTGTTAGAAGGAATTTCATGAATATCAAAATAACTGTATTGTGCACATGTATGTATATGTAAATGAACACATTATTATATATGTGAATATATACACATGCAAACAAATATTCAAATAAATAAACATGTCAATGATCTGTCATTTTGTCAATATAAAAACTTTTGATTTGGTAAATTCCTCAAGATGTGTAGCTCACAGAACTTCTATGATTTAATGGTTAAATCCTAAGCCCTAAAGAGTTTCCTGAGACGCATACAGACTAAATTATCTGCTCAGGGTCAAAGTATTTGTAAATATCAAAGGCAAGTTTTGAATAAATGCATTTGTCATTCTCAAATTAGTCATCTACCTACTTTGTCATGCTACTTATGTATGTAAGTGTGTATTTGCATATTTTTGTGTATGTGCATATATACATATATATGCATGCATATCTATACATAAAAAAATGTATAGGCATTTGAAAGCTTCCAAATTAAATTTTAAAAATATAAGAGAAAAGGAACCTGAAAGAAATGTAGTAAATATAGTCACATTTTCTTCTATAGTAATTTACAAAAATATCACTATTTCACTATTCTTGGGTAGAAAAAAAAATTGAGGGAGAAAAATTCAAATAAAGAAGAATGTCTTTTAAAAGATTAACATTTTTCTCCTGAGTTGAATGCAAACTCTTCAACTATTGGAGCAAAGCAAGGGAATGGAATTTTGCACATTCCACTTTTTTTCTATCATTGTCCTCCCCAAAAGCTTTCTACCCTCCCCTCCTCAACTAAAACACACAATAACTACAGCGAAGCTGGCATCATACAGAAATCCTTTCCAATTAGCACACACATCTGGCTTCTCTATATCAAACTGGACTGTGATAGGATGAAAACATTTCTGAGTTCATGACAAAGTTGGTTTCCAAGAGCTTTAATGTTTCAAATCAATTTGACCTTTAGCTTCCTCATGCACAGATGGGAGTCTAACGCATGATTTACCAATCCTGAAAGGACAGGGGCATCATATGCCTCACTTGTATTTCAGTACAACATATTGAACACATGGGCACTTAAAATGATAATAACAGTAAACTTTTTTCCTTTATCACTTGATGATTACTGTATGTTCAGAATCTGTTGTTTCTGGAGTTTCCTCTGCCTGACAGAGGTGGTTATAGTATGTGCTCTGTTTTGTCTTTTTTTTCAAGAAGTCAGAGTCAAATCTTTGATTCACTATATCTATATTGCTCCTAATATAGCTATTTATTTGGGCCTATTGATCCCATAGTAAGAATACAGTAATCTAGGAAAAACTGTTTAATAAATAATAATAAAAACTGATCATTTATATAGACCTGTTTGATGTAAATTAATTTATTTTAATCTACACAACAACTCCATAAGATACTTAGAACTAGTGTTATTGTCTTCACTTTGCAGATGAGGAAAATGTTCAATATGGGTTGCTATTTTCCAAGGTCACTTGCAGCCTTGATGCTTGTAAATGACATATCTGCATCCTGACTCTAAAGCAAATATTCTTTCCACTACATCATGAATCTATTTGCCTTATTTGTGTCATTCTTCTATGTGTCTACCATCATGCTAACTGACTTTCATTTTTACACTTTAGGAAATATTAGCCTTTTTTCTCTCAGGGGGTCTTGTTAAGGGTACAAGATATTGGAGCTTTCAAGAGCCAGCTATACTTTGTCAAAAAGGATATCACCAATCCCTCAAGTCACAACACACTAATCGTCTTATTTGTGGGATAAATCAAAGATGTTTCCCAAATTATAGCAAGAGAGAGGAAGAGAAAAAAGAAAGAAAAGAAGAGAAGGAAGGGAAGAAAGAGAAAGAAAGGAGAGGGTCAACTACAGTAAAGTAAAAATCATAACATTCTATTTTAAAAAAATATTTTGTTCATCAACTTCTACTAAGAAACAGTACTAAAATGTTATATACGTTCACATACAGACAATCATATGGTCATATAGTCATACACAGACATACTTTCATTCCCCATCACCATACCTGGTCTATCCAATCCATTCATTTGTGTATATAATACATAGATGCCAAGTACTTAGGGAAGTCAGTACTAGTGTTGTTGCATGAAAACTATAACAACAATGCAATATTCACAATGCCCACAGCAACTATAAATATGATGGTGTAGTTGTGAATCACAAAATGTAACAGGCTCTCCACATGGAGGACAAAGCCAAAGCATTTATTCAAATACCAGAAAACCAAGTCCCCAAACCAGAACGTCAAAGGCATTACAGTAGCCATGAAATTGGTACACACAGTTAATGCAGTTAACACCCACATTCCCAAGTCTTCAAAACAAAACAACTTCCTTCAGAAAAAGATCCTCTTCTCCTCACTCATGGTAGCTGCTGATCCTCTACACTGCTTGCTCCCAGAAGTTCCGCCTCCCAGCAGTTCTTGTTCCTGCTAGTTCTCAGGAGAAGTCCTCAGCAGAAGTTCCAGCTGGCTCTCAGAAAAAGTTCTGCCACCATCAGTTCTGTTCTCAAAATCTTTTCCCTGCCCCACCCCATCCTGCCACATCAGCAAGTTCATCCCACTGTAGGATTCACAAGTTCCAGGTCTCAATACTTGATACAATTATGAACTTGAAACCAAGCACCAAGCGCCCTCTAGCTTGCCAATACAAGAGGCATGGAAGATCTTCAGATCCCATTGCCATTATAGAAACCAAGGTGGTCTCAATTTTTTTAAGAATATGTATGATTTAATGGTCCAAGAAATTTCAGTGGATTATTTTCTCCTCTAAGCTAGTCTTTATTATCCAAAATTTACTTAGTATATCAATATTATCACATTGGTTATAGGAAAATAAAACCCCTCTTTGTTCTATACTAGGTGGGACTTTGATCAAAATGCAAAGAACAATGCACTGCGAATCAGAAGACCCAAGTTCAAGTTGGGGCTATAAAACTAGTCACAAGGCCTTCTAAGCTTTCTCACATGTAAAATGAAGATCTTGAACCAAATGATATCATAAGGCCATTTATAGTTCTTATGTTATCTGATTCTATTACTACTTGATGAATGGTAGTATGGTACTGTGGAGTCAGAGGATCTAGGTTCAGAGTCTACTTCTGACATGTATTACCTGAATGACTAAGTCATTTGGCCCTCAATTTTCTCAATTTCAAATGAGGTGACTCAATGTTCTCTTCAGTTTTTTCCGTCTCTAAATTTATAACTTTATTTATAAATTTATAATGATGAAAGTAGTATTATGTTCTCCATTGTTTTAAATTTTGGGGTAGAGTGGTACAAAAAATTTAAGTCATTTTAATATATGAGTTTGTGATTCCAAATATTTAAGCTTAATCTCATTCTAAAAATGACTATCACCATACCTATTAATTCATTAGACCAGTATTCATGCATGAATTAGATTTAAGTTGAAAGGGACTTTTAGGGTCATTTAGTCAAACATCCTTATTTTACATATAAGGAAACTAATTTCCATGAAGCTGAATTGATTTGTGTAATGTAAAGTAGGTAATACATGGAAGAACAAGGACTTGAACCTAAGGACCTTCTGACTCCTTGTGCAGTGTTGTTCCCATTCTAACAATCTACTTATTATTATGCTCTTAGTCTTGATAATCTTAGTCTATGTGGAATATATGTCTATATGTGGACACAGACTTTATGAATTGCCTGGCCTGTTAAGAAAATTATTTTCTTACTAGTGTCAACATTAAAGAAATATCATTCTATCAACTGAGATAATAAAGTACTATACTATTTAAGTAACATGAATATCTCTCATATTCATGGAAAAAAACACAAAATATAACATTCGTGGTTACCTTGTTTTAAAATTATTTTTTTCTGGAGGGTGGATGGCAGGGCAATTGGGATTGAGTGACTTGGCCAAGGTCACATAGCTAGTAAATGTTAAGTGTCTGAAGCTAGATTTGAACTCAGGCCCTCCTGACTCCAGAGCTGGTGCTCCATTCACTGTGTCACCTAGCTGCCCCATTAAATTATTTTAAAGGGACTTAAAGAGGGTATTTTTAGGGTTAGCTTCAGGGATTGACCTCCAAATGAGCAGAGTAGGTCATTTATTCTTTTTTATTTCTACAAGCATTTTTTGTTCTTTGTTGTTTAGTCATTTTAGCTATGTTTGACTGTTTGGGACCCCATTTGGGATTTTCTTGGCAAAGACATTAAGGTAGTTTGCCATTTCCTTCTCCAGTTTATTTTAAAGATGAGGAAGCTGAGGCAAACAGGTCAAGGGTCACATAGCTAGTAGGTTTCTGAGGCCAGATTTGAACTCAGGCAGATGAGTCTTTATGACTTGAAGTCCAGCACTCTATCCACAGTGTCCTTCTACAAGTATTTGACTTCATTAAATTCATTACAAAGGCCTCTAGAGTCTCAAACACATCATGTTTCATGTCTTTCAGGGAGAAAAAAAATCAGGAAAAATATCAGTTATTTATTTGACACTATTTAGGCTCAATCATTTGTTTTTAAGTTGCCTTAACTGACAAGAGACCTTGGCAAAATATATGTATATATATTTGAGTGGAATATTCTGAAATGGTTATATCAAAGTGGTGTTGAAATCTTTATCTCACTGTACATCAGGGTTATTGATCTAGTAGGAGATACCTGAGTGCTAATATCATTTCTGACTCTCTTGCCTTCATCTTCAATTTCCTAGGACTGGCCCTGTTTTAAAATCAGGTCAGAACCATGGCCAGAGATTTTCACACCACAAAGAGGCTTGGCTAACTCAGTGCTCTTTCAAAAAACAACAACAGAAGGGCTATGGTTGTGCTAAACTGTGCAGACAATGCAGTGATTGAAGTAGAAAATCATTGCTACAAGAAGGTCTGTTACTGGTGGAGGTAGATTTTATTAAGCTAGTTTACTTTTATCCTGTTTGGTTATTTATTATTTCTGAAGATAAAATAGAGCCAGAGTATCCCTACAAGAAATTTCGAATATCTCAATATATCTTCACCAACATTTTGTTAGAGAAACAGCCATAGAAGAATATGGATGTTGGCACATCCAAGCCCCAAGCAGTAGCAATACGTTCCATGATCCCTCCTGCACAACAGTAGGCATCTGTGTTCTAAGAAGGCTGAGTCTTTGATGAGAAGGCCTATCAGAGACAACTTCAATTGCTTTCTGTACATGGCGCTTGTTCTCAGAGATGACTACATATCCTGTGGCTGGGGCTGCTAGGTGGCAAAGTGAATAGCATACTAGACCTAGAGTCAGGAGGGCCTGAGTTCAAATCTGGCCTCAGACTCTTAACACTTACTAGCCATGTGACCTTGGGCAAGTCATTTAACTCCAATTGCCCTACCTTCTGCCCTCCAAAAAAGAAAAAAACAAAACAAAAACATATTCTGTGGCTATACCTTGAGAGGTCAGATGTGTCATGTTTATATGATCTAGAATTATTTCTAGTAGCATAACATAACAATAGAAGAAAGTTTAAAGTCAACACACAACTGTGCTAAATGGTAAAATTTAACATGTTAGCAGGAATGACCAGTGAAAAAAGCACCCTGGTAGACTTAAAGACAGCATTCCCAAAATCTCCTGCTATATCAGGAGATCCCAGTTCAAAGGAAGGGTAAACTCTGATTTCTTTCTAAAGCACTTTTCAAAGTATATACCCAGATTTGTACTTCAACCTGAGATGTATGAAAGGAAGAACACTGAGGAAACTTCCAATGATACACTTGTTTTATACAATGTTTGACTTCCTCTCTGAGATGGATAAAGACAGGCTGAGCTATAAATACATCTCTGGTCTCTCTGATAATGGATAAAATAAAATTACCTATAGGATTTCTGTTTTCTATAGAATGCTTCTAGTCTAAATTAGAAGGGAATTTGGAAGGTTCCTGGGCCCAATAAAATATACAACACAAGCATAAATGTTCAGAGGATTACTTAGAGCTCTAAACAACTATGCTAATGGAAAACACACTATGGTGAATTCTAACAATTTGGAAACACTTTGAGAATGCTACCAGTGACAAAAATCTGTGTTTGTTAATTAAAAAGCAACCTACCATGGGTTTAGAGAAATTTATCACTGAAGAATGGCCACAACAATATGATTGTTATCATGATTTTTGCCACAACAACTCATGAAACCATATACTGAGGTATGATAAGAATGTGATCAGCATGGAGAGTAATAACAATTACTCATACTAATGAAATTATAGATGTTTTAGGTACTTAAGGAAATGATAAGAAAATAGTTGAAAAAAAATGATGTCAGAAAGGAAGCAATTATGAGGAAATAGGACTGGAAAATAAATCAATAGAAATTTATTGAGCACTTACTATGTGTCAGACATTGAGCTAAGCCCTGGAGATACCAAAAGAAGCATAAACCTTCCCTCAAGGAGTTTGCAGTCTAATTGAGGAAACAACATGCAAATATGTACACACACACACACACACACACACACACACATACACACACACATATATGTCTATATACAAAGCAAGTTGTATATAAGATAAATAATATATAATTTAGAGGAAAGGCATTAATACTAAGAGGGCTTATGGAAGAATTTCTGTAGCAGGTAGGATTTTAGTTGGGAGGTCACTAGTCAAAGCAGAGGAAGAGGAACATTCTAGAAATGGAACATAGAGAAAATATCTATCCCTCCTCTATCTACAACATGAATTAGACTGAGTTATATCCTATTTCTTTAAGGCCTTGCTTTCAAGTTATTATCCATTTTTTTCAAATATACTAAAATCTCAACTGTTGTCTATACTTGATGCCTTGTAATTGGTTATATTGCCCTCTACCTCACCTCCGTGGTATTTGTATTTCAATGGGGGACTAGCATGATGATAATCTAGAGGAGATCTTGTGTGGGGCAGGTCTTCCAATTCTTTCCCCCTTCCCACACAACATCTAAGTGACTATTTGTTTCACATATACATATATAAGATATGCCTTTCCCTTGACCTCTCCAATTCTTAAATATATTAGCTAAAATGACATTTTCTCAAAAACATGAATGGGCTTTGTAATTGCCCCAGTCCAAGTATCTTTTTTTTTTTCATATCTTTATACTAGAGGTATTTGCAAACTGAGCCAACTATGGTAAACCTTTCATGCATAAAACATCTTGCAGTGGGACTTCGATGTTATTATCAAAAAAAGGGGTCCATTCAATTTAATTCAGTTCAATGTCAACTAATTAGGGACCAACAACATTCCAAGGATTTTAGGGAATAGACCGAGTAACAATATGTACCATGGTCATATTCAGAAGATAAGTCCTAGTATTGCTCGCTTGTATCAGAGGTTTCAGAGAGAAATACTATGACCTCACTTATAAGAGGTAAAATCAAATCATGGGTTTCAGACAAAAGAATTCTAACTACTTGGTAGGCAATAGGGAGCCGCTGAAATTTTGAAGTCAGGTTGTCACATAACCACATATATGCATAAGGATTATCCATTCATGCAAAAAGAACTAATTGTTCATGCCATCTGCAAAATCATGCAGTGAATTCACAAATTGGCAGTTTCTTTGTACTTTTGTACTTTGTACTTTGTACTTTGACTACTAATTTGAAAAGAATTTTCACTAGAAAGGCTTATATAAGTATGAAGATAGGTATCTGCTGCGATATGCAAGTAAATATTAAAATCAAACATACTTATGAAATCCCAACACATTAATTTTAGTTTTATTCTTATTTTGACCTGTTGTTTTCATATTACTTTCATTTCTCTTCCCTTCCTCTACCATTACAACAAATATTTGAAAAGGAAGAGGAAGAGTTATCTCAATGAGATAGAACAGTATCAACAATATCTGACCATATATTCAGTATTTGAGTGATTGAAGGTCCATTCACTGAATAGGACTCTTTAAGAAGTAAGTCAAGGGATGATCCCTTTAATTAGAAAAAAAGGGAAAAAATCAAGCTGGGAGGGGAAGACCCTCAGGGTTGCTAATCTGAAAAGAAACAATTACTATTGACATTCACTCTAAACCAGGAGGACCCAAAATACAGCCATTAAGTGGAGTTTGGACAGGGACCTATTGTGATCTAACCTACAAACTTCAGAGAGAAAGAAAAAGGAAGAAAAGAAAAGAAAGAAAGAAAGGGAGGAAGGGAGGGAGAGAGGGAAAGAAGGGAGGGGAGGAGGGAGGGAGGAAAGGAAGGAAGAAAGGAAGGAAGAAAGGAAGGAAGGAAGGAAGGAAGGAAGGAAGGAAGGAAGGAAGGAAGGAATCTAGCCAGTAAACCCCAAGTTAAATAGGCAAAAAGACAAAAGAATCAGTGTATTCAGGGACACTGAGACTGGCCCAATGGGAGCTGAGAGAGTAGAGGCTCATTGAATTTAGAGCTACAAAACATCGATGTTACCCTACCTCCTCAATGAAGGAAAGGCATTGAAATTTCTCTAATCTCCCTACCTAACATTCATCATCATCATCATCATCATCATCATCATCATCATCATCATCATCATCATCATTTACCAATGGATACTGATAGTTTTTCTTTAAGGCAAACATTTAAAATGACAGGATTGTCCTTAAAAAAAGAACAGAATTGAAAACAGGAGTACAATCAATACATCTTAGCCATTATTATTCTGTTGTGAGCCTGAATTACTTTCTTCATTGTGACCACTCAGACATCCACATATAGATAAGTAAAATTTACACTACAAACACATTTGTGTCTGATATGTTCTTCAAAAATAGCTGACTGAGAAATAAACAAAAATTTGACCATGGTTTCAGAAAAGGAATAACCACAAGCCAGACAAATACACATTCTTGACAAGAATTAACTTTCTACAGAATCTATAAAACTGCAACATATTTACATACATACATTCGTATATGCATACACACATGTATGTGTATGCATGCATATATGTGTGTGTATGTGTATGTATATGTGTGTGTATGTGTACGTGTGTGTAATCCAGTGTTTTTCCTCTCCCTCGTTTTCCTTTTATTAATGATAGCTATAGGCAAGGTTTGTTTTTCCCTCACATATTTGATTGACTTGTGCCTCATAACAAGTTTAGATTCTTTAAGGGAATGTTAGCAGAGGAGTTTGAAAAAAAATCATTAACTAGGATCTGCCAAAGGGAGGTGCTGGGTAAAATGCTGTTTCAGGAACTTCTTCCCTTTAATTAAAGTTTTAAATATAGCATAAGGTCTTGAAATCTCAAAACTACCAGTCTAAGATGAAAAACTCTGCTGACTTCTAGCAATCTTGATGAAATTCTTTAATGTCTTTCTTCTATGTTTCCCCACCCCTCTGGCTTTCTTACAAGTTTTCCCATATGGATTTCCTCAGTGGTTAAAAACTGTAATTGCTGGAGATCAATACTCAGAAACATCTGTGGCTCTGACTGGTATGTAAGATTTTCCCCTTTGTGCCCAAAAAAATTAAAATGAAACAGAGGAAATATTTTGTACTAAGTTTTCTATTGATCTATGCTGATGTGCTAGTAAAATAGATATAAAGATATTAAATATAGGCTGATTTGCCCATCATACATTTGCAAGGGAAATATGCATTAATTACATCTTTTTTCACTTGTTTCTAAGGGAACATACTTATTGAATAAATAGTTCTGAAATAATATTTTATATTTTAATTATACTAATTATAATTTAATATATCATATTAAAATAATTTCCATCTTAATCAGAAAATTTCACACTGCTATAAATTTAGGGAGGGTAAAATGAACAATTCTACAAAAGCAATTGCTTCTAATTTTTTGTTGCCATTAATACTAATTACTAAAGCTTCTTTGGCTCCAAAATGCAACCCAGTTTTCTCACTTTCAGCTCATCTTCTTTTCTCCAAATATTCTTTTGCCTTCTCCTTCCAAACATGACAAGTCATTTTTTTAACCCATACCATCCCATAGCAATTCTTCCCTAGCTCTACTTAGTTGATTCATACCAACCCACTTTAGCATTCCTTTTCCAAGCATTGAGGCTTAATGTACAAATCTCTAATGGGACAACTTTGGATCCTACCTTATTTGCCCCACCCCCCCTTCTCTCTCTTTCTCTCTTTCTCCCTCTGAAGGACTGAGAAAGATCTGGTTTTTTTGCATGGTATTTAAGCATAAATGCATGGAAGCTCACCAAAAATGTCTACAATAATCTTTGAATGTAAAGGGATTGTGGATCATAAACTTGTTATTATCTTGTTCTCCCTCCTAATTCCACCTTTGCAAGTATATAACCTAAGCATGATTCAATAAAAAATCAATCTGCATCCATCAACATATTTACTGCATTATCCACAACTCCAATTTAAAGATTAAGTTAAATTAATTTGTTGAGTGATGATTAGAGATATTTTTTTTAGTTAAGTGGATAGAATGAAATATTTGCATCCAAGAACATCTAAATTCAAATCTTAAGTTTAGTACTTGCTAGCCATGTGACCATGGACAAGATTTTAAATCATTATTCTTTAATATATTTTCTTTCTAAATTGCCCAAATTTCTACTATCTAGTTACTAATATCCACTATTAAAAACATTTAAAAATGATAAAAAGGAGACATAGTAAGTAAAATTACTCAGTATATTAAATAATGTTCATATATGTCGTTTTGTTCCTATAGACCCACCTTTTCTGAGAGTTACTTAACCTTTTAGCATCAGTTTATGCTTCCCTGAAATATGAACAATGCCTCCTAGCTATTTATGAAGGAGTTATATTAAAAAGTGCCACTTCTCTACATTAGCACAAAAAAATAATCAGATTTTGGAAAAAGTAGTCACAATTGGTTTTGAGATTGTGTTAAATAATAGAAATTTCTGATGTCAGTAGGATTGAACCTTGTTTGTTCCAAACTAATGTTCCTCTTAATAACATGCTCCAACTCCCTTTGGGTCTTCAGGTTTTGTTTTTGGTTTTTTTTGTTTTGTTTTCTTTTGTTTTTCCTGGAAGGAAAAGCAGTGAATTTCATTCTTCTTTTCCTCTATCTGCTTACTTTTACTTTTGGAAGTTAGTGTGAAATTATTTCAAGGGTCAAGAAAGATAAAACAAGCATTACATTCTTAATTTATGCAAGTCACTTTGCACTGATTTATGGATTTGTTCTTAGTTATGCATTTCCCCAAAAGTCGATATAATTAGAAGTCCCCATTAAATATATCTCCACTTGAACAAAGTTGTCATTTTCTTCAGTAGGGATCATCCATGCTAATTCCTTATTCCTGTTGTCAAAAGTTACTAAAAAAATTGCCATTGCCATCTGAAATGAGATAGTGAAACAATCATATTTAAATTCATGCTATTTTTTTCCAGATTTTATTTGAAAAGTCTAATTTTATAAAGCTATAATGTACTATGGTTTATAGAACAGGAACTAGGTCTGAATGATTTTCTTGTCAAACAATGAACTAATATTTAGAAATATATTTATTAAATAGTGATTAATTTCTCCAGTTGTCAGTCATTCAGTTGGTTTCTGATTCTTCCATGCTATTCCACCTATCCATGACTTTATTTTTTCTTTTGGTTAGTACCAGTTGTTTCTAACAATAATAACTTTATAATGCAAAGGATATACAAAGCCAACAGCACATTAAAATGTACTAAGACATATAGAATGCTCTGAATTTTAAAAGCTGGAAATGCCATACCAAATTCTCATTTTGCCTTTAAATATACTTGTCAGCATTTTTCAACATTTTTGCTTAATTTTATAAAGTACCTTTAAAACTTGAATGATATCACATTAAATATATAAATTAATGTTGAAAGTGTATCATCTATCCTTATTTTTGTTTACATCATCCTATATTTGAACATACTGCAAAACTGGCATTGTGATACAAATACTGACATTTTGAACTCTTTTCTGTGAATAACAATGCAATAATATCTCAAAAGTGGTAGATATGAATATTCAGTTTGGTATCTTATTATGGTGAGAAAAATTTAAATATTTCCCACAAAAATTTTTGTATGGTTCTTTAGTAGATATTCGAATGTTATAAGTACATGTCTACTTGGTAAAAAGTTTAGGTCATAAAGCTGCTTCTCCATTCAATTCTCTATTTCTATTAATTCCAA
>CM053586.1:100415486-100442329 GCA_028646515.1 Pseudochirops corinnae
CAGACACATCATACATATGATGATCAACCTTGATAAACTGGACTATCCTCAACAACGCATAGCTAAAAGACAACTCTACAATCCTCAGAATGGAAGGAGAAATCTAAACTCAGAGAAAGATATAGAAAGACCACAGTTTAAACGGAGACTGAAGCATAACATGCTATCGTTCTTTTTCTTTTTCCTTTTCATGTTTGGTTTTGCTTTTTTTTTTTTCCCAGTGATCACTCATAGGTTACAACCCTTCTATATAACCAAACTATTGTACAATGTGAACATATTTGCTGATCCTATACATGATTGCATGCCACCATGGGGGTGGGGGGAAGAGAGGGGAGAAAATCTGAAACTCAAGTGATTGTGGAACTGAATCCTGTAAACTAAAAGTAAGTAAAAAAGTCATCCAAAAAAAAAAGAGGTGATTGGGGGACTCTTTCAATTTCTATTTTACTATTTGGATCTCAGACATTAGGGCAATTTTACTTTATAATTTCTTGAAATACAATATCTCTGCCCTTTCTTTGTCATCACTTTCAGGTAGTCCAATAATTTTTAAATTAACTCCCCTCAATATATTTTCCAGGTTAGTTTTTATGAGATATTTTATATTTTCTCTTTTTTCATTGTTCTGACATTTTTATTGTTTCTTGATCTCTCATACAGTCATAAGCTTCCACTTGCCCTATATAATTTTTAAGTGATTATTTTCTTTATGTAATTTTGGACTTTCTTTTCCATTTATTTAATTGTTTTTAAGCTGTTATTTTTTTCAGTAATTGTTGTATTTCTTTTATCAAGTTATTAATTCACTTTTTATAATTCTCTTCTGTATCTCTTATTTATTTTCGTAATTTTTCTTCTGCCACTTTTAACTGTTTTCTTACCTCTTCTAGGAATTCTTGCTTGCCTTGGATTCAATTAGCATTGTTTTTGAGGCTCTGTAGGTGTTTTCACATTGTTGTCTTCTTCTGAGATTGTGTCTTGGTCTTCCCTGCCAACAAATTAGTTTTTTATGTTCAAGTTATTTATTTTGTTGTTGTTTTCTCATTTATTCCAGCCCATTTCCTGATTTTGAACTTAGTGTCAAAGTTGGAATTTGGTAAACTAGGTGTGAGGAAAGATTTTCTCATTTTTCAGGCTTTTTGTGCTGCTGTTTTCAGATATAATTCTGGTAGTCTGCAAGGTTTAAGAACTTCCAAGGTGGTATGATACCAGGAGAGGTGTAATCATTACTCTTTTGCTCTCAATCCTGGTTTTTACCCAGAAAAAGTCCCTTCTCCCCTACAGTTGAAACACTAAGTGTCCTTTTGTTCCCTTGTAACCAAGCATAAGCATTCCTCTCTGCTATGAAACTGACTCAGTACTATGGGTGAGCAGTAGAGTTGATAATCAATGCCAGTTGCTTCCAGTGCCAACAGAGTCAATCCCTTGTAATCTCATTTTCACAAATTTCCCAACCACCCTCTTGGCAAAGAGCTCCTAATGGTGCTGCTGCCACTGTTCCAGTTGCCTTCAAAGCCCTTAACTGCTGCTGCCACCAAGTGTGATCAGGACCAACCTCATCTTTAAAATCACAGACTTCTCATCCTGGCCTCGTAAGTTGTAGTAGGCTTGAAAATATGTCTTACCCTTGTCATTTATTGGTTCTGCCATTTCAGAATTTGATGTTAAGTATTATTTTAAAGTTGTTTAGAGTGGACCAATGTTAAGAAAGTTTGATTGCATTGCTGCCTTTAATCTATCTTGTGTATTTTGACAAAATTTCAAATAAAACTTTACCTCATTTCATCATACCATATTTCAAAGAAAGAGACTCAAGCTTACTACCTTTCAAAGGGAGAAAAATATCTATTTACTTGTGATATCTGTCAGTAACTTATATTAATGTATTCTCTATTATATTATTATCATGACAGAGTTGAATGCAAATCCCAGAGTGATAAATTACCAACTGAACAATTTTTTAGTGATAAATAGTTTAGTTTCTGGGAAAAACTGGTTAAAAAGTTTTGAATTCCTCTCTGTCCTCTGATTTGGAGTATCTTCTTTATCCCTATACTTCCCAACAATTTAAAGAAATCTTTGTGTAACAAGATATTTCAGGCTAATAGTATCCACCTTAAAATGACACTAGAATATCACTAGCTTTGCATATCAAAAGGAAAAAAAATTCTCAAAGCATCTACTTTAAAACAGAATTTAATAATATGCTTGTCATCACAGCAGGAAAGAGGGGAAAAAATAACAAAACACTTAAGCAACCATAGAAAGAAGTCATTTATTTAAACATTTGTCTCCTCAGACATACAGGAAATGAAATGCAAACAAAACAGCTAAATATAGTTGCTTAATCTACACCCTAGAAATCAATACATCCAAAAGGAAAATGTTAATACTGGTAAAGTGAATAGAAATAGGAAAGTCATCTGATGGACAAAAGAGAAAAAAAAAATATTCAAGCTTACAACTCCCTTCAAAAGATAGGCCACAAAATATGTCTGAGATACATTTGCATAAAATACATGTAGTATAGAAGGGCTTAATTCACTTACCTTTGAAATAAAGTTATTTCTAATCTTCCCCATTACAAACCTCACCATTACTCTAATTTTCTGAAAATAAGAACTGGTTCTTACGTCCAGAACCTAAAAGAAATCAGGTAATAAATTTAGATGTAACTAATATGTTCTCCCTCATATTTCTGATATTTTCTCTAAATTTTTTTTTCACAGTGCTCATTGTTTGTATTTTCTATGTGTATATGCCTGTTCTTTTTACCTGATTGTTAAAGGAACAAGGAAAAATTGGAAGTAGGGTTACAGGATGTACTGATAAATATGGGCAGGACGGCCCACAGTGAACAATTTCCAAAGCCTTTCAAAACATATTATTTTTTTCTCATAAAATATACTTGATGTTTAAATTATTTTCTATGGGAAGAAAATGCACATCTAACTTTCCATTTTGAAAAGAAATGTAAACTAGACAAAATAACACAGGCCTCTTGTGAGTAGAATGCTATTTGTTTTTATTTAGTCCCAAGAAGGACTCTCTATAATAAGGTGCTGCTTTAATTTTCAAAAATATGTTTAATAATTCATAACTATCAAACAATAGAGCATACAAACATAATTTGAAAGAACAGATGTTAAGAATCAAAACACTATTCAAGGATCGCTAGCTGAAATACTAATGAGAGGGAAAAGGATTCGTTAAATAATAATAAACTTATCATGTATCTCTTCAACACCTGACTGACTGGGAAATGTTGGATTTTTAAGTAAAAAGTAACATTAAGTTTTTAAAAGGCAACTGGATTTAGAGGCAGAATATTTGGGATCATATTTTAACTGCTATATCCTAAACTGTGTAATCTTATGTAATTTTCTTAAACTGGACATCAGTTTCTATTTTTACATTCTCCAAGAGTTCCTTCTTCTTTGCTTTTCATCTCACGGTAACCAGATGCCTTCTACAATTATCTCTCTTTACCCTTTTCTCACATGAAGAGGTGACCCTTCTTGCCAAGGCTACTCTACATTCATAGGTGATCCCATCACAATCTGTCTTCTCCAAAAGATTGCTCCTTCAATATCCCTGTGTAATGGTAATGGTAATCTGAAGACCTTTCCTGACCCTTAATAGATCCAATATAATCACATGAAGCTTATGGTAGGAGAAGATGGTTAAGAGAATGGAGAAGGAAGAGTGGAGCAGAACCCAGAGGATGCTGGGAGTCAGAGTAGTTAGTGTGGAGGGAGCTAGAGGACACAGGGAAGAAGACAGGTAGGCTTGTGATTGTTTGTGGGAAGGTCCAATTAGAGGGATGACTTTGGGATGGCGTTGCCTTCTGCAGTATTATTGTGTATAGAATTCTTTGTTGCTATGATGGATTCAGTTTTCTGGTGTTGGGATTTGGCTTTCTGGTGTCTGAATAAATGTTTTGCTTCTGTCTTCTATAAGGGAGATCTGTTATATTTTTGTAATTCAGAACTATGCTACCATATTCATAGTCACTGTTAGTGCTGTGAATATTGCCTTGGTGATACACCCTGCTGTCTAACTTTCCTTTCATCTTTTCCTGTCTAGTGACAGTTTCCCTCCTGCCTATAAACATAACCATGTCTCTTCTATCAAAAAAAAAAAGAAGAAGCAAAACTCCTTGTTTGATCCAGCTATCACTGATAACTATTGCTCCTCTTCTTTCTTTTGTGGTTAAATTTCTTGAGAAGGCTATCTACAATAAGTACCTCCACGTCCTTTCCTCTCACTTATGTAATCTACAGCCTGGCTTTCAACTTCATCATTCAATCAATACTGTTTTCTCCAAAGTTAACAATCATCTATTACTTAGCAAAGCTAATGGCCTTTTTTCCCCTCAATCCTCATTATTTGGCAGCCTTTGACGTTATCAATAACCCTCTTCTAGATATACTTTTCTCTCTGGGTTTGTTGTGACACTACTTTCCTAGTTCTCCTACCTGCATGACTACTACTTGTCAGTCTCCTTTGCTGGATCTTTAGCTCAACATGTTCAAAATTGAACTCATTGTCTTGTCTCAAAATCCTTTGCCCCTCCAAACTTCCAAATAATATTGAGAGTGTTACCATTCTCTCAGTACTCCAGGCTTGGGATGTCATCCTCAACTTCTCTTCTCTCTGTCTCTCTCTGTCTCTATGTCTCTGCCTCTCTCTCTCTCTCTCTCTCTGTTTCTCTCTCAACCTTTGGTATCGAATCTGTTATCAAGGACTATCAGTTTTAGCTTTATAGAATCCTTTATATATGTCCCCTTCTCTCCAATAATACTGCCACCATCCTGGTATAGGCCTTCATCACCTGATGCTGGCTAATTGTTCTACCACAAGTTTTTCCAATCCAAGTTCCTCTACCACTCATTTGTCAAAATTAACTTCCTAATGCAGAGGTCTTCCTACATCACCCCCCCCCAACACACACACACACGCAAACACACACACACACACACACACACACACACACACACACACACTAAACTGCAATCACTCCCTAATACCTCGAGTATAAAATACAAAATCTTCTGGCGTTCAAAGCCCTTAAAAGTCTGGTCCCACCCTACCCTTCCAGTCTTTTTATACCTTATGTCTGCCAAATTCTCTTTAATTCAGGGACTTGACTTTTCCTCAAACAGCATATTCTATCTCCTGATTCAAGTCATCTTTATATCCTACATGACTAGAATGCTTTCTCTCCTCATATTTGCCTTCTAGCTCTTCTTGAGTCATTCATGTCACAGCTAAAATCCCATTTTCTACCTGAAACATGCTTTTATCCTTTTAATTTCAGTGCCTTCCCTCCAGACAATTGGTTTGTACATATATGTCTTCATGTTATGTCCCCCATTAGATTATGAGCTACTAAAACAGGCATTGTCTTTTACTACTATTTGAATCTCTAGATTCATACGTTCTTGGGACATAGACATTGACTCAAGAACTGCCATTTTATATGTAAAATTAAGGGGTTAGAGTAGACCGTATTATCTTTAAGATCTCTTTTAACTTGGAATGCATGATGTTCTGAATTCAAATCACGAGAGATGTGAGCTTAAATTTTGTGTTTAAGATTTAGTAGTTAGGGACAGAGACATGATGTTGGGATAAGAAAAGGGGCAGTTGATAGAAGGGAGGACAGATTGGAGAAGGGGCAGTCAGAAGCAAAACACTTGTGAAGAGGGACAGGGTGAAAGGAGAGAGAAAGAGAATAGAATAAATGAGGGAAGAAATAGGATGGAGAGAAAAACACTTAGCAATAATGAAAGGGAAAATTTTTTGAAGCAAGTCCCTCTGATAAAGGTCTCACTTCTCAAACATATAGAGGATTGATTCAAATTTATAAAAATAAAAAGAACCATTCCCCAAATGATAAGTGATCAAAAAGAGGAAATTTTCAGATGAAGTAATCAAAGCTATCTATTGCCAGATTTAAAAAGTGCTCTAACTCATTATTGACTGGAGAAATGCAAATTCTGAGGTACTATTTCATACCTACTAGATTGGCTAATAGGAAAGAAAAGGTAAATGACAAATGTTGGAGGGAATGTGGGAAAAAGGAAATATTAATGCATTATTGGTGGAGTTGTGAACTCATTAAATCATTCTGTAGAGCAATTTGGCAGTATGCCCAAGGGCTATAAAACCATAGATACTCTTTGGCCTAGAAATACCACTACTATGTCTGCATACCAAAAGAGATAAAAAAGGAAAAGAACCTATATGTAAAAATAGCAATAACAGGTTTTTTTTTTTTCTGGTGGCAAAGTTTGGAAATTGAGGGGATGCCCATCAATTGGGGAATGACTGACAATTGTAGTATGTGATTATGATGGAATACTATTGTGCTTTAAGAATGCTGATCATAAGAAATGCTCTCAGAAAAACCTGGAAAGACTTATATGAGCTGATGCAAAGTGAAATGTGTTGTGTACAATGTAACATCAATATCATAAGATGGTCTGCTGTGAATGATTTAGCTATTCTCATCAATAAAATAATAATCCAAGACAACTCTGAAAACTTATGATGAGAAATGTTATCCATCCCCAGAGACAGAATTGATGGTGTCTAAATATATATTGAAGCATACTTTTTTAAACTTTATTTCTAGTCTATGTTTTCTTTCACAATGTGACTACTATGTAAATGTTTTGCATGAAGACACACGTATAACCCTTATCATATTGCTTGTCTTATCAATGAGGGGTGTGAGGAAGGTGGAAGAAAGAGAATTTAGAACTCAAAGTTCTTAAAAGGAACATTAAAAATTGTGTACATAACTGCAGAAAAATAAAACACTGAATTACAGAGGAAAAAAAATTATCAAGGAAAACTATATTGATATTCTAGAACCAGAGTGTAAAATAGAAATTAAAAGAATTGATAGATCACTTCCTGAAAGAGATCCCCAAATGAAAACTCCCAAGAATATTATAGCCAAATTCCAGACCTCCCAGGTGAAAGAAAAAATACTGCAAATAGCTGAAGAGAGAGGGAGAGAGAGAGAGAGAGAGAGAGAGAGAGAGAGAGAGAGAGAGAGAGGAAGGAAAGAAGGAAGAAAGGAAGGAAGGAAGGAAAGAAGGAAGGAAGGAACAAAGGAAGGAAGGAAGGAAGGAAGGAAGGAAGGAAGGAAGGAAGGAAGGAAGGAAGGAAGGAAGGAAGGAAGGAAGACAAATATCATGGAGTCAGAGTCAGGATACCACAACATCTAGCAGTTTCTACACTAAAGGATTGAAGGTGTTGGAAGGTGATATTCCAGAGGGTAAAGGAGCTATGACCACAACCAAGAATCCCCTACCCAGCCACTCTGAGTATAATCCTTCAGAGAACAAAATGGTCATTCAATGAAATAGAACACTTTAAGCATTCCTGATGAAATTATCATAGTTAAACAGAAAATTTAAGATTCAGATACAAGACTAAAAGAAGCATAATAAGGTAAATCAAGAACAGAAGTCAAAAGAAATTCAATAAGGTTGAACTGTTTATATTGCTACATGGGAAAATGATACTTGCAACTCCTAAAAACTTTCTCATGGTTAAAGCAGTTAGGACTTTACCTAGACAGGAGGCAGCTGTGTGAGTTGAATATCATAGTGTGCTTATCGAAAAAAAAAATTAACTTAAAGGATGAGAAAAAAGAATGCACTGGGAGAAGATGAAATGGAGATATAGAATGGGGTAAATTATTTGATAAAGAAAAAGACAAAAAATATTTTTCAGTTAAGGGGAAGATGGGGAAAATGCAGGTGATAACTTGAACCTCAGTAGAATTGCCTCAAAGAGGGAATGATATAAACACTTAGCTGGGTATAGAAATCTATCCTAAAAATTCAGGAAAGTAGGAGAGGAAGGAGATTTTAAAAGTTGGGGCAAATAGAAGGGGTGGCATAATGGGGGAGATAAAATTCAGAAGCAAAACACTTTTGAAGATGAACAAAGAGAAAGGAAAGAGAGAGTCGGATAAACAAGGAAAAAATAGGATGTAGGGAAATATACAGTAATTATTAATGGAAGAATTATTTACAGGACTTTTTTTTTATAAAGACCTCATTTTTCAAATATATACAGAACTGAGTCAGATTTATAGAAATAAGATCAATTCCTCAACTGAATAATGATCAAAGGATATGAACAGGCAGTTTTCAAAGTAATTAAAGCTATCTAGAGTCATATGAAAAAATACTATAAGTCACTAATGTTTAGAAATATGTGAATTAAAACAACTCTGAGGTACCACCCAACACATCTCAGATTGACTAATATGATAGAAAAGGAAAATGACAAATTCGAAGGGGATTTAGAAAAATCAAGACACTTAATGCATTGTTGGTGAAGCTGTGTAGTAATTCAGCCATTCTGGAGAGCAATTTGAAACTATGTCCAAAAAGTTCTAAAACCACGTATGCACTTGGGCCAAGCAATATCACTACTAAATCTGTAATCCAAAGAGATTAAAAAAAAAAAAAGAAAAGAAAAAAGACAAATATACACAAAAAATCTATAGCAGCTCTTTTAGCAATGGCAAAGAATTGGAAATTGAGGGGATGTCTATCAATTGGGGAATAGCTTAAAAAGTCCTTGTATATGATTGTGATGGAATACTATTGTGATATAAGAAATGGTAAGCAGGATGCTCTCAGAAAAACTTGGAAAGACTTATATGAACTGATGAAAAGAGAAAGGAGCAGAACTAGAAGAACAATGTACTGTATCAGCAATGCAGCATTCACAATGCCTACAGTAACTATAAGTATGTTGATATAGTTATTAATCACAAAATGTAACAGGCTCTCTACATAAGAAATATGGCTAGAGAATTTATTTAAATACCAGAAAATTGAGTCCCCAAACCAGACAGTCAAAGCCAACATAGTAGTTATAAAGTTGGCACATGTAGTTAAAGTAGTAAACACCTACATTCTCAAGCCTTCCAAACAGGACAGGCTACCTCAGGCAAAAATCCTCCTCTCCTCACTCATGACAACTGCTCAGTGTCCAGGCAGCTTGCTCCCAGCAGCTCTGGCCCCCTGCAGTCCTAAGCAGGAATCCTTAGCAGAGATTCTGGCCAGCTGAAAGAAAAAGGAGTTTGGGCCACAACCATAGCCGCTGCCTCTGCAGTTGCTTCCACTCAGCACCACACGGAGACTAGTTTGGTTCTGGTGTTCTCTTGCTCCACCCCTTCTTGTTACATCAGCAAGTTTAAGGGCATGGAAGATCTTCAAATTCCAGTATCATTATGTGTACAAAGTAACAACAATATGGTATGATGTTCAACTGTTAATAACTTAGCTATTCTCAACCATACAATGATCTAAGACAATTCTGAAGGACTTAGGATAAAAACATGACATCCATCTCCAGAGTACAGGTGGGGGGGCGGGAGAGGCTCATGGATTCTGAATGCATATTGAAGTATACTTTGTCAATGTTTTCTTTCACAGTGTGACTTACATGGAAATGTGTTTTGTAAGACTGCACGTTTATGTCAAATTATTTGCTTTCTCAAAGAGGGAAGGGGGAAAGGAGAAAGAAATGGGAATACAAAATTTGAACAAAAGAATATTAAAATTATTTTACATGTAATTAGGGGGAAGTTCAGTTTAAAAAATATTGTGCATACTCTTTAATCTAGCAAAATCATTACTAGTTTTGTGCTCCAATGATATTAAAGAAAAGGAAAGGAACATATATGTACAAAAATATTTATAGCAACTCTTTTTGTGGTGGCAAAGAATGGAAAATTGAGGGGATGCTCATCAATTAGAGAATGGCTATGTCATATGACTGTGATTGAGTCATAGTGTGCTATAAAAATCATGGGACAGTGATTTCAGAAAAATATATGTCAAGACCCTCATGAACTAATGCAAAGTGAAGTGACAAGAACTCACATTAACAACAATGTTTTCATAGAAAGCCTTGCTTGCTCTGATCGATAGAGTGATACAAGATAATTGCAAAAGACTCATGATGAAAAATATGCTATCAAACTTCAGAAAGGGTATTGATGAACTCTGAGCACAAATTAAAGTTATAATTTTCTTGTTTTATTTTTTCTTAGTTTTGTGAAATGGCTAATATGGAAATATGCCTCAATGATTTCACATGTATAATTGATGTGTTATTTGCTTTCTCATTGGGGTGAAGAGGTATGGGTGAGAGAATCTAGAACTCAAAATTTAAAAAGAAAAGAATATTAAAAGTAAAATTTAAAAATTAATATTTTCATGTTATTTTTTCCTCATTGAATTTTAGTTTTCTCATCTATACAAAAGGAGACCATAAAACACATGTGACCAAAGTTGCTGTGAAGATTAAATGAAATAATATAGGACAAATAATTTGTAAACTTTAATGTACTATATTATTGTTGTGGTTGCTGGTAGCAGCAATAGCAGTAAAAGCAATAAATTGAAGAAATAACTTACAAGACTATATCATTGTGTGAAATTTAATGAGATAAAAACACAACAAGGATCAATGCAAAATATTAAATGAGAGTTCTAAAAGTCAACTTCATAAGTACATGTTGGAGGAGACATGGCCAAATAAAAATTTGTTTGAAAAAAAAATAAAATGACTGGGTTTTTTAGAGTACTACAAGCTCAGTATAAATAAGCAGTGTGATACAGAGGATAAAAACCTAATACAATACACCTACATTATGAAAGGATTAAGGATATGATAATACTGCTACTCTCATCCCTGGTTATACTACATTTTGCATATTGTGTCTAATTCTCAGCATCACAGTTCAGGAAGAATATTGGAAAGGTAGAACAGTTTCAGATGATGCAATCTGAATTCATGCCACAATGATCAGTTGAAGAAACCCAGGCTTTTTTGGCCAGATGAAGAGAAGACTAATATTGGAAAGAGAGATGGAGGTATAGTAGATAATAGAAAATTCAAACACAGGGAATGGTGATTAACTCTCCCAATATTTGGCCAAATTTATTTTTAACAGAACTAAAAATAATAAGCATTTGCAAAAAGGCAAAATCATGCTTACCAAAAACTTAATGGGCTACTTCAAGTTTCCCCATCATAAAATTTTCAAAAAAAAGTCTGTATGATTAATTTTTTCAGAGAGAATTTTTCTTTAGAAATAGGTACAATCAGATGGGCTATGTGAAGTTATTTCAAACTCTGATATTCTGGGATCTTTTGCTCTCTGAACCATCTTCAATGACCTTAATAAACTTCAGAATATATGTCTGGCTTATAAATCTCTAAATGTAGACATATTTTATTTCCATATCAGTCTCCAAAAATTTTATGTTTCATTTGGTTTCCAGGAAAATGAAATATTTAACTGAATATTTACTGAGACTACTCAATAAAATCCCTCCCCAATAAGGTAGGTGGAATAATCATACAATATTGATACTCCTTTGGTTAATTTACTAGAAAAGGAGAAACCATTTATCTTTGAGACTGGATCAATCCCATTATCAGCAGAGTCTGTAATAGTAAGTGATCCAGTGATATTACTTAGCATCCGCATATACTAGAATACTAAAATTGAACAATGCTCTCAATATTCCTGAGCTTAAGATAAAAGCACATTTTTTTTTTAGAAAATTCAAAAAACTTCCTGTGATTCTATATGGACAGCAATCATGGGATATAATAATACCATAAGACTCAAAAGGGGAGTTGATTCAAAGAATCATGGAGAAATGTGACAGGAATAATCAGATTGTAGCATGTGATCAATGATGATTTTAAAAAAAGACATGGCATAAAATATATGATCCACGTAATGTATGACTGGAAAATGTTGCACACTGATAATGTAGTGACAGTATGGTTCAATAGAGGGTTTGAGTCCTTCCCTGGGAAGAGTGGAATGATAAAACATTTAGGATATTTACTGTAAGACCCAATGGGTCCATGGACAAATTACAGGGGGTGGGGCTATAAATACACTTATACAAGAAAAAACATTGCATCTTTATTTTCATTAGCTTCTAACTGAAATGTAACACTTTTTATTATTTTAAAAACATTATTCTGAAAAGATGGTCCATAGATTTCACTCACTGGATGGGTTCATCACATACACACACACACACACACACACACACACACACACACCAGTAAGGATCTCTGAATTTAAAAGAAGGCTCATATATATCAGATAGTTCTTCTGATGATTACTGATGAGAAAGTATGAAAAAAAAAGTATCTGCCATCTATATAATAGTTTAAGGTTAATAAAATATTTCACACATAAGAGCTCATTTAACCCTCCTGATACCCCAAGGAAGGTTCTAGTTTCTCCATTTTATAGATGAAAATGCTGAAGTTTAGAGAGCTGTCAGCCCCTAGAGGACAGACATTATTTCATTTTTTTCTTTTTGTATTTCTAGTGCTTAGCATAGTAACGTATTGTCTTACACATGGTAGACACAATACAAGTTTGACAAATGATTAAAATAAATCAAATTATTTCTCCTGGTTCAAAAAACTAAAAAGGAGTATGGACAGAATATCTGGAATAAAACCAGGTTCTTTATGGCTTCAAATTTGTGGTACAATGGAAAGAATGCTAGATAAACAAAGTCATAGTGTTAGTATTTCAACACAGGCTCATCCCTTCCTTATTGTCTATATCACTTTGGGAAAAACACCTTGCTTCTCTGGAATTCAGTTTTCTCATGGGCGATATTAACAAATTCATCCTGAATATCCCTAAAATTTATTACATCATTAAGTCTATGGTACCATAATATCTTACTATTTCCATATCATAATGCCAATCATAATGTGACTTCTATCACATGATGGTATATGATAATCATGGATATAAAGTGACATAAAAAAAAGAAAGTGATCTGTACCACTGGAGGGAGTAATCCCATTCATGATGGATTCATAAAAGCATTGATGGTTTGAGGTTATGGCATGGGAAATTTGGGAAGTTTGTGGAATTACCATAGTCTAAGTTTTGAGAAAAATTTTTTCTCATATGGACTTTAAAAAGAAACTTTTAAAGTTTATAATGGTATATAAAGTGATTTTATAATAACAATAATTATTATTGTTTTTTTAATATTATTTTTATTATCCAGAGCTGAAAGGAACCTCAGAACCTCCCCTCTTTATTCAAGTTTATATTCAAGAATGCTTGAAAGTCTCCTATTTCATTGAATGACCATGTTTTCCCCTGACACAAGAAAGTTAAGGAACTTGCCCAAGTTTACACAGACTGAAAAGTCTAGAACTAAGAATCAAACCTAATTCTTCTGACTATAAAATATTATTCTTCCAATTTTCTTGTACTATGCATATTAAAGAAACTCATAGTAACAATGAACATGAATAGCCATGAATTCACTGTAACTGACTCATCTTCTTGACAACTCTCAAAAATCATTGTTACACATTGATAGCAGAATCACAGAGATGCTCACCCTGCATCAACTGAATGATCAGGACATTAGCTATGAAGAAATTTAAATGCAGTTGGACAAAACCCTCTATTTCAATCAAACCCTATTGTTTTCCAAGAATCATGGCCTTTGACAAAATGTAGGTTGCTTCCTGTTCTGTTCCTTTATAATCCTTGGCATAAATCCCAAGAGAAATGGCATCTCATACTGGAAGCTTTTCATAACACTTCTTAATTTTAGGACCTTCTTTCTCCTAATTAGTTATCATTTATCCTTTATATAACTTCCTTTGTATATATTTGTTTGTATATTGTCTCTTTTGTTAGCTTGTAAACTGCTTGGGGGAAAAGACTATTTTTTGCCTCTTTTTGTATCCTCAGCACTTAGCACATTGTCTGCAACATAATAGGTACTTAATATGTATTGATTGATTAATTGATTGGCACAAGGAACACTTTAGATGGGGCAGGAAAATATCAATGTTAATGTTACTCCATCAATTTGTCATTTACTCTTGCTGGGTTCCCTAGGATTGAACCTGAGTGTTTTTCAGTTGTTTGTGGACTTTTTTTTTTTTGACAAAACACATATTCATTCCTTCCCTGTTTCAATAATGGCTATTTCACATATTTCAGCACCTATTTCATATAAGGTACTGTTATAAGCACAATGCTCTAAGTATAGAAAAATTAATAAAGTATAGGTTCTTCCCCCACATGACTTTATAATATAGTAGCATAACTGGATATAGTATAAAGTGTTGCCATCACTACTCCATCCTTCCTAAACTACTAAAGTGATATTACTTTTTTAAATTAAATTTTATGTTTATTTTAGTTTACATAATTCATTTCCACAAGGTATTGAGTTATACATTTTTCCCCATTTTTCCTCTACCCACCACCCTAAAACAGTGATCCCACTGTATACCCCCATCCCTCAATCTGCTCTCTCCTATATCTTCCTCCATTTCCCCTCCAACTTTCTGGTAGGGCAAGATGAATCTCCATACCCCAGATATGCCTGCATATCTTATTTCCCAGTTGAATGAATAATAATAATAATAATATTTTTTAAACATTTGATTTTAAAACTTTGAATTTCAGATTTTTTCCCTTCCTCCCTCGTCAACCACCCTTACTGGGAAGATAAGCAATTCAATATAGGTTATGCATATGTAGTTACACAAAACATTTCCATAGAGGATATATTGTGAAAGACTGACTATATTTCCCTCCATCCTATCTCACCCCCCCACTTGTTCTATTCTCTACTTTGTCCCTGTCCCTTTACAAAATTGTGTGCTACTAATTAACTTGCCCCTAAAACTGTTCCTCCATCATTGCCCCTCTCATACCCTTCCCTCCTACTCTCCAGTAGACCAAAACACACAATTTAGTGTGCATGTCATTCCCTCCCTAAGCCAAATTCAATGAGAGTAAGGTTGACCCATTCTCTTTTGCCTTCATGTTCTTCCCCTCCATTGTAACAGTTATCACTTGCCTCTTCAATATGAGATAATTTGCCCCATTCTATCTCTCCCCATCTCCTCTCATTATATTCCTCTCTTACCTCTCAATCTCACCTTTTAAATATCATCCCTTCCTATTCAACTGATTCTGTGCCCTCTGTCTATGTGTACTTGTGTACATATATACACACACTCATATATGTAATCACACACACATAAATCCTCATATATAGACATATATATGTCTGTACACACACAAACACACACATATGTGTTTATATTACCTTCAACTATTCTCATACTGAGAAAAGTTTTATAAGTTACAATTATCATTTTTTCCATGTAGGCATGAAAATAGTTCAATTTTGATAAGTTACTTATGATTTCTTTTCCCTGTTTACCTTCTCATGCTTCTCTTGCTTCTTGTATTTGAATGTCACATTTTCTATTCAACTCTGATTTTTTCATCAAGAATGCTTCAAAGTCTCCTATTTCATTGAATGACCATATTTTACCCTGAAATCTTATACTCACTTTTTCTGGGTAGGTGATTCTTGGTTTTAATCCTAGCTCCTTTGATCTCCAGAATATCATATTCCAAGCCCTTCCATCCATTAATGTGAAAGCTGCTAGATTTTATGTTATCTTGATTGTGTTTCCACATTATTCAAATTGTTTCTTCTTGGCTGCTTGTACTATTTTCTTCTTGATCTGGGAACTCCAGAACCTGGCTATAACATTCTTAGGAGTTTTCTTTGTGGGATCTTTTTCAAGAGGTGATTGGTGAATTCATTCAACTTCTATTTTGCCCTCTGGTTCCAAAATATCAGGGAAATTTTCCTTGAGAATTTCTTGAAGGATGATTTCTAGGTTCTTTTTTTTTTTTATCATGGCTTTCAGGTAGTCCAATATTTTTAAAATTGTCTCTCCTGGATCTGTTTTCCAGGTCAGTGGTTTTTCCACAAAGATATTTCACATTGCCTTCTATTTTTTCATTTATTTAGATCCGTCTAGTAGTATCTTGATTTCTCATAAAGTCATTAGCTTCCATTTGCTCCAATCTAATTCTGAAGCAATTATTATCTTCAGTAAGCTTTTGAAATTCTTTTTCCATTTGCCAAATTTGGCTTTTTAAGGCATCCTTCTTCTTATTGGCTTTTTGGGCCTCTTTTGCCATTTGAGTTAGTCTATTTTTAAGGTATTATTTTCTTCAGTCAGGTTGTTGACTCTCTTTTCATGATTTTCTTGCATCATTCTCATTTCTCTTCCCAATTTTTCCTCTACTTCTCTTACTTGATTTTCAAAATCTTTCTTGAGTTTCTCCATGGCCTGTAACTAGTTCATATTTTTCTTGGAAGCTTTTGGTACAGGACTTTTGACTTCATTGTCTTCTTCCCATCCTATGCTTTGATCCTTCTTGTCCCCAAAAGAGGAATCTAAAGTTGGATGGCTTTGCTTGCTTTCCTTCCTTTGCTTGCTCACGTTGCCACTCAATTACTTGACTTTTGACCTGTTTGCCACAATAGAATTCTGCTTCCAGAAGGGAGAGCTTTCTCCCATATTGCTGAAGTTTTTGTAGCTGCCAGAGCTTTTAGGAGGGCACTGTCTCTACATCCCCCACCAGCTTTGGCTCACTGGTCACACACCTTAGGACCACCACTCATGACTGCAATGCAGATCAAGGTAGCTTAAAGCAACTGCAATTACCCTCTAAATCAGTGGTTCTCAACCTTCCTAATGCCACGACCCTTTAATACTTGTATGTGGGCATATCTACGTGCAGACGGACCTGCCTGGAAACAGATAGAGGAGTGGTGTCTCAGTTCCTAAGACCATCGGAAATATGTATTTTCCGATGGTTTTAGGTGACTCCATTTGACCCCCAAAGGGGTCGTGACCCATGGGTTGAGAATCACTGCTCTAAATGGTTGCTTGGCCTCCCTGTGATCTGCAGGTCCTTTTAGCTCTGAAGCAGCCACATGGAGATGGCTTCACAACTGATGTACCTCTGCCACTTCTAGCTCTAGGGGCCATGCCTCCACCTCCCCTCAGTTAAAACAGAGTTCTATACTGACTGTTTACTTTGTTTTTGGCATTTATTGGTTGACATTTCTGGCAACCACCACAGCTGTTGGTGATCTACCCTAAAGTGATATTATTGAAGCTCATTTGGCTCTTTCATAACTGCTCAATAAACTCACGTGGTTTTTCTGTTACCTCTAGGAAGAAATACAAACTCTTCAATTTGGTCATTAAAGCCCTTCTTAGCTTGGTTTGATCCTATATTTCCAGAATAATTATACATGTCTTCCCTTTCACACACAACATAGTCTAATCAAAGAGACTTTCTTGCCCATCTCCTTTTCCCGAACTATGGGTCTTTAACTTGGGTTTTCCTCATGTCTAAAATATAATATCTTTTCCCTACTGCCTCTTAAAAGCCCTAATTTCCTCCAAAGCCCAGTTCAAGTGTCAACTCTTATATGGAGGAGATTTTTTTCCCCTTATTCTTCCAGTGCTAATGCTAGTGAGTATATGTATGTGCACATATGTACATTTGTATGTATATATGCATGTATCCAAATCTGTTTCTATATGTGCAAACACAAAGATGGCATCCCAAAAGTCTTAGTGCAAATTTAAGCTTTAATAACTTTATAAGGATAAATGCTGAAATGGTACAAATATATACATATATATATATATATATATATATATATATATATATATATATATATATACACATATATATTTAAAAAGTGAAGGTTGTTTAAAATTTTAAATTAATGTTCCTAATTAAAATTAAACATCATCATTATTTTATATTATACTTTGATCTAGCCAATATTAAATCTTTGTAAAATTTTTTATCAGTTACTAGTCAGTACACGAAAGAATTGCCCTTATAGTCCTAGCTTTAAATCATTGCAAAAAAGTGTTGATGCAAACATGATATTTTTATGTGATGTCACAAGAAAATAAGTAATAGTGATAGTTCAGTTTACCAAGGTGGCCAAGCATGATGATTGCCCCTACCAATCCACAAGTCTGAAAAAAGTATCATCCAGAAGATATAATTATATGACTCCCCATTTAAAAAATAAATAAATTTATTATATAAAGCTTAAAATTGTACCAGACTTTAGGGTCTATAAATATTTGCACATACATATGCATACACATTAACCCATTATGCAATAATGTATATCCATATATATGTACATTATGCACACACATATAGGGGAATGTGTACACACAAAATCTTATACCTGATTTTATACTTGTAATTCAACTAGGCTAAACATAAGCTTTTTGCAGCAGAATTTTTTTCTTTTTATCTTTGCATCCTTCATACTTGGCACATAAAAGACAATATATTCTGATTTTTTTTTAAAGAGGAAAGCACTTTGTCAACGATTAGGCACTATACAAAGGTTATCACTTATTACATTACATCAAGGGTGGTTACAAGACTTGATCTTTTTGGAGATTTCAGATGTGGTTGTGGACAATACTAATTATTTTGGACAGGTCATAAGAAGATGATATTGCCTCTGAATACATTACCTGAGCAAGTAAATTAGTATAGCAAGACCTATATGTGAACCTGAAGGGGAAAACTTTGTGGAGCTGGTTCTGTCTGACAATGAGCATATAATTTTGCCTGATTTATGGTTCTGCTGATGCAAATAAAGAACTCTATAATGAGGCCTGGGATCTGAGAGAACTGGACATCTTGGGGGAGGAATAGGGAAAGGAGATGCCTGTATACTCTACATTGGGGGAGGAGGGGAGTTAAGGCTTAATGAACATAACATGCTTTGGCCAAGATTGGAGTAGAATCATTATTGTGACAAGTTGATTGCTGCAGCAAGGTGCTGGAGCTATGCAGAGCCAATAAGGCTTTTATGTGTGCTTGGTGTCACTACATTTCTTTGAATTTTGCTATTGGTGGCATGACTTTTAACTATAAATCTCTATGGTATATCAATCAATCTCAAGCATTTGTCAAACATCTGCTATATGTCATCATGGGGACAGGATGGCATATTAAATAGAGAACTGTTTTTGAAGACAATCAGATCTAGGCTCAAGTTCTACCTGTGGCACATACTGGCTGTGTGACTCTAGACAAGGCACTAAACTCACAGCATCCTAGGTAATTCTCTAAAACTAAGAGGTGCTAAGAATGTAGCAATTTGCATTGATAAGGGAAATTTCCTAATCTCAGACTACCTTATAATAATGAAATCATAAGTCCATTCCCTATACTCTCCCTATGTGCTAGCTACAGAGATCCCAAAACAAAAATGAAATAGCCCTTTCCTTGAGGAACTTAAATATATCTCCCATGATAATTACACACATAGCACACACAAGATAATTTTACATTGGTGGAGTGAGGGAGGTAGTAAGAAATGAGAGAATTAGCAAATAAAGGTGACATACAGAGGAAGCAAATGTATTTACTTTTGGAGAAAACTAGGGATTTTAAGAACGGAAGTTTAGAGGGAATCACCTTAAGGTCTTAAGGGACAGTCTGGGTCAATACACAGAAATGGGAGATGGGAAATATAATGCAATATGTGAAGAATAGCAAGAAAGGTAGTTTGGCTGAACCATAAAGTCTTTGAAGAGAAGTAACATGAACTAATACAGGAAAGGTAAGTTGGAACTCAATTTAGAAGAGTTCAAACACCCAAATCTAAATGTAACCCTTCTCTTGAATCTGTGATCCTAGATATAAAATTTATTTTACTGGTTTTATTTTGCTTTGACTCATACACTCATAGAACATTAGAGTTGATGGGAACTTAAAGGTCATAGATAAAGAGACAAAGGACAGAGAGACAGGGAGAGATAGAGGGAAAAAAAAAGAGAGAAAGAAAAAAATGTCAAGCTTAGGATTAGACAGAAGAGTATGTATAGATATAGATAGATGATAGAGATAGAGATATATACCAAACTAGTATAAAACATAACTACTGTTCTCTGCTTTTTAACGTGCAAAGAAGTATTTTATTTATCAGTACAGTTAAACTGTGGAAATACATTGTGATTGAGTATCACAATTGCTAAATATCCAGGTTTGTGATTTTAAATATTTGGAATTCTTTCATGGGAATTGGCCTACTCCCTGCATTGTTGTTTGGTAGAGTACTTTTGATTGGACCAATGATGATATTATGTTAAAGGGATGCAAAATACAGTTGAAGTAACATGGGGAATGGAAGAAAGAATAACGATGTTATATATTCTACCAGATACAGAGATCCATGCTAGCATTTCCATAGAAACAACAATTAATTGCAAGTAGGTAGCAGAGTAGCTAGAGCGTCTGTGGGAGAATAGCTAATTTGACCCTGGGCAAGTCACAGCCTCAATTTTCCTGTTTTCTCATTGGTAAAATGGGCAAAACAATAACACATCTCCCAGGGATGTTGTGAGGATCAAATGAGAAAATAATTGTAAGGCACTTAGCATAATACATGGTACATAGTGCTATATAAAGATTAGCTACTGATAGCTACTAATGGGATACTTTGACAGCCCTCTGTTGATGATGATGATGACCACCAGGAAATAGTGAGAGTTTGGATCTTTTCTGGGAAAGAAGGAATTACCAGAGAAAAAGTATTGATGGAATCCTAATAAAGCTGCCCCTGGCCCCAATATTCTAACTTCATTATAGGCCCAGCCCCACTAAACAGCAGACCCGCTTTATCTACCTAGATACCCCCATCTATGTCTTAACTTCTTCATATTTGCCTCACTGCTCCCTAGAACAACAGGTGTGTCTCTGAACTCTTAGTTCCCACAGATAGAGCAGGTGTGTCCACATGATGGGAACTGAGCTACTGCCTCTACCTAGTCACTGCCCCTGGATCCATTCCCATAGAAAGAGGAGTATTCTTCTGTTCAATCACAATCACATCAACCATCTAGCCCAAGACAGGAAAACAATAACCAACTATCTACCTTGACCAGACAGGACCACAACAGCAAGCAAATTGGAGGGCAACATGACCAGAACATTTGATCACAGAATCATAGACAGGACACCAACTTCATTACCTAATCCCTTAACAAACTCCTCCTGCCTTTTTAACATTAATCATATTCCTCTAGTCCAACAGTTCTTAGCCTGTGGGTCACGACCCCTTTGGGGGTCAAACAACCATTTCACAGGGGTCGCCTAAAACCATCGGAAAACACATATTTACGATGGTCTTATGAACCAAGACACCATTCCTCTATCTGTCTCCAGGTGTGTCAGTCCACATGCAGATATGGTAGGTGGATAGGCATGCCATGTGAGTATGGAACTTTACATGAGTAAGTATAGATATACATACAAGTATTAAAGGGTCACAGCATTAGGAAGGTTGAGAACCACTGCTCTAGTCTATGTAAAATTTGATTATGTAGTTGCATCTTTACCCTATAAAAATCTGTATTACTTTCTCTGCAGTTGCTGGTCCCTCTTGGAACTTAGCCTGCCCCAGGAGAGGCATCAATCTCAATAAATGACTATATACTTGGATTAGAGGTGTTCTGACTGAATTCTTTGAGATGGTTCCACCATAACAAATCATGAAACCGCAACAGTTTTTGGGTGGGCAGAGCCTCCACCACAACAGTTTTTGGCGTCCCTGGGTTTAAAACTCGACAGTATGAAGCATGTTGATGGGCAGATCTTCGAGTATGAGGTCAATTCTTTTATTATGTTCATTGGGTCATTGAGCAGTAATAGTATCAATCCCAGAACTCTAGATGATATGGAGAAGGGAAGTATTTAATAAGTGTCTAATATGGGCAAGACACTGTACTAAGTGCTTTGCAAATAATATCTTATTTGATTCTCACAGCAACTCTGTGAGATGATTGCTGCTGTTATCCCTATTTTATAGCAGTACCAACTGCATCAGACAAAGGTTAAGCAACTTACACAGGTTCACACACCTACAAAGTATATGAGATTAGATTTAAACTCAGGTCTTCCAAAATGCAGGTCCAGGAATTTATCCATTATGCCACGTAGCTACCAAGTAACATCACATAAAGAGAGATTACAGTCTACACCAACTCTGTGACAAGTCATGGACCTGTTCAAAGGGGCAACTTTCAGCACCAAATGAACAGAACATATCACAGATATGACAAAGGAGTAACAAAGCAGGCAGAGAAATATCAGCAGTTATTGGAGTGATTTGCAATGACACATTGAAATTAAAATGTCTTGAGGTTATAGTATTACAAGATTTGTAAATACTTTATAGCCAGTTTAGTAATAGAGATAGCACTGACCATACTATCAGGAGAGAGTTAAAGTCTCCAACTTTGTTAAGGATGTAGAAACTATTGTAAAGGTGTTTCATAATGTGTATGATGTGCAGCACATGGGCCATGGTAGACAGACTCAAATTTTCAGGCACACTGAGTTTGATGCACTTCTATTGATGCAGCTATGATTATCTGAGTGAAATACCCTAACTACTTCCTTACCCCAGCTGCTCACAGTCAGCAAAATCTATTTGGCAGATAGAAGAAGAGGATAGAAATGGGGAATGCATATAGGTGTAATAGAAAATATTCTTTCAAGTTTCTCAGATATAGGCCACTGAGATCAAATGACTGCCTTCACTAAATCACCTAGACGCTACTAAGAGAGAACAAGGCCGGTTTTAACAGAAAGAAGCAACTTTCTTGGAGGGTCAAAGGTACATGGTAGCCAAAGCCACAGAAACATCATGTATGAAGAGACCAGCTGGAGAGTTGGAGCTCTTTTTTTTTTTTAGAAGCAGCTAGGTGGCACAGTGGGTAGACTTTTATATAGACTTAAGTGGTTAATGTTATCAGATTCCCATGGTATCAGAAGACAAGGAAAACACAGGCTTCATCTGCTTAGAAAATTTCTATCAGTTTAATTACATGCCAATAGAAATATTACTGAAGAATGCCACTTTTTAGTAGCTGAAAGCTGGTTGGAGACATGAACTACTTTATAACTCTGTTGTATTTCATAGGCTTTAGAATAACTTTTTTTTTTCTTTTTGGAGGAGGGAAGGCAGGGCAATTGGGGTTAAGTGACTTGCCCAAGGTCACACAGCTAGTAAGTGTTAAGTGTCTGAGGCCTGATATGTACTCAGGTCCTCCTAACTCCAGGGCTAGTGCTGTATTCACTGGATCCCTTTTTAGCTGACCCTTTAGAACAACTTTTAATTGACTAATGAAAGTGATAGATAAGGTTAAAAAATCTAAAATTATAATTTAATATGTGCCTTTTTTGTAGGTTTTCTGTAATATTAATGGAATTTGCAGATCCCCTTGTATTGGCAAGCTAATAAGTACTTAGCACTTTGTTTCAAGTTAATCATATCAAGCCTCTGTTAAGAAACATAAAGTATGAACCCCTGTTGCTGTTGTAACAGGAAGGGATGTGGCAGGGAGGAACTAATACCATATATATTGTATTAGCACTAACTGGAGAATAAGAACTTCTTGGAGCAAGCCATGTGGAGGCTGAGGAGGAGAGGCCCAGGCTAGAGAAAGTGATTTTGATTTTGAGAGTGGAGCTTATGGTGATGAACTCCTTCTGAGAACCAGCCGGAACTTTGAGGAGAAAATGATTTTGAGAACAGAGCTTCTGGTAGTGGAGCTTCTTCAATGTGCCAGCCAAAACTTCTGCTGAGAGCTTCTGAGAACCATCCAGAGCTACTGAAGACTTCCAAGGGCCAGCATCTGCCAAAGACTTCCAAAGGCCAGCTGGAGCTGATGAGGACTTCTGAGCTGCGGAGAACTTCTGAGAATTAAACCAAAGTGGTCATGTGGTTTTAAGCAAAAGATAAGATTCATTTAGTAAGTCCTTCATTTAGTAAACCCTCAATTCAATCACAAAGTACAAAGGTTAAAGTTCTCTTTTAAACAAGGTGCATTCATTTAGTCAATCACAAAATCTACCCGAAGACCACACCCATCTTAATCTCTTCAATCAGAAAGTCTTCCTTCTTAAACAAAGTACATTCATTTAGTCAATCACAAAGGACAAAGGCCATCCAAACCTAGGTCACAATTAAGTTACAATGTATCAGTCACTACTAAGTACCCTCTTAAGGGGTAGTGGAAAGTCCAAAGGCCATAGGTCACAAGTAAGTTACAGTCTTGTCAGTCAGCATTAAACACCCAAGGAGAGGTCTTTTCATCCTGACTCGAGGCACATTCTCAGCTTCTATGGTTCCTCTTCCATGCTCCCAGATCCTGCCCGAATCTAACCAACTGCCACCTGGACTCAAAGGCAGACAGCTCCCAGGTCCTTGTCCAGCTCTCTATACAATTACTGTTCCATATTGAATCTCATAGTATCCAGTCCACCTCAAGTCCTTCACAATTTCTGTTCCTGGGAAGACAGAGCTTAACAAAGCCACAGACAGACTAAGTACTGACAGCACAGTCCTACTTCTTCTGGTAGCTCTGACTGGCCCTTGGAAGTCTTCAGTAGCTCTGGCTTGTTCTCAGAAGCTCTCAGCAGAAGTTTTGGCTGGCTTGCAGAAGAAACTCCACCACCAAAAGCTCTGTTCTCAAAATGAAAATCACTTTTTCCGGCTTCTGCTTCTCCTCCTCAGCTTCCACTCAGCTTGCTCCAAGAAGTTCTGACTCTCCAGCTTATGCTAATACCTTATATATGGTATTTGATCCTCCCTGCCACATCCCTTCCTATTACATCAGCAACAAAGGTTCATACTTTCTGTTTCTTAACGGAGCCTTGATACAATAAATTTGAAACTAAGTGCTAAGTGCCTGTTAGCTTGCCAATAGAGAGGATCTTCAAATTCTATTACCATCACAGGTTCTCTGAAAGTAAATGAGTTCTGCTATAACTTGACATAAGGATTCCTAAAGAAAATCACTACGCTATGCAAAATCATACAGTAAAAACCACAGGACTAGGGTAGGGGAGAGGTGATTGGGTTAGAGATATATCTCAAAAACTTAAATTAGTAGCACATCATATAAAACATAAAATGATAAGAACCTAATAAAACAATAACACAGTCTTATTGATTATAAATGGCTAAAAAATATTAGTAGTATGATAAATAGTTGTAAAACCCATCCTTTTGGGCACTCAGGCTTCCACAGACCTCAGGCTATTAGTAGGGGAGGAAGTATCCTCAGTAGGCTGAACTTCCAGGGTTAGGCATGGAAAGGGGAGGCATGGTTGTGGACCAGCCTTCCATCATCCACGAAGGAAGAAGCCATACTAATAAAAATGAAGACAGAGTTACAATGAAAAGAAAAAAAAGATATTGGCGAAATTCGAAAGAGCCAAATAACATGCTCCATATCAAGAAATATTTAGATAAGTCTTTATTTTTAAGGAAAATGTAATGTCATTATTAGAGAATGTATATATGTTTTTAATAAAAAATGTTTTAAGATTCTTAGATGTTGGAGTACTTTTTTAAACTATAAATGTTTATGCTACTAGGAGAGTTAATTGCCTCCAAGCTAATCTTCTTCCAAATGAATTTGAGTGGTTAATCAGAGTTCACTAAAATATTAGAATATAATCCTCTCTTTAGTGAACTGTAGTGGTGCCTTATCATATGAAGCAAATGTGACAGTGCTAATGGGATGTGTTAGAAACAATGAAACTGCAATCAAATATTAATAAGGTTTTATTTCAAGAGCATTATTCATGCTCATTTGGGCTCCTTTATGGGTACAAAAAGCTGCCAGATATTTCTCTTTTATAAAAGAGTTTTCATATGTGTGCTTTTTTGCACACAAAGTGGGGAGAATGAGCAGTTCCAGTATTAGTTCTACACTCCTATGTAATCTGGATGAATTATTTAAATGCTCTAATCTGACTCAAAGTATAGGAAAATGGGGGTACCCAGGTTAGAGGGGAGAAAGATACCTCAACTGAAATCTGCCTAAACTCATTCTTATTGAATTAGAGCTTGAATGTATAACATTAAACATACTAATTTAATCCATGGTCTTTATTTACATCCTAATGAGCTGAGGCAATAATTTTTGACTGCTTAACCACTAATGAAACAGTATACATGAGTTTTGAAAGTCTTAGTGGAATAATAAGTTCTAAAATTTTCAGTTTAAAAAACACAAGCAAATAATTAGATATCTCTTCCAATGCCCCATTCATGTGACCAATTACATTAGAGTTCATATCAGAGGTCATGAGAAAGAGTAGAAAGCAAAAAAAAAAAAATAGGGGAAAACACCTCACTTTAAAACAAAAGAAATAAGCTTACAATAGATTAAATAAAGCAATGAGTAAGAAGGATAGGAGAAAAGAAAATCAGCATGGTGAAATAAATAATTCAATTTAAGGTCATTAATGGGGGGCGGAGCCAAGATGGCGGCATAGCAGCAGCAACATATCGCAGCTCTCACATAGCCACCCCAAAATACCCATAAAATAGGACTCTAAACCAATCCTAGAACTCCAAAACGCACACAAGGATACTTCCCACTAAAGTCAGCTCGGCTACGAGGAACCATATCAGCACCGCGAACCGAAACCAACCTGGCCTGAAGCCGCGTCTGTGCCCCAGGGGCGACTGGGCAGGACGTGCAGAGAACCCTCTCAGGTGAGCAGATTAGCACCAGCTGTGAGTGGGGATTGTGAAAGGGGGAGATAAGCAGTCTGGCCGAAAGATCTCCAGAGTGGAAAAGTGAAAGGCAGAGGTTTTGCACCCCCCTCCACGTTGTAGCTTCCCGCCCGTGGCCTGCAGACAGCAGGGGGACTGAGCGATTGTTTTCAGGCCAGTGCTCTTGCGTTGAGCGGCCTGGATCTGGATCATCATCTTGGGCCTCGGTCTTGGAGTCTTCATTATCCAGTCAGCCGGAAGTCTACGGCAGCTGGGAGGACCCCAGTGATTTGGGACAGAGCTTTCCCTTCTGGAAGCAGA
>CM053586.1:100442829-100459589 GCA_028646515.1 Pseudochirops corinnae
TAATTGACCCTTGAAATAACAATTATATAAGAATACATAGGAATTCTAAGCCTTTAATTTTTATTATATTTATTTTATGAGATCCTAGGTTATTTAAAGTCTATGAGAATACATGTACATATATTTATGTCTGTAAACAAGCACATATCTATATATGTTGATTTTATTTCTAAACAATACATTGTTACTTGGTATACTCTAAGTCTATCTCCTTCAATTCATTTTTGTAGAAGCCTCTAAGAAATGAAAATACATGCCAAAACCTTAAAACACTGGCCCAGGATGAAACCTTTTATGACTCCTTGGGTTCCCTGTTAAAATAGTTTACCTTTACCTTTCCTGATTTCATGGATTCACAAAATTTCCCAAATAAATAATGAGGTACAGGGCAACTTTCTTTTATTTCACCCACCACCACCACCCCCCTCTTGATTCATCGGGCACCTTGTAAAGAGTTTTCTTCCTGAACAGAAAGTACTAGAGAAAATGACAGTGCATAATTCTACTGTTTCTTAGTATTTAAAACATTGGAATTTGGAGGTACATATTTTCTACAAAATGATACTTCTAAACTGAAAAAATAGTGTTATTCAGAAGCAAGAGGACTGACCACTTGACATTTTTTAAATCTAAGAATAAACTGATTGAAAAGGAAACAGAACAAACAAAATTCATATATTCTTATTCATTACCATGAAGCTAGACAGGCAATCCATTTTGAAAGATCAGAAAATCTTCATCTTTCCCACACTGTTAAGACAACCACATGATAAGGGATAATATTATTCCTGGAATAGATTCAGTCAGTCAGCAAGCATTTATTAAGGACTTACTACGTGCCAAACACTGTGTGAAATATGAAGATACAGAGAAAGGCAGAACCAGTTCTTATCCTCATGGAGCTTTTATTCTAATGGGGTACAACAAATAACTAGGTAGAAGATAAAAGAAGAGGAAAGTAAGTTAAGAGATGAAGGCAGTAGTAGCTAGTGGGGGCAAGGGATAAGGAAGAAAATTAAGAAAGGCCTTCTGCAGAGGGTGGGATTTGAACTGAACCCTAAAGGAAGCAGGGGACACTAAGAGGAAGAAATGAAGAACATAATATTGCAGGTTAAGCAGATTAATGTTATGTTATACTTAAATGATATAAAGAATGTAAAACACTTTGCAAACCTTAAAGCACCATATAAATGCTAGCTGCTATTAACATCATTATTATCATTAACATTACTGTCTAACAGTAACCAGGCATTCACTATAATGACTTCATTCCTTCGACCTCTTAATTCACTCCTGCTAAACTCAAGCAACATTTATAGAGCAATATAGGGGGGTGACAGTAAACATTTCACAACCATGTTAAACAATGTGTACATACACACTTTTAATTTAATCTGCATCATTAGCACTTTCTTAAACCCAGACTATCAACAGCAACAACAAAAAAGTCTGATTTGTAGCAATTGCTGTTTTCTGAATTAATAACGGATACACCAGAAATTTAACAGTGACTCTGGTTAGAGCTGGCACCAAACACACACCCCTAGTGTAAGAAGAAGGCAGCACAAAAACTTAGAATTGGTAAAGGGAGAATGATATGTGAGAAACCTGATCACAGAATAAATGGAGGGGAATAAAGTATAAGGCCAAAAAGGTAAGAAGAAGTCATATGTATTTATTAGAACTTAGACAAAATAGGTGCATAGTCATTATGATTCTCCCAAAATTGTAATTCTGGTTCCTAAATGTTACAAATAATCCCCAGAAAAGTGATCACAAGAAGGAAAAGGAAGAAAATAATTTATATATTTAAAGCAATTTGTTTTCTTTAATAATTCTCTTTACACAAAAGTATATTTAGTAAAATTTATTGAATGAACAAATAATATCTTTTCATACTTACTACAATTATAAAATGGGTCTTGTTAGGACTACTATAGCCACTTTACAGATGGGGAAATTAACATTCAAAGAGGTTTAATGACCTTATGAAGGTTCCTAAATAATGAATAATACAATCAGGATTTGAACCTAGGTCTTATGACTTAAAATCCTACATATTTGATGATACTCTACAAAATAAGTTTCATAAATTTAGCCATATATGAATCTTTCTTTTTTGGGGTTGGAGGGGGAAGGATTAACTTTTGTTAATTAATTTATTTTTAGTTTTCAACATTCATTTCCATAAGATTTTGAGTTCAAAATTTCCACTTATTTGTCTCCTCACTCACTAATGTGGCACACATTCTAATCATCACTTCTCCCAATCTGCCTTCCTTCCTGTCAACCCCAACCTTCTCTTATCCCTGACCCTTCTATTTTCCTGTAGGGCAAGATAGATTTTATACTCCATTGCCTGCATATGTTATTAACCAGTTGCATGTAAAAACAATTTTAACAATAATTTGTGAAAATTTGAGTTCCACATTCTCACCCTTCCTCTTTCCCACACACCCTCATTGAGAAGAGAAGCATTTCAATATAGTTTATACATGTGTAGTCATGCAAAACATTTCCATAACAGTCATGTTATGAAAGACTAACTATATTTCCCTCCATCCTATCCTGCCTCTCACTTCTTCTATTGCCACCTTTGATGCTGTCTCTCCTCAAAAGTGTTTGCTTCTGATTACCCCTTTCCCTAATCTGCCATCCTTTCTATCATATTCAGTTCTTCTATGCCCTTTCCCCCTCCCTTCCTGTAGGGTAAGATAGATTTCCATAGCCAATTGAGTGTGTATGTAATTCCCTTCTTAAGCCAAATCTGATGAGAATAAGGTTCACCCATTCTCTCTCACCTCCCCCTCTTCTCCATTGCAAAAGCTTTTCCTTACCTCTTTTATGTCAGATAATGTACACCATTCTGTCTCTTTCTTTCTTCTTCTCTAAGTACATTCCTCTCTCACCCCTTAATTATATTTTTAGATATCATACCTTCATATTCAACTCACGCTCTACCCTCTATATACATACATGTCTATATATGCCTCCTTTAGCATATATGTATATACATGCATGCATGTACATACACATACATATATACACATATATAATTCATAGGGGTGTGTGTGTGTGTGTGTGTGTGTGTGTGCATGTTGCAACTTATAAGACCTTTTCCAATATGCTGGAATACAGATATACTACCCTAACACTGGAACAAGTCTCATGCATTGCAATTGTCATCTTTCGATGCAGAAATGTAAACAGTGAGGAGGCAGAGGTAAGATGGTGGAAAGGAAGCAGTAACTTTCTAAGCTCCTTCCAGAATTCTGTTCCTAAACTTTAAAAAGTGAATTTGAAGGGATTTAAGAGTGACAGAACCCATTGGGAGATGGAGCATGGTGGATTCCCAGCCCAGGAAAGTGTCCACATAGGTCTGGACAGGGGAAATGCTGAGCACACAGGGGCTGCACCAGTGTAGATCTGAGAGCAGAATATAGTCAGGAGAGAAAGAGCCCCAGGCAGCAGACTCACCCTCCCCAAGGGTGATTTGCAGCAGTCTCACCACAAGACAGAGGATCATGGGAGCTGGGTAAGAGAAAACATAGGACCTGCAGCAGGGTCAGAAGCTTCTCCTGGGGCTACCAGCCCACAACCTGGATGTTTAAAAATTATAAACCTGAACTTTCAGAAGTCAAGATGGCAGAATAGAACCTAGTTGCTCTGATCCTCTGCTCCCTGACCCAGAAAACCCAGAGATAAATGTCCCACCCAGAGTAAAATCCTGAATTAGTGGAAACAGCCACAGGCTTGGAAATCACTGAGGAAGGGGGAAGTGAGGAAGTAAACATTCAAAGCCCAGAAGGGTGGCGCCAGGAAGCACTAACAACACAAGCCCAGGTGTGCTTCAGCACCACCTGGGGAATCAGCAGACATGAGCCCTGTCTGTCACCAGCAACTGAGCCTGCCTGAGCTGTAGCCCAGAGACACAGAGGTGGAAACCTGAAGTGCACAGGCCACCCCTCCCTGATAGGTTACTCTGAGAGCCTAAGGGTAAATCAGGCGAAACAATGAGAGTCCTGGCATTGTCCTCAGTCTAGACACTCAGAAGCCACAGCTCACAAAGTTAACATGAAACCCCTTCTGCCCAGCCTCAGAAGCTCAATACTTCTGCACCCCAGAAGCAGATATCCACTCTAAAAATACAGGACATAGGCAATCACAATGAGGAAGAAAGAACCTGTGAGATCTATAACCATAAAATCTTCTTATAGTGAGCAATAACAACCAAATTCAGAGGACAACATGAACTCTATACTCACCCTGGAGACCACAGAAGGAAATGTGAATTGGTCTCAAACCCAAAAAGCATTCCTGGAGGAACTCAAGAAAGATTTAAAAAAAAAACTAGAAAAGCAGGAGATAAATTTAAATCTACAGTGACCAAATTGGAAAAAAAAAATATGAAGATAATAAATCTTTACAAAGGAAAATTGGGGAACTAGCACTGGATATCCAAAATCTAATTGGAGAAAATACCTCCCTAAAAATGAAAAGTGGGGTTTCTGGGGCCCTACACATAGCAGGCAGGTAAAGATGGCAGAGAGTAGCAATGGGGCTACCAAGAGTAGCAGCAGTAGTGGCAGAGGCACCAGGAGCTTCTTGTATTTGAGTGTCAAATTTTCTTTTTAGTTCTTTTTTTTCAGCAAGAATGTTGGAAAGTTTTACACCTCACTGAATGACCATATTTTCCCCCCATTATACTCAATTTTGCTGGGTAGGTGATTCTTGGTTTTAATCCTAGCTCCCTTGATCTCTGGAATATCATATTCCAGGCCCTTTGATCCCTTAATGTAGAAGCTGCTAGATCCTGGGTTATCCAAATTGTGTTTCCACAGTATTCAAATTATTTCTTCTTGGCAGCTTCTAATATTTTCTCCTTGTTCTGGGGACTCTGGAACCTGGCTATAATATTTCTAGCAGTTTTTTGGGGGGATCTTTTTCGAGAGGTGATTGGTGAATTCTTTCAAGTTCTATTTTGCCCTCTGGTTCTAAAATATAGGGAAATTTTCCTTGAGAATTTCTTGAAGGATGCTTTCTAAGTTCTTTTTTTGATCATGGCTTTCTGGTAGCCCAATACTTTTTAAGTTGTCTCTCCTGGATCTGTTTTACAGGTCAGTGGTTCTTTCAAGGAGATATTTCACATTGTTTTCTATTTTTTTCATTTGTTTGTATCTGTTTCATGGTATCTTGATTTCTCATAAAGTCATTTGCTTCCATTTGCTCCACTCTAATTCTGAAGTAATTATTCTGTCATCTTGGCTCTGCCCCCGCAAAGGCAGTTCTTAAGGGAAGTTTTACATCCCTGAATGCATACATGAAAAAATTAGAGAAAATGGAGGTCAATGAATTGGGCATGCAATTGAAAAAGCTAGAAAAAGTACTATTTGAAAATTCCCAATTAAATACTATATTAGAAATAATGAAAACTGAAGGAGAGATAAAGAAAATTGAAATTAAGAAAACTATTGAGTTGGTTTTATGAAAAAACAACAAAATAGATAAAAAAAAAGAAAGAAGAAAACCAAATTTCAAGTATCAAGAATGAAAATGGTGAATCTACCTCCAATAAAGAGGAAATTCAATCAAAAATTAGGAATTATTTTGCTCAGTTGTATGCACATAAATTTGACAATCTTAGTGAGATGGATGAATATTTACAAAAATATAAGTTGCGCAGATTAACTAAAGGGAAAGTAAATTACTTAAATAACCCCATCTCAGAAAAAGAAATTGAATAAACCATCAGGGAACTCCCTAGGAAAAAATCTTCAGGGTCAGATGGATTTACTAGTGAATTCTATCAAACTTTTCAAGATCAATTATCTCAATACTCTACAAATTATTTGGGAAAATTGGTGAAGAAAAAGTCCTACCAAATTCTTTTTATGACACAAATATGGTTCTGATGTCAGTGCTGATGGTACTGAATCAGGAAGAGACAAACAGAGAAAGACAATTATAGGCCAATATCCCTCATGAATATAGACACAAAAATGTTAAATGAAATATTAGCAAAAAGACTACAGCAACTTATCACAAGAATAATACACTTTGATCAGATAGGATTTATTCCAGGAATGCGAGGATAGTTCAATATTAGGAAAACCAACAGTATTATTGATCATTTCTAAAATAAAACTAGCAGAAACCATATGAATATCTCAATAGATGCAGAAAAGGTTTTTGATTAAATACAACATCCATTCCTATTAAAAACACTACAAAGTATAGGAATAAATGGAGTTTTCCTTGGAATAATAGGTAGCAACTACTTAAAGCCATCAACAAGTATTATATCTATTGGGGATAAACAAGAAGCATTTCCGATAAGATCATGGATGAAACAAGGATGTCCACAATCACCCCTCTTATTCAATCCGGTACTAGAAATGTTAGCACTAGCAATTAGAGAAGAAAAAGAAAGCAAAGGAATCAAATTAGGCAAAAAAGAGACTCAGCTATCACTCTTTGCAGATGATATGATGATATACTTGGAGAATCCTAGAGAATCAAGTAAAAAACTTCTTGAGACAATAAATACATTTAGCAAAGCTGCAGGATATAAAATAAACCCACAGAAATCCTCCACATTCCTACATATTTCTATCGAAGTCCAACAGCAAGAGATAGTAAGAGAAACCCCATTTAAAATTACTGTAGACATTATAAAATATTTGGGAATCTACCTGCCAAAACAAACCCAGGACCTATATGAATACACCTACAAATTATCACTTTTCACACAAATAAACCTGGTCTAACTAATTGGAAAAACTTCATTTGCTTGTGGTTGGGTGGAGCTAACATAATAAAAATTATAATTTTACCTAAATTAAATTACATATTTAGTTTCATACCAACCAATCTAACAAAAAATTATTTTACAGAGCTAGAAAAAATAGTAACAAAATTCATTTGGAAGAAGAAAAGGTCCAGAATATCAAGGCAATTTATGAAGAGAAATGCCAGGGAAGGTGGCCTAGCCATACTAGATTTTAATCTCTGTGATAAAGCAGCAGTCATCAAAACTATTTGGTACTGCCTGAGGAATAGAGAAGTGGATCAATGGAACAGCCTGGGTACAAAAGACCTAGTAGTCAATGACTGTAGTAATATACTCTTTGATAAACCTAAAGACCCAAGTTTTGGGGATAAGAACTCACTCTTTGACAAAAACTGCTGGGAAAACTGGAATAAAGTATGGCAGAAACTGGGCATAGACCATTATCTAATGTGGCATACCAAAAATCAAGCCTAAAGTGGTGCACGATCTAGGTATAAAGGCTGTTACTGTAAGCAATCTGCAGAAGCAAGGAATAGTGTACCTGTCAGATTTATGGAGTAGGGAAAACTTTATGACAAAACAAGAGGTAGAGAGCATTATAGAATGCAAAATGGATAATTTGATTACATTAAATTGAAAAGTTTCTGTACAAACAAATTCAATGCAACCAAGATTAAGAGGGAAGAGAGAAACTGGGAAAGAATTTTTACAACCAGTGTCTCTGATAAAGGCCTCATTTCTAAAATATACAGGGAATTGAGTCAAATCTTTGAGAATACAAGTCATTCTCCAATTGATAAAAGGTCAAAGGATATGAACAGGCAATTTTCAGAGGTAGAAACTAAAGATATTTATAAGCATATGAAAAAAATGCTCTAAATCACTCTTGATTTGAGAAATGCAAATCAAAATAACTTTGAGGTTTCATATCTCACTAGCCAGATTGGCTAAGATGACAAAACAGGAAAATGACAAATGCTGGAGAGGATGTGGAAAAATTGGAACACTAATACATTGTTGGTGGAGCTGTGAACTGACACAACCATTCTGGAGAGCAATCTGGAACTATGCCCAAAGGGCTATAAATAATTGCATACCCTTTGACCCAATAATACCACTTCTAAGGTTGTATCCCAAAAAGATCAAGAAGTGGGAGGAAGACCCATGTGTACAAAAATATTTATTGCAGCTCTCTTTGTGGTGGTAAAAAAATGGAAATTAAGGGGAGGCCCATCAATTGGGGAAGGCCTAAACAAATTGTGGTACATGAATGTATTGGAATACTATTGTGCTATAAGAAATGAGGGCAGATGGTCTTTATATTCACCTGGAGAGGCTTATACAAAGTGATGTTAAGTGAGAAGAACAGAACCAGGAAATATTTGTACACAATCACAGACACATCGTATGTGTGATAATCAACTTTGATAAACTGGACTCTTCTCAGCAATGCATAGTTATAAGACAACTCTACAAGTTTCAGGATGGAAGGACATAGCTACATTCAGAGAAAGATCTAGCAAGAACAGAGTTTCAAGACAGACAGAAGTAAACTACACGCTTTCTTTCTTTTCCATGGTTAGTTTTGTTTCCTCTTTCCCATTGTTCATTCCATCTATTACAACCCTTCTATACAATCAGACTAATGTCCAATGTGAACGTATTTGCAGATCCCATACTTAGTTGCAAGCCACTATGGTGGGGGCGGGGGGTGGAGGAAGTGGAGAAAATTTGAAACTTAATGGATTGTGGAACTGAATCTTTTAAACTAAAAGTAAATAAACATCGATTTTTTTTTAAAAAATAGAAAAGAAATGTAAAGAGTTCAACTTTAATAAATCCCTTATTTCTCTTTCCTATTTACCTTTTCTGGTTTCAATTGTGTAGTGTATTTGAAAGTCAAGTTTTTTATTCATCTCTGGTTTTTTCATTAGGAATGTTTGAGAGTCCTCTATTTCATTGAATTCCCATTTCTGCCCCTAAAGGATTATACTCAGTTTTGCTGGGTAGCTGATTTTTGGTTGATATTCTAGCTCTTTTGACACTCAGAAAATCATATTCCAAGCCCTGAGATAAAGGGAGCTGCTAAATCTTCTGTTATCCTAATGGCATTTCCACAATACTTGAATTGTTTCTTTTTGATTGCTTAAAATATTTTTCCTTGATCTGGGAACTCTGGAATTCGGGTACAATAATCTTAGGAGTTTTTCTTTTGGCATCTTTGTCAGGGGGTGATATGTGGATTCTTTCCATTTCCATTTTACCCTCTGGTTCTCAAATATCAGAGCAGTTTTCCTTGGTAATTTCTTGAAAGATTTTGATCATAGCTTTCAAGGAGTCCAAAATATTTTAAATTATCTCTCCTGGATTTATTTTTCAGGTTAGTTGTTTCTCCAGTGATATTGTTCAGCTTGAATTTTATTTTTGTTCTTTCTTTTGGTTTTGTTTTATAATTTCTTGATTTTTCATAAAGTCAACTTCCATTTGCTTCATTCTAATTTTTAATTAATTATTTTCTTCAGTGAGCTTTTGAAATTCTTTTTTCCACTTGTCCAGTTCTGCTTTTTAAGACATTCTTCTTCTTGTTGACTTTTTGGACCTCTTTTGTGATTTGGGTTAGTCAATTTTTAAGGTCTTTTCTTCAGTTTTTTTTGGTCCTTGTTACCAAGCTGTTGATTCATTTTTCATGATTGTTTTTTATCACTCTCACTTCTCTTCCTAATTTTTCTCTACTTCTCTTACCTAATTTTAAAAATCCTTTTGGAGGCCTTCCATGGCCTGCAATCAATTCATATTTTTCTTGGAGGCTTCAGATGTAGGAGCTTTGACTTTTTTGTCTTCTAGTTGTATGCTTTGATCTTCTTTGTCACCAGAGTAAGATTCTATACTCTGAGGGTTTTTTTTCCCCACTGTTTTCTCATTTTCCCACTCAATTACTTGATTTTTTTTTAAACTCTTTGTTAAAGTAGGATGCTGCTTGCAGTATGACAAGTATACTCTCCCAAGTTTCAGGGATTTTGTGCAGCTATTTTCAGAGATACTTCTAGAGACCTATGAACCTGAGGTTCTTCCAAGGTGGTGTGGTCAATGGAGAGGTATTCACACTTCTCCAGGTCTGTGCTCTGGTCTGTGAGTGACCACAAGCACTCTTTTATGCCTTGGAACTATGAAGAAGATTCTCTCCCCATTGCTGCCACAAATTCAGTCCTGTCAGAAATTCTACTCACCTCAGGACGACCACCCAGGACTGAGACCCAGATCAAACCATGGGCAAAGCAAGAAAATCCTGCTTCCATTCTGGCAAAGAGATCCCTGCAATCCACCTTCTCATCAGCTGTTTGATTCCTCCCCCCCCATTTGTGGGCCAAGAGCTCCAGAAGCAGCTGCTGCCATGGTCACTGTCATCACCACTCCAGGAATGGGGCTGGATCATGCTCCTCTTTCATCCAAGTCTAACAGACCTTCCCTATTTTCTTTGTTTTTTTTTTTTTGGAGAGGGGAAGTCAGGGCAATTAGGGTTAAGTGACTTGCCCAAGGTCACACACCTACTAAGTGTTAAGTGTCTGGGGCCAAATTTGAACTCAGGTCCTCTTGACTTCAGGGCCAGTGCTCTATTTACTGTGCCACCTAGATGCCCCTCTGTAAGGTAATGGGGATTTAAAGATCTTCCTTGCCCCTTGTAATGGCAAGCAAACAAATACTTAGTGCCTTGTTTCAAGTTGAGCTGTGCTCTTGATTATATCAAGCCTTTGTTAAGAAACAGAACTTGTTAATGCCACAGTGGGAAGAACTTGCTGATGCAACAGGAAGCGGTGGAACAGGGAGGAGGTACTAATGACCAAATAAAAAGCTGAGCACAAGGTGAGAGAGCCAGAACTGCTGGGAGCAAGCAGTGTGGAGGCTGAGGAGCTACCATGAGTGCCAGAAGGGTATTCTTGCTCGATGGAGTCTGTTTTGTTTTGAAGGTCGGCTGGAGGGAAAGTTTGGGAAGGCTTGGGTATGTGGGTGTTCACTTCATTGGTTATGTATACCAACTTCATGGCTACTGTAATGATTTTGGCTTTCTGGTCTGGGGATTTGGTTTTCTGGTATATGAATAAATGCTTTGGTTCTGTCCTTCACATTGGGAGATGGTTACATTTTGTGATTCACAACTACACCAGCATATTCATAGCTGCCATGGGTGCTATGAATATTGCATTGGTGTTACACTCCCCTTACTGACTTTCTATGTTGGCTTTGGCATTTGTAGGTTGAGAAGCCTGGAAACCTCCACACCTGGCAGTCATTTAATCCCCTGAAGCCTGTTCCAGGTTATTGGGACCCAGTCTCTGCTAGCATGTTTTGTACTAGAGTGTTCTCCTCTCTCAGACTAATGCAACAGACCTTTCCTGTTGACCTTCAGAGTTTTCTTGGGCTAGAAATTTGTTTCACTCTATCATTTTGTGGATTCTTCTGCTCTAGAATTTGTTTAGATTCATTTTTACAGGTATTTGGAGGTGTTTGGGGGATGTAATGGCAAAGAAAGTAGGATTTTTTTTTTGTTGTTTTTCTGGATTGAGTTTTAGCCAATCAAGTGCCTTTTGCTGAGTCTCATCTTTGATGGAATCAAAAGTTTTTGATTGAATCAAGAGTCTTTGATTGGAAATAGTATATATTGCATTAATTAGAGGGAGAGGACAGAGTAGGGAAAGGAGCAGAGCTGAGAGAGAGAAATGAGCATGAGTAGGCTATTGGAACTTGCTTGTGGGGAGGCCTAACAGAAAGAATGTTTCTGATGTCAGTGCTCTGTTGATCTTTGTTAATTTCTCATAAAGAAGTCCCGTCTGTTGGTCTGTGTTAATTTTTCAAACAGAAGTATTGTCCGTTGGTCTTTATGCATGAATTGAGCAGAAGAGTGGAAATTTGTCCATGGGAATGAGGCTTAGCTTAAGCCCCTTTTAAGAGCTGGTAAAGTGAATTGAGATTATGGTGCTGGTAATGTGTATTAATATTATTGTAGCCCTATTAAGCATTGTTTTCCTAAAAACAGAAGCTGTGGGCCAGAACCCCTTGATCCTGCTGTTGGGCAAGAGCTTAGAGTGGAGTAGCCCCCATGAACTGAGATATTGAGCAAGACTGGAGAGCTGCCTATGTCTGAATCCAGGTAAGAGTCAGCAACAGTCATCCCACAGATGAAGAATCATGGGATTTAGAAGTATCCTTGAGTCAAGATCAGAGAGGACTTTACGTGGACAGTGTGTACTGATTGAGGAGATTTTGACTTACTATGAACTAGGGATGGATGGTGTTTGTATTTTCTGCTATCCCTTCAGGATGTATTGTGCTAGGGGAGAGATTAGCACAGGACCCTGTGACTTTGGGTATGCAATGATCTATACTGTGTAATGTGTTGTGCTAGGGAAGACCTCAGCCTGGCACCCTTTAATTGTGTAAATAAGTATTTGGGGGAACATTACTGAATGCAATGATAGATCTACACACCATATGATATACTGAGTGTTATATTATTTGTGTGTGTATATATACACATATATAACATACATACACATATACATATATACATAAGATATATATGATATGCTTTGCTTAAAGATGTTGTTATTAATGTTATCCTTTAATGAACAATGTTTAGTTTATTGCTGAATAGAAAGTTCATTATACTATGCAATTAGATCCTTAAAATTATTCACAGCAGTAGTTGTCAAGTGTGCCACCATGATTGGCATTACAGGGGAGAGCTCAAGCAAGTCTCTGCTTTTACTCCACCATCTTAACTCCACCTGTCCATATCATTCTATCTATGGCCATATCAAATCACTATTTCTTCCTAATTCCTTTGGATTTACATTTCCCAACAGATACATTATTTTACTTCTGCCAAACTCTGAGTGATGTACTTCAGTTAGAGAAAATGGAAAGATTTACTGACCACTGCAAGTATATGGAATCTGGAGTGATTTTGGCATAGCCTACTGTATAGGTGTCATTATTCAAAGTCCCAACATTTTCATCATAAATAGCTAGAAAGCTTCCAACATGTCCATGAATTTTTCTAATAAAATGTTAGTGAGAAAGATTTTGGTATTCTTTTATCCTCCCCCCACCCCCTTTTTGGTTCCCCACTCTTTTCATTCCATTTAGGAGACTCCAAGTGTGGAGCACTCTTCCACCAATTCATATGGACAACTCCTTTATAGTTCAGTTTAAAGAGAGTCCATGGTCACAGAGGAGTTAAATAAGTAACCCATGGCCATAAATCTACATGTCAGAGGAAAGATTCATGACTTCCTAACTTCATAGTTCTATGTAGTATACCATATTGTTTTTTACATATTGAATACTTAATAGTGAAGTAAGGAATGGAGAAATTGAGGAAAAGAGAAAGAAAGAGGACACAGGGAGCAAAATATAGGAGGAAAGGGAGAAAAACAGATTGGGGATGGACAGAAGGGATAATGAGAGTGGGAGGTGAGAAAATAAAGGAAAGAAGAAAGAAAATTGTTGATGGAGATGAAATAAGTGATCCAGGAATACCACTCTGATTGCTAACAAACAAACAAAAATGACTAGGATTATAGTGGTAACATTATTTGTTAATAAAAACAATAGCAACCAATTTAGAAATGTGAACCCACATTTTCTAGTTGTGACAAGCAACTATATCTCCAAAATTTCATCATAAAATTTCCTCCAGTTGCTACTGCTTCCAATCTTGGTTTACAGTTTGTTTGTTTTTTCCCTCTTTGGTACTCAGCTCTCAATAGGTATTGGAAGCAACTACTAGACTTTTTTTCATTAGACATATGAAAGATGTTAATGAGTATTGAGAGATGATCTATATGATAGAATCACAATTTTAAATTTTGTACAGAAAAAAATAATTCAACTGATAAATGAGATTGTTTTATATTGTATGTTATGCTATACTTAACCAGTCTTATTATGTAAGCATACTACATTATAGGAAGGAGAAAATTACTTTATTTTGCCTGAAGTATCCATAATAATTATTGTACCATCACACTATGTAAGATGCTTAATTGGTGCTGCAAATTGAAAATCCACTTGGTAGACTAATTTGAAGGTAAAATTTTGGTATCTGTAGCTTCCTGAATAATCAGCTTTCATATAAAATACAATATGGTATCCAATTTAATTTCTAATAGAGACTTCATTCTCAGTTTTATATATATATATATATATACATATACATACAAACACAGGAAAAAAAAAGTCCAAAGCAATAAATGTTTAAAATGAAGGCTAATAAACAAAATTACTTACCCAGAATTCATATGAAAACATTTCCTTTTCAATACTATTAAAAATAAAGGTCACTTTTTTCCAAATAGGAATAGCAGCTCATCATTCAAGCATAACGTATTTCAGCATTTATTGACTTTTACCGGGCTATTTTAAAGTTATGTATTGATAGACCACTCCACTTTATTGTTTACCCCAATTAGAATGAAAGTTCAATTTGAGAAAACTGAGATAACATTTCAGGAATAACAACATTCTGGCCATAAGGAAATAACAATATAAGTGCAATGGTGATTCTGGGTCTTCCAAGAAATAACATTAATATATATTGAAATGAGTCAGTGTTTGCAATCTCTAGTAGGTATTTTGAGTAGTTTTATTTTATGAGAAATATGCTAATTATGTCTGGAACAATATCCATTTAGTTAAATATTTTTTGAGATGTCAAAGAGGAGTTTAGGTACTATTGAGTAAAATTGAATTCAGATTTAATTATCAAAACGGAATTAAACATTTTCCAACTTTTGTCAGAAATGAAATTAATCAAGTCCAGCAAACATAGGAAATTTAAGAAATGAAAGAAGTAATGTATTGATGGTCCTCAAGATAAAAGGCAACTTTAATTGCTAAATAGTCATCAGCCTACTTTCACTTACTGCCTTCTTCAGTGGACACTATCACAAGGAAGAGTGTTGTGAAAAGATTTAGCAAATGTTCCCTTATTTTCTTCTTCCTATTGCCTTCTCATAGTCTCATCTCCAAATGAGCTATGCTTATTCATATGCATCCCTCTATATCTCCAACAGGCACTCCACCCCCCTTCCAAAAAAAAAAGCATTACCACCAGCCACCATGGAGGAGAGTTGAAGATATTCCTTTATCTTTCCCAGTCTACACACAGAATGGAATAGCACCATCAGCCACTACAGCAGACAGGCAATCACTCCCCACTTTCCCAACCCAATCCACCCAGTTCCCATCAAGGACTAGGTGTGACTTTGCCTGAAAGAGTAGAATGGATGGAGGTAGTTGGTTGTTAAGAAGTTAAATAATTCATCTGGTATAATGCAAGGAGCTTGGAGCAGAAGTAAAATTTGAACACAGGTCTTCCTAATTCCAAAAGTTATACTTTACTTTCTACTACACACTACATCTCAGGTCTTTCCCTTTCTTTTTACTTTCTCATTTCTCCAAAAAGTCGTCTACTGCCTCTCTTTCCTCATCATCTTCTCACTCCTTGATTTCATATGATTACATGTAGCACTCTACCAAAATCACTTTCAAAGATCATCAATGACCTTCCAAAGTACAAATCTAATGAGGGAAATTTTTACAGCAAATTTCTCTAATAAAGGTCTTATTTCTCAAATACATATATAATTGAATCAAATTTATGAGAATACATGTCAATCCTCAAGCAATAAACGGTCTACAGTTATCAACAGGCAGTTAACAAGAGAAATTAAAACTACAATCATATGAAAAAAAATGCTCTAATCACCGTTAATTCAAGAAATGCAAATTAAAACAATTTTGAGCTACCAGCTCACACATTTTAGATTGGATAATTTTACAGAAAAGTGGAAATATTAAATGTTAGAATGGTTGTGGAAAAATAGAAACTCACGTAGTGTTGGTGATATTGCGAATTGATTCAATCTCTCAAGAATAATTTGGAACTTTGTCCAATGGGCTATAAAACTTTGTTTATGCTTTATCCCAGCAACATCACAAGTAGGTCTGTATCTCGAAAAGATTAAAGGAAAAAGAAAAGATTCTATATGCACAAAAATGCTTATGGAAGCTCTTTCTGTAATATTAAAGAATTAGGTTTTTTTTTGTTTTTTTTTTTTTGCTTTTTGGAAAGAGAAGGAGGGACAATTGGGATTAATCAACTTGCCCAAGGTTATATGGCTACTAAGGGTTAAGTGTCTGAGGCCTTACTCCAGGGCCAGTGTTCTATTCACTGTGCCACCTAGCTGCCCCTAAAGAACTTAGATATTGAGTGGATGCCCCTCAGTCAAGGACTAGCCCAAAAAGTTGTGCATATAATTGTAATAGAATACAACTGTTCTATAAGAAATGACAAGCAGGATGGCTTCAGAAAAGCCTGGGAAGGCATATATGAACTTATGCAAAGTTAAATGGGCAGAACCAGGAAACAAGCTACACAGTAACAACAATATTGTACAATGATAAATTGTGAATGACTTTGCTTTTTCTCAGCAACACAATGATCAAAGATAATTCCAACAGACTCATATTGAAAAAAAGCTATCCACCTCCAGAGAAAGAACTTATGGAATCTGAATGAAGATTGAAGCATATTTTCATTATTATTCTTGGGGTATTTTTGTCTCCATTTTCTTTTGTATCATGGTTTATATGGAAACACTTTTTTTTTTACTAAATTTTATTTTTTTAAATTTAATTAATTTATGTATTTTCTTGTTTACATCCCTCATTTCCACGAGATTTTGAGTTACAAATTTTTCTCCTCATCTTTCCCCTACCCACCACCTAAAAACAGCCATCCCACTGAAGAGCCCTTCCCCCAATCTTCTCTCTCCTATGTCCTCCCCCATCGCCCCTCTGACTTTCTGGTAGGGCAGGGTGGATCTCACTACCCCAGTGCCTGTATATCTTAATTCCCAGTTGCATGTAGTAATAATAACATATATATATATATATATATATATATATA
>CM053586.1:100460089-100479080 GCA_028646515.1 Pseudochirops corinnae
TCTCATTTCTCTTCCCAATTTTTCCTCCACTTCTCTTATTTGGTTTTCAAAATTCTTCTCAAGCTCATCTATGGCTTATAGGCAGTCTACATGTTTCTTGGAAGCTTTTGGTGTGGGTGTTCTAACTGTGTTGTCTTCCTCCCATTCCATGCTCTGATCCTTTTTGTCCCCAAAAAAGGATTCTAGAGTTTGACTGCTGTTCTTACTTTGCTTCCTTTGCTTGCTCATATTGTCAGTGAATTACTTGATTTTTTTAGCTCTGTGGAACTCTGCTTCAAGAGGGGAAAGGTCTGTCCCAAATTGCTGGGGTTTTCATAGCTGCTGGAGTTATTGGGAGGCTGCTGCAGCCCCCACCAGCTTTGGCTCACTGAAAATGCACCAAAGGACCACCACCCAAGACCACAATCTGGATCCAGGCCATTCAACACAAGAGTACTTAGCCTCTGAACAATCACTTGGCCCCCTGCAGTCTGCAGGCCAGGAGCTCTGAAGTAGCCATGTGGAGGTGGCTGCTTCTGCTGCTTCCTTGCCCTGGAGGCAGTTTTGCTGGACTTCTTTTCTCCCCCAGATTTAGCTGAGTTCCACTGACCTTTCACTTAGTCCTTGTTTCTTGTGGCTTGATAATTCTGGAAACTGCTACAGTTGCCACTGATTCACTCTCCTCAAGGCTCCAGCTGCAGCTCATCCTGGGCACCCTGGGGCCAAGCCATGGTTTCATGCTGGGCTTGTTTTGGCTCCCAGCACACTGCAATGAGCCCATCCTGCCAAGCTACTTTCAGTGGGAGATGTGTTTTTTTGTTTTGAGTTTTAGAGCCCTAAAATTTGTTTAGAGTCATATTTTATGGTTATTTGAGGGAGCTATGTGGGAGCTACAAAACCTTGTTGCTTCTACACCACCATCTTGGCTCTGCCCCTGGCAATACTTTTAATCACTGCATATTCATCATATACATAAAATTATTTCCTTCTCAAAAAGGGAAGAGGAAAGGAGAGGGGGGAATATTTGGAACTCAAAAAATTTTTGAATGAATGCTAATTTTTTTAAATTTATATATAGTTGAGAAATATAAAAATTAAAATTAAATACAAAGTGAGGTGGTAGAAAGAGCCCTGAATTCAATCCCACTATTTACATATACCTTTTGTGTGACCCTAAGAAAGTTACTTTATCCTTACATGCCTTAGACAACTCTCTAATGCACTAAGTTGAAGAGAAGGTGCTGACTTGCCTTGCTGAAAAAGTTTCTGTATACTTTACTCACCTATACTGATAAAATCCTGGGAGAATCCGTATTTGATACCTATTACTTGAAATGAGCTATGATGGCACTGTTGTGTGAACCCTCTATAATGATCATAGCATCATTAATTCAGGTTTAGCCTTTGAGATGTCTGGGTCAACTTAAAATGAAGATGAATAATTAGAAGACTTCAATGCATAATATCTAGGCCTAAGTGAACATAACAAAATATTTAAAACATTAATAATCATTACAAAGTGAAAATTTCTTTGAAATTAAGACATTGATACCAAAGGTAGTTGTCTTGAATGCTGTTAATACCTGCTCTATAAATGTCTAGTCAGAATGAGATAAATAAGAAACACAACTAGCACAAAGAATCATAAGGAAGAAATTATTTTCCTCCCCTAAAGAGAAGATGTAGAAGAAAGCTGTTTACCTTTGCTGGTTTGACAACTACTCCAGAACATGTTTGAATGCCAACATTGAGCTGAACTGCAGTCACTGAACAAAATGCTCATTATCAGAGTAAGAGAGAAATTAAATGAGAAATTAAATATTATTTGAGGAAGTGTTGCCAAGTAAAATAGACAAAATATTGCTGACTATCATAGATGTTGATTATTTTTACCTTAAAGGCATTCCTAATGTATTGAATTTAGAATGGAAAATTAGTCTGTTAAATGACCAATATATCTTTTGTATATACACTTCAATTTGAGGTCACTCCATTCATTTAGTCAAACAGTATATCATAGCAAAGCAGATAGATTGCTAAACCTGGAGTCAGGAAGATCTCAGTTCAAATTCTTCCTCTGATATTTCCTTGTTTTGTGACCATAAGTGAATTAATTAACTTCTCTGAATTTTCACTTAACCACACATAGAATAGGCATATTAATATCTGCAGTATCACTTCATGAGATTATTGTGAGGCTTTATAAAAGAATATATGCTAAATATTCTGGGAACTTTAAAGTAGTTTATATAAATGCTAATGAGTATGAGTATTCTATAATACTATCATTTGTGCTCATGACAAGGAACATCTAAGACTCTCCCTTCTCAGGTACTTGCTGAGTAGTCAGAGTCCTGGGCTAATTCTCAAATCTAGACCAAATCATACCACTGACTTGCTCTACTGACCAAATTAAACAAATAAAAAAACACTTATCTCCCAAAATATACAAGACAACTCCCTGAGAGACAAACTCCAGAGACTGATGTTCACACATAAGAATGAGCAGGCATGGAAATACAAGAACACTTTTAAGTTCAGTAACTTCCCTTGTTCTGTGACATTACCAAAATTTTCTGAGTAAATAACACCCAATACTCCATCCCCATCAAATTCATTGTAAACTTGTTCTGACTTCCTTGGAATCAAAATGGCCAGTCTCACAGAATCTCAGAAGGGATTCTGGAAGTAAGGTAGTTCATTCTATACCTTCCTGAGATTAGTCATTCAATCAAACTAGTCAGTCAGTCAATATCCATTAAGCAGTTACTTTGTGCCAGGCATTATACTTAATATAAGAGATAAAGAAAACTAAAAAGGGGTCTTCAAGGAGCTTACAATTTAATTGGGGAATGAAATATACAAAAGGAAGCTGAGAGGGTGAAGGGGATAAAGAAGATAAGTGGAACCATAGAGAAGTTTAAAGGAGAATGAATTTAGTAGGAAATGAACAGATAGCTGGCCTGAGCATCTTTCTTAAATGGAGGCTATATGAGGAGCTATTCACTATGGGGTCCATTGAGAGGGGCAAAGAAGATGAGGGAGATTATTCCATGTATGGGGGCAATGAGAGAAGATGTCTGGATAGAAGTGGTAGAGTGTCTGGTTCATGAAACAGCAAAGAAGTCAGTATCATTGTATCAAAGAAAACATGGCAGAGGTGCAAAAATAGAAAGGTAACCAATTTTACTTGCAGACATGTTAGATTTAAGGCCAAATATTCTAACAAACTCCAGTTTTCCCTTTCAGCAACTCACAATTATTATTTCTAGTTCTTCCCTCAAAGCCAAGTAGAATAACTCAAACAAATTATGAAAACAGTGGCATAAGTTTTTCCCCAGAAATTTCAAATTTATCTAAAACCATTTTCCAAATAGATATATAATAAAGCAAAACCAAAATTATGCACAAATAGCACTCAAATTTAAGTTCCTTAGGAGTAGGTATGGTTTCATTCACTATATTTGAATCTCCAGTGCAATGCACAAGGCCTGATACATAATAGACACCTAGTAAATACTTTCTAAATAACTGTTGATTAATTCCTATTATTTACAATCCTTCAAATACTATCTAAGAGTCCTTCATGTACACTCTACTTCAGACTATCATTTCCAGTTACTCATATTCTTTTGCCATGAACTCCTCCACTTCCATTTACTTTCTGATTTCCCTCCTCTGGACATGTAGCAGTTTGTAAATATTCTTCCAAAAATGTGGTATAATTGAACTTGTAATTCCAGGTGTAATTTGACCAGAAAACAGAATAGTGGCATAGGCAACTTCCTCATTCTGGACACTGCATCCTTGCATTCAGCATCAACTTCTCTATTAATATGTTGACATTTACAAAAATCCCCAGAATCGGAGAGCAAGGAATAGTTTACCTTTCAAATTTGTGGAGAATAGAAGAATTTATGATGAAACAAGAGATAGAGAAAATCATGAAATGCAAAATGGATAATTATGATTACATTAAATTGAAAAGTTTTTGCAAAAAGTCAATGCAACCAAGATTAGGAGGGAAGCAGAAAATTAAGAAAGAATTTTTACTACCAGTGTTCCTAAAATATATAGAGAAGTGAGTCAAATTTATAAGAATACAAGTCATTCCCCAATTGAAAAAGGGTCAAAGGATATGAACAGACAGTTTTCAGAGGGAGAAATTAAAGCTATCTATAATCATATGAAAAAATGCTCTAAATCACTATTGATTAGAGAAATGCAAATTAAAAAAAAAAATCTCTGACACCTCTGACATACCACATCTCACCTGCCATTTTGGTTAACATGACAAAACAGGAAAATTATTAATGCTGGCTAGAAAAAAAAATGTGGGAAAATAGAACACTAATGCATTGTTGGTGGAGCTGTAAACTATTTCAACCATTCTGCAGAACAATTTAGAAGTAGGTCTAAAGGGCAATAAAAATGTGCATACCCTTTGACCAAGCAATGCAACAACAATGTCTATATCCCAAAAAGATCATAAAAATGGGAAAAGGACCCAGATGTACAAAAATATTTATAGCAGCTCTTTTTGTGGTAGCTGAGAATTGGAAATTGAGGGGATACCCATCAATTGAGGAATGTCTGAACAAGTTGTGGTAAATGAATGTAATGGAATATTATTGTGGTATATGGAATGATGAGTAGGTGGACTTTAGAAAAATCTGGAAAAATTTACTTGAACTGATGTTGAGTGAAATGAGGAGAACCAAAAGAATATTCTACACAGTAACAGCCATACTGTGCAAGGACTAACTTTGACAGATTTTGCTTTTCTCAGCAATGCAAGGATCTAAGACAACTACAAAAAACTCATGATGGAAAATATTATCCATATCCAGGGAAAGAACTATAAAGTCTGAATGTAGATGGAAGAATACTATTTGCTCTCTCTTTTTTGTTGCTTCATTTTTTTTCTTTCTTGTGGTTTCTCCCATTCATTTAATTCTTCTTTATAACCTGATTGAAGTGAAAATGTTTGATGGGAATGAATATGCAAAGCCTATATCAGAATGCATGCCTTCTTGGGGAGGGGACAGGAGAGGGAAGGATGCAGAGAACATTTGAAACTCAAAAGCTTATGGAAACGACTGTTGAAAACTAAAATTAAATGTTTTTTTTCACATCCCCAGAATTTTTTAATGTGAATTGTGATCTACACAAACTTATTGAGATCAGTACTGTTAAGAGATCTTGTGTATCTGTGCAGTGATGTAGCAATGTCACCGACCTCTTCTATAATTCCCCTCAAAACGACTTTAAAATAATACCTCTAATAAAATGTGGATCAGCAGAGAAAAGTTGAGACAATTTTCGATATCAAGACAACTTTGGAGGTTGGCAAGAGATTTCTGTGATATGAAAGCAGAAGCTAGCTAGTACATGTTACAGCAGCACCAGTAATGGGCTTTGGAGGCAGCAGCAACTTCATAAGTTTTCAGCCCAGAGACTGTAAAGGGGTCAGATGATTGCTTAGAAAGAGCTTACATAGGACTCTTTGCTGGCGCTTTGGACAGTTTGGCAACTCTACTGCCCGTGCACAGTTCCGGCTTGTAGTTCTGGAGGAGAAGGGAGAAGTTGTGATTGGTCACAAGGATACAGAGACCCTGGTCAGTTCCAGGGAAAAGAGGAATGCTGGGGCTTGTGGCTGCAGTGGAACATGGTCCTTTCTGGGTAAAAGCAAGGAGAGCAGAGATCAAACTTCTCCTTGGATCACACTACCCTGAAAAAATTGAAAACTTTCAGACCTCCCAGAGCTAGCTCTGAAAAACTAGCATGAAAAAGCCTGAAGGTACAGTAACCTCTTCACTCTTGGTAAAAAGAGCTCAAATTCAGGATAAAGTTTAAATCAAGAAATAGTTTGGGAAATGAGCTGTTGCTGTTGTTTGTCCTTCTTTCTGAAAGAGAATGACATAGTGAAGGTACTGTCTTGATTTGCCCACGAATTGGACTCGAATGAGACAGAGCAGCCTCACTCACTCCTCCAGGCATTGAGATCCAGTGGCAAGACAAAGATTAAAATGACTGGATGGAACAATAAGGAAACAAAAACAAGAGAACTTGATCATTAAAAGCTACTACAGTGACAGAGAAGACCAAAACACAAACATAGAAGATGACAATGAACAAATTAACTATAAGCAATACATCAAAGGAAAAATATGAATTGGATTCAAATTCAGCAAAAAATACTGAAAGAGCTAAAGAAAGATATAAGAGTAGTAAAGGACAAGAAATTAATATGATATAAGAAAATTAGAAATAGAACATTAACAGCTTGTAAAGGGGACACAAAAATGATAGATGTAGACAGAAGGCATGGGTGTGCCAATTATGTTTCTATGATTTCAAAAAAATGAATGAGAAAAGAGGATGTAGAAAGGAGAAGGGGAAAGGGAAAGGGAGGATGGGAAGATTATTTTACATAAAAGAGTTATGTGATATGAAAGTAGAAAAGCTTATGCAGTGGAGGGAAAAATAAAGATGGTGGCAGAGCTCCCTTGAACCTCTTTCTCATTAGAATTGGTTCAAAGAGGAAACAATATTTGTACACACTCAGTTGGGTATAGACATCCATCTTATGTAATAGGAAAGTAGAAAGGGAAAAAGGGATAATAGAAAAAGGATGATGGGGGGATATTGAGAAAGGGAGAATTATAAAAGTAAGGGGAGATTAAGACAGGTGATAGTTGCAGAACAGACTTTTGAGGAGGTACAGGACTAAAAAAAGAAAGATAAGGATAAACAGAAGAAAAGATGATTGAGGAGATCAACAGTAATGATAACAATAAATGTGAAGGGAATGAACTCACCCATAAAATGGAAGCAGATAGCAGAATGGTTTCAAAATTAGAATTCAACAATGTTTTGTTTTGTTTTGTTTTTTACAAAAGATACTTGAAACAGAAAGACACACACAAGTTAAAATAATGGGTCCAGGGGAGAATCTATTATACTTCAGCTTAAATAAAACAGGTAGAGGTAGCAATCATGATCTCAGACAGAACAAAAGCAAAAATGGACCCACTTCAAAGAGGTAATCAGGGGCACTACATTTCTCTAAAAGTTACCATAGACAATGATGTAATATCAACAATTTTTTACATCAAGTTTCTTTGACAAAGGCCTAATTTCTTAAATATATAGAAAACCAAGTCAAAATTATAAAAATAAGAGCCATTCTCCAACTGATAGTCAAAGAATAGGAACAGGCATTTTTTTTAAGTAATCAAAGCCATCTAATTCATATGAAAACTCATATAGTCTAAATCACTATTGATCAAATAATTAATTTGAAATTAGAACAACTTGAATATAACCTTACACCTATCAGAAATAACAAATGACAGAGAAGATAAAGGAAAATAGGTAAACCAATAAACTGTTGTTATGATGTGGTCTAATCATTCTCAAGAACAATTTATGCTCAAAGGGTTATAAAAATGTGCATATCCTTTGATCCAGCAATACCACTACCAGGACTGTATCCTAAAAAGATCAAAGGAAATGAAAAAAGACCTATATGTACAAAAATATTTATAGTAGCTCTTTGTGGTGGCAAAGAGATGGAAATTAAAGGGATACGCATTAACCAGGGAATGGCTGAACAAATTGTGGCACATGATTTTAATGGCATACTATTGTGCTATAAGAAATGACAAGGTGGGGGTGGTTTCACAAAAACCTAGAAAACCCTATATGAACTTAAGCAGTGTAAATTGAACAGAATCAGGTTATCATTGTACACAGTAACATCAGTACTGTAATGGTGATCTACTGTGAAAGACTTAGATACTTTTATGTAGCAACATGTTGACTAGACAATTCCAAAAGACCCATAATGAAAAACGCTATACACCTATAGAGACAGAACTGATGAACTCTGAGTGAAAATTAAAGTATAATTTTCTCAATTTATTTGCCTTCCTTTTTTGCAACATGGCTAATATGAAAATTTTGAATGATTTTGTAAGTATAACTGATATATTCCTTGCCTTCTCAATGGTTGGTGGTGGGAATGGAGGGAGGAAGAAAATTTGGAACTCAAAATAAAAAAAAAAAAAGATTTTAAAAAATAAATGATTATTTTTTAAATGGAAGAAAAAAATGATGTTTAATTTTTAAAAACCCATATAAGTCTGAATGGTTAATTTTGAGTTCTAAGGCACCACTGCATTATCAAATCTTTGCCTGAGAAGGTTTAGTTCTGGGGTTAGAAGAAGGCAGAAAAAACATATATACATATATATATATATATATATACACATATACATATATATACATATGTATATACATATATATGCATATGTGTGTGTTTTGTATATGCATATGTGTGTATGTATGTATATATATATATGTATTTATGAATTATTCTCATGAAATTGACACTTGAAGCAATGGAAGCAGATGGGAACATGAAACAATAGTGTACAGAGAAATGAGGATCTAGGACAGAAACCTAGGGTACATTTTTTTAACTTAAAATTTTATTTATTTATTTTAGTTTTCAACATACATTTAAAGAAGATATTGAGTTCCAAAATTTCTCCTATTTTTCCTCTATCTCCCACTCCAAGATGGCAAGCATATTGATAACCCCTTTGCTGAGTCTTCCATCTCTGCCATCCCCTCCTATCCTGCCCCTCTTACCCCTTTTCCCCTTACTTCCTTGTAGAACAAGATGGGTTTCAATACCTCATTGCCGGTATATCATATTTCCTGGCTGAATGTAGAAACCATTTTTTTTAACATTTGTTTTAAAACTTTGAGATACTCTTCCTTCTTCCCTCCTTACACACCCCCATTAAGAAGACAAGCAATTCAATATAGGTTATCCATGAGTAGTCATGTGAAACGTTTGCACAGTAATCATATTGTGAAAGACTAACTATATTCTTCTCCATGCTATCCCACTCCCCATTTATTCTATTTTCTCCTTTGACCTTGTCCCTTTTCAAAAATGTTTGCTTCTGACTATCCCCTCACGCAATCTGTCCTCCCTTCTATCATCCTCCCCCCATATCTTTCCCTCCTACTTTCCTGTAGGGTAAGAGAGCTAATTGAGTGTGTATGTTATTCCCTCCTTAAGTCAAATCCAATGAGAATAAGGTTGACTCATTCCCTTTCATCTCTCTGTTCTTCCCCTCCATTGTAACAATTTTCTCTTGCCTCTTTTGTGTGAGATAATTTACCTTATTCTATCTCTCCCTTTATCCTTCTCCCAATATATTCCTCTCTCACCTCTTAATTTTATTTTTTAAATATCATCCCTTCATATTAAACTCACCTTGTATCCTCTTTCTATGTCTACATATACACACATATACACATACATGCATGCACACATATAAACATGCATGCATACATACGTGCATGCATATTCCCTTCAACTAAATGAAGGGGGGAAAGTCCCATGAGTTACAAATATTGTCTTTCCATGTAGGAATGTAAATAGATCAACTTTAATACATTACTTATGATTTCTCTTTCCTATTTACATTTTTATGATTCTCTTTATTCTTGTATTTGAAAGTCAAATTTTCTCTTCAGCTCTGGTCTTTTCATCAAGAATGCTTGTAAGCCCTCTATTTCATTGAATGACCATATTTTCCCCCCAAAGCATTTTACTTAGTTTTGTTGGGTAGGTGATTTTTGGTTTTAATCCTAGCTCCTTTGACCTCCAGAATATAGTATCCTAAAGCCCTTTGATTCCTTAACGTAGAAGCTGCTAGATCTTGTGTTATCCAGGTTGTGATTCCACAATACTCGATTTGGTTCTTCCTGATTACTTGCAATATTTTCTCCTTGACCTGGGAACTCTGGAATTTGGTTGTTGCCAGACTGATTTGAGCTGAAGATATATTTGACTCTGTCATTTTGTGGTTTCTGTAGCTCTAAAATTTGTTGAGAGTCATTTTTACAGCCATTAGAAATGACTGAGGCAAAAGTTCAAGAAAGTTCCTGCTTCTACTCTGCCATCTTGGCTCTACCCCAACCTGGAGTACATTCAAGTAAGCAAAGTATCATTTATACTGGACCAGCAATGTAGAATCAGAAAAAAATAGTCCTTATGTGTATACATATACCTATGAAAACATAATGTGTATAGTCAACCAAAATAAATTCTTACTTAGGACACACCTGAAAATTTATCTTTATTTCTGTACCTTGAGTCCATAACCTCTTTGTTGGAAGATGGCTGGCATGCCTCATTTTCTGTGCTTTGAGATAGGTCATTATTTTGATCAAAGTTGTCTTTAGAATATAATTGTTATTAAGGATGTATATTACTCTAGTTTTGTAGTACTAGTTGTAGTTGTAGTCATAGTCATAGTTGTAGTAATAGTAGTAAGGGTGGCAATGGTAGTAGTAGCAGTAGTAGTAGTAGTAGTAGTAGTAGTAGTAGTAATGGTAGTAGTAGTAGTAGTAGTAGTAGTAGTAGTAGTAGTAGTGGTGGTGGTGGTGGTGGTGGTGGTGGTAGTAATATATTATACTCCACAATCAACTTTTAATTTTTGAACCTCTTATAAATGAACAGCCATCCAGAATCAGTCCAAATAGGAAAAGGAAAAGCTTTTTGGGTGCAAGAACAGTTTGTCATGTATGTATTTGTACCACTAGCATGTAGTATATTGCTTTTTCTATAATTGATACCTAAAAAATGCTTGTTAATGTGAAAGAAAAAAAAATATTCTCTTGCAGTATCTTATACAGTACTTCTTTCAGTAACTGGTATAGGAAAGTGATTGGAAACAGCTCTCCCTGGTAAGAAGTTGAGTTGTTGTTTTATCTAAAAACTGGTCTTATCATTCCATGGATTCTTACACTATTCCACAATAGAGGTAAAACAATATTTGCCTCTCTGTGTTTCTAACAAGAGCAATACTACCCTATTTTTTTTAGCATAGGATCATGGTTGCCACAAATGACTGATCTCTCTCCCAGCAAATATTTCTACTGCTGTTACAACTGTTCCCTCTTGTCCCAAGCTGTGCTCATGACAGGTGATGCTTTCTCCTGTGATACTGGACACAGAGTTCCAGTTGCCTCCTATGGCAATGTCTATACTTAGCTAAGCATCCTTTCCTCTGTCATATTGAATATAAGAACCAGCAGACCCTACTCTATATGGCTACTCTGTCCAGGTCATTGACATCCATTATTTTAAAATGCTATAAAAATACCTTGTTATCAACTGAAAATAAAGGCACTAGACTGATGGTCTTCACTCATAACACAAAAATTTCAGTGGAAATATAAAAAAAAGACAAGAGACAAAATAACATTTCTTGAAGATTTATTTAAAGCAAATGGCAAAGTCATGGTAACTTGCTCTGAACACAATTATAGAGAGCTGAGTCACAGCTACTTCCTCTCTATTATCATACCCTAATATTTTTCACAATACCAAGAAATAAGGTTAAGGAAAGAGTTAAGTAAATTATAACATCATCATATTCAGAAGTACAATTTGCTAAACATAAGCCAAACTATTAGTGATTCATATAGAAATACCCTATATTTAACAGTTCCCTTCCCTTGCATTTCCCTAGTTTGGTACTCAAATGAAAAATGAGGCAACATAGAAATGTAACTCTGTGATGAGTGGTAAAAAGGTGAAAATGGAGGACTCAAAAAAAGATGCTACTTCTATAAGAAGCAAAATTGCTACTCTACATTTCCACTAAGATAAATTCAAAAGTAGTGGCTATGATAAATCTTTCCCTAAAGTTTAGGAAGTTCCAAAAGAAATCTGCTTGCCTCTGTCCTTTCCTTTTCACAGAATCACAGAATTCCATTCACTGAAGTGTCCTAGGTGACTGTCTAGTCCAATTTGTTCCAGAAAAGAAATTGGAAAATTTAAAAAAAAGAAATAATCCCCTCCACAGTGTTTCTGGCATTTAAAAAAAAATCCAACCCCTGTTTGAAGTCTTATAATTGAGAGGAGAATGGGAGAGCACTACCTCTGAGACAGCCTATTATACTCACATAATTCTAGTTGTTAGAAAGGTTTTCTTGACATCAAATCTAAACTTATCTTTTGGCAACTTCAACCCATTATTCCCAGTTCTACCTTTGAAGTCCAAATAGAACATGTATAATCTGTTTCACACTATTCTTCAAAGATTTGACGATAGCTATCTCATCTTTCCCTTCTTCATACCCACCCTAAGCTCCTTCTCTTTTTCATAGGAAACATGCTCAATTTCTTCAACCATGCTCAAATAAGTCTTGAAATCAAGACCACTCATTCTTATCTGACAACTTTGGAAATTTTCCAGCTTATTCATGTATTTCCTAAAAGGTAGTGTCCCAAACTGAAGACAAAACTCACCGAGTTATCTGCCCAGGCAAGAAAACAGGAAAATTATTGCCTTCATGTAACTTTAAAATACTAAGATTTTTTTTAGGCAGACTGCTATCAGATCTTGTATTTTTGAAATCAAGCACTTGAATAAAAGGACAAGAAGTTACACTGGAGAACATCACCCTCCACCATCAGTTTTCGATGATTATGATTGATCATGTCATTGAAAAGAGTATTTAAACCTTTGAAGTTGTTTTCCTTTACAATATTGTGGTCATGGTTTAAAGATTTTTACTTTTTTCCTGCTCATTTCACTTTGAATCAATCCATACAGTTCATTCTAGTTGTCTCTGAATCTTTACCAATAATAATCTGAGTAATATATCATAGTTTACTTAGCTGTGCCTAAAGTTGTAGCTCTCCCTTAGTATCTAGTTATTTACTATAACAAAAGTAGTGTGAGTGTGTGTGTCCTTCCTCTTTCTGTCATGTCTTTAACATATAAGCCTGGCAATAGCATTATGAACAGTTCAGTGGTTTGGGTTCAGGGGCTGTGGGGTGAGAGAGTTGCAAACTATTTTTCCAGTAGGATGGGATCAAATCACCATTCTAATAACTGTGCTTTTATTTGTACTACAGGCCCTCCAAAATTGTTCTTTTCCTAATTTGTCATCTTTGTGTATGAGGTGAAATCTCAGAATTATTCATTTGAATTTCTCTTATTTGATATTCGTAGTAGTATTCAGATGTTGTTGATAACTTGCATTTCTTCCCTTGAGAACTACCTAGTCATATACTTTGACAATTTATCTCTTGGAAAATGGATCTTTTCACATAGGCAAAGAGCTAGATATAAATAGGCAGATAGATTTCCTTTTTTTCAAAAATATTAATTTGTTTATTTACTTTTAGTTTACAACATTCAGTTTCACAATCCCTTGAGTTTCTTCATTGGAGGTAGATTCACCCTTTTCATTTTTTATATTGGTAATTTGGTTTTCTTCTTTTTTTTTATCATATTGGCTAAAGGCCTATCAATTTTATTGGCTTTTTCATAATACCAACTCTTAGATTTATTTATTACTTCAATAGTTTTCTTAATTTCAATTTTATTAATCTCTCTGTGGGTTTTCATTATTTCTAATTTAGTATTTAATTGGGAATTTTTAATTTGTTATTTTTCTTGCTTTTTCAGTTCCATGCCTAATTCATTGACCTCCATTTTCTCTATTTTATCCATTCATGCATTCAGTGATATAAAACTTCCCTTAACAACTGCTTTTGCTGCTTCCCATAAGTTTTGGTATGTTATCTTATTATCATTCTCTTGAATGAATTTGTTGATTGTTTCTATAATTTCTTGTGTGACCCACTCTTTCTTCAGGATTGAATTATTTAGTTTCCCATTACTTTTTAGTCTATTTTAGCATGGCCCTTTATTGCATATAATTTTTATTGCATCATGATCTGAGAAGGATGTATTTAATATTCATGCTTTTCTGCACTGAATTGTGAGATTTTATGCCTTATTACATGGTCAATTTTTGTGTATGTGCCATGTATTGCTGAGAAGGTATATTCCTTTTAATCCCCATTCAATTTTCTCCATACATCTATCATATATAGCCTCTCTAAAATTCTATTTGCCTCCTTAACTTCTTTCTTCTTTACCTTGAGGCTAGATTTATCAATTTCAGAGAGGGGGAGATTGAGGTCCCCCAGTAGTATAGTTTTACTATCTATTTCTTCCTCTAATTCCTTTAACTTCTAACCAGGAATTTGGATGCTATACCGCTTGGTGCATATATGTTAAGTAATGATATTACTTCATTTTTGATGATGCCTTTTAGCAGGATATACTTTCCTTCCTAATCTCTTTTAATTAGATTTATTTTTTCTTTTGCTTTATCTGAGATAAGGATTGCTAATCCTGCTTTTTTTCTTTTACTTTAATTGAAGCATAATATATTCTTGCTCCAGCCTTTTACCTTCACCCTGTGCATATCCCCTTGTTTTAAATGTGTTTCTTATAGACAGCATATTGTAGGATTGTGATTTTTAATCCATTCTGCTATCCACCTCCATTTTATGGGAGAGTTCATCCCATTCACATTCACACTTATGATTATTATCTGTGTCTTTCCCTCCATCCTATTCGATCCTCTGTTTATGTTTGTATTTCTTCCTTCTCCCTTCCACTCCTTAAGGGTTTTCCTTTTGACCACTGTCTCCCTCAGTATTCCCTTCCTGTGTCCCCCCTCTATTTACATACTCTTTCCCCTTACTACTATTTCCCTTCATTATAACCCACCCCCCCTTTTTCTTCCTTACCCCTCCTACTTCCTGTAGGACACAATGGATTTTGATACTTAACAGAGTATATTGTTCCCTCCTTGAACCCAAACCAATGAGAGTAAATTTCATACAGTGCTCTTCCCCCTCCCTCCTTTTCCTCTATTATAATGACTTTTTGTGTCTTTTCACTTTAGAATCTTAAACTTAACTGATTATGTTGATCCCTCCATGAACCAGAACTAATGAGAATAAAGTTCATATGATGTTCATCTCTCTCCCTTCTTTCCTCTACTATACTATGTTTTTATGCATCTTTGTGTGGCATAATTTACCTTTTTCTGCCTCATCCTCTTTTTCTCCCATTACAGTCCCTTTGCACCCCTTAATAAGATTTTTTATGATCAGATTAGTTCATTTATACCCACACCCTTTATCTATGTATATCCCTTTTAAATGTTGTGATAATTATATAAATTTCAATATTGAAAGGTGTCAGCTTCTCATAAAGGGATGTAAACAGTTTGCTCTTATCGAATCACAAGTTATGTGCCTGTGTGTTTGTGTGTGTGTGAGTTTTCCTTGTTTATCTTTTTATGTCTCTCTTGAGTCTTGTATTTGGAGATCACATTTTCCATTGAGCTCTGGCTTTTTTATCAGGAAAAGTCTGGGAGTCCATTATTTCACTGAAGGACCATTTTCTTGCCTGAAATATTATGCTTATTTTGGCCAGGTAGTTGATCCTTGGGTGCAGTCCAAGTTCTTTTGCTGCTGTCTGCAGATACCCCTTTTTGTGCTAAGTCACACCTGGACTTCTGTTGTTAGAGATTGCTGGCTCCACACCCCTGGGCTTCAGGATCTCCCTCGGATCAGCTGAGATGGGGCTTTTTGGGATACCTCCTTCCCTTCACTTCAGGCTAAGCACAGCCTCAGTCACACCCTTCCTCTTGGACTCCCAAGCCTGCTACTGGTTCCACTGTTTCAGGATTTTACATTGTGGGGAGCAATAATCTCTGGGTTTACAGGGTCAGAAAGGAGGATTAGAGCACCATGATTTACTCTGCCATCTTGGCTCCCAGAAGTTTAGGAAGGTGATTTTTAAACATCCAGGCTGTGGGATGATAGCCCCAAGAGAAACTGCTGCCACATGCCCTGTGCTTTCTCTTAACCAGCTCTGACCAATCCTCTGTCTCATGGTGAGACATCTGTGAATCACCATTGGAGTAGGTGAATATGCTGGCTGGTGCCCTCTCTCTCTCTCTCTCTCTCTCTCTATCTATCTATCTATCTATCTCTGCTCTTCTCTGCTCTCAGGTCTGTGCTGGTGAAGTCCCCACATGCTCCATGCTCCCCCTGCACTGTCCTATGTGGTCACTTTCTTGGACTGGGAATCTGACATTCTCTGTCTCCCAATGGACTTCATCACTCTAAAATCTGATCAGATTCATTTTTTAGAGGTTAGTGATGGAATTCATGGAGGTGCTCAGAAAATGCCTGCTTATGTTCCATCATCTTTTCTCCACTCTCAGCAGACAGATTTTCAATACCTCTCTTGTGTCTACAGCTATATAGATAATCAAGAATTGTATGTATATATAACAGATATTTAGATAGATATTTATATATTTATAGAAATAATACATATTGACTCAATTATAGCTATAGAGAAAGATATTTGTGATATTGCTTGTATACAAACAGAATATATGTTTTCCAACTTAACTTCTATTAGTTTCTATTTCATTTGCGTTATTTTTGAGCAAAATGTGTTTGTTTTTATCCTTTAAAATTGTCCATTTCCTTTCCTATTTTCTTTTCCTTGTTTGATTTTTTTAAAACTCCCCTCTCCATGATTGTTAAAGATGACTCTTTCCATTCTTCTTTAATTCCATTATGATTAGATATTTTATTTCTAAGACATAGATCCATTTGGACTTTATTGTGGTATAGTGTGTGAGATATTGATTTGAGCCTAATTTCTTCCAGACTGCTTTTCAATTTTCCCAGGATATTTTACAAAATACTAAGTAATATCCCAGTTTATCTACTTTAATTTGTCATACACTCTGCTACTATGTTCATATGTTTCTATATTTTGACTATCTAATCTGTTCCATTGATCAACTTTTCTATTTTTCAACCAGTACAAAATTGTTTTGCTTATAACTGCTCCACAGTGTAGGGTAAAAACTGGAATTGCTAGGCTTCCTTCACGATCCTTTTTGTTCACTATTTTCCTTGAGATTCTTGTTATCTTGTCCCTTCATGCGAATTTTGTTATAGCTTTATCTAGTTTTATAAGGTAATGTTTTGGCATTTTGGTTTATATAATACAGAATTTTTTTTCACATGAACCTATTTAGCATTGCCATTATATACCTATCACAACCCACTTATGAATAATTAATTCCATTTCAATTATTCCTCCCTTATGTAAAAAACATTTTTATTTCTATTCATATAATTTCCATGGTACAGCTGGTAGTACACGACATAATTTTAGAAACACGAGGTATACCAATGAGAGAAGAAAAATCCATTTAAATGACCATCGCAGAAGAAAAAAACAAAATTCATATGATATGATAGTTTACCTAGAAAAATATCACATGGCAGTGGTGAAAATGATCATTCTGATATTGTCAGAAAATCTGCTATTCTTTCTCCATTACAAATACCTATTCTTGCTTTTAGTCAAACTTCTCTCTGCCATTAAGAAATTTCCATTTATTACTGTGCTTTCTGGTGTTTGAAACTTAAAAAGATTTTCTTTTATTTTGTCAAAATATTTTGATGAATTTATTGATATAGCAATTATAACAATATAAAAGAGAGAAAATAGTAATATGATTTTTTGATTGCGATGTAATTATTATGTCTATAATTTTCTGAATTTTAAACTAATACTGTTTTCTTGATATAAATACAACCTGCCACAATATGTAATCTTTTAATATGTTGCTGTTCCACTTTGATAATTTCTGTTCAATATTTGTTTACTTATATGCATTAGAGAGATTAATATATGATTTTTTTTCTTTATCTCTTTATTTTCTTTGTTTAGGTTTTAGAAATGTGCTTATGTCATAGGAGAAGTTTGACAGGATATCATATTTCCCTACGTTATAATAGTAGTAACTAGTATTTGTATTGTAATATAAAATTTATAAATTGTTTAATGTATGTTCATTCTGGAGAGTTCACTATGCTATGTAATCAGAACCTTGAAGCTGTTCACAGATGCAGCCCTATGGAAAGCTACTTGTGCTGCCCTTTACAGATACAATAATGCTGGAAAGCAGGTGCTGTCATGACCATTAATTTACACATAAAGAAACTGACACAGAGTGGGGCAGAGCTAAGATGGCTGTGTAGCAGCAGCAACATATCACAGCTCTCACATAGCCACCCCAAAATACCGATAAAATATGACTCTAAACTAATCCTAGAACTCCAAAAACGGACACAAATATACTTTCCACTAAAGTCAGCTTGGCTATGAGGAACCATATCAGCACTGTGAACCCAAACCAGCCTGGCCTGAAGCCCTGGCTGAGCCCCAGGGGGCGGCTGGATGTGAGGAGCCTCTCTGGTGAGTGGATTAGTGGCAGCTGCAGCAGTGTTCAGAACTAGGTCAGTGGAACTTGCAAAATCAGGGAAGAAAAGCAGTCCAGTCAAAAGGCCTCCAGGGCTGGAAAGCAAAAGGCAGAGGTTTTGCACCCACCTCCACATTGCAGCTTATGCGCACTCGGCCTGCAGATTGCAGGAGGACCAAGTGATTTTTCAGAGGCCGAGTGCTCTCGCGTTGAGCAGCCTGGATCTGGATCATGGTCTTGGGCTTTGGTCTTGTGGGTCTTCTGTATCCAGCAAGCTGGAAATGGGAAAGGGACCCAGCACCTTCCTGAGAGCTATGGCATCTGGGAGGACCCCAGCGATTTGGGACAGAGCTTTTCCTTCTGGAAGCAGAGCCCCACAGAGATTTAAAAAAAAAAATCATGGACTGACCAACCATGAGTAAGGATAAGCATAAGAAGCAGGGTAAGAACAGCAATCAAACCCTGGATTCCTTCTTTGAAGAAAAGAAGGACCAAGGCAGAGAGCTGCAAGACAGCACAGCCAGAGCTCCCCCACCAAGGGCTTCCAATGAACATGAAGATTGCCTTAAAGCTAGAGATGAGCTGAAGAAGGATTTTGAAAACCAAATAAGAGAAGTGGAAGAAAAATTGGGAAGAGAAATAAGAATGTTGCAAGCAAATCTTGAAAAGAGAGTCAGCAATCTGACTGAAGAAATTAACACCCTAAAAAATAGATTTACTCAAATGAAGAGGCCCAAACAGCAAATGAGGAGAAGAATGCCTTAAAAAAGTCGACTTTGCCAGATGGAGAAAGAATCTCAAAAGCACT
>CM053586.1:100479580-100512056 GCA_028646515.1 Pseudochirops corinnae
AGGAGTCCTTAGCAGAGGTTCTGGCCCGCTCAAAGCAAAAGGAGTTCGCAGCTGCAGCCACTGCCTCTGACGCCGCTTCCAGTCAGCACCGCACAGAGACTAGCTTGGCTCCGGCGTTCTCTTGCTCCACCCCTTCCTGCTACATCAGCAAGCTCAAGGGGCGTGGAAGATCTTCAAATCCTAGTATCGTTACAGCATCTTGCCACATAGAAGAGTAGGGGGAATGGAGATGAGAGGTAGGATGATGGAGTGGAGGATGGGGGAGGGAGGGCTGATGAATGTTCACATTTCTATAGAGGGACAGGGACAGGATGGAGAGTGGTTGGGGGAGGGCAGGATAGGAAGAAGGGACATGTAATCAGACTCTCACAGTGTGCTCACTATGGAGAGGTTCTGTGTAATTTCACATGTTCAGCCTGTATTTGAGTGCTTGTCCTTCCAGTGGGGGTGAGTGACAAGGGAGGAAGATAAAGAATCTAGAATCTAAAGTTCTATAATCAAATGTTAAAAATATATCTATCTATATATACATATATATGCAATTATTATTTTTATTATTATTATTATTAACTACATCCAACTGGAACTTGAGATACACAGGCACTGTGGTTGGGAGATCCATTCTGCCCTACTGAAAAGTCAGAGGGGTGAGGGGGGAAGACATAGGAGAGAATAGATTGGCAGAGGGGGACTACACTGGGATGGCTCTTTTGGGGTGATGGGGAGAAAATACCTCACTCAAAATCTCGTGGAAATGAATGATGCAAGCTAAAATATCTCATGGAAATGAATGATGTAAAATAAAATAAATAAATAAATAAATAAAAGAAATTGAAACAGAGAAATCAACTGATTTTTCTGGAGTAACTCAGTCAATGAGCTTCTGAGGTAGTATTTGAACTCTGGTTTCCTCACTCCAAGTCCTGAATTCTATCCTTGTTGTCAACTAGCAAATGATTTGTATAAAAGAAGAGTTAAATTTTCTTTGAATATTGTAAACACTTGTAAATTAATTTGGTGCTGAGGATTTTTTAAAATCAGAATTCATGTATGGCTTGTTCAGTTTCTTTCTGTAACAGTAGGTTGTTTAATTTCTCCATTTTTGTCCTAGTATTCTGGGTATTTTGTGTCTGTAAATATTCCATTAGGTTAGTTTTGCAAGGTCATATAATTCAACAAAACATTTTAAAATAATTCTATTTTAATTTGATTTAAATTCTCTTATTTTAAAAAATAAAAAATTAATTTTCTCTTATTTAATCAGAAAAAATTACTATCTATTGAATTAGGTGAAGCAACTTACATTTTTATCATTCAATAGATTTTATTTTTTTCTTTTTCTCAATTTCTATTTTTATTTAGTAATAGGTTTGATTTATTGTTTATCTGTTTTTCTTAAATGTATTGCTAATTCATTGATCTATTCTTTCCTTTTTTAATATTTACAGATATGTTCCTAATTAGCCCTTACCCCAAAGACCTAGAAATTCTAAGGACATACACAACTATTCTGGGTAGAGATCCATTAAGGGTCATGCAAGTTTTACTCTTCTGCAATGACATTCTCCCATCAATCTTTGTATTTTTATTTTGTGTTCCTATTGCTTTTATGCATCCAGGAGCTCCCAGCAGCCTTTTCACTGTCCTTTACCACACTATTATCTGCATCTATCCTTGGCTCTGCAACTTTTCTATCATAACAATCTATTAGATTGCACCATTCCCTTTGTAATGGAACATCTCTATAAATTCACACATCAAATATCCCAGTGTTTTCACTGCTCAAATACTTTTGCATTATGATGCATTCACTCCCTTCACAGGGAACTTGTATGCAAAGTTTCTATTCATCACTGCTTTTTAATATTAGGAGTTTGACCGTCAGCTGCAGTAAATGGAGAAATTTTCAATGGTGTGGATAAGTTCACTTACCTTGGCAGTATACCTTACAGGGATGCATACATAAGTGATAAGGTTGATGCATGCATTGTCAGAGTTAGCTCAGCATTTGGAAGTATCTGGAAGAAAGTGGAGGAGAGAAGGGACACTAGGCTGCCTATCAAACTGAAGGTCTACAAAACCATTGTGTTGACCTCATTGTATGTCTGTAAAACCTGGACAATGTACCAGCATCATGTCAGAAAACTGAGCCACTTCCATTTCAATTGTCTTAGGAAGATTCTGAAGATCACCTAGCAAGATGACGTACTGGAAACTAAAGTCCTTTTTAAGATGAATTGCCAAGCATCCAAATTTTACTACAGAGAACACAGCTCTGATGGGTTGGCCATGTTGTTCAAATGCCAAAACTATGTTTGCCTAAAAGATTATTTTACAGAGAACTCACACAAGGCAGACACTCACATGGTGGATACTCTCAAGCTGTCTAAGTCCTTTTCTATTAGATGTGAACCATAGGATAAACTGGAGTGCCTACACCAAAGAAAATACTGTGCTCTATGAACAAAGCAGAATTGTAGTAGATCAAGAGAAATATGAGATGCACAAATTTAGAGACATCTTCCTCCAAAATGGCCACATGGACAATTTGTGCCCAATCTGTGGTAGAGCCTTTTAAGCTCATATTGGTATGATCAGACACAGTCAGAAACACTGTACATAAATCCTGACATCATAATGTCATTTTGGTCCTCTTTTGCAAAAAGGTAACATAGACAAGAAAAATTATTTTAAAAATTATATGTTTTTCTAACAGCATAATTCCTCTAATATAAAAGAAAGTGAGTCAAATTTATAAAAACAAAAGCCATTCCCCAACTGATGAATGGTCAAAGGGTATGAACGTGTAGTATTCAGAAGAAGAAATCAAATCTAATTCATAAAAAATGCTCTAAATCACTATTGTTTAGGGGGAAAAAATGTTAATTAAAACAACCTGCAGTATCAGCTCACCTCTATCAGCAATGAGAAATGCTGGATGTGATGTGGGGAAATAAGTACATTCATGAACCCTTGGCAGAGTTATGAACTGATCAAATCATTCTAGAGAATAATTCAGAACTATGTCCAAAGGGCTATAATACTGTGCATGTCTTTCAACCCATCAATACCACTACTAGATCTGTATTTCAAGAAGATCAAAGGAAAAGGGAAAGGATCTATATGTACAAAAATATTTATAGCAACTCTTTTTGTGATAGCAAAGAATTGAAAGTTGAGTGAATGTCCAAGAATTGGGGAATGACTGAACAAGTTGTGGCATATGATTGTGATGGAGTTCTAATCCATTATAAATAATGACAAAAAGAATGGTTTCAGGGGGAAAAAAATACCATGGGAAGATACTGTATAAACTGATGTAAAACGAGATGAGAAGAATCAAGCTATCATTGTACACATTAACGATATTATAACGATGAAAGACAGCTATTCTGATGAATCCAAGACAATTCCAAAGTAGTCATGATGAAAATGTTATCCAGCTTTGGAGAAAGAACTAATGAACTCTCAGTTCAAAATGAAGTATAATTTTCCCTCTTTATTTTTATTGCTTTTTTTGCAATAGCTCATACCCAAATATGTCTGCATGACTTCACATGTATAATTAATATCATATTGCTTAACTTCTCAGTGGTTGAAGGAGGTGATAAAAAGAGGGGAAATATGGAACCTAAAATTTTAAAAGAATATTAAAATGAATATTTTTTTAAAAGAGGGATTTTTTAAAATCAAAAAGCCATCATAAGATTCATTATGTTTCACTCTGCTCATGTACCCATGTGCCCAGGGTGTAGCTACCCCATCCTCATCCTAGATCCCATTCTCTTGATTAACTAACTTTTTTTCTATGAGAATATTAATCACATCAGCATTAATGTTTATTATAATGGCATATCAAATGATTGCCCAATGGCTCCACTTCCTAGACCTAAATATCTTTCTCTGGCTAAAACCTCCCTATAGTCTTCACTTGTCATATTAGAATAATGCTCTGTGAGAGATGAAACTGCCTTGCTTTGAGTATTTTATCCCCACAGTGCATAGTACAATTCCCTGCCCATATTAAGTAAATAATAAATTGTTTCTTTTCATTTAATCATACCAATGCCCACTGTTTTTTCTATTTTAAAAATGTTTTAGCTTGATTTAATTTAATTTTTAATGGTTTGATAACTATTACAGTATAATTGACTTTTGTAAACTAAAGTATTTTATTTTATGTATTTAAAACAGTATTCTGAGAAGGTGTCTATAAGCTTCACCAGACTGCCAGAGGGAAACCATGACATACCCCCAAATTACAATAAATAATAAATTGCATTTCTATTTTATAACCTCATTTTTTATTCATGATAAAATTACTAATTATTTCAATGAAAAGTTAAAACTAGCAAAAGGGTAAGAACATGTAGTATCCAGAAGAAGAAATCAAATCTAATTCCTAAAAATGCTCTAAATCACTATTGTTTAGGAAAAAAAATATTAATTAAAACAACTCTGCAGTACCACCTCACCTATATCAGAAATGAGAAATGCTGGAGGTGATGTGAGAAAATAAGTACTCTAATGAACTGTTGTCAGAGTTTATGAATTGGTCAAATCATTCTAGAGAATAATTCTAGTTGCTAGTGATTTTTCTCAGTAAATCTAGGGACATTTCAATTCATGTGCTATATATAGAAGTTTACATGATACATGTGAAAGTCTAAACCACAAATAAGATATATAAAGAAAGATAATGGCATTTCCTGAAACTGACTTCAAATAGATAATTCAGTGTAAGGCATACAGATGTACAGAGAAAAGAGAGAATTCCTCTTCTTTTATCCTCACATCACCCCTGTCAGTCATACTTCCCTTGAACCACTCACATATACTAGCCTGCTTTTGATCCAGAAGAACACTTAATTTTCTCAAGCTCACAGAGGCAAGTGAGAAAATGTCAGCAATTCTGCTCAGAATTTAGTAAAAGGATGAGCAGATTGAATTGCATTTACAAAATTACAGGGTGCTTTGTATGATAGCTTGCTGCTACAGAAGCCTATAAAAACAAACAAACAACAGAAATAACCTTGTTTCATAACCCTATGATAATTAATCTCAAGCAAGGCATCAAAAGTAGACATGTGCTTTTTCAAAGTTGGACAGTACAATCATGATGGTAATATAGAATTGATTCTAAGTTACAGAGGGATTCCCTACAGGATGGTGAGGTAGTCCAAATGTTCTCTTTTGTAGTCATAATTTGTTAGTTGCATCAAGTCCCTGAACATTGTAGAAGTTCCTTGATGAGATCAATAACCACTCAGAAAACTTTGGCCCTATATATCCACACATCAAAAGCAAATAAAATGCTCAAATGATGTTATACAGATAAATGGAAAAGTATAACATACATCTACCAGAAGACATGTTAACTAGGGTCAGACTCAATAAATTAATAATAAAGTAGGGCCAGAATTCAAGAACAGGAGGAAAGTGGACTGGATTATCTTTAGAAAATACCAAAGTTTTTAATGACCCCCCTAAATCTTTTAAATATTCATATTCTAGTTGTTTTATATAGTTGCAAGGTATAGAACTTTAAAATTGGGAGAATTTAAAATTAATACCATTCAGGACCAATAGCGGGGTACACAATGAGTGACAATAGACTAAAAAAATATTGCTCAGGAAAAAAAAATTATGAAGAAGAAGGATAGTAAGAAATGCCATCAAAGAAATGTAGGAAGAGAAACAGTGTACTATTCATGAGAAAAAAACAAGTGGTAACTATCATGGACAGTCCAAGTACTTCACTGATAATTTCAGAATATCAAGAGAAATGAAAGATGTCTAGGACATCGGACAAACCCCTCACAAAAATTTTGTGGGACGACATAAACATGAATGTAAGTTACATAAAATGGGCTACAATTTGTATCAGGAAATACCATGAAGAGGACATCACAGATGAATCTTAATATCTACATATTTCTGTGATAGACAGTCTGCACTGTACATGGAGTCAGGAAGACCTGAGGTCAAATTTGACTCAGACATCCAGAGGAGGTCTTACAGTATGTAGAAGGTCTGTAATAAATATTAGCATAGAAGAATTAATGGAAGACAGATGGCTCAATAGAGATGGATTGCATGGTGTCAGGAATACCTGACTTTCACATCCAACCTTACACACTTAACACACGTGTGATCCTGAAAAAGTCACTTCATATCTCTGTCCCTCAGTCCCTTCATGTGTATTTATAGCATCATTATCATAATAATAGAAACTAGTTAGGTAGTAAATGAGTTAATATAAAAGTGTTTTTTAAACTTAAAAGGGCAACATAAATGTTCGTTAATATTATTGTTGTTATACGGCTATTATAAGGTGCTGAATCATGAGAGAGCAACATTAAAATAATAAACAAGCACAAAGGCAATCAATGACCTATGATGAGTGAAAGCAGATTTAGCTTATTACCAAACATGACTTGTTTCCAAAAGGTGGTAAAAAAAATAATGGAAGACACTTTGGGTAAATTAGAAAAAAGTTTAGCTTTTCATATTAGTAAGAATAAGAGAATATTCAATATATAAAATGGGCTACAATTTGCATCAGGGAATAACCACATAGAAAACATTACAGATGAATTTTATGAAGTTGACTGAGTGATGTGTTAATAACACAGGCATATTAAAAACAAGATGAAGCTAGGAAAAATCTTTCTATCCAGCTGAGTAGATCTTTATGGATTATTTATGGAAAGACAAGGGGAATATTTCATAGGATGAAAAAACTTGAGGAGAAACTAATATTAATCAGTAGGGAAGAATACTCATGCTGATGAAAAACATAACTCTAACAAAGTACCAGCATACATAGACATATCTCAAGTCTTTTTTCTCTACTGAGTCTCCATCCAGTCTCTTTTCAGGTTATGTGGCTCTTCTGAAATGTTAGTAGAATCTGATCCTTTTAACATTTTTTCCTTGGGTTAGGACAAAGTTTGACACTGACTTTGGAAAGTTGACATCATTTATCATATTCCCGATCTCAATCACTCTTTGGGCCAGACTTATATTGTTATTGGTGTTTAGTGGTCCTCCCTCAGAAGATCATCCGAAACAGTGTATGTCAAATTACCATGTACTTTAAGTACCATCTACCACCTATCATAGATACTGCTATCAACCAATCTAGAAACTATGTTGATGAGTATCAAGAAAAGCTCAATTCCATAGCAAACACTAGGAGGAGAGAATCAAGAAAAGAGCTGAGTCAGAATGTATAAGAGAAAGGAAGTAAGCATTTATGTAGTGCTTACTCTGTGCCTGGAATGGTGCTAAATTGTTTTTCAAGTATTACCTCATTTCAGTCTTGTAACAACCATTCACAGTAACTATTATTATCTTGTTTATATAAGTGAGGGATATTGGTTAAATAGAGGCTTTATGAATTTCCCAAGCTCGCAGAGCTACCAAGAACCTGATACTTGATTTGAACTCAGGTCTTCTTGACTCCAAGCCCAGAATTTTATTCACTATGCCACCAGCTGCACCTTAATATTGGTATATAAAATTAAAACAAACAATGATAGAATAGAGTCCAAGAAAATGGAGGAAAGAATAGAGTTTTTTTTTCTCCTTTGTCCTTCATTTTGAAGAAGACCAATAACATCATAGGGTGATGCCTTGACTTGCATGGCAACTAGATTCTAGTGAGGCAGAATTGTATAAAACCATCAGCTTCACTCTCTCTTCCAAAATCATCAAAGTGACAAGACAAAAATCAAGATGACTGTCAATGGTCCAAAATGTTGTGGGATGACATTGACATCGTTGATGTCTTATCAAGCTCTAGGTGGCCCACAGCACCTGCTTCAGCCACCTTCGTAGTTGTTGGAACAAATTCTTCTAATCTGTCTATGCCCCCAGAGGGACTCTTCACATGCTTGGGGTAGACATTTCCTTAGCTCACTGATGAGTTTGAGGTCGGTCAGTTACTCTCAACCTAGTTTCGCCCATCTGCCAAGTTTTTACCAGGGTGTGGGTACTATGCATGCTACATCATCTTGGAGGTACAGGTGAGAGTCAGGTAAAAGGAGAACACCAAAGGTGAGTGAGTAGCCTTGAAAAGGGTTCACAAGTTCTCTCACTAGAGGTGCTATTCCTCTTTGAACACCCCATATGCCACAATAGATATTTTTACTTCAAAAATAAAAATTAAAAGGAGAGAAGTGAACTTTCACCATTTAATTATGAAAGACTAATTCCTCAAACAAGATGGCAATACTGCTTTTTTTTGGACATTAATCTCTCTTATTGGAGCTCATGTCTACTTTAATAAGATAAGAAGCAATATTTCATATTGCTATCCTTTAAAAAGAGACACTTGACCTTTATATCATTTTGTTCATAAATGTGGAAAGTTATAAAGAAGAAAAGGAATGATTAAGGGAAATTTTAACTTGAACCTTGCCATGAAACAGTAAAGGGTTTCATTAAACCTTGCCAAGTTCTTTCCAAATCTCAAAATATAACTTGCAATATTCTGTGACTCCCTAGTGTGGTTAGGTTAAAGTATAAGCTCCTCTATTTGACATTTAAAGCCTTTCCCAACATATCTTCCCAGGATTACTATGAGTGGCTCCCCTTCACATGTTCTACATTCCAGTCACGCTGGCCACTTGCCATACCTTATATATGACGTTCTATATCTTAACCTCATGCCTTTGCATAAGCTGTTCCTCTACCTCTTCAATGCATCTCCTCCCTTACCCTTTCAGGTACAGAGAGAGATTACAGTTTGTGGAGTCGAGAGGACATGAATTTGAATCTTGTTTCAGATGCACCTTAGCTCTGTGACCCTGAAAAAGTCACTTAATTATTTTCTGCCTCAGTTTCCAATCTGTAAAACATAGATAATAACAACAGCTACCCCTACATGGTTGTTGTGAGGAACAAATGACTCATCAGATATAAAGTGCTTTGCAAACTTTAGGGCTTGAATAGTTATTATCATTATTACTCCTTAAAATCTCCAACTTCATAAAGAGTCTAAAATTCTATCTCCTTCACAAGCAGCCTTCCCTGGGCTCTCCAGTTATTTATATCTTCTTACACTATATCACTTTGTAATTATTTATATATATACACATTCTTTCTGTCAATAGAACTTAAGATCCATAAGAGTCATACAATACAATACAATAAACATTTTATGAAATGTCTACTGTGTGCTGAGCACTGGGCTAAGCACTGGAGGTAAAAATAAGAAAAAAAAAAGTCCTTTGTCTCAAACAGCTTACAATATAATTGCAGGTGGGATGGAAGAAAGGTTACCTACTTTGGGGCATGATGATGGTAGAATCTAAACATAACAGTGCGGTTAGTAGGAAATAAAGTGTTGGCTGAGTTTCTGGGCCCTCTTTAAGTGAAGCTTCCTGGAAAAGTTTTATACTTTGCCCTGAGGTGTGACTACCAAAACTAAAGCAATCTTAATGTCTGTGAGTTTCCTGGTGATGAGCTCATCTTAGGGGGATGATAATGGTGAAGTTGAAACCAAGCAATAGAGTTGATGGGAAATAAAAAGTTTGATGAACAGAGCAGAGACTGTTTCATGGTTTCCTTAGTATGTCCAGTACTTAGCACAGTGCTGCAACAAAAAAAAATGACAATATGTGTTTGATGAATGAAAGAATGGAGAGAAGGAATGAATGAATGAATGACTCTATGGCCTAGGATCCCACTAGACTATTAAGGTTCCTAAGGTCAAGGATTGTATCTTATCTGAACTTTGTAGCTCCCTCAAAAACCCAGCAGAGTGTTTCCCATGAAAATGGCACCTAATAAATGCTTGATGTACCTATTAAATTGTTATATATCTCGAATTACTTATAAGCAAGTATCTTTTTATTAACAGCCATGTGAAGTAAACAGGTGGTGTTTTTTATTACCCTCTTCCTTTCATAAAGATAGGCAAGTATAATAAGCACCTTTGTAAAAACTCATGGTCCAGACAATATTAAAAAGGCAATAAGGAATACCAATAGTAATGATACCACACTTCAAATATGAGGGAGTTTGATGGATTTCTGCAAAAGGCATATGGAGATATTAATCTCAGTGATCAACTAATGGGTTGCAATCCCTTGATCTATTACTATAATAACTATCCTTAATGTGCCCATTTTGAAATGCTTGCATTTGATGAACTTGTAAAACCACTTGAGGTTAGAAAACCTCTTGGGGAGTAAAATGAGAAAAAAATCCATGAAGGATATATTTTTTCTTGACCTCTCTTCACATTAATACAGAAATCATAGCTCTACCACTCTGAGAGTGAGGGTTTGCATTTTAACAAAATGCATTTTGCATTATGTTCTCAAATTTGGACATGAAAGTCTGAGAGACTGAAAAGAGTTTTTCGTAAGTCTAAGATATGCTTCTTCAATGTAATCAAAATGTACCCATTCTCTCAAAAGAGGAAAGTAAATGACCCAAAGAACTTTTGATGCCTGAAAAAACTCTAAAATGAACTTTCTTCTCTAAACACAGACACTTAAGAGTTAAGTGCAGTATTGATTCTTTCCACGTGTCTGTTTGATTGTCCTTTAAAATAAAATGAGTAAATGTCCCTGGGCATATCATATCAAGTGAGATCCCTTTCCTGACAAATCTTGCCTTCCTTTGTTTTTTTTTAAGCATCTGATAAAATAGAATAATTTACATAATTCCCTTTAATCATTTAATACAGTGGTAGCTATTCTGTAATGAGTTTATGGCCCTTGAACTCAGGAGTCAATGTTTTCTGCCCAAGTAATGATGATCAAGAACTACATTGCAAGAGCTTCTGTAGCAGCAGTATATAGAAATATAGAGGGTGAAAGTAATTAAGTCCAAGTGTTCAAATCTTCATTTCATTTGCATTAGTCGATGATACTAAAAGCAATATAACTTTGGCCACATTCCACAAGTGAGGAAGTAAGCTCTTTCTGGCCCATGGTTCACTAACTTGAAAAATAAGACTCCAGTGGTCATAGTGGCAATCCAGTGACCAATAGAAAGATCACACATCCCCAAGGTTTGATTTCCATTGCATCGGCTTGCTTATTTATCTAAGTAAATTAGCCACTGGTGACACAAAATGAAAAAAATTATTCTAGTTCTAACTAGAGGTCATAGTAATGACATCAGATTGCAAAATGCCATTAAATGAGATTGTACAGAAAAGAGAGTTCAGAACAGAACCTTGGGGATGTCCTTATTAACTGGGGATGATCTGAAGGAAATTTTAGGAACAAAAGACTGAATGGTCAAGAAAGGGGGAGGAAAACCAGGAGAGAACAGTATCACAAAAACCTAGACAGAAGAAAAGATCTAGGAGAAGAAGGAAATCAATCGTGTCAAATGATTCATGTAGTTCAAGAAGGATGAAAATATCTAGGAGGAGAAAGTGATCATCAGTGTCCAAGGATTCATGTAGTTCAAGAAGGATGAAAATTGAGAAATCAAGAGATCTGTGGTAACTTTGGTGAGGACAATTTATTGTCTCTTCCCTGTTTACCCTTCTCCCACTTCCAGTGCCTTTCTTAATATTAACTTTCATGCCACCATGTATATCTTTTATGTATGCTTTTTTCATGTTGTCTCTCTCATTAAAATATGAGAACCATGAGGAGCATAACTGTTTTTGTTTCATTTTGTTTTGTTCCATTTCTTTGGATTCACTTCTCTGCGCGCTGTGTCTGGCATATAGAAGCGGTCGATGAATATTTGTTTATTGCTTGATTGACTAACTTCACATCTACATTTCCCTCTCCTCTACTTCTTCCTCCTTAACACTCTATAGCAATTTTGTTAACTATGGCAGGATTTCTTGACTTACAAAGGTAACTGAGGAAATTGAGGGCTGTACTTGTGATAGGAAAGCTTATTCCAACTATTTTGCTCCATAATAAATTCAGAGGGAAATGAAGGTGAAGGATAATAGCCTAGAGGGAACCTACAACAATATACCAATTGGAGACTAGTTATGTTCTAACCTAAAAAAGGTCAGGAAAAAATAAACCCCTTTAACAAAATGTAAATAATTCCTGTGTGAACTAAGAATTCACAATTTAGTGTCAATTACTTTAACCAGAATAGGTGGGAGTGCTCAGATAATGGGGGTTAAATTGAGCCAACTAAGAACCATATGACTTCTTTGAGAAGTAAGATGGTTCTGGATTTGATTGGGGACAGAGTAAGAGAAGGAAATCAAACAAGAAATGAAGTCTGAAATGAAGTTGAGAAACTAACAAGACAAACTTTGATTAGTTTCCAATATATGCAACTTATGGGAACTAGAGTCACGTCATTAGGCTTAATATGTAATTCTACAAATTTTGTCCTTTTCCATTTTATCTCAATTATTTTTTTTTCTTTTTGGAAGGAGGGGGAAAGGGAAAAAAAAGAAGAGAATAAGGATGAATTGTGTATGGGCATATACACTTTGACCTACATTCCTCCCACTTTTTTTTTTTAATGTTCTCATTCATTCCTCACATACTACTTTTTGTGGCTGAGGACAGTGCTTTGTAAACTTTGGTAAATGGGATTGAGTGACTTGCCCAGAGTCCCACAGCTAATAAGTGTCTGAAGCCAAATTTGAACTCAGGAAGATGAGTCTTCCTGACTCTAGGCCTGGCACTTTGTTCACTATATTATCTAGATGCCTCGTGCATAAAATAGCCTTCAACAACAATTGGCAGTTATATGGTGTTGTTTTTTAGTTACAAAGAATTGCAAAATTTTGCCATATCTCCCAGTAATAAAATGACTATTGCTTGTATAGGAGGGAGATAGGGAAGAAGTGGAAAGTAACTTGTGAATATAAATTACTTCATGAAAAGGAGGGGGTAGAGGAAGATTCTGCCAGAGGGTAGCATGATGCTATTTAGACCTTGGTGGTTGGGAAAAAGGACAGAAAGGGAAGTGGGAGAATACCAAAGGACATATTGGATTTTGAATTTTATCTACAGTTGGGTTTGTTGCATTCCCCTTTTTATAGAGATCAAGTTAGCTGTTGTTTAACTGTCCCAAAATATACTTCATTTTACTCAAACTGTCTAAACATTTTTGAGATTCAGTTCAGTAAACTACTCAACAACAATAACAAAAAAGAACTGTGCTCATGCCAAACTCTAGATTTAAAAAAAAAGGATATGTATAAAACAGAAACAAAAGCAGTCTCTCTGCTCTGAAATATCCTGCATTACCCACAAAGAGCTTACTCTCTACAAAGAGGGATATAAAACATGCTTAGATCAATAAATTATAAGATAGTCTGAGGTGGGAGAGAGCATTAGACACTTGAGGGATTACAGAAAGCTTCTTATAGGGGATAGCTCCCAAAATGAACCATGAAAAAAATTTAAGGATTCTGAAAGTTAGAGGTGAGTAGAGAAGGAGTACATGCCAAATATGGGAGAGAGCTTCTTCAAATGAATACAGGTAAAAAATGGAATGCAAACTTAAGGGAATGCTAGGTAAGATTGGCTGGAACAATAAAGTACAAGGAAGGAAGGAATGTGAAATAACAATTTGGGAATAGACTACATAGGGCCTTAAATGACAGGATAAAGAGTATAATTTCATTTAGAGAGAACATGGAATTCCTGATAAGTTTTTGTAAAGGAATGACATCATACAATTTGTAAGTTACCAAGATTGTTATGGAGGCAATGTGACAGAAAAAATAAAAGATGGAAGTTGCTAGAGGCAGAGAGGTGAATTAGAGCCTAAAAACATAGTAGCATTGCTACTGGTGAGAAAAGGAAAGATGAGAGGGGTATTGTTGAGACAGACTTAAAATCATAATTTTATTTCCTTTGGGTTGCCAAAAAATATCTCACTGATGATTAAGGAGGTTCCAGGGATAAAATGGTGGCAATGAGCCATTCTCTCCTTGATCCTAGGTATTATGAAATCAATTTGCTTAGATTACTTTAAGCTTAGGAAACAGTACCTTTGATTTGGACAATTTGACCTACATTGTTGAACTACCCATTCTACTTCACCTAAATATGAGGTCCATCTGAGGAAAGGACCTGGAAAAAGAGAAATTTTAGCTCCCAGCTCCTAGAACAACTGGTTTGTGGAAGCCCCCTTGTATATATGTATATATATAAAGTATTACAAAAGCTTTATGTTGCCACTACTTCTTTCCTCTGTTCTTCAAAGCTTGGCTGATATATGAGGAAGGATTATGTAGCCAGTTTGTATTAGGGAATAGTAATTGATTAACAAAGAGGGAGAGGATCAGAATTCCTGGGGAAAATGGGAGAGTTTTAAGAACAAAAACAAAATCTAGTTATTTAAGGAAGTAGCTAGTAAATGCATTCAAACCAGCTTCAAAAATCACCCTTGTGATGTATTCAGTGTCCTAAACAGAAAAATATGGTCTGATTTTAAAAACTTTGGGTCCAAAGCTAGGCCCCAGGTATGATTTATTCATCGTAATGGAAGGTCAGGAAAGCTAGAAATAGAGGGAATGTTAAGGGCATTAACTAGTAACAATTTATATCACTTTTATAATCAACTTGAGATAACACCCTTTGGCAGCACTTACATGCTTCCTCACACTGTTACTCCTTCTTGGATTTTTGCTTCATCATCTGCTTCCCAATCCCTAGGGCTCAAGGCATTGGCCATGGTGCAATAGCAATAATGTAATACTTCTACCTAGTTAAAGACCTATATAATGGATGGAGATCAGGTTAAAGATTTGGTTCCTCAACTCAGAAAGACCTGGATTCAAATTCTGCCTTTCAGTTATACTACTTATGTGAGCCATAATGATTCAGTGGTATAGGCAACTTTCCAAGACTACAAATTGAAAAATAGTCAACTATATTCATTAGTGGAGGGAGTTTCTTCACCAGCACTCATACAAATAAATGAATTCAAAATTTCAAATCCTTTCTTCTCCTTAAAAAAAAAAAAAAAGATTTCAACCAACTCTAGGGTATGTAAGTTGTATTTAGGTTCCCATCAGATTTTCTTCAGGACTGTGTAGTCCTCCCAGTCTAAAAGGAAATTATATGTTGCCCTGGTCATTGAAGAACACTCAGTCCACAAACCCCTTTTCAAAACAGGATAATATATTTTGAATCAGAAGGACCAGTGAATTTACCTTTCCCAATACTTATTTTATAATTGAACCCACTGAGACCCTATGGATTTATAGTTAAGTAGATAGTCCCAGTCAATGAACCTGATGACTTATATAATTTAGAAACTTTAAGGGCATAGATTATTAACCTATGAGAGAAGAGAATACAATCAGATAATTTATACATTTCATGAGAGGTTGTATGGTGTAGTGTATAGAGTAGAGACCATAGAGTCAGGAAGAATTAGATTTTCTATATATCTCAAATGTTTTCTAGCCATATGAATCTAAACAAGTTACTTAAGCCTCCTGGCCTCAGTTTCTTCAACTGCAACATGATTAGTTTGGAATTGACCCCTATAATCCATTTCATCTCTAAATCCATGATATTAGGTATCCTATGAGCTTTTCTGCTTCTAAATTCTATGATCCTGGGACCTACCATCTAATCAATATACTTCCTGGAGTGTTTGTCTTTTATGTTCACTTTTGAGGTAGCCAGCTAGACTTAACAAGTAAGATAGCTCCAGAAATGTGAAGTTGATTGTTTTCTCATCTAAATGTAGATTAAACTAACAGGAAACCAGGAAAATATGTTGTAAGTCAGACTAGACAGCCTTCAAATTTCTCAAGTAGTCATACATGGGTAGAACTGTGGAGTCAGTCATGGATATTGGGAAGATCTGGGCAAAGAAACACTAGTTTGTATTAAAGGACAATTTTGGAGTGAATGAATGAGTTAGTTTATTGTGGTAGAATTTTGCTGTGGACAAGAGTCAGTCATATCAGTTATATGATGTCTTCTACTGGATATATTTTTCAAAAGTACAATATCTGTGACTTGTCTGCTCTTACAAATGGGAGTGGTAGGCTATGGAGATGCTAACTTTTACTTACAAAGCTGGGAATATTGAAGGCCATGTATATACAACATATTGGATATCCACTTAGAGATTAACAGGGAAGGGTAATTGGAACTAAAATATTTCTTTAAGTAACAGGTCAGTACCTTCAGTGAAAATGTAAAGTTCCTAACAGAAGAATCAATTAAACATTTTGGTAGGTGTGAACATGAGCCATACAATGTTGTAATATTCAGTACTGGAAAATTTCTGTGAGGAAGTCCAGAATCTCTGCTGCCAAAGTTCAAAGAGAATCAGAAGGAGCCAGGATGCTCAAGTGTCCACTAATATAGAAGAAAAGCAAGACAGCCCCTATATTCAAAGAGCTAACCTTTTAATTTTTTAGGAGAGAAAGAATACTTTTAAAGAGTTAATCTACAGGGATGCTGGAAAGGATGAGTTGTTCTTAAAATGTAAAAAAGAAAGAAAGAAAGAAAGAAAGAAAGAAAGAAAGAAAGAAAGAAAGAAAGAAGAAAGAAAGAAAGAAAGAAAAAGAAAAGAAGAAAGAAAGAAAAAGAAAGAAAGAAAGAAAGAAAGAAAGAAAGAAAGAAAGAAAGAAAGAAAGAAAGAAAGAAAGAAAAGGAAGGAAGGAAGGGAAGGAGGGAGGAAGAAATGAAGGAAGGAAGAAAGAAAGGTAGATAAATAAATAGATAGATAAACATGATGATGGAAAGAGCCAAGGAACTTCATGTTTTTCTATCAGGAAGGGGAGATCTTAGAAAGATCTCAATGCACAGGGTTATACTGGGGCCATTGGGAAAAGAAATATTTTGATGTTTTTTGTGTGTGTCTGGTCCTTGTGGGGATCTCTGGGAGGATGGCACTTGATTTAGAGGAGTTAAACATTGGTGTCTAAGCATGTTCTATGTAGTTTTGGTTGCTTTTGTCCTTGTGAGTACCCTGTTGGTATCAAGAGTAGGATGATCTGAGATTGGAGAGGTTTGAAGAGGTATTTTATATTTATTTTCTCTTTAGAAATCGATCTAAATTTTATTTTTTTTTCAGCATCAGAGTTCTAATTTTTTTTTTATCTGAGCAGTATTTAATGACTAAATTTTAAAAGTCCTTAATGCAGCTTTTGGAACTTCTATATCATAGAAAATTTCTGTAGCCAGAACTGATTCTATAATCATTAAAATAGAGATTGATCACATGGATGGAAGAAGGAAATAAGCATTTAGATAAAGCCTATGTATTATAAAAACCATGCTGAATGTTTTATATTAACTCATCTGATCCTCAAAGCAACTCTGAATACTATTATTATCCTCATTTTACAGATTAGGAAACTGAGGTAAAGAAAGGTTAAGAAACTAGCCCAAACACCTAATATGAAATTGAGCCCAGATTTGAAGTCAGACCTTCCTGTTTCTATGCCTAGTACTTTATCTATTGCATAACCTAACTGCCTCAATGTGTAAACTGACTGAAGTATAGTCATTTTTATGACCTGTCATGCACTCCATCTCTCTTTAGGTTGCAATGTGATGCCTCCTCCTCTGTACTTTCCTCCTCTCAACATAAAAAGCAAGCAATTGTTCATTTCCCAAGGTCAAACTGGGCCTTTCTCAACAGTGCCACTGACTCCTCACAGTTCATTTACCTGTCCTCTCCTGTTTCATGCCTATTACCCTACCTACATCTTTTCCTCCTTCATTCAATAATTTTAGCCCTAAGTACAAAAATGCAGTTACAGATCTCCATGTACTCACCTGTCTTTGTATATAAGAGAACAACATCAGCAAGGTAATGCAGAGAGAAGACTATGAGTTGAAGGGGAATATGGGTTCATGTATATATGTACGTGAGTATGGTATGTTTTGCTTATGCAGATCTACATGGGTCTCCCTTGATGTGGCTGACAAGGAGGGAAGAATAGTTATCACTAGAATCTCCTCTCCCTGCGCTTCTACAAAGGAGACTTTGAATCCTGTCAGGAAGGGAAGCAGCAGGTCACTCTACTCTCCTTAAACAGAAAAGGAACAGCTAAAATTAGGTCTATTTGTCCCCTTAAATAATGCTAGTCTAGGGGACAATTTTTTGAGCTGTACTACGGAGTGCTATCTGTTAATGTGGAAGGCATGTCCTAAGATCTACATTCAAGGCTTAACTCCCTTCCACCAAATGTCAGTTCTATAATGAACATAAAATAGAGAATATTGAATATATCCATTTACCCAAAACAATAGCAAAATACAAATTAGAGAAAGTACACATAAACAGTGGTTCTCAACCTTCCTAATGCCATGACCCTTTAATACTCATATGTGGGTGTATCTGCATGTGGGCAGACCTGCCTGTAGATGGATAGAGGAGCAGTGTCTCAGTTCCTAAGACCATTGGAAATATGTATTTTCTGATGTTCTTAGGTGATCCCTGTGAAAGGGTGGTTCAACCCCCCAAAGGGCTCACAACCCACAGGTTGAGAACTGCTGACATAAAAGAATATATACCAGACAATACAAAAAGGGAAATACATTTTTCCATTAGGATTGAAATAGTTCAGCTTGAGAGAGAAAGAGGCAGAAAGAGAGAGAGGGGAAGAGAGAGAAACAGATGAATAGACAGGGAGACAGAGAGACAGAAATAGAGACACACGTAGAGAAAGAAATAGTCTTAGATCTCACCCAGAGAGATAATCTCTGAAGTATCTAATATTATAAGCTGGGAATGGAGGTTGCCAACTTTTCTACATATGTCATAGTCACACCAACTCTATCCTTCTCACAGAGGCAGATCATCAGGTAATCAGTCTCCTCCAATGAAGAGAGAGCATTATGACAATTATCTTTGAGGCTTGGATAACATATACTTATTTATCATCAATAACTTTTTAATAACATAGTGCTTCAAAGACAAGATTCAAAGTTATGTATGTAATTCATGCATTTTTTAAAAAATTCTTATACCAACAACTATGACTCAAAATGCTTAAAGCATAGTTTGTATTTTGCACCACACATACATTATTCCTTTTGTTTATAAATTATCAGTTTTATGCAAGATTAAATCATCTAATATTCCATTTCAGAAGCAATAGATGATAGATGGAGGATGGAAGTCACCTTAGTTCTCTGTTCCCACCCCTTCATTTGATAATGAGGATCCTGAGATCCATAAACAACTTGCTCAAGGTCACATAGGTAATAAATGATGAAGCTAGAATTTAAACCCAGGTCCAATAATTGATAATTTAGTGCTTTCCACAAAGTATCAGAGGGATATTTTTTAATCTACAGTATCTTAGTGAATTATGCCTATGTACCCAACAGTATTTTGCCTGCTAAATTGTGATTTAAAGTAGTCTTTTATCTTACAATTGCTAAAGAGTAAAGAGAATTGAATTTGGAATTAGTAGACCTGGGTTTGACTCCACTGTCTAACACCTGCTTAAATGTGTGACCACATGTAAATCATCTCACCTCTCTGAGTCTGTATCATCATCTGGAAAAGTGCTTTATAAAACAAAGTGTTATAAAAGTAAGTTATTTTATATGTAAGTTATTCTGGATAATCCCCTTAATGACACCATCTTGTGGGATCTTTTTTCTAAGAGATTTTTGCTTCATTGGCCTTATTCCAAAATATGCTACCTTCCATTACAACACCGAGGAAATAAGTTACCACAAGGTAACTTATTTGCTATAATAATGATGATGAGACACTTCCCTCATTGTTCATGGTGCACAATGAGCTTTGCCTCACCAGAGGTAGCAATTAGAGCATTTAAGAATTGGCTGTGAGTCTCTACTATTACATGATTGAGAAAACTGCAGCAAAAATTTTAGGACGGATTTAGAATGGAATGGTATCTAAATATAGCTGCTTTAATCTTGGATATATCATTATCTGATGTTCAGCCATGAAAATGAGCATTGCCCCATTTGGCTGGATAGTAGATATAATCAGAGTAGGCTTGATGAAAGTAAGATAGCAAGTCTAAGATTATTTCAATTACTTTGAACTTTTTTATTGACTTCTTATTTGTTTGTTTGTTTGTTTATCAGTCTATGGTTTCAGGGAAACAATTGAATTGCTTCTCTTTCTTTAATTTGTTGAGGTCGAGTGAAGTAAAGGAATGCAAACCTAATTATGAAGAAGTAATAGTAACCTTGTCGAGAGTCCCCAAAATGCTGATGAACCACAGACATCGGGCTTGAGATTTTTTCACTGGCTTGTCATAGCTAACATGTCATCAGAGTCCAGGCAAAGGAATTGTGATTGATTGTTTCCTGCAATAAGTCTCTAAAGGTAATATGCAATTATTTTGATACCTGGCTCTCAATTATGAATTTTTGCTCAATAAGTTTATTCACTTAATTTGAGTTCACAAATTCCTTGTCATTAGTATTCTTATTTATTGGTTATGGTATCAAATACTCTGAACAAAAATGAAAACAAACATCTGGAAAGTATAGACTGACCCTATGAATAGGGAAAAATATGTAGCAGTCACAGTCCAAGAGTCAATGTAAATTTTGAAGACCAACTATACCATCTGATGCCTGGAAGAATTCTAAATGGCCTCCTCTAGTTATCTCTAGTTTCCTGTAAATATCAGCTGAACTGTGACTTTTCACAGTCATTTTAAAAATTCTGATCCCCTTGATGTTATAACTCCTCCAAGTTACTTTGGATTTTATTATATATTCTGTATTTATCTGTTTGCATTTACATATTTTGTATTTATTTACCTGTTTACACTATTCCCTTTCCCTAAATATAAGCTCTTTCAATTCAGAGCCTTTTTTTTGTTTTTGCCTTTGTATCCTTAGTACCTAGCACAGTGACTGGAAGAAAGAACACAGGTCATACAGTGAATCAGAGACAAGATTTGCTCTTCTTGATCACCGGGTCAGCCCACGATCTACTAAGTCATGATATTTCTCCTCATCTTGAACCACGCTGTATTTGGTAACATCTCTGAAAGTGAAGAAAACAGAGTGCAATGTTGTAGTAAGAGTAAAATTAATTTGTCAATTGTTTTGCAATGAGATGGAGAACATGGAGTATGGTGTATGAAGAATAAAGAAGAAGCCAGTTTACCTAGATTGTACACTATAGTAGAGGGAGTAATATCCAAAGAGACTCAAAAGATAAGTTGAGATCAGGTTACATAGGACTTTAATTTCTAAACAGAGGAATTTTATATTTTATCAAAAAGCAGCTAGAAAGTCACTAGAATTGATTGAGAAGCAGATTCATATAGTCAGATCTATTTTAGGGAAAATTACCTTGGTAATAGTATGTAGGATAGACTGGAATGATGAGAGACATGAGGCAGGTTGACTCATTAGGAAATTGTTGTAATTAATAACCTGTTGTAAAATAATTACCAGGCAAAAGGTGAATCCAGCCTGAACTAAGGTGTTAGCTGTGTGAATGGAAGGAAGGATCCAGATGCGAGAGATTTTGTCAAGATAAAAATGACAATTGGCAACTGGATTTATATAAGTAGCAAAAGAGAATGAATAGTCTGAGATAATGTAGAGGTTATTAACATTGAAGACTGGAATGATGGTGCCATCTTCCACAGCAACAGAGGAATATTGAAAATGAGGAGGGGAAAGAAAATAAATTGGGATGAGGAATATGTTGAATTCAAGGTGTCTCTGTAACAACTAGTTTCAATGGGTAATCAGTAATATGGTAAACTGAAATTTAGAGTGACTAGGGCTAGATATTTATCTTCAGAGATGTTACTTAAGCCCAACAGAGACAGAGACAGAAAGACAGAAAAAAAAAGACAGACAGAGAGTATGCAATTTGCCTAAGAAAAGAGCAGGGGACAGTATCAAGAGCACATGAAGAGGAGTTGATTTTCCAGAGACCATGCCCACCTCTCTGTCAGAGATTGATGAAAAGGAGGAGGGAGTGGGTGATATATTGATGGGGTTTGAGGTGAAGAGAATAGGAAAAGAGAAAACCAACATTAAAAGAACTAAATTTTCTCAGTAAAGTATGAGGCAAGGTCCTTAGCTGAGAGAGAGGGATTAGGAGGAGGTGTGAAAGTATTGAGGAGGGAAGAGAAAGTTTGGAATAGCTTCTGAAGGAAATAAAATTTTAAAAATCAACTTGAGAAAATTTGAGACCCTGCTGCAAGGATCCAGTTCTCATTTAAATTTATTATGTATCCAATAAGCATTGCTATAAAACTTTCTCTAGATGAATACAGTAGAACTATCCCTTGTTCTTGACACTATGATTCTGTTAATGCAGCTTAAAATAATGGTTTTTTGAAAACCACATCACAACCCATCTAATATTGCTTCTGCAGCTCACTAAAACTTCTAAGTTTTAACATATAAACTTCTGTCTAGGAATATCTTCTGAACTGTACTTGTGAAGTTGAATATTGAAGAGTAATTAAAACATGCATTATCCTCTCTTTCCACTTGAGAGTTATTATTCTTTGTTTACCTTTTGTTGTCTATTAATTACAAGCAATTGAAGGCTAATAATGGATTGGACAATATTTGCATTTCAAGTGTTTGCCTTTCACATATATGTTTGATTTTCACACATTGGTATCAATCTCAATGGAATCTTTTATACGGAAGGAAATTCCATCTGGGTATAATCACATCAAACTAACATTTAGCCTGTATAGTTGAACTATAAACAAAACTTTGAATTAATTAATTTGATTTTTGTCTGTTCTGATAAGAACATAAGCTACTATTTTTTCTTTAGAAAAAAATATATCTATAATTTCTTTTACAAAAGCAGTGTCTGTTCCAAGCTGTTCCTTTTCTCTTGAAGCCACCTACACCACCTCTTCCCTTCTCTATTTTGACAGAATTTTTTTTCCTTAAAATTCACAGAAAAAAAAAATGAACTTATCAAGCAGAAATTCCTTCATGCTATTCAGATCAATTCAACACAATCTCCCCATCTTCTCATTGTTTTAAGGGTTTTTTAATTTAATTTTATTTTTTTTAAGCAGTGGTCTTTCACCTATACTTTTGATATTATAATTTCTCATCTCTTCTAGGAGCTTGTCTCTTTGGTCATCCCCTCTCTATCTTTATCCACTAGTTCATTCCTACTGCTTACAAACATGTTCTGATCTGTTATCATTAAAAAAAAACAAAAGCAAAAGTCTTCAATTGATTTTCATTGTCTTGCTCAGATCCTAAATCTCTCTTCCCACAACTGACCTATTGGAGTGTAGAGGGGAAAAGAAAACTGTTTCTGCTTACTACTTACTTGCAATCCAACTTCTCAGCTCATCACTTAATTGAATCTCCCTTCTCTACATTTACCAATAACTTCTTAAATGCTAAATCTAAAACCTTTTCCCAGTCCTTATTCTTCTCCATAACTATGCAGTATATTACACTATTGACCACCCTCTGCCCTCTTGATATTCTCTCTTCCATGAATTTTCATAACATTTCAGGATCATCAGGCCCCACCCCTTATGCATTGATATACTCTAGGGTTATCCCCTGGTTTCTCTACATATAGCCCTGCTCTTGGTAACCTCATCAAAAGTAAAGTTTCAAATATCACCTGAAACTAGTTAACTCCAAAATGTATAAGACAGTTCTAGACTCTCTCATGAATACCACTTTTGCACCATCAACTATCTTTTAAACATCTTGAAATTTCATTTCAATACCATTTCAACCCAGGAGACCTAAAACAGAACTCACTACTATAAAGCCAAACACTAGCAGCTTTTCAGAAGAATGCTACTGTGAACAGCTTTTAAGGTTCTGATTACACAGTATGGTAAACACTCTATGTATTCCATAACAAATCAAAGCAAAACATTCACAGTAAATCAAGGTACAGCATTCCCAATGTTACAACTTATCATAGAGAATCAAAGTATAACATTCACAACAACTTATCACAGAAAATGGCCACATAGTTTCCACTATAGTGGTCACAAAGTTTTGAACAAAGAACATTTAGTAACTTAAGCATTCACAAAATCCTGAATTCAATCACAAAGTACAATAGTCAAAGTTTTCCACTCATGGGGCATACTAGATTACAAATCAATTACTTATTCAGTCATCAATCATTAAGTACAATCATTTAGCCAATCAATCATCCTTCATTATTCACTATTCAATCTTTAGAAACTACACAGATCCTCCACTCCTAGATCACTAGTAAATTTACAATTTCTCAGTCAGTACACAGTATCCAAGTAAAGTCTTCTTTCAGATTGACTCAGGGTGGTCTCTTGGATTCCCTGGATCCATTTCCATGGTCCCAGATCACACCTGGATTCACCAAACTGTCACCTGGGTTCAAAGGCAGACAGCTCCCAGGTCTTTGTCCAGCTCTCTGTGTGGTTTCTGCTTCCCATTGGAGCTCACAGTGTCCAGTCCATCTCAAATCCTTTCCAGTCTCCATTCCTGGGAAGTCAAACCTCAACAAAGCCATTAACAAGTTTAAAGTACTAGCATTACAGTCATGATTCTTCAGTCTTTGGCAGCTCTGGCTGGCCCTCAGAAATCCTCAGCAACTCCTAAGCAGCACAACCTGGCTCTCAGCTTCAGCTGGCCCTTGGAAATCCACAACAGCCTCAATAGTTCCAGCTGGCCCTCAGCTCTGACTGGCTCTTGGAAATCCTCAGCAACTCTGGCTGGCCTTCAAACTCATCAGAAGTTTCAGCTGGTTCCCAAAATCAAAATCCATCTCTCAAACCTGGGAGGGGCTTTCCTCTTCAGCCTCCTCAGCTCTTCTTCAGCCTCCACTGAGCCTTTTCCAAGAAGATCTGTCTCTCCCTCTCCTGGGCTTTTCTTGTATACATGCAGCATTAGCTTCCTGTTTCAGCCAACCCCTTCCTGTTATGTCCGCAACAGGAGAAAGGAGTTCATACCTTCTGTTTCCCCAACAGAGGCTTGATCAGTTACTAAGTGCTAAGTACCTGCCACCTTTGTCAACACAAAGGGATCTTCAAATTCAAATTACATTACCATTACAATTACCTATCCCAATAAAAACTCTCCCTTCTCTCTGTTGAGGGCACCATCATTCATCTAGGTTTTTTAGGTTTCCAATATCAGAGTTATTTTTGATTCTTTGTTCATTTTCACTTTGCATATCTAATCAGTTGTAAATCTTGCCAATTCTAGCTCCATACAATATATATATTTTAGCCATTCCCTTCACAAGGTACCTATCCTGGTTTAGGACTTCATCACCTCACTCCTGGATTATTTCAATAGCCATCAAACTGATCTCACTGTATTCAATCTCTCCTTTTCCCAATCTGTTCTCCCTATAGCTGCCACAATTATATATTTACACCACATGAATGATACAAGCACATTTCTGACCAAATCATTCCTATGTTCAAGAAGCTTCCTTAGCTCTTTCTTAAATCTAAAATAAAATACAAGCTACTCTAGCTTTGAAAACCCTTCATGCAATGACTCCAGTCTCTATTACCAGGCTTTTTTTTTCTTCTCCACCTCTGATCATTCCTCTGTATTTAAGCCAAGCTTGCCTGTTTGATAGCCATTCTATGGGATATTTATCTTCCATTTGTGTACTTTTACATAGGCTATCTATGTAGGAATAGATTTCTAGGAATAAACTTCCTCATTCTAGGAATAGATTTCCTCCTTCATTCCTCATGTAACATGTGGTTTTTGTCAGGCCTTAGTTTAGCCATCACTCCCCTGCAGAAATCTCTTAGGAAACCCGAGTCTTTAATTCCCCACCAAGTATATTTTGCATTTATTTTTCTGTACCCCTGTTGTGCCATCCCCCCACCCCCCAATAGAGGATAAGCTCCTCAAGCTAAGTATTATTTCAATTTTTTTTCTTTTATATTGAGGACCTAACACTGTGTCTGGCACATAGTAGAAAAGATAATGGGGACTGGACTTGTGGTTTCATCAGTATAGGGGAATTCTAGATGAAGAAACTATTTCTACTACTTCTATAAGTCTCTATAACTTTGAGTTTTAAGAGTTGCTTAGAGGGGTTGTCCAGGTGGCATAGTGAATAGAGCACCAGCCCTGGAGTCAGGAGGACCTGAGTTCAAATCCAACCTCAGACACTTAACACTTGCTAGTGGTGTGACCTTGGGCAAGTCACTTAACCCCAGTTGCTCCACCGTCTCCCCTCCAAAAAACAAACAAACAAACAAAAAGAGTTGCTTAGAGATGGAAAAGGCTAAGTCACTTGCCCAGAGTCGTACAACCAGGATGTTTCAGATACAAGGCTTAAATCTAGGTCTTCCTGCTACTAAAGCTGGCTATCTACTGTTTTATACTATGTTTTGGGTACATAGCAGGGATTTGATAAATACTTTTTGGTAGGCAGTATGCATTTAATAAATGTTTATTGAATGAATATTAAGTGAATAAATCCACAACTCCAAGCTGTTTGAATTAATTTGTCAGGCAAATTTCAGTGTATTGCTTATGATTTAGAATTGAGCATAAAACAGTCAAAAACATTTATTCACCTTTGCCTTGTTACAATAGATTTCTCAGCTGCTGTCAGAAACCTAGCTAACTTTTTTTACTTTATCTACAATCCCCTGTTACCCCATTCACCAACCCACACACCTAGATAAATAAGCACCTAGGAAAATCATCCACAAACAGACTTGCAGAAAGCATGAGAAAATGACTTTTTGATGGAATAATGCAGCAGAAAAGTACTGCACCTAAGCTTCAGTTATTAGACCTCCTACTATGAATCAGTAAAGCTAAGTTGCTTTCTAGTTTTACTGAGTTTATATTAAAAATCTCTGAGAAAAGGATACTCTAGTTGTCTCCTCCAACCCAGGAAGGAGTGGGATAAAATTTAACACCACAGATAGGTGAGATCTTTTTACTCATATCTATGTGATGAGAGTGCTAAGGAAAAGAATTCTGTGATGTAGGGACAAGGCTTAGATGAACATTGTTATTCCCTAAGTCACACATCAGCAGCTGAACTACAGCCCTGGATGCTTGAGCTACCAATGTAGAATTGGTCTCAATCTTGGCCTACCATCCCTAACAGAGAGATGGTTAACAGTAAAAAATCTGGAAGCTGAAAAGTTCCCAGCAATCCACTCAAATCTCAGAACTGCACACTAAGGTTATCCCTATTCCTACCTCAATTATGCCTCTGTTTTTCCTAGACTTGGTTTGACTGGAGCAACTAGTATGATTGTCTTTCAGCAAACGTACACTAAAATAACGATGGAACTAAGCGTAATCCTGAGTCTTTTTGATGAATTAAAGAAACAAACCTCAGTCATTGAAGGGTGATGGAAATGATAACTATTATGGTATCAGGGGACTTAGAAGTGAACCAAATAAAAAAATAGGATTTTTTTTTAAAGTTTAGAGACACTGTCATAATCTAACCATATTTTTTGTTTTTACATAAAACTAAGTTAATAGGGGCAGCTAGGTGGTGCAGTGAATAGAGCACTGGCCCTGGAGTCAGGAGGACCTGAGTTCAAATACGGCCTCAGATATTTGACACACTTACTAGCTGTGTCATTTTGGGCAAATCACTTAACTGCAATTTCCCTCCAAAAAGAAAAATAAAATAAAACCAAGCTAAGACCCAAGAAAGTACTAAAACCCAAGATCATATGCACAGCAAATAGCTCTACATACCCATAGTTTACACTTCTTTCTTAACACTTGCAGACTGATCAACAATTTACTTGAAAAATAAAATTTGAATTAGTTTGAACATATAAAATAGCTAATTTTCATTCAGCCCTCAATAAAAGTTTTTCTTAAAATTGAACAACTATTGCTCTATGAAGATACAACAGATATGATAGTTTCTCATTCTTTATAATTTAAGATTATAATGCAACTTATTAACATTTCTTCCTTTATTTGAACAGTTTTTATTCAGTATATTTAAAAGAACAGAAAAAGAAAAAAAAACAACAGTATCATTTTAGAATTTCAACAAAGATTCCAATTTTAATATGAGTTTCTTTGGTAACTACACTTATGCTACCCTAGAGACCTGATAACACCAAAAAATCAGCCTCACGTTTTGAAATTCACAATGGTATCCTGCAAAGAGCATGTTTGAGGGAAAAGGAGAGGAGGAATAAAAGATAAATGTATTTGTCATCATAAACTAGCTAGGTAAAGTCATTTAGCTTCTCAGAGCACCAATTTATCTAAAGAAAAATTTCTAGTTCTTCAAATATTATGATCTGAATGAAATATCTCAAAAAGTAAACTATATGGGGGGGCAGATCCAAGATGGCAGAGTAAAAGCAGAGACTGGCTTGAGCTCCCCCCCCACAAACCCCTCCAAATACTTTTTAAAATGACTAAATAAATCCTAGAGGTGCAGAGACCAAAAAATGATACAGTAAAGCACATCTCCAGTTCAAGAAAGCATGGAAGGTCAACAGGAAGGGTATATCACCAGGCTGGGAGTGGAGTGCAGTCCAGCATGTGCCACATCAGCATAGACAGGGCCAGATCAATCCTTAGAGGACTGAATCACTGGTAGCTGTGGCAATTTCCAGACTTCTCAACCCACAAATGATGAGGACAGCTTAGAAGTACAGTGATGGAACTCTGTATGACCTGGGTGAAAGAGGAGCACAGTCTGTCCCCAGCACCCGGGGAGCAGAGGTGGTGTCAGTGGCTGCAGCAGCAGCAGCTGTTTCCAGAGCTGTGTGTACACAGACTATGGGTGATCAAGCAGCTGCTACAAAACCCCTTGAAGCCTAGGACATTACACTTGCCCCAACCCCCACCTGCATTGGATGCCAAATCCTACCTTAAAAAAGAGTTTAACTATCAACTCTATGCATATGACTCCCAGGTGTATATACCTAATCCTGGTCTATTCCCTGACTAGTTGCTATTGAACGTTACAATGAATTGCTATTGAATATTTCAAATTCTATGTATTGGAGTAATTTTCGAGTCAATATCCAAAATTAAAGTCATTTTATCCTTAAAACTTTCTTCTAAACTTCCCAGGTCAGTGGCACAATGGATAGAGTAGTCAGCCTAGAGTCAGGAAGACTCATCTTCCTGAGTTCAAATCTGACCTCAGACACTTCCTAGCTGTGTGACCCTTAGCAAGTCCTTTAACTTAGTTTGCCTCAGTTTCCTCATCTATAAAATGAGATGGAAAAGGAAATGGCAAAACACTCCAGTATCTTTGCCAAGAAAACCCCAAATTGGATCATATTTGGACATGTTGCACATGACTAAAAAAAAAAAAAAAAAGAAAAAAAAGTTGAACAATAACACTTCTGGTGAAGGCCCCACCATCTTTCTAAGACTGAAGGTTCAAACCTCAACATTATCCTCAGTCCCTCACCAATCCTCACCACACATGATCAATTAATCACTATGTCATGTCATTTCTACCTACATAATATCTTTTACTTCCTACTTCTCTCTACTCACATAGTTTCCACCTCAGTTCGGACATTCATCATTTCATGCCTAGATTATTATAATAACCTCTTAATTTGTCTCCCTCACCCAGATCTCTCATCATTACAGTTTATCCTACACATTGCTGCTTAAATAAATTTCCATAAGTGCAGATATGACTTCCCTAGCCAACCAGCTCCAGTGGTTTTCTATTGCTCTAGATATAGACACTCTGACTATTATGTTTCTAAAAAATTGACTCCACTTAGCCTGTAAAGCCCTACACATACTGACCCTGATATTTCTTTCCAATCTGATTAGAGATTAGTCTACTTCTCATACTCTGATTCAGTCAAACTGACCTTCCCTCGTGTCCTCATACACCACACTTCATTACTTATCCCCATGGTTTTACACTGACTGTTCCATCTTCAAGAAATGTACACCTTTCACTTCATAGTCCCTCTCTTCCTTTAAAATTCAGCTCAAGAATCATCTTATTGATGGAGCTTTTTCTGATTTCAACAACCACTAGTGTCCTTACAACCAATTTGCCTTTCATTTAATTATCTTTCATGTATTTCATTGTCATCTTACAATGATGCTGAATATATTGTTGTCTCTCCAATTAGAAAGCTCCTTGTGAGTATCACTTTTTTTCACTCTTTGTATGTGTATCCATAGCTCTTTGCTCAATATCTGGCACAGAGTAAGCAACAATAAATCATTGATTGATTTAACATGGAAGTCATTTTATTTTTAGTTTTCATGAAAATCTAGAGGAAATGTAATAACTAATAGATCCATTGGTAGCAACAAATTTGATATGGAACTGGGGAAAACTAGAAGCGTGCTTCATAGAAGACAAAGCAAGGGCAGTAAGGAAACAATGAAAATACCATTCTCTCTTGCCAATATCATGCACAAAAGAGACAACAATCTAAATCTGGTATGCAATTTTCCATAGTTTTACTATTTGAAATATTTTTTTCCTTAGATGCTATGCTGGAATTCTATGTTAGATATTAAAATTCCCAAAGAATGCAAATTGCAAATATGTTCCTAAAGGAATTCTTCCTTCTACCCAGAGCACAGTGGTACAAAATATAAATTTCTTATGAAATTGAAGAGATAGCAGGAAGATCAGGATTCTTTCCAGATTCTCCCTTTCATTAATAGAACTATTGATAAATGACCAAATATCTCAGCACAGTGATCCTTGGTGTTACGTTCTTGTACCCTATCTAAATATCAGAATATGAAAGCAGAAAAATGTGCCAGATAAAATCTTTTTTGAATATGATCACTTTTGACAAATTTTCTACTGAAATGTATTCCACCCTTTGCATTGAGCATCATTTCTTTCCTTAGCTCCCTGTATCACTAATTAAAAATCTAAGTTAGTAGGCATGAATGAATCCATATTCTTACTTTGCATAAGAAGCAGCCTTGATAAAACCCCTAAAGTACCACAATTCTGGATGAGGCAAGATTCCTGCAATTTTTCAGTATACAACAAGGAATGGGAAAGAACTTTTTTTTTTTGAGGTCACTGGATATAGTGGAAAGTACACACATCTTAGAATTAGAAAATTGATGCTTGAGTTATAGCTCTGATGCTTTTGAGTTGGATGACTTTGGGCAAGTCCTTTAACTTCTCTGAGATTCAATTAATTTATTCACAAAATTGGAGTGATAATACATTCATATGATTGTTATGAAGAAATAACTTTGTAAACCTTAAGGTGCTATATCATATTGGGTTAATGACACTTTACCTTAGGTCTTTAGAAGAAGTAAGTTTGAATGCCATCTCTATAACTTACTAATTGTATGCCTTTAGACAAGTCACTTCATCTTTCTGAACCCCTGCTTACAGATCTGAAAACAAGGAGATCACGTTCGATGACCTCCAAGGTCCCTTTCAACTCTAAATACTGTGACCTCCAAGGTCCCTCTCAGTACTAAATCCAGTGATGTTATGAAGTCATAGAAGAATCATTTGTGATGTGAAGAAGCAAACCAGCAAGTCTTTTTGTGCTGAGGGTCATTTAAAGGAAGAAGACATGTCTTTGAAAATACTATTAGGGAATCATGTGACCAACTGGATGTAGGAATAGACATTTTGTCCAATCTTTCACTGCCACTAAAAAATCCCCCTAATAAGAATTATGCATGTAAATACAGCTGTGTCTGTTAGCAAAGACAACAATAAGTTCAATAAGGGTAAGCTGATTAATTACCAAAATAAAAGACTAATATCCTGCAAGCTCACTCAACACTTCCTCATTTCCTCTAAAAGTTCCCACACTCTAGCAGGCAGAAGCAATCATCTCCATAGGCTCATACACTGAGTTCCATTCAGGAATTTTCCTTTTTTAACTAAATTAATTTATTTTCTTTTTTACATCGCTTATTTCCATGAGATTTTGAGTTGCAAATTTTCTCCACATCTTTTCCCTAACCACCCCAACAGTGATCCCACTGTATAGACCCTACCCTAATCTACTCTCTCCTATGACCTCCTCCATCCCTCCTCTGACTTGCTGGTAGGGCAGGATGGTTCTTCCTACCCCAGTTCCTGTATATCTTAATTCCTAGTTGGATGTAATTAATAAAAATAACAATAATATTTATATACATATATATTTTTAACATTTGATTATAGAAATTTAAGTTCTAGATTCTTTCCCTTCCTTCATCATCACCCACCCCTACTGGAAGGAAAAGCAATTCAATACAGGCTGTGTCTATATATATATATTTTTTTAAACAGAACATCTCCACAGTGGACATACTGTGAGAGACTGATTATAAGTCTCTCCTTGCTATCCTGGCCCGCCCTTGTTCTGTTCTCTACTCTGTCCCTGTCCCTTTACAGAAGTGTGTACTTCCAGGAAACCTGCCCCCCACCGTGCCCTCCCCTCCATCATCCCACATCTTATCACCATCCTGCCTATTCTCCTGTGTGGCAAGATACCCAGTTTAGAGTTTATGTCATTCCTTCCCTAAGCCAAGTTCAATGAGAGTAAGGTTGACCCTTTCCCTTTTGCTTTCCTGTTCTTCCCATCCATTGTAACAATTATCCCTAGCCTCTTCTATATGAGATGATTAACCCCATTCTGTCT
>CM053586.1:100512556-100534590 GCA_028646515.1 Pseudochirops corinnae
GTTGTGAATATTATAATGTTTTGAATGTTTGTCTTGATTTGTAATGGAATAAACAGAGTGTTCACTATATTTTGTAATCTGAACTCTAAAAGCTGTTCACAGTAGCATTCCTTTGGGAATCTGCTGGTGCATGGCATTACAAAGATGCTATCCACATTCATAGAAAGAACTATGGAGTCTGAATGCAGATTGAAACATGCTATTTCCCTTTTTTTTCCTTGTGGTTTTCCTCTTTTATTCCGATTCTTCTTCCACAACGTTATTAATGTGGAAATACATTGAACATCATTTTACAGGTATAACAGGAGGGGAATGAAAGGAGAAAAATTTGGAACTCAAAATCCTCCAAAAAATAAATGTTGAATACTCTCTTCACATGTAATTAAAAAAATACTTTTAAGTGTAAAAAAAGAAATGAAAGTGTCATAAGAAAAATATGAATGGGGAATTTGTGGCTTGGTAAAAGAAGCCATAAAAAATACTGAAGATAATTACACCCTAAAAATAGAATTAGCCAAATGATAAAAGAATCACAAAAGCTCACTAAAGAAAATAATTGTTTAAAAAATAGAATTAGGCACTTTTTATTTTTCTTGTTATTTACAACATGCTAATATGAAAATATGTTTTGCATGATTTTACATGTATAGATTTCTTTCTTTCTCAGTGAGCAAGGGAAGGGATGGAGGAAAGGAACAGATTTAGAACTTAAAATTTAAATAATGTCTAATTTAAAAAGAATGCTAAAGATAAGTATTTTTTAAAATAAAGATAATCCATCTCATAGTCAAGTTGAAGAGAAAGTGTTTATAGATAATAAGATTTTTCAGATGCACCTATTTATGGGGATAAAATTATGCTGGTTTTATCAAGCCCTTTGTCCCCAAATTTTAAAATCTCTTGGTAGAGTTCTATAATCATTCTGAAAAGTCTAGCCTTACTGTCCACACTGGAAAAAACAAATGGTTGAAAAATACTTGTTCTATTGATTAAGACATGCATTTAGATAAATAAGTTATAGAACTTACAGGTATGTATCTATGTCCGTGTATGTACATATGTTATACTGTAGCAAGTGAGCACTTTCCCAAATCATATCTTCTATATCTCAACCCCATGACTCTAGGGGCATCCCAATTGTCTCCTCTCTAGCACCTTCAGTTCAAAATACCTTTCTTGGGAAAAGGTAACATCACTGCTACCCATCAGAGACTAGTGGCCCGGTTCCATTTCATCAATTAACATGAATTAGCTTTTAAACATGAATATTTACAGCAAAGATATGTTAGAGTAGAAGTACATTTCCCTCCAACACTTTGGAAGTAATCTCCCCTATACTCCTTACAGAGAAGGTTCAAATATTTCATTTTTGTACAGCATTACTTCCATGAAATTTATGCAAAAATATAATATTATTTTGAATAAGTCCTTGACTTGTCTAGCAAAAAAACTGTATGCTGTGGGTCACTCCTTTCTCTTTAAAACACTGATATTGGGTTGGTTGCATAGTCCAGTAACCTCTTGGCTCCCAATCTCTTGGATTACTGGACAGCTTACTCTCCTAAACTTTTGAAATTCACAAGGTCATAATTATTAGATTAATTTCTTTCACTTTTCCCTGAAATTAAACTATAAATATTAGTGTTCACAGCACTACTTGTCAGATTCCAAGAGGGAAAGGGTCAAAGTTCTTTCCCCTTATAGCATAGTCTCTCACTATATTCAATCTAGCAGAAAGAAGTCAGAACAGGAGAAGTTCAATCAATTGCCATCTAGGACTTTTTCAATGAGCCCTTATATATAATATATATATATATATATATATATATATATATATATATATATATATATTCTATAATTGTAGCCTATTAAAACTTCTCTTCTCCATCTTATGATTAGCAGACATCAATCAGTTACCCAATGTCTACCCATGGTCCAAGTCTTTTCAAGAAATTTCTCATGCATATCATCTTGTATCTTCTAGAAGTGGCCTTCTTAATTTTTTCATATTGGAAGTTGCACTAAATGCGCTTCATGCATGCTTAAAGACTGAGTTCATTGGCCAGTCCCCCCAATATAGATTTCCTCCCATTTGAAAAGTTTGTCTTTCTTAGTAAATCTCCTGGAGGTAAATTTTGAACATGTAGTCAATATGCTCAATCCAAAAAAGCTCTCTAGTGTCCCAAGGAGACAAAAGTATTGTCATTTCTCTCAATTCTTCTTGGGCTATGTAAAGAAAGACTAAAAATAGTCAATGTGACATGATTATATATAGTGTCACATTTAGACACACTTAAGAAAGAATATTTCACTGAGTTTACCAACGTTGACAACTTGTTTAGTGCTTACTAAGTGACTGACTTGGTAAAAATTTTCTCCATCTCTCCAGAAAGAAAGAGGAAAAACAGAGCTTTTCTACATTGGCCAATTCCATGTTACATATGTATGACTAACTGGGAGAGACTGTAGAGATAGACAACGAGTTGGACCCATAATTAGAAAGGAGCAGAAGAATTAGTTTGGTTGCTTTCTAGATATTGCAAACTTCCTTTTATGACCCAAAATTTCTCTGAGAAAAATAGTTTCATTTTTTGAATATTAAAATTCTACTGATAATGAAGTATATTGTTAAGATATGGAATGTAAATATATCCAGAGAAGTAAAACTAAATATCATTCAGAGAGTAATGGAGAAGAGTATTGGTTGGTGTGAGTAGGCTGCAACAAAGAACTAATAAGGAACTTTAAAGAAGAATAGAAAGTGAAATATATTTTAAAATGTATATAAAGGAGAAGAATTACTGTCTGACTACATGTAGATGTCAAAGGATGATGACTTGAGTGATCCACTGGCATCTTCTTAAGATCAGGAGAAATGGAGGAAGATTTCTTTCATATTAGGTTGACCTTCTGTGGTGAACTTTTGGGAGGACATACACAAGAGCTTCACACAAGTTACACATAACCAGGAAGCATAGAGAGGTCTCTATTATTATCACTGGAGGAAATACAGATCAAAGAGGGCACAAATCTATTTGTATTTCTGAGTAATGAATTTAAGATATATCCCATGCCCTTGATATATTCACCTCCTTTTGGTACTCAAAATTAGTCATTCAATTCCCATTTTGCATATACTTGGTCTAAGTCAGCTGCTTTCGGAGTCTTTGTTTTCTTAATTTCAATTACTACTATCTCATAGAGCAGTGGTTCTCAACCTATGGGTCACGACCCCTTTGGGGGTTGAACGACCTTTTCACAAGGGTCACAGGAGTTGTCTGAGACCATCAGAAAACACATATTTCCGATGGTCTTAGGAACCAAGACACCGCTCCTCTATCCGTCTCCAGGCGGGTCCGCCCACATGCAGACACACCAACATATGAGTATTAAAGGGTAGCAGCATTAGGAAGGTTGAGAACCACTGTCATAAAGAATATCTTGGACTGTGATTATAAAGTCCCAACGTAGTGTTTCCACTATCTTCATTGGTGAAAAGAGTTTGTTAAATAAATTGTTACAAATACAGTTTTCTTCTTTTTGTTCTCCATCTTCCAGTTTAAAAGCTATCAGAATGAATAGGCTTACGTGGGCCTCTCAACAAACTTTTATATTGTTTTCCCTTCATGGTTTTTTATGTATATTGAGACTCATAATCTTCCATTATCCTTTTTTTTTTTTTTTGCTTTTTCAGAAGGGGGAAGACAGGGCATTTGGGGTTAAGTGACTTGCCCAGGGTCACACATCTAGCAAATATTAAATATCTGAAGTCAGATTTGAACTCAGGTCCACCTGACTCCAGGGCCAGTGCTGTACTCACTGCACCACCTAGCCACCCCTACAATGAATATTTTTGATTGTTCAAATATAATCACTTTCATTTTTATGTGATTTCATATTCATAGGTATATTTTAATGATTATATAGAAAAAAGAACTAGTCTTTCACTTCTACAATTATTCCCAATAAAATAGCCACCTTGGTGCCTCCATTATAACTGCGCAAATGTACTGGTGCTCTCTGTAGATAGTGCATTTTAATTGCATACCTAAAATCAAGTGAAAATTGGCCAGAATCTGCAATTTGGGTTCTTTACTATTTTGTGCATCATAGACCTCCCCCCATGGACCCCATTTTTAAAATAATGTATTCAAATTCATAAAGCAATTTGCACAAGATTACAACAGAAGCCCATTTTTCTCCTTTCCTATAATGAAATTAAATGCCTTTTTTCTCAACTAATTCATGGACACCCTGAAATCTTAACCCTAAGTTAAGAACTCTGGCTTTCTTTACAAGCTATTCCTTGCTGCTTCAAACATAATTTGGTGTTACAGTATTTATAAATGTGTTGCTAATATAACATTTGCACCAGAGTTTAATATCCTATCAGGGACAGTTAAATTAAAAATGTGAAGAGGCTTCAAGGCCCAAACATGCCATTTTTTCAGAATATCTTTTCATTTGTTAGGCTATTGGAAAAATAGGCCTAAATTATATAAGAATAAAAATAAAACCTATGTCTGTTTCAAGGCCAGTCATAAAAACTGAATATAATAAAGATGCCTCAAAAGAAGCGTAGCACTCTGACTCTACTAAACTGAATTTCCTAAGGAGACTCAAGGGAGACAGTATTTTTTTTTAATGAGCTATCTTTTTCTAAACTTTGAAACTCCAAAGATTGTGCTCTCTTTGAATTGAAGGAATGACAAATGCCAAAATAAATATTATCAGACTGGAAGGACAAACCTGGCAAATGGAAACAGGGCAATGTTATTCCTGAACTACTGATAACTTGAGTATTGTTTTCTACTTGAAAAAAAGAGAGATGTTTTTGTTCTCAAAAAACATCACTAAACAAGTTCCCCTGTAATAATGAGTGTCATTAAGGCTGTTGGTGTGTAAACCTTGGCTTTTGACAGTTCTGCCCTGTTAAGAAGCAAAAGGAGCTATTCTAAATGTGTAGCAACTTTCCATGAAAGGTATACATTAAATAATCCCTCATTATCAGTTTCTGTATCATTCGACATGGCTGGCTCATTCTTGCTTATCAGGTTGTTTTCCCACAGAAGCTAGTTTTTCCTCAAATTTTCACATTCATTCTACACTTATTCCTCTTTTCTCCACATCATCTTTGACACTCTAGTCTTTAATTCCACTGACTCACTTTAGCATGGGAATTCACTCTTACTTGAAATATGATCGAGGCATTATATTTTGGTTATCTTTTTCTTCTCTCTGACTATTTTTTCTAACACCCAGGGCTTTCCCCTGTGTGGGACACAGCTGTTTCTGGTTGCCACTTTGATGGGGCATAATTCAGGTCAGTATCAAACTACAGAATGAGAAAAGACTGAATTCTCAAGGGGAAAAGTATGATTCCACACCCTGATTCGAAATGCCTTAAATTTTAGAGTGAGAAAATCTTTCACATTCTATTTCAACAAAGAAAAAGCATCTCAGGAACAACAGATAGATGTCAGGCAGTTAGTCAGTTGGCAAATATGTATTAAACCATTTCTATGTGACAGGCACTGTATTAAAAAAAAATGGAGACACAGAAAAAGAGATTAAAAGTCCCTGTATGCAAGGAAGAAGAAGAAAGGAAGGAAGGAGGGAAGGAAGGAAAGAAGGAAGGAAAGAAGGAAGGAAGGAAGGAGAAAAAGGGAAAATAAAGGAAATGAGAAAGAACTCCTTTATCATATAGATGTAGCGCAGAAGAAATTTCCAAATTGGTAACATTCAATCACACATTCCTGATTCTTTATATCAGCCCATTATATCTATGCTATGAAGCAGGCATCAGCCTTCTTCATCAGTCTTTTGCAGTCGTGGTTGATTATTTAGTTGCAAAGTGTTCTTAAGATATTCAAAACTGGTCACTTTCACAATAGTAAGGTAGTAGTGTTAATAGTGTTAATTTTCTTATGCTCATTGCACTCTACATCAGTTCATACAAGTTGCCACAGATCCCTTTGAAACAATCACTTTCTTTCTTTCTTACAATACATAAAACTCCATTACATTCACATGCCCCAATTTATTTAGTCATTTTCCTGTTAGTGGATATCACCCCTTAGACTTCACATCTTCACCAATAAAAAGAAGAGTTACTATAAATATTTTGTACATTTAGAAACTTGCCCTCTTTATAAAAATCTATTTGGGGATCAGTACTACTACTGGACATGTGTTGTATAATAACTTCTGGGACATAATCACAAATTACTTTCTGGAATGGTTGAACCAATTTACAGTATCAGTGTGCCTATTCCCCCCAGTCTCCTAGAGCTTTTTCACCATTTGTCACTTTTTAATCAACTTTGCCATTATGATGGGTGTGAAGTAGAACCTGAGAGTTACTTTAACTCAAATTTCTCTAATTATTAGTGATTTGTATCACTTTTATATGACTATTGATATCTTGAGTTTCCTCATATTCTTAACCAGTTTATCAATTTAGAAATGATATTACTTCAAATTTAAAACATACCCTTCAATATCTTGGAAATTAGCTCTTTTACAAATGATTTTGCAGCAAAATTGCCCCACTGCTCAGTTAACTGTCTCTCTTTTAATCTTAGTTCTGTTGGATTTGTACAAAAACTTCAATTTTATGTTATCTTAATTGTCTATTTCACCTTCTCTGATCATTTCTATTATGGATTTGAGTATAAGTTCTTCCCCTAGCCATAGATCTGGAAGGTAATAAATATTAAATATGTACATACAATACATATATACACCCTCACACATGGGTGTATGCATGCATGTATGTATGCACATAGAGAAGTGATGGGTAGTAATCTTAAAGGGAAAGACATTAGCAGCAAAGTCAATATAACACAGATTAGTTTCTTGAAAAAAAAATCTGAGGAGTTTAAACAGAAACAACCATGGTTTGAGGGTATTATGTTTTTGTACCTTTTAGACTGTTTCCGGATGTTGACTATTAATGACTTTATAGATATTACATAAATATAAATATTTAGATAGATAATATGTATATGTACATGTATATATATATGTATATGTATGTATATGTGTATATGTGAGTATATGTATATATGTATTTATGTATATTCAATTCATACAGATAGGCAGTCAGGAAACAAAACAGAATGAAATGAGTCCATCTACACTAATAGAAAGAAGTCATAGTGACTTGGTATGTAGCTAACTAACCAATACCTAGTGGGTTTGTGGAATAGGTAAAACTGGGTCTAAATAAAGAGTTAAATGTACTACAGGGGAAAGCAATAGGTTCTTTTTTCCCCGCAGGCCAGTGTAACCTAAGGAAGAGTGGCTGCTATTTTTGTACATTATAAAAGCAATTACCAGAGAATGTAAATTGTGAGGGGTCTATAGCCAATGAGAGAAGTAAAATAAAAGATTTGTTATCACTGCAGCTCACTTAAAGGAAATCTGTTAAGTTCATAAAATATTCACCTGGAAAAAATGCCTTACATGACTTGTCCACTAAACTTGATTCAAGGATGATCTCTCAAAATAATTTCTTTAGAATAATGGAATAGTCAAATGTAGAATTAATATCATTAGTTGAGCAGTTTTAAATAGGTGAAGAGATTTTGAATTGAGGGAAGTGGTTGGCAAATGAAAAAATAAATTCGAGAGAGTCTAAATATAACTGAGTGTCATACAAACAGGCTTAAAATACTTGGAAATGTCTAAATTTAACTTTCCAGCATGGCCTAAGTAGTCTAGTCACACCTTTCATGAGCCTGATGAATCAACTAATTCTACTGTTATTGTTCAGTCATTTTCCAATGTGGCCAACTGTTTATGAGTCTATTTGGGGTTTTCTTGGCTAAGATACTGGAGTGGTTTTCCATATTCTTCTACAGCAGATTAAGGCAAAGGTCAAGTGATTTGCTCAGGATCATACAGATATTCAATGTTTGAGGCTGCATTGGAACTCAGACCTCCCTGACTCTAGGCCTAGCATTCTATCCACTGAGACACCAAGCTGCCTTCTTCTATTCTACTGAAAATGCAGGAATATTTATGGGAATGTAATATAACAAATGCAGAAAACAGGAAAAAAAACATTTTAGTATAAATATGAAGGTAATATTTTTTTCTTACATTTCTCACTCTAAAAAGAAGGAGAAATATATTTGGCAAATCTTACACATTTATAAAGAAATGGAAGTGCCATCGTTTGAACCTTAAAGGTTCAGCTAAGTGAAAGTTATTGAGTGATTGAAATGGTTCAGGAACTAATTAATTACTACCACTCCAGAGGAAAATAGTGTTATTCCTTTATTTAAGAACAGATTAAAATATACTCTAGAATATTTCTTCCATCAACCATTACTCCATTCTCCACACAGCCATGTCCATGTGAGTCCACACACATATACACACAGCAGTAGCAGCAGCAGCAGCAGTATTTGGAGGAGGGGGAATGGTCTGAGTTGGTAGCTGGGAAAAACATTTCGGATTCTTTCATGTTCGACTAAAGTCATTTGCCTCAAAACATTTCATAAATGTGAAGGCTATTGCCTAGTTTTCAGGAAGACCTTTCAGCAAAACAATAATCAAATCTTGACTTATATTTTTAAATGTCAAGCCAAATTTCAGGCTGATATGAGGACTCAGAAAGACACAATTGTGTCTTCTGGTAGTGAAAGACTAGAGAGGAGTGCAGCACTTCCAGGAGCCAAGATGGCATAGTAAAAAGTAAGTCACTCTCACCATCACCCCCTATTAACCTCTGAAATCACAGAAAATATCACCCCAGGAAAAACTCTGGAACAATTTAGCCAGCAGAAAGACTGGGTGCAGCAATCTTGTAGCTCAGGAAGCTTGGGGGATTACCAGAAAGCCCCTTCTTACTCTGGGGAAAGGGGAGCCGTAGAGGACAGGGGGTATCCCAGCACGCCAGCAACAAGTCCTACATCAAAAAATCAGGGGGTGGTGGAGCAAAAAAGGGCAAAAACCAGCCCCTCCCCCCAAGGGCCTCAACACAGGCAGAGAAAGTGGTAGACTCTAGTTCAGAAAACAACCATGTGTGTTGGCATTCTCTAGCAGCCAAATATCCTGGTGCTTCAGCACAACTTCAGAAAACACAGCTCCAAGCTGGTAGATATACTTCAGCAGTCAAACATTCCAGTGCAAGACCCAGGTGTTGCTGACTCCAGTTCAGCACCAGGTAAGGGGCTAGACCTGAACAGCCTCCAGCTGCCAACACCTGAAGCCCTGGCACACAAAGAGAGTAACCAGGGCACAGGCTCCTAGCATTAGAATATTGGGTCAGTGCCCTCTGCATTGCAGCAGAAGAATTTAACCATAAAAGACAGGAATTAGGCAAAAAAAATAGGAAAAAGTGGAAACAGACAATGACACTAGATTTTTACTATGGGGACAGGGAAAATCAAGCAAAATTGACCCGATATTTTAGAACCAGAGGGCAAAATAGAAATTGAAAGAATTCTCCAATCACCTCTTGAAAAGGATCTCAAAAAAGAAAACTCCTAGGAATATGATAGCCAGGTTCTGGAGTTCCCAGATCAAGAAGAAAATATTACAAGCAGCCAAGAAGAAACAATTTAAATATTGTGGAAACACAATCAGGATAACCCAAGATTTAGCAGCCACTACATTGAGGGACTGAAGGGCTTGGAATATGATATTCTGGAGGTCAAAGGAGCTAGAATTAAAACCAAGAATCACCTACCTAGCAAAACTGAGTGTAGTGTTTCAGGGTCAAATATGGTCATTCAATGAAATAGAGGACTTTCAAGCATTCTTGATGAAAAAAAAAAGAGTTGAATAGAAAATTTGACATTCAAATAAAAGAAACAAGAGAAGCATGAAAATGTAAACAAGGAAAAGAAATCATAAGAAACTTATCAAAGTTGAACTACTTAAATTCATACATGGAAAAATGATAATTGTAATTTATGAAACTTTTCTTAATATGAGGATAGTTGAAGGGAATATAAATGTGTATATATGCATATATGTGTGTGTATGTTAATACATACATATATATGTCTATATAGGAGGGTATATGTGCATATGAATACATATGTGAGTGTGTGTATATATGTATACAGGTATACATAGATAGAGGGCACAGGATCAATATATCCATTATAGAAATGTTTCACATAACTATACTTGTACAACCTATGTTGAATTGTTTATCTTCCCACTGAGGGTGGGTGATGAGGAAGGAAGGGAAAGAATCTGGAATTTGAAATTTTAAAATCAAATGTTAAAAAAAATAATAAAGTTACTCTAGACATTATAAAATATTTGGGAATCCGTCTGCCAAAACAAGCCCAGGAGTTATATGAACACAATTACAAAACACTTTTCACACAAATAAAGTCAAATCTCAATAATTGGAAAAATATCAGTTGTTCATGGGTAGGCTGAGCTAATATAATAAAAATGACAATTCTACCTAGATCAGCGGTTCTCAACCTGTGGGTTGTGACTTCTTTGGGGGTCAAACAACCCTTTCACAAGGGTCGCCTAAGACCATCGGAAAACACCTATTTCCAATGGTCTTAGGAACCGACACACTGCTCCTCTATCCCTCTCCGGGCAGGTCGGCCTATATGCAGATATGCCCACATATGAGTATTAAAGGGTCAAGGCATTAGGAAGGTTGAGAATCACTGACCTAAATGAATTTACTTATTCAGTGCCATACCAATCAAATGACCAAAATATTATTTTGTAGAACTATAAAAAGTAATAATACAATTCATGTGGCAGAACAAAAGGTCCAGAATATCAAGGAAATTAATGCAATGCAAGAGAAGGTGGTCTAGCCATACCAGACCTTAAGTTGAATTATAAACTAGTAATTATCAAAACTACATGGTACTGGCTATGAAATAGAGTGATGGATCAGTGGATTAAGTTAGGTATGCAAGACACACTGATCAATGACTATAGTAATCTACTGTTTGATAAATCCAAATACTCCAGTTTCTGTGATAAGAACTCACTATTTTACAAAAACTGCTAGGAAAACTGGAAAATAGTATGGCAGAAAGTAGGCATAGATCAACATCTTATACTCTATACCAAGATAAAGTTAAAATTGGCACATGATTTCAATGTAAAGGTACTATGAACAAACTAGGAGAGCAAAGACTAGTTTACCTGTCAGATCTATGGAGAAGGGGAGAATTCATGACCAAACAAGAGATAGAAAATATTATGAAATTCAAAATGGATTTGATTACATTAAATTTAAAACATTTTGCATAAACAAAGACAAAGCAACCAAGATTAAGAGGGAAGCAGAAACGTGGGAAACATTTTTTTACAGCCATTGTGTCTGACAAAGGCCTCATTTCTAAACTATATAGAGAAGAGTCAAAATTATAAAAATACAAGTCATTCCCCAATTGATAAATGGCCAAAATATATGAAAAGACAGTTTTCAGATAAAAAAATTAAAGCTATCTATAGTCATGTGAAAAATGCTCTTAATCACTATTAATAAAAGAAATGCAAATCAAAATAACTCTGAGGTACCACATCACATCTATCAGATTGGCTTACATGACAAAACAAGAAAATGATAATTGTTGGAGAAGATGTGGGAAAATTAGAACACTGATGCATTGTTGGTGGAGTGATAAACTGATCCAATCATTCTGGAGAGCAATTTGGAACTATGACCAAAGGATTAAAAATTTGTATATACCTTTTGACCCAACAATACCAGTTCTAGGTCTATATCCCAAAGAGATTATAAAAATGAGAAAAACACCTCGGACGTATTATACTAGGTGACCTTTGAGGTCTTTTGTACCCTAGAGTCAACAGATCTAAAAATCTACTGGGAAGATACTGGAAGTAACTAGTGGGTCTAATTTTAGAAATATCTTTGGATGATCCTGTAGGAAAACTGCCACAGTCTGCCACATTTAGTCAACAGGCAGTTTTGCAATGGAGAAATGGAAGCTATTAATAACCATATGAAAAAATGTTCTAAATCATTAATAATGAAAGAAATACACACTAAAATCAGCTCTGAGGTTGTACCTCAGATTAACAGAATGACAAGACAAATAAGGAAAATGGAAATTGTTGAAGGGGCTATGGCAAGAAAGGCACTATAATGGACAGCTGCTAAAGCTGATAAAGATGTAACCATTCTGTGAAAAATATGAAACTATACCCAAATGTCACAAACATACACTTTGTATAGGCATATATCCCCAAAACATCAATAGACAAAGGGAAAGGATAGAAGGAAAAATCTCATATATGCAAAAATATTTAGAGCAAAACTTTTTGTTTTAGCAAGGAACTAGAAATTGAGTGAATTCATTTGAGGAATAGTTGAAAAGAAAAAATTAGTGAATATGATGGAACATTATTATACCCTAATAAATGACAAATGTGAAGAATTCAGAGAAAATGAAGATGGGTATGATGCAGTGAAGTGAGAACCAGGAGAACAATTTACATGGTAACCATAAAAAAAAGAAAATAACTTTAAAAGATTACAAAATTTTTATCAATGTAGTATCCTATCACGAAGCCTGAGGAAGAACCATGCTTCTTCCATCTTGGCAAAAGTGTGATAGATAGGCAAGAAATGAAAAATGAGACATGATTTCAGATATTACTTGTTTAATTCCAGGTTTCTTTTGGTAAGAATAGAAGGGAGTAGTAAATGGTGATGCAAAAACAGCATTAATAAAACATTTTAAACTTACATGGAAGAAAACAATACAAATGTTCAAAATGGAACAAAAACAGGGCAAGTTTACCACTAACTTAATAACAGAGAGGCCCACAGTTTCTATTCAAATGCAGATTCCTGAGGCAAGGACTATTTCAGTTTTGCATATGACTACCCAGCACTTAGAATTTCTTTCATATTGTAATCACTTAATGTAATTTCATTCATTCATATATAATACTTTATTCTTCTTTGAATATTGAAATATTTGGATTTGTTAATAAATATTAAGTGCATAATATGCTAAAGAAAGACTATATGGCAGATGTTGTTTTCCATAAGTAGTAAATTAGCAATTAATAACTTTTGACAAAAAATATGCTGTGTCATAAAGCTCACATTCAAGACACATTCATTCAAAACCTGGAGTAATGTCATTATTAATGAAATCTGTTCCCTCTAAAAGAAAAACAACTTCACTTTAGGAAGGTAAAGTTCTGTGTGTGTTTTTCAAAATGGGTAAATAATAATGATCACTTATATATGTATTCCCAAATACTCCTGATGAAGATGTATTTTGCAATACTTAGGGGTAAATAGTGCATTGGCAAATATATATATATATATATATATATATATATATATATATATATATATATGTATATATTTCACTTAAATTAGACACATATGAATACATCTGAACACTTATGGACCTTGTCCACTAAGGCTTAAAAACTCTACCAATAATGGTAACAGGTGCCATTAGACCATCTGTTAAAACTCTTCATCACTTGCCAGATATCCTTTGCAGTTAAAGAATCAGGGTAGAGAGAACCAACTTCAAATCTAGGTGAAATCTCTGAGACGGTGCTTTGTTGTGGTGATGTGGTAGATGTTAGCAAGTGAAAAATCATATATCACTCTGGTTACAATGTTTGAAATCCTTCCTGAGTGAAATATGTAAAAATTGCATAGATACCTGGTCCCTGTCTTTTCTTAATCTATTCTTTTAAAAGATGTTTGCCTGTCTCTTACGTCTAAGTCATAGGAGTATAGATTAATAGCTAGAAGAGAAATTCAGAGGCCATAGAGTCTAAAACCTCATTTCTCAGGTGAACAAAATGAAGTAGAAACATGGATATATTCCAGACATACCTGTAGTGGTACATAAGGCAGGATTTTAATCTATGTCTTTCTGACTCATCTAGTGTCTAATCTGCAATATTATTCTGACTTTCTTTAGTTCCATATCTATAGGGCATACAGAAAAGCTTTAAAGCTCTATAATGAGAGTTTGGAAAGCAAAGGATAGGATGCACAGTGAGTATAGCCAGTTCAACACATATTATGCTATCCATATGCATTCCCCAAAAGCATCACATTATGCCAAATTACAAAACAAAAACCACAGAACCTATGGGATAAGCTGGGTTAAGAACAGTACTCCAAAACTTCATCAGTGACACATTAAGGAAAAAAAAAAGCAAATTGAGCAGGCAGCAAACCCAAGCATTAGAAGAGAGGTCATAGACCAAATGGGGTGGTATGGACTAGTCCAGACCTCTATCAGCTCCAGTGCCAACTACACCTGAAGATATGCAATAAATACAGCACTTGACCTTGAGAAAACCTGAAGGTTATCTGCATAAGTGAGCATGGGAAGGGAATTCATCTTATGCTCAAAATGTTCTCTAGTATATCAATAATTTTGGGGAAAATCATGTTTTTAAAACACATTTTGCTGATTATTGTACCAAGTAAACTCACTGTATTCTGCAGTATCAGGGAAAGAGAATCAGCACAAAAAATGAGTAGAAAACAGAATGGTGTAAGGGAATGATGAAATAAGTAAGAGTCCTTCAATGTTCTCACATCTTCCTTAGACTAGAAAATTATAACTAGAAGGAGTAGAAAATAAAAAGAAACAAAGGAAAGGGGGGGAGGAGAGGAGAGAGAATGAAGATAGTCACACTTCGGAAACCTTAGCACAAAACAGGTATGTGAAGCAATCAAGATTTCATCAGTATGGTTGTAGTCACCATCCTCATACATATTACAACCCATCTAGTACTTATTAGGTATGTTATATGAATTTACACAAGTATGTAGTCCAGAAAAAAAAAAAAACTAGTAAATGTCTGAGGCCAGATTTGAATCTGATTCCTCCTAGCCCAGCACTGTATCCCCAATACCAAACTTCCTCTACACTCCAAGAACATCAATTGGACTTCTATATCTCCTGTTATTTTTTTTCCTTTCATTTCTCCACTCAGTGAAAAAGTATCACGCTTTTTTTAAAGTTGTTCTGAGAACTCTTTTCGGGGTTTGTGACTATTTGACATTACTCTTTGGGGTAGGAGTGGCTTTTCCCCTCACTATCTTCCTCTGAAAATGAACCCAAATCTTCTTTTAAATCAAGTAGCTATCTATGGTAGGGCTCTTTTTCCTTTGCTATACTTCACTTATTTTTATATTTACTTATTTTTATTTTGTTTTACTTTATTTTAGTAGCTTATCATTGCAATCAGCTTTTATTCTTGAATTATGGGCAATATGGAACTCTCTCATAAGATAAAAATGTTAAGATTACAACTAAGGATTCAAGAAATCTGATTGGCAAGGTTCCAAACATCCCTTTCATCTTCTATTATTGTTAGAGACAAGTTTTGCAGTGATTTACAACGACAAGATGTTTAGAAATCCTTTTTTTTTTTTTTTTGTTATGATGTCTTCAATATATAGCTAGTTCCAAGGGGGATTTCAAATGTTCTCCAGGTCAGAGAAAACATTTTGGTGGTGTCTTACCACAAAGAGCTCATTTGGCATCACTTTCAAAGTGACCCTACTCTGGCTTATTTCATTTTACCACAAGTCACATTACTACTATTTATATTACTATTATAGTTAGCATTTTTGCCATACTTCAAAGTCTACAGAACACTATGCAATTTGTCATGTTTGGTCCTCACAACAATCTTAGAAAATTACACTATTATTATTTCAGTTTTTCAAATGAGAAAATTGAGGCTGAGACATTAAGTTTCTTGCCCAGCGTCACAACAGCTAATAAAGATCTGAAGCAGAATTTGAACTAAGCCCTTCTTAACTTGAAGCATAGCACACATCCACCTAGTCACTTTGATGCATGAATCTGTAATCGTACAAATTATTTCCAATTGGTACTGGGGTTAGGAATCACCAAGTAGAAATTCATTTACCTGTAAAATTTCTCTCTGATTTCAACCACACTAGACAGAGCATCTCAACTTAGAAGTAATTCTGCTGCTACATAAGGTCTACATTTTTGTAGTTCAGTCACATTTTTTCCTTCTCTCTCAACCATATAACATGAGAACAAGTGATATAAATTGACTTAATGATGCTTTTTCAGGACTGTCTTCCTTTGTGGCTGACCAGAAATGTTTCTTGTACAGGCTCCTGGGAGAAATGAAAGTACAATGTACTCCCCAATGTCAGCTTTCATGATGTATTCAGCTGCCAATATTTTTTGATTGAGAATGAGTTCAGTGAAGTGAAGTGGGGAGGGGAGTAGTATTTCCCCTGCTTAAATGAGCTGTTAAGTTAAAGGCTTTCACTTAGCTAGTTTCTGGCAAGAATTAAATGACATTTTTATAGAGTAATTAAAATGAGTAAAAAGATTGTTGGTATTTCTATGTCCATTTTTAAGCAGGTCTAAAACAAAGGTATAGAAAGATATTCATTGGAGTGTCTTTTGTCCTTTACCTCTCCCAATTATCTAATAATTCCCAAAATACATCCTTATGGGCCCTGAAACATATACTAGGAATGATCAAGCTACATATATTCCTAGTAGATTAACTTCAAGGATATTTTTCAAAGATTAACAAACCACCATTAAAATTTATTTTAATCCCTGTGATCACTTTAAAAGATTGTTAATGCCCGTGACTCTGTTTGACTTGGTATGTTAATTCACTATTCTAGATAAAAGGATAGTGACTTTCAGAATTGAGTTATTACTATTAAAACTTCATAGTTAAAAGTACTACCATAAAATGTTAGATGCTAAAGAAAGCAAATATAGCACTAAAACAATTATTTGTAGCTCAGAAATGTCATCAGCTTTAGTTTTTCATTCTGTGAGTTTTGAAAGATCTATGATCTCACTGACCGTAGTTCCTCTTACTACAATGTAGATTGAAAGTCATTTGCACCTTCCTAACCTACATGTAAAGCAGTCCATCTTCTACAGTAAAATCTCCCTAACAAACCAGAGGTCATTCTCTAAAACTCTTAACCTTGCATGAATACAAGCAGAGCTCTCCTTTGACAGGACTTAATTCTCCCCTGGTATGATACCTTCCTTTAAATATATCTCTTACTACTTTGGGGGTATAACTCTTCATTTGTAATCATTTAACTTTTTCATTCTCAAAATATATTTCTACATTATTCTTTAACCTAAAGCTTTAATTCTTCCGAGAATATAGTATGTCTTGAAGCCTAAATTAATGCTGGTAATTTTAAAATGGCTCATTCTTTCAGAAAGAAATTTGGGATCATTGGAAAAAATACTAAACAATTATCCAAATGCACTCAGCCCACTTTCTTTCTTAAATCAATTCTGGGCTCATTAATGTTTATCTGAAGTGTTTAAGTTGTATGTGCTGACAGGAAAGTAGGAATGAAAAGGCAAAGGGAATAGGGACTTACATAGCACCTGCTTTGTGTCAGGAATTGCTCTAAATGTTTTACATGTATTATGTCATTTGATCGTCATAACAACATGAGGACACAGGTGCTATCATTATCTACAAATAAGAGCTTTTGGAGATTTCAGTATCTATAGGGACTCTGTTTCCCTTTTGAAATATATTCTGGGCATCTTCTATAATAACAATAAACATGATTGTGCTATCATCTGGGGAGGGGGCATAGTGGGTTCTGATAATTCTTTTAAATTTGTTCTGTGTGATTTCATCTTGCACTTTTTTTGTCTATTTTATTGATTTGATTTTTCTGCCCCCTTTTATTCAAATTGTCTAAATGTTTATCAATTTTATTAGTGTTCTCAAAGAACCACCTTTTAGATTGATTTGTGTTTTCTATAATTTCTCTGTTCAATTTATATATCTCTTCTACTGTTTTAGGATGATCTTTTTATTCTAAATCTGAATTTATTTGTCAAATTTCTCTTTTTTGTGAGTACTAAATTCATGTATCCTCTTTTTTTCTTTCTTCCTTAATATATGTTTGCAGGAATAACATTCTCTACCTCTGAGTACTGCCTCCCAAAAATTTAGGTATACTGTTTCATCAATGATTATGTTGGTGAGTTGTTTTATTATTATTAATTGTTATTTGTTTAACCAGCACATTGTTAAGCTACTATTTGGCTGTTTTTCTTCTTTTCTGATCCCTCCACTGATTGTAATTTTAACTATATTATAGTATTCAAGGATGTATTTACTCTTCTTGCTTGTTTTTACATCAGTTTACATTATCCCTCTGCCCTAATACATCACCATATAAATTTAATATTTATATTAATTTGCTATATTTTATTGTATTCAGAATAATGTAGTTTCCTTGGTCATCTCTTTTTATGCTGTCAACTTGGCTTTGTTTGATTGCTTGATTTTGACTTCTGCATTTTTGGCTTAACCTAATCCATAGTAATTTATTTTTACAAACCCTCATTTTTATTCTTTGAATGCCTTTGCATTCTTAATGTGTTTATTACAAAGAACAGATTATGAGATTTTTGTTTTATATCCAATTTGTTGCTTTTTCTATTTTATTAGATTGATAAATCTATTTACTTTTAAAGTTATGAGCTAAATGCTCATTTTGCTTCATTTGTTTCTTGCCTAGGGGCCTCCCTTTTCTAAGCAGTTTCTATATTACAAAACATTCATTCTATCTCCCATTTTGAAGTTATGCCTTACTTTTTGAAATAATAATTTCTTCACTTGAGTGAGGGGTATCACCCCATAGTAGAAATTGTCTTATGTTCTTGACTATACTCTTTATTATTTTGTTTTGTCCCATTTTTCTGGATATAAGTTCCCCCGAGGAGCTTTAATTGTACCTCCTTGAGGTAGGATGATTTGATCCAACAACTACATTCCTTCAAATAATACCTATGCCCTCATTTCCCTTTAAAAAATAACTTTCTTTCTTTATGCAAGCATTCATCAGTGGTAGGCACTGCCATCACAGAAACAAGATTTTCCACCATTTTCCTCCGATATTTCAGTCACTTTCTTTGGTCTTCATGCATCTTATTGGAGGTTCTTTTCTCCCTGAGAAACAAGAGGAGTTATATTCCCTTCATTGTTAACCTGTGATTGATTAGTGTTCATCATATATTCCCTTCTGTCTTCTTTCTCTTAATTCCCTTTCATATGTCCTCTTTTTCTATAAATTAATCTCATAAATCATTAATTCACCTCTATATGGGTATTGAGAGGTACAGTCCCTGTTGTTTCAGGTCTGTTTCTTCCCCATCATGTCCTGTGTACTTTTAGAAAGGTATCTCGTAACAGTGTCTCTTGTTGCTTTTGCTAATTGTTCTTTTTCTTAGTTGCTTGTCCTTGTTGTATTTGTTTATCTGTTATGTATTTCTAATTTCTGTGATCTTTGTAAGGATAATAGTTTGTTAAGGTCTGTTTTTTTTTTAATACTGCTCCAAAAAAACTTTTAAAAAATGTCCATCTTTTTACATGAATATTTAGGGTTAGGTTTATAGTATATTTTATGATGCGGTGCATTTTGTACTCCTTTGCTCTTGTTCTCTACATTATGTAGTTTTTGCTGAAAGAAGAATAACTATGATATACAATTTTCCTTTCTTTTCATTTGAAATTATTTCTCCTGGTGACTTGTGAAATTTTTTATTCATCTTCAAAATTCTCATACTTAACCACTATGTGTTGGCCTTTTCCATATAGGATTTTCTTCTGAGAAAAAAAAAATCTGTGAATTCTTTCAGTAGGCATGTTGTTTTCTTTGTTAAATATTTTTAGGCTGTTTCTTTGTATGATGTTTTTTGCATTATATTGTTCACATTTTTTTTTTACTGTGTTCATCTGAGAGACCTATAATCAAGATATTTTTATGCATTTGGTCTTCAAGATCAATATGTTTTGTCCTTATGGAGGTTATCTTTTCTTTTAATGTTATAGTATTTTTGTTTTTTTTCTTCCAAATAATCTTTAGTGTCCATATAGTTGTATTCCCAATCAATTATTCTCTCATTCATTACGTGAAACTTGCCACTGTGGATTCAAGTTTTGTATTTCTGTAATTATTTTTACTGGACAGTCATAAATTCTACTTTTGCAGTTCCTATTTCTCTTTTACCATTCAGGAACAACCTACTGTGGTCCCACATTCTCTAAGAAATTCACAATATCCTCTACCTCATGAGGGGATGAATCATTTCCATTTGTCTTACAATATTTATTCATAGATAGCTAGATTTGCTTAGCAAATCAGTAGGTCACAAAGCTACCATCATTATCATCATCATCATCATCATCATCATCATCATCATCATCATCATTTCTATTATTATTATCTCTTGTTTTATCTGCTTATGCTTAAGGTCTTTACCTAAGTTTTCTTATTCCTGAGATCTTTGGCATTTTAAACACACACACCCTTCCTTTATGTTCCTTTATTACTCACTGACTCCTTCTTCTTTAATGGTAGCTTCCTTGGGCAGGATGGACCTCAAAATCATCTTAGCATCCTCCTTCATTAGTCAATTTCATCAATCTCAGCCCCTGGCTCAAGTGATTTCTCAGAGACAGAAGTTGCTCAAGCGGTATACTGGACTCCCTCAGTGATGCCTGTTATTAATGGATATAGTGGGGAAGGGAGGGGTGGTGAATGAGCTCATTGGGGATTAGCCTTTTCTGCAATTAGTTCACTGTATTGTTCCTTCACTAGTGTTCTTTGTGTCCCCAAACCTGGAATTCTTTCCCTCCTGATCTTGACCTCTTGACTCCCTTGGTTTCCATAAATATTTAGAAAAGATCCACCTTTCTACAGCAGATATTTTCTGTCCCCTCTCCAATACCCTGTACCTTCCTTCTGAGATTGTCTTCTCTTTTATATTTTGTATATGTAGTATAAACATAATTATTTTCACTTTTTCTCACCTTTTACAATGTGAGCTCCTTGAGGGCATGAACTTTAATTTTGCCTTTCTTCGTAACCCTAATTCTTAATATAGTGTTCTGTTACATAGAAGGACTTTAATAAATACTTATTGACTAATTAAATATGCTGCATTTCACCCATATAGTATAAAAGGAAAACGAAATAGTTTGGAAAAAATAAACATTAAATCTTGAAACATTTGGGTGAGATAAGAACTGATGAAAATGGAAAGAAAAAATAGCACTGGTTACACAGATGATGTCTAAAATTTTAGTTGGCTTGGACATATACAGAAGAAACTCAGGGAAAAAAATGGGAGATGTGGAGAGGGAGGCATGAGTGATGCAGAGATTCAATTTTTTTCCTCGTTTTTTCATTCTTTTCCAGAACTACAGATTTAAGCTATCACCATTGCAAACTAAGAATCCTTTGCCTGAAGGCCACAATCCTGTGAAGAGGAAATAATGCCTGGTTGATGACCCTGTGCCTACCCTTCAAATGAAAGGACAAAAGCACTATGGGTACTGTAAATGTACATAATACGGTTGAGCTGGAGAAATTAGAGCATTGCTTATAATAAAACAGGCACTGCATGCACAACTACCTTGCTATTCTCCTTTACAGAGACCAAAGAAAACAGCCCAGCTGCAGAGTAGTAGAGCAGAAGCATCAGAGATCTCAGTGCACACTAGTGCACAGTAGAATGAACAAACACGGAAGGCAGGATTTGAATCAGAGTATAAATAAATAAAAAAAAACCTATACATAGTGACTATAGTCTTAATCCATAAAGAACACTGTTTCCTCTAAGTTGATTATCTCTAAAAATTACAGGGGAAGTTGTGTTAACTCATTCTGGATCCAAATTACATTCTCTTCCTTCTCCCTCCACTTCATCACTGCTGCAAACACACACACACACACACACACACACGCATGCACACACTGATACAGATCAATATTCTCTCTCTCCTCCCTTTAATCACATATTCACAGAGTTATAGTTTTAAAAATAAAAATCATATATTGTGATTAGATTAATATATCACCTTTCCTGTTTTTTCTTCCAGAAATATATACTAATATAATTTCTGTGCAGGAGAGTTAGAACTAGGTTTATATAAAATAGATTATTGATTAAGATGCAATATTTAGCAATGAATGACAAGTAACATTCATATCTATATCTACGGATACATAA
>CM053586.1:100535090-100558696 GCA_028646515.1 Pseudochirops corinnae
AACTATTGTACAATGTGAAAGTATTTGCAGATCCTATACATGATTGCACACCACCATGGGGGGGGGGGGGAAGGGAGGGGAGAAAATCTGAAACTCAAGTGATTGCAGAACTGAATCTTGTAAATTAAAAGTAAATGAGTAAATAAAAAAAAATTTAAAAAAATAAAAATAAAAACAAAGGACTTAAAAAAAAAAAGAAAATTGAAGGCAATATGAAATATCTCATTGGAAAAAAACATTGACCTGGAAAATAGACCCAGAAGAGATAATTTAAACATTATTGGACTACTTGAAAGCCATGATCAAAAAAAGAGCCTAGAAATCATACTTGAAGAAATTATCAAGCAGAATTGCCCTGATACTCTAGAACTAGAGCACAAAATAGAAATTGAAAAAATTCACCAATCGCATCTTGAAAAAGATCTCAAAAAGAAAACTCCTAGGAATATCATAGCCAAATTCCAGAGCTCCCAGATCAAGGAGAAAAATATTACAAATTATCAGGAAGAAACAATTTCAATATTGTGGTAATACAATTAGGATAACACAAGATCTAGCAGCTTCTACATGAGTCAATCACAGGGCTTGGAATATGATATTCTGGAGGTCAAAGGAGCTAGGATTAAAACCAAGAATCACCTACCCAGTAAAAACAAGTATAATGCTTCAGGTGAAAACATGGTCATTCAATGATATAGAGGACTTTCAAGTATTTTTGATGAAAAAAATCAGAGCTGAACAGAAAATTTTATTTTCAAATACAAGAAATAAGAGAAGCATGAGAAGATAAAGAGGAAATAGAAATCATAAGGAACTTATTAACATTGAACTATTTATATTCCTATATGAATAAACAATAATTGTAACTCATGAGACTTTTCTCAGTTTAAGGAAAATTTAAGGGAATATATATATGTGTGTGTGTGTGTGTGTGTATATATACACACACACACACACACACACACACACACATATACATATATACACACACATATACACATACATGCGTGTATATGTACATATATGTGTATATGTATGTATATATACATATATGTATGTGTGTATATATAGGTGCACACACATACATACATATATATATAAATATATGAAGGTGCAACTGTGTATAAATACATATGTGAGTGTGTGTATATGTGTGTACATGTATACATAGACAGAGGGCACAGGATCAGTAGAATAGGAAGGGGTGATATCTTAAAATAAAAGTAAGAGGTGAGAAAGGAAAATAATGAGAGGAGAAAGGGGTGAGGTGTAGGGGAAAGACAGGGAGAAAATTTGTAACTTAAAATTTTGTGGAAATGAATATTGAAAAATAAAAATAAACAAATGAAAGATTGAAAATTAAAAAAAAATAGGAGATGTAAATAGATAAATATATCATGAAAAACTTCAAGATATAGCCAAGATGGTGGAGAAAAGTTGTGGACTTACTTGAGCTCTCCCCCCAACCCATCCAAACAACTTTAAATAATACCTCAAAAATTCTTTTTTAATATTTTATTTTATTTTTTCCTTTTTGGAGGGGATAGGGCAGGGCAATTTGGGTCAAGTGACTTGCCCGAGGTCACACAGCTGGTGTTAAGTGTCTGAGTCCAAATTTGAAGTCAGGTCCTCCTGACCCCAGAGCCAGTGCTCTATTCACAGCACCACCTAGGTGCCCTGAATGCCTCAAAACTTCTTGAGTGACAGAACCCTAAAAAGAATGGCTTGAAATAATTTTCTCAGCCCAAGAATATTTAGAAGATTGGCAAGAAAGATATGTTACACTGGGTTGAGAGAGTAGCATAGTCCAAGAAAGGTCATGTCCCAGAAAAACAAATGTAGACCTTGAGGGTGACTGAATCAGTGGTAGTAATGCAGTTTTCTGTACCTCTAAGCTTATAGATAGTAAGGTGGTTTAGACAACTTGGCAGAAGGAGATAACAGGTGTCCCTTTGTTGACACTTGTTTCAGGACTCTTACATTGCCCATATTTGGATCGGGGTCACAACCTTCGGTGTCAATTCCAGAACTTACAATTACAGGGGAGCTGGGACCCTGGTCATAGTTACAGGGAGGAAAAAAATGCTTGTGGTCACTGCACATTCCAGCAGAGTAGTAAGTATACCTCTCCCTAGATCATACCCCCTCAGAAGAACCAAAAACTTACATGTCCTCAGAATTTTCTCTGGAAAAAGTGGAAAAAAAATGTTTGGGACAGTTCTCCCTCCACACTGGAAGCAGAGCTTCACTTTAGCAAAGAGTTAAATTCAAGAAATAGACTGGAAAATGAGCAAACAGTAGAACATCCTAAAGATAGAAAGTTATGATGTTAACATTGATGATCAAAACACACACTTAAAGGAAGACAACAGATTCAGAACTCCTATATCCAAAGCCTCAAATCAAAATTATTTTGTTTCAGTCCATTGAAGAGCTCAAAAAGGAGTTTTAAAGTTAAATAAGAGAGATACAGTGAAAATGGAAAGATAAATGAAAGCAATGCAATGCAAGAAAATAACGAAAAAGGGTCAACAACTTGGTAAAGAAGGCACAAAAAATGCAAAATAACATCTTAAATAACAGAATAGACCAAATGGTAAAAGAGGCATAAAAATCCAATGAAGAGAAGAATGCTTTGAGAAGCAGAATTGGTCAAATGGAATAAGTGGCAAAAAATTTACTAAAGAAAAAAAAAATCTTCAAAAACTAGAATTGGCCAAATGGAAAAGGATGCCCAAAAACTCACTAAGAAAATAAGTCCTTAAAATTTAGAATTGGACAAGTGGAAGCTAATGTCTTCATGAGACATCAAGAAATAATAAAACAAAACCAAAAGAATGAAAAAATAAGAAAATTTAGAATATCTCCTTGGAAAAACACCACTGACATGGAAAATAGATCAAGGTAAGATAATTTGAGAACTATTAGAGTACCTGAAAATCATGATAAAAAAAGAGCCTCGACAATATCTTTCAAAAAACTGTGAAGGAAAACGGCTCTGATAATCTAGAACCAAAGGGTAAAATAAAAATTGAAAGAATCACCTGATAATCTCCAGAAAAAGGTCCAAAAATGAAAACCTTCAGGAATATTTTAGCAAATTTCCAAAGCTCCCAGGTCAAAGAAAAAATATTGCTAACATCCCGAAAGAAACAATTCAAATATGATGGAGCCACAGTCAGATTAACAACAACAACAACAACAACAACAACAAAAATAGCAGTTTCTACGTTAAAGAAAGTGAGGTGTTGGACTATGATATTCCATAGGATAAAAGAGCTAGGATTACAAATAAGAATCACTTACTCAGCAAAACTGAAATAACTCTTCATTGGAAAAAATAGTCATTCAGTAAAATAGAGGACTTCCAGGCATTTCCAATGAACAGGCTATTCAGCTCAGACCAGAACTGAAATACAAAACTCAAGAGGAGCATAAAAAGGTAAACAGTTAAGTAAAACAATGAAGGACTCAAGAAGGTTAAATTGTTCACATTCCTACATGGGAAAATTATACTTGTGACTCCTAATACCTTTTTCATCATTAGGGCTGTTAGGAATATATAATGACAGAGGACATGGGTGTGAGTTGAATATTATGGGATGATTATCTAAAAAATGAAATTAAAAGGTGAGAAAGTAGAATCCACTGGAAGAAGGAGAAAGGAGAAGTAGAAAGGAGTAAATTATCTGACATTACAGAGCTTTCAAAGGGACAGGGATAGGGGGAATGTGAGGGTTCAGTGTATGAATCTTATTCTCAGAATTGTCTCAAAGAAGGAATTCCATACACACTCATTTGGGTATAGAAGTCTATCTTATCCTACAGGAAAGTGGGGGGAATGGAATAAGAGAAGGGGATGACAGAAGGGAGGACAGATTGGGAGAGTAAAAGTCAGAAACAAAACATTTTTGAGAATGGTTCTGGTGAAAAGAGAGAGAGAATAGGAGAAAGTGAGGAAAAATAGGATGTTTTGGAATCATTATTGTGAAAAAGTTTTTACAGCAAGTTTCTTTGATAAAGACCTCATTTCTCAAAAACAGACCTGAGTCAAATTTATAGAAATGAGTTCCATTTCTCACTTGATAAATGGTCAAAGTATATGAACAGACAGTTTTTCAGACAAAATATTCAGTCATAGGAAAAATGTTCTCAATCACTATTAATTAGAAAAATACAAATTAATATAATTCTGATCTACTGCTGCATATCTATCAGATAATCTAATATGATAGAAAAGGAAAATGCCAAATACTAGAATCCCTAATTCACTGTTGGTGAAGTTTTATACTGATTCAGTCATTCTGTAGAGCAATTGGAACTATGCTCAAAGAGCTATAAAATTCCACATACCTTTTGACTGAGCAATACTCTTACTAAGTGTCTATCTCAAAGATATAAAAACAGAAAAGTAAACTACCTATATGTACAAAAATGTATATAGCAACTCTTTTAGTGGTGGCAAAGAATTGGAAATTGAGGGAATGTTCATCAACTGGGGAATGGCTGAACAAATTGTTGTGTATTATTGTGATGGAATCCTATTGTACTATAAGAAAGCACAAGTAGGGTATTTGCAGGAAAATCTGGAAAGACTTACATGAACTGATGCAAAGTTAAATGAAAGAATCAGGAGAATATTGTATAGGGTAACAGCAATATTGTATCAGCTGTGAATGACTTAGCTACTCTCAGCAATAGAATGATCCAAGAAAATTCTGATTTATGATGAAAAATGTTATTCATCTTCAGAGAAAGAACTGATGGAGTTTTAATGCAGGTCAAAACATACTTTTTCTTTATCTTATTTGTCTTCTTTTTGTATGTGTTTTCTTACACAACATAAAGAACTTGGAAATATTTTTTGCATGATTGCATATGTATAATTTGTATCAAATTGCTTGCCTTTTCAATGAGGGAGGGAAGAAAAGAAAAGGAGGGAGAGAATTTGAAACTCAAAAATTAAGAAAAAATAAAGGTTCTGCCTTCTATACTAGATCATTTCTGATCCTCTAGATGGATATAATGTCCTTAGGAGGAAAGACACTTTCTTCCTATTTTGTCTGTATCCCCAAAAACATATTTTGTAATATATAATATGTGCATCACAATCCTTACTCTCAAGAAGTTTATATTTTAATGAGAGAGTACAACATATATAAGAGTGTAGGGAAGTGGGAAGAAGGATAGTGGAAAATGCAGAAAGAGGAAGAGGGTTTGGGAGAGAGTCTAGTTTACAATGAATTAAAGCATTTTTGGAGTTCTCTCAAATAGGGTTATTTCAGGGAGATAGTGACCAATGAAGAGCAGATGGTACTAACATGGAAATATTTTAAAATGTATTATTTTTTTCTTTTTTAACTTAAAAAAAATGTGTTTCTAATTCTCTCTCCCTCCCTCCCTCTCCTCTACCTACTGGGAAAACAAGTAACATGATATCAATTATACATGTAAAGCATAATATAGAAGTTTTCTAAGGCATAAGGTCAGGAGAAGAGGAGAAGGAATCTAGAAATATTCCAGGTGAGAATGAGGACAACTGTAGTTTTAGTCCTACCTAAAATGATGGTCAGTAAATGAGAAAGTTTAACTTGATTACTTCTAGGTCACTTTGAGCTCAATGCCTATGTTCCTACACAGTTTAAATGGCTAAGGGCATCAAGGACTCAGGAGGAACAGCTTCTGTGCTTTTTTTTCCATCTGAAAGCACCCATTCTGGGATGAGAAAAAAAAAATGCCTTCTGCAACATGAGTTTTGATTTTCCAAGTAGAGAAGCCAGGAAAGTCCACAATTGAATAGTGCTCTCTTGGACAAGATATGTGTACATACACACATACGCAATGATATACATATGTACAGATAGATAGATGTATCTATCAAATTATCTATATCTACATTTACCAGTATCTTTATCTATCTATCTATCTATCTATCTATCTATCCATCCATCCATCATCTATCTATCCATCTATCTGTCCATCTATCTATCTGTATCTGTATCTATATCTATCTAATTCAAAAGATAAGAAATAGAAAATTGGGGTCCAGATGAGAGGTATCAGGTTAGTAGCAAGGAAGACAGTTTGAGACCAGATCAAAATATACAGTGTAGGAATCAAGAATAGTGGTCAGATACAAGTAAAACAGAAGATTTACAAAACTAATCATGATCTACAAGATTTTCCCTTATGCAGGGAACATAGAGAGCAATCTAAAAGCAGTGTTGCAAATGGTCCAACTAGAACACAATTTTTCATAAGCTGTCATCACTGACACAATTAACTTTGAGCTATATCAACGTATTTGAGTGACATATCCAACATTTAGAATAAGATTTGTCCCTTCTTTCAAATGACTGAGGAAGGTTGTTGCCCAGTAGGAATCTTACTTCTTTCTACAACTATGAAACTTATGTAGGACATTTTACCTTAAGATGTCCCATTTCCTATATTGCCTTGGATATCTTTTTATGTGAATTTGTATGTACTCTTCTGGACCAGGGGCTCAGGCACTGCCACAAGGGTGATACCTATTCTCAGGTTATGGAGAAATGTGTTTCTTACTCATTCACATCCAATCAGTTTCCAACCCTTATTAATTTTTCTTCCATACTCTTTCTAACATTTGTCCCCTTCTTTATCTGTGAAAAGGAACAATGAGTGAAGATCTAGCCACATTGCCAAAAGGCATAATTAAGGATGTAAAAATGCTCAATATTTATCTCTACAATCAAGGGAAAATACCCAGGAAAACAAACAATGTCATTTTACAAGGTCTTAATTAATTTGGAAAGAATATTGAATTTTGAAGTAAAAAATAGGGCCTGAATTCTGTCTTTTATATTGGTATGTAATGTTTCTAGTCCTCGACTTCCTCATTTGTAAAATTTAGGAGGCTGTGCTAGTTGGTCTCAGAGGTCTGTTTTATCTCTAAACACATGATTTGAGCTGGGATTTTTTGACTGACTCTCCTCCGACTGTGAGCAGGCATATGGCCTGGGGCAGCTAGAATTCAAGAAAATAGGCCATTTGCTAGGTTTTATACCACATCAATTTTTATTCAGTTGCTGTTCCAACTCATTTGTGATTCATATCCTTCTTAATTACATCACCATTTCACCACACAGACAGAAAGGATAAAATGTTGTCAGAGTGCTCAATTTCTAGGTTAACCTTTAAAGGGCTGAGTTAGTAAATTTATCTCCTCAGGTTATTTAGCCAAATATTTTATTTTTAGTTTTGTGCTTAGGAATAGTTAATTACATCTTCCATATCGAAGTAAAAAACTAATAAAACAAAACAAAACAAATTTACTACAGTAGGGGGAATGACACTGAACCTGGAGATAGAAGACTTGAAATACTATCTCACCTAAGGTTAAGACTCTGGTTTGTCATTTAGTTGTTGGATGTAACCTTGCGTAAATTGGCTAAATATCATAGCAAGGATACCGTCTCAACTCAGAAGGTTCAAATTGGGTTTAAATTTTATCCCTGGCAACTTGGAACAAGTGATTTAACTTCTTTGAACTAGTTTTTCTTATCAAAAAAATAATGAAACTGGAGTAAATGACTTCAGAGGGCCCTTCTAACTTTGGGCTTCAGATCCTAATTTTAAAAGAAATTCATATCACTGTGCCACATTTTTTTTTATCTGAAAAAATGAGGAGTTTATTCTATGAAGTTTAGGTTTCTTTCTAACACTAACATTTTGTGAGTCTATGAATAATTTGATAAGAAAATAAATTACTGCAAAGGTCATTTTATACCTTATGCTTAAAGATCAAGATACCTTCCAAGGTCAAGACTATAGAAGATAAGGTACAAAAAGAAAGTAAATCTTTTTTTTTTATAAGGCCTTGATTTATTTTGAAGGGAAAGTAGCATTTATTTTTACTAGAAGCAAAGCATGACCTCCCTGACTATTCCTCTAAAATTCATAAATTTAAAAATGAAATTTAGCTATATCATATAAAAATATGAAACGTGAAATTAGCCCAGGGGAATGGAACCCCTAGGCAAAAGCCCCCCATCCACAGACAAGAACACTTCTTTGTTCCTTCCCTCTTAATCCATTTCCATTTTGTTTTCAAATGTTTACTGGCTTCTGCTTTCTCTTTGCTCAAAATCAATTGAATTGCTGCACTAAAAAACCAAAATGATTTTTTCTGAGGGAAGGACCACATTATTGTTTCATTCTCATTTTCTTTCTGCACAAGCTTGGAAACAACATATCTGATCCTAATCTGCCAGTCCCCTTCTCTGTTCTGTGGCTATCATCATAATAACCCTCAAGGAATGATTTAACATCATAATTATAAGGAATCAAAGAATGATTAGAATGATGTTTTCCTTCTCTCTAATTTCCTCTCGTTAATTCCCTTGTCTGCAATTCTCTTTGCCTTTAATGTTCACTGCTGGGGCCCAATAATACCCACTGGTAGAAACAGGATTTAGGAGCTTATTCGTGCTGCAGAATGATGAACATCTTTGTATAACTGGGTGATGGGCAAATACTTGGGCTCAATTACATGTTTGCTATTTCATCCTCATCCATTTCAAGTTATGCCATTCAAAAGCCAAAAATGTGAAATGTTAGTTGTGACCTTCCCAGAAAGTGTTAATACATATTTTTAGTTCTTGCTGATCACTACAGGGACAGTGAAGGGGTGCAATTGATTTTATACCATTTGATCTCTTTTGTATTTACATATTTGAATTTGATGATATGCTTTAGTATTTGACCACCGTAAATGTCCTGAAATTCAGAGCTAAAGGCAGAAATTAGGCACCAGAATTATATAATGAACACCATGTTAATTACTGGCTCTTTTCCTTCCTTTCTTTAACCACCGTGTCACCATTTGACAATTCTGGACAAACTACTGTTCGTGATATGTGTAGATATAATTAATAGAACAAGATAAACTACCTATACATAGCTGTTTATCTCTCCTACTATATTGTTAACATCTTAATGATAGGTGCCATGTCTTATTCTTCCTTGTATCCCTGACACTGAACTCAATTCCTTATTTATAGGTAGTGTTCATTAATGTTTCTTGAATTAGGTTGATTTAAGGGAAAAATAAAGAACAATAAATGAATAATATAAATAGAATATGTATGGCATCAGAGGATAAATGAAGATTAATGGATATTTTAAAAGAGTAAAAAAATAAAAGGGAAAAAGATTTATATGTGATTTTGCTTTAAAATTATTTTTAAAAATTTAGATTCTTAAGAATGGATACAGTTCTAAATATGTTTCCAAAATATATATAGTTAGCTCAATATTTCAAACCAATTAAAATGAGATGGAGTGTCAAAGTCACATTTTAAATTAACCTTCTGCTGATATTACAGATTGAAATATGATGAGTTGATGGGAACAAGGCTTTGAGCTTTGGCAATTTCCTCTGTGTCCATGTGTGTGATTGTAAAAGAGCACCAAAATGAAAGGTGTCTGCATCATAATGTCCACAAGGAAATGTGGACGCATACCTTCACAGATGTGTGGGAGAAATTGTATAAATCAAAGAGAAATTATTCACCTTGTGAGAACAGAATTCTAAAATGCTATGAATAACTTCATGTATTGAAAATGAAAAGGTCCTATCTGTGGTGTGGTGTAATGGGGGAATCTGCTGTATAATTAGGAAAACCTGGGTTCAAGTCTTACCTGGGACATACACAAAAGGCCATGTAACCCTGGTCAAATCAAATAATTTCTACCTTTAGCTTCTCTGTGCATAAGATGATGTTGTAAGACTCTAAGTTGTAGAATAGTTGCTGAATGCTTTTGTAAAAACAGTTTCTGTATCAGGATCTCTCTATACCGATGAAATCATAAATCTAGAGGCAAAATGAAAAGAAGAGGAAAGAAAGGAAAGGGGATAGGAAAGAGGAGGAAAAAAAGTAAGAGATTGAAGAGAAGGGAAAGAGAGAAGAGGAAAGGAGAGGAGAATGGAGGAGAGGGGAGGAGAAAAGAGGAGAGGAGACACTATTGCTTTTACTTTGTCCAAATATTCAAGTTACATATTTCATTCAGTTACTTTCTGCCATAAATAAATCACCCAGTCACATGTCAAAACATGGGTCTGGGGTTGCTACAGCACATTCTTTCCTATGTTTATAGTAATATTTCCTTAAGATCAAATTACCTGCACAAGTTTGCCTCAGATAAAACCTAGTATAGAACTATATGAATGGAAAATAATATTTTATGAGAATGATTTTTCTAAAGGGTTTTAAAATAATAATATTAATCATAAAACATATGTTTCTCAGCTATTTACTGAATTTGCAGTCCCTGTGTACTTACCTCATTCTTAAATTGCTTAATATTTCTGATTTTGCTTTTTAATTGTATTAGCTGAAACCTGTCACTTTTTATAGTTTCCAGTATAGTTCCATATGCAGAAATAATTGTCATAGTAACTTAGGGCCTATAATTAGTATTTCTGCTTGAGCACATGTGTCTTTGGGAATGAAAAGGGGAGTTCCTATGTTGGCCACACTTGGATGAAGAAGGAAAGTCAACTCCTCTCTTTCTCTCCCTCTCTCTCTCTCTCTCTCTCTCTCTCTCTCTCTCTCACTCCTTCCTGTTTTGGCTTATTTGTATCTATGAGAATTATGGAGGAAGATCAAAATGGTTAAAGTCAGCAGTTCTAAGACATACTGAGTAATAAACCCCTTTCCATAGTGAAAAGGAGAGATTGACATGAAACTATATTGTAGTTTTTTCATTCAGGCAGATTGTAATACTGCCAAAATTGTTTAATTTAGTTATTAACTTGAGCGATCCTAGTCAAGAGATCTGTTTCTCACTATCATTATTGTACTCCCCCTCATCCCTTCATAATTTCTGGACAACTTTTGTAACTTAGTTACTGTTACTAAGTAATTTTCCTGGATTTAAAGAGAATACTTATTTCAGTGCCTAGGGGTGGTGTAATAGTCTGTTTTAGGTGGAATTATAGGTATTCAAATCCCATTAGTTAATCTCTATGAAACCTCCTGGAAGAATACCATACTGCTCATAATGCTTCTGTATCTCAGCTTTATAACTTTGGTTTTAGAGCACTGTATTTTATTTATTCATTCTAATTGTAGACTGCTTTTGATAGCTTGTTTACCAAGCTGCACTGTGCCATTGTAACTTTTTCCTGTGTTTTTCTGGCTGTCTTGTGGAATTTTTGAAATATTAATGAACAGTGTTTGTTGTGAGGCAATTCACTCTGGATGGCATGTTGCCATAATAGCTTAAAGTTGAATATACTGATGCTGTTGCCATTTTATGTGGCTGTTAAACTGTACCACCAAAGTCTGTTTGAGTGAATTAAAGAGCAAGTGTGTCTACTCTGGGTACATGGTTATTCTCGTAAATGGCATAGGGGATTGGTGATGGACACTTTTTACTCTTGGAGCGCTTGTAGAAATTAGCATTAGTTAATTAAAATTTAAAAATAATTGTCTAATTAGTTTAGTTGTCAAATGCTCACTTTTCAAGATCTAGTGCTTTAGGTTGTCATGGGAAAACATGATTTGTCGTGGGATAGTCCTTTATATCATGAAGTTTGTTGTATTGTGGCTAGCTGAGGGATATAGTAGGAAATGTCCAACGTGTATTGTTTTTGTGGGAATTTAGAAGTGTGTTTATAGAGATCACTTAAAATATAGAGTTCAAAGGGACCAGAAAGGCTGTCTAGTTCCCTCATTTTATGGATTAGGAAATAGGCCTAGGGAGATTATGTAACTTGTCCAAGGTCATAGAGATAACAAGAGTCTGAGGCATAATTTGAACTCAGGTCTTTTGATTTTAAATATGATGTTCTTTGCACTATACTCTGTAGTCCTTGGAAGTCATTGTTGCTTGAGGAAGGATTGGATACTTTTTATAGGGCCATAAATTTAAAGTTAGAGTAGGAAGGAAACTTAGAAGCCACTTAGTTCTATTTCCTTATTTTGAAGATAAAGAAAATGGGATCTGGAGATTTTTGAACTTGTCTAGTGTCACCCAGGGGCATAAATAAAAATTGAACCTGGCTCTAAATTTAATAATTTTTTTCTCTATTGTACCACATTGCCTTGATTTTCTATCTAGATTTAATCTTCTTCTATAAAATGTCTAATAATATCATACACTTTATATAATATGGCCTTTATATAAGCTACAAAATGACATTAAGAAGACCAAAAATTTCCTTTTAAGTATTTTTTTTTAAATTGAAATGAAAACGGATTTCAGTGGATGTGATCATCTAGAGCAGAAATTTATAGCAAATTTCTCACTTGTGATATTGGCCAAGACAGCCAGTTTCTCTAGTTCTTAAATCTTTTAATTAGTAAAGTAAGTGTGTTATACTAATTGCTCTATAAGTTCTCTTTCATCTCTATATCATGATACTAGAAGAAATAGGGATAGAGACTGCATCTGTGATTTCATTAATAGAGAGAATTCCTGCGTGAGGAAACTACCTAAACCAATGAAGGTTGACATCTATTCTGCAGTATCTTAGAGGGTTGACCATGCACTAAGAATTTAAATTACTATATCTAGATTCCCATAGACTATACAACAGAATCAGAACTGGATCTCAGGATATCCTGACATAGAAACCAGCTCTATATCCATTATGCCATACTGCATATGCAAAATATATCCCATATGAAAGAACCGTCATACTATACAATAATATGGTAGTTAAGGAAATGAATCAGATTTTCATTCTAATTTTGATGTACTTTATTCATCTGTTCTTTCATTCATGAGCCATTCATCAGTATCTTCCATGTTCTAGGTACTGAGAAAGATAAAAAAGATAATTAGGAAATGACATCTTCCTTCTTGACACTTTACATGGAGGAGGAAATATAAAAGATATCCCAAAATGTAAGGAGAACTGGTAATTGTTATCAGAATAAAAATCTGCACTTATTAAAAATGAATAAGTTATTAAAGCATCAAGATACTTTGGTATATCAGAGAAGTGCCCCAAAATAAGAGAAAGGGAAAAACATTTCCCCAGTTTTAAAAATCAGGGGAGTTATTGATAGAGTAGCAAGGTAAGCCTTGGGAGTATGGATACATTATGGCCATCTGCCTCCTCCCATATAAACCACAGCTCAAGATTAAAATGCTTGTCTTTAAAATTAGTATAATAGGAACTGCTTTTCATTCTGGGTCTTTTTGTTCTCTAATTAATATATTTGCTCCTCAGGTAGGTGGTCTCTTTACTTCAATAGACTCTCTCCAGGGTAGATCCTGGGGCCTAAATAGAATTGAAATAGGGATAAAGTTATGAACAGAAACTTCTGGTGTAGCAAGTTGTTTCCAGGACTGCTATTATTAGCATGGGATTATTAATAAGTTGGAATAATGTATTTGACTACAGACTTAGATGTACTTTTCTTTGGAATATAAGTTTCACACTTTTCCATTTCAAGGTTAAAACAAAATATCTGTCTCTCTATAGTGGCCTTGTTAGGGAAGGGGTATAAATTTTTCTCATCCTACTCACTATAAAACAAATCGTGAAACAGTGTCTGTCAATATGCTGTTATCTTTTTTAGCTTTCTATAACTTACATGCATATCGTTTACTTCTGATGAATAGTTACTGTAGGGATCTTAATTTTGACTTATATGCATTTGAATGCTTAGATTGATCTGAAGAACCCTAACTCAATGGAACTTAAAACAAAAGAAAGGAAATAATGATTAAGTCATTTTAAAAAATTAACTAAAATCTCTAAGATGAGAGGATTCTACATTATTTTTTCTGTTCCTGCCTCCTCTATTTCCTTTGGCCTCCCAGGTCCCTCGACATTTCCAAGAACAAAACATTAAACTTTCAAAATTTTCTATCTTCCTGTTCCACGCATCATCCATAGGACAATCTTTTAGAGATATTTAACAATGAAGGAGGTAAAATGCAAACATGGAACAGAGGTGCTTCAACTTTACCCAAGATGCAATTGCAGCAATTTTTTTTTCCTGTAAATGGAAAACGTAAATGGATTGAGCTTGTATCCACTCCCTTATTACTTGGGTACCAACAAGACAAATTGAATGAATAAATATGTTCATATAGAGTCTACTCTTGACCTGTTGAGAAAATAACAGGAAGGTGTCTTTAGTTGGCCTAATTTTTAGATCACCAAGTACACAGATCCATTTATTTCACTAATTTTATTCAGTGATATGACTTTCATATATTTCATATCATTACTTCCTGTTTTATAAGAACAAATTATCAATTACATTGAATCTTGGTGAATTGAAGAAAAAAGCTAACATTCACAAAATAAGACCAGGTTAATAATCAATATGTGAAAAATCAAATGGATGAGAAATACATTTTAGTAGGACAGACAGCCCTTTGAGATAGTTTATCAGTCAAATGATCAAGGAGTATTTATTAAGTATTATACTAACCATGAATGAGTCAATGAGAATAATAAGACAAAAGTTAAATAGTACCTGCTGCCACGGAATTTGCATTCTAATCAGGGCAGGAATATACACATATACAGGGCATACCAAAAGTCTTACTGCAATTTTGAGCTTACATTTGAGTTCTTAAATATAATAAGTTTAAAATATTAATGCTTACATATATACTAACATTTTAGGGTACTTTGCATATAGATCTAGGTCTACATAGATAGGTATTTCCCTGACTAAAATGTAAAATGAAGGCATTAAAACATAAGACTTCACTGAATCTTTTGGGATACTACATACACACATACACATACCTATACATATGTCACTTACATACTAAGATGACAGGATCATAGAATAGAGCTGGAAGAGACCACAGAGGCCATCTTGTCTAGTACTTTCATTTTATATATCAGTAAACTAAAAGTCACGGAGATGAAGTAACTTACCTGTTCCCAAATGGGTAGTAGACTTCAGAAGTAGGATTTAAGCCATATCCTCCAAGTTCAGAGTCAAATAAATTCATCATAAATCTTAGAGGAGAAAGTACTTACAATTTGGGAAACCAGAAAATGTTTCCTGGAATAGGTTGCAGTTGAGTTGACTCTTGAAGAAAATCAGGAATTCTGAAAGGAGAACATTCCAGGCATGGTAAATACACGGTATAATATTTCCATTAGTACATATTTTTGTACAGAAACTGGGCATGGACAATGGGGTAGGCTGAGACAGAACGGAATAATGAGAGTGGGATGGATTGAATTTGAAAAATTTCACAGCACTTTAAGCATTCCCACAGTATTTTTCAATATCACTATTCTTCTCATGATGCTTTATGGCTGAAAATCATGAAATACCAAATCTTCAAAGAGCCAAAACTTCAGGTGATCCAAAGGGCAATGTGATAGAAATAGGTAGATCACAACTCATTATCCATTATGACTTGCATTTAAGAAGCACGTGCAAAATATACATGCAAGTTATGTGGGACTGAAAAAGGAAATGGTCCATTCATGAAGTTAGAATGAAGAATTAATAAATGAATAGCCTGAGTACTGTACTGGTCTGTGCAAAAAAATTAAAAGACCTAGAAGATGTCCCATAGGGATATTCTCTATTATGGATTTAGAGAAGGAAGAGATGAGAACCACACAAGCATATTTAGGTTTTATTCTGCCCCGTTTAGGAACCAGGAAAAATGTTAATAAACATGAAAATTTCTCTACATGAATTTAGAAATCCACAAAATACAGCTTATTCCTTTTAATATGAACTAAACATGATAGCACCAGCACTTCCTGTTTGTTTGTGCCCAGCCCCTAAAATGTCTCACTGAATTCTTCTATGGATTTCTTAAATGGTTCATGCTTTATTTTAATTCCTTTTAATGTTTTTTCACATTGATATTGTTCTACTTTCCATACAAACTCTTCCTCCTTTAAGGATAAAATCCCTCCTTTGTAACAAAAAGTCAAAACTAATATGCATAGTGATTTTCCTTCTGGAAATGTATTTCTATTTCTGAGACTACAATCTTCACCTTCTCCACCAAAAGGTAGGAAACATTCTATAGCATCAGTCTTTTAGGATTGTGATTAGTCAATCATTGTAATGATCATTTTTAAAACTTTCAAGATTATTTTCCATCACAAAATTATGACTGGTATATAAATAACTCTTCTGGATCTGCTTGCTTAATATTTCATCAGTTTATACATATTTTCTGGGTTTCTTTTGAATTCATCTCTTACACAATGTCTTTTGACACAAATGTTCATTATAGTCATATACTATGATTTGTTTAGCTCATCAATTGATTACCATCTTTTTTCTTTCCTGTACTTTACTGAGACAAAAACTACTCCTATAAATATGTCTGCACATTAGCCCTTTTCCTCTGCTTTTTTATCAGTTTGGTTTATATAGTATGGATGGGTCAAAGCATGTGTAGAGGTACGTGTATGTGTGTGCATGCATGTATGCATGTACACATCCACACATACTACTTTCAAGTTTTTCCAACATTTTTTTTTTTTTGTCAAATGATGAAGTCTTGCTGTTGTAGTTGGATCTTTGGACTTACAAACCATTAGATTAGTAAGGTTGTTTACTATTATGGATTGGGTGCCTAATTGTAATGGCAAGCAAAGAAGTACTTAGTGCCTTGTTTTCGCTATTTAATTATTTAGTACCTTTTTTCAGTTCAAGTTTCTTTTGAGCCTTGTCCATGATTATATCAAGTCTTTGTTAAGAAACAGGAATTGTGAACCCCACAGGTGGAGGAACTTGCTGATGCAATAGGAAGAGGCAGAACAGGGAGGATATATAAGGAGAAACCCAAGCTGGGAAAGGGCAGAATTGAGAAGAGAACACTTTTGATGGGAGAGTTGAGAAGGAGAAAACTTGTGGTATCTCAGCACTCTGTTTGTCTGTTCTGACTGTGTTGCTTTGTGTTTGTAATACTTCGTACAGAAGCCATGGGACCTCACCACAAGCCCTGAAAGGATTTTCTTGTTTCTGTTTAAAGAAGTCCTGAAGGAGGGCTTTGAAGGTCCTGGGACCATACTGACAATTTGTGTTGAGTTCTCAGACTTTGTTTGTGGTTCTGTGTTGATTTCACAGGTAGAAAGTGAATAAATTATGGTGTCAGCAATGTGAATCAATGTTGTTTTGGCTCCATTAAGCTTTGCCTTCTCAGAAACAGAAACTGTGAAGGACTTGAGATGGACTGAGCACTGTGAGCTTCAATATGGAATGGGAACTGGATGAGGAACTGGATAAGGAGCAGGACAAGGAGCTAAGAGCTGCCTACCTGTGAATCCAGGTGACAATTGGGTAGATTCCAGCAGGAGCTGGCACCATGGAAGAGGAACCATGGGATCTGAGACCCAGCCTTGGGTCAAGATGAAAAGACCTCTTCTTAGGTACTTAATGCTGACTGAGAAGAGCATGATTTACTGTGCCCTAAGGTTGGATACCCTTGACCTTTGCACTTTGTGTCTCTTAAGGAGGCTTGTTCCTTAAGGATGATTGAGTTAGGGACCTACTGACTGATATATTTTCCAACACTATGTGATCACGATACTATGTGATCAGAACCTTAAAGCTCCTCACAGACGTAGTCCTCTGGAAAGGTGCTCATGCTTGGCTTTACAGTAATCTTTTCAACTGTTCCACTACTCTATTTCTTTTTAGCCAGTAGCAGATTGCTTTTATGATTGTGATTGATATAGCTTGAAATCTGTCACTGCTGAGCTGTAATCTTATTCATTTGCCCACTATTTTCACTGATATTCTTGATCTTTTATTCTTCCAAATGAATTTTGTTATTATCTTTCTGTAGCTTAATAAAAATAATTCTTTGGTACTTTGGTATGACACTGAAAAAGTAAATTAAGTAGAATTATTTTTTTTATTACATTGGATAGGCTTATCCATGTGCCATTAATATTTCTCCAATTGCTGTTATCTACCTTTATTTCTGTGAAAAGTGTTGGAGAAATGCAGATGATTTATATGGGTTTATTTTATATCCTGCAACTTTCCTAAAGGTATCAATTGTTTCATATACTTATTTTTCCCCCTGGGCTTCTCTAACATATTATCATATCATTTGCAAAGATTGATAATTTTGTTACATCATTGTCTTTAAATTCTTTCAGTTTTTTGGTCTTATTGCTGCAGTTAGCATTTCTAATACAAAATGGTGATGATGGACATATACTTGGTTTTAGATAGACACTGGTTATTTTAGGAAAGGCTCCATTTACTTCTATGCTTTGTTACTTTTTTAAGTAGAAGAGGTATTGCATTTTTTTCAAAAAGCTTTTTCTGCATATATTGATGCCATCATATGATTTTTGTTGTTTTTGTTATGAATTCAGTCAATTATGCTGATAGTTTTTCCTAATTTTGAGCCCTGAATTCCTGGTATAAATCTCATCTAGTCATAATGTATGATCTTTGTGATGCATTGCTTTAATCTCCTTGCTAGTATTTTATTTATTTATTTATTTACATTGATATTCACTAGGAAAATTGATCTTTTGTCTTTGTTTCTACTCTCCCTGCTTTAGGTGTCAAAACCATTTTTGAGTCAAAATATTTTAGTAGGATTTCTTTATCTATTGTTTTCAAATAATTGGTACAGTATTGGAATTAAATATTTTTTAAATGTTTGGGAGAATTCACTTTTAAATCCATCTGTTCTTAGAGATTTTTTTTTTCTTAGGAAACTCATTTATGGCTTGTTCAATTTTTAAGTTAGGTTATTTAAGTATTCTATTTTTACTATTAATACAAGCAGCTTATATTTTTGTTAATATTCATCAATTTTACTGGCATATAATTGGACAATATTACTCCAAATAATTGCTTTACTTTAATCTCCATTGGTGGTAAATTCACCCTTTCCATTTTTGATACTGGTAATTTGGTTTTCATGTTTTTTAAAAATCAAATTAACCAATGGTTTTTATATATATATATATATTTTCATAAAAATTATTCATGGTTTTATCTATTAGTTCAATCGTTTTAATTTTTTACTTTTAATTTTATTTCTACCTCCTTCAATTTTCAAAATTTCTATTTTAGTTTTTAGTCGGAGATTTAAAATTTGTTCTTTTTTATTTTCAGTTGCATGTTCATTTTATTGATCTGCTCTTTCTATTTTTTATTGATGTATGATTTTAGAATATAACTTTTCTCCTCAATACTGCATTGATTGCATTGCACAAATATTAGAATGTTGTCTTATTGTTGTCACTCTATTTAATGAAATTACTGATGGTTTCTATGATTTGTTCTCTGACCCAACTCATTCTTTTGGATTAGATTATTTAGTTTCCATTTAATTTTAGTTGATGCTTCCTTAGCCTTTTATTGAATGCACTTCTTATTGCATTATGGTCTGAAAAGGTTGTATTTTATGTTTCTGCTTTTCTTCATTTCATCATGAGTTTTTTCTGCTCTAATATGTGGCAAATTTTTTATGAAAGAACCAGGGACAGCTGAGAGAAAGGCATACTCCTTTTTATCTCCATTCCATTTTCTCCAGAAGTCTGTCATACCTAACTTTTCTAAAATTCTAGTCATCTCTTTAACTTCTTTCTTTATATTTTTTGGTTAAATTTATCTAGTTTGGAGAAGGAAAATTTGAGCTCCCCCACTAGGATAGATTTCTTATCTATTTCTTCATGTAACTCATTTGACATTTTCTTTATCAAATTGAAACTATACTATTTGATACCTAGTTGACATAATTAACAATTATAGTGAAGTTGAAGGATATAAAATAAACCCATATAAATCACCACCATTTCTATATATTACCTATAAAACCCAGCAGGAAGAGAGAGACATTCCATTTAAAATAACTGCAGATAATATAAAATACTCATAGTCTGCCTGCCAAGACAAACATAGGGACTATATGAACACAAAAATAAAACAGTCTTTACAGAAATCGAGGTAGAAGTTTGTTTCCCCCACACTACCTAGTTCTTTTTTAAAAAAAATATTTGTTTGTTTTTAACAGTTTTTACAAATTGAGTTACAAATTTCCTTCCTCCCTCCTCCTCCTCCACACACTGAGAAGGCAAACAAGAAAATTTTTCTTATACATGCAACATCATGCAAAATATTTTTTTCATATTGGTCATATGAAAAAGCAAAAAAAAAAATTACAGCAAGAAAATTATATTCTAACTTACCCTCAGAGTTCATCAGTTCTTTCTCTGGAGGTGGATGGGATTTTTCATAATTAAATCTTTTCAATTTTCTTGGATCATTGTATTGATGAGAGTAGTCAAGTCCTTCACAGTTTATAATCATGAAAACTTTGCTGTTACTGTGCACAATAATCTCCTTGATAATGTTTTAAAACATGATGTCTATGCTCTTTTTTATCATAGCTTTCAGGTAGTCCAACACTTTTTAAATTATCTCTTTTTTTATCTATTTTCTAAGCCAGTTGTTTTTCTGATGAGATTTCACATTTTCTTCCATTTTTTTCATCCTTTTGATTTTGTTGCATTGGTTCTTGATGTCTCATAGACTCCTTAGTTTCTACTTGCCCAAGTCTAATGTTTAAGTAGGCCTTTTTCTCAGTAAATTTTTTCATCTCTTTTAACATTTGACAAATTGTTTTTTTCAGTATTTTTTCCTCTTTTACCAAATTGTTCTCTCCATAATTTTTTTGCATTACTAATTTATTTTCCCCAATTTTCTTCTACTATTCTTATTTCTTTCTTTAACTCTTCTACCAATTCTTGTTGAGTTTGGCTTTCATTAGTATTTTTATTTGAAGCTTTGTTTGTTGGTGTTTTTACATTGTTGCCTTCTTTTGGAGATTGTGTCTTGGTCTTCCCGGTCACTACTATAGATGTTTATGGTCAAATTCTTTCTTTTTCTTCCTTTTAGTGTTAACTCATTTTCCCAAATTACTTATTGAACTTGGAATTTATGTTAAAGTTTAACTCTGATCACCTGGGGTGGGAAGACATTCTCCCAAGCTTCATGTTTTATTTGTGTTTTATTTTCAGAGCTAGTTCTGGGAGTCTGTAAGTTTTATATGTTTCCAAGGTGGTGTAATCCAGGGAGAGGTGTGGTTACACCTCTTTTGGTTTGTACTTTGGTTTTCATTAAGGAAGGGCCCCTCCCCCTCTGCAGCTGCAAGCACTAATTCTACTCTTAGCTCTGGAATGTCATCAGGGACCCTGCTCTTTCCTCTGCAACTAATACTAGTCCTCCCTTTACTCCCCTTGTTACTGACCACAGGAACTTTTCACCCTGGAACTGCAACCCAGAACTGCTTATGAACAACAGAGTTGTCAATAAGTACCAGCTGCTCCCAGTTACAGTGAAGCCTGGATTACAGTCCCTTGTAATCTCTTTCTGATCAGTTGTCTGATGACCTTTATTTACTTCGGTCTGAGAGTTCCCAAAGTTGCTGCTATTAATGCCATCATTATTGCAGCTTCTATAAAACCCACTGATGATCCTATTACTGGATTCTAGTTAGCCTTAACCCTAATGTCCAAAACTCTTCTGATGATCTCCTAAGTTGTCTTACACTCAAAAAATGTTTCACTTTGACTTATTGTTGTCTTTGCTGTGCCAAAATTTGATTTGATGAATTATTTTAAAGTTATTCAGAGAGTAAATGTTGGGAGAGTTCAGTTGGATTGTTTCTTATACTCTATTATCTTGGCTGACTTCCCCCCAACCCATCCCCAGTTCTAATACTGTTGAGAGGACTTTTAAAGAATGATTTCTTGAAATATGGTGTCTAGGATTTTCTTGGTTTGTCATGTTATTCAAGTAGTCTGATGATGTTTATGTTCCTCCTCTTTAAACTGTTTTTCAAGACAGTTTTTTTTATTGTGAATACTAAAAATTCTTTTATTTTTCATGGTTTTACTTGGTTATACTATTTCTTGTTGACTTTTGGAGCCACTGACATTTTTCCCCACAATTATTTTTCAAGATGTCTACTACATGAGTAAGGCTTTCCATCTTCTGTTCCAAGTTACTTATTCTCCTTTTAACTTTCCTATAATCTCTTATTTTATTTATTTTTAATCTTTTTGTTATATTTTTCCTTTTCTTTGAGTCCTTGTGGTCAAGTCACCTTACCTCTGAGCTTTTTCTTCCAATTATTGCTGGGTTATTCTTTATTCTGACTATACATGTCAGGGTTCTCTTAAGCCATAGTATTTCTTACTTTCATCAAGCTTTTTAAAAATAATTTTCAGGTTCAGTTCATAGTGTCATATTTTCTCCTCTCTTCATAGAAACTTAAAATATTTGATTAGACCTTACATATTTCCATTTCCCCCATGGTAGTCTGATTTACTTTTTCTATGTCCAATCTGGAGGGGATGGCCCCATTCTCTACTTGAAGCACTGTTTTCTGTCTCAGTCTCTTTTTACTCTGCAGATTTTGGCAATCAGTGGTATTTTATTCACTTTGTATAGTACTCGACTGGGAGTTCATTTTGTCCTCTGTTTTTAACCTAGATTGTCCCAGTGGATGTTGGAGATGACATTGTTCTTAGGATTGCTGCACAGTTTTCTCAGGACTGACACATAGGTGCTAAAATTGCTCTGCCCCCAACCATTGCTCTCCTTGTTCAAAAGAATGCAATTCCTGGTTCTATTTCAGTGTTGTCACCTACCAGACCCAATTCTGACCTGCTGTTCAGTTATGACAAACCATAGTTATGATCTAGCTTTATAATTCTAAATGTTAGAGTTGTTGCTGAGTTGTGACACTCTTGTTCAGAACCTGCATCACTTTCCTTCCCTTAGTATAAATGTTCCCTATTCTTCTTGCCTCCCTAAACTCGCTGACTTCCAGTCTAGTTACCTGAGGTTGCACTAATTTCCAGAATAATATCCTCTCCCAGCATCCTTTGCTTCCATAAATTGCCCCTAACTTTTTAAGTTCCATTCTGCTACTTTGCTCTAATTCTATTTTATTTTGTGGTGTCCTTGTCTAGATGGGAAAAAAAGTTATTTGTTTTCTTCTCTTTTTTTTAAAAATTAATTAATTAATTTTCTCGTTTACATTATTCATTTCCATAAGATTTTGAGTTACAAATTTTCTGCCCAACTTTCCCCCACACACCACCCCAAAACAGCCATCCCACTGTATAACCCCTCCCCCAATCTTCTCTCTCCTATGTCCTCTCCCATCACCCCTCTGACTTTCTGGTAGGGCAAGATGGATCTCCCTACCCCAGTGCTTGTATATCTTAATTCCCAGTTGCATGTAATTAATAATGATAATAATATAGAAACACACACACATACATATATTTAAGTATATATATATTATATATGTTTTTAACATTTGATTGTAGAACTTTAAATTCTAGATTCTTTCTCTTCCTCCCTCATCATCCACCCCCATTGGAAAGACAAGCACTTCAATACAGGCTGTACATATGTAGTTAAGCAGAACATCTCCACAATGGACATATTGTGAGAGACTGATTATATGTCCCTCCTTCCTATCCTGCCCCCCCCGTTGTTCTATACTCTAACCTGTTCCTGTCCCTTTACAGGAGTGTGTGCTTCCAGCAACCTTCCTGCCCACCTTGCCCTCCCCTCCATCATCCCACCTCTCATCCCCATCCCCCCCACTCTCCTGTG
>CM053586.1:100559196-100577006 GCA_028646515.1 Pseudochirops corinnae
AATAAATATTTTTGCACATATGGGACCTTTTCCCACTTCTGTAATCTCTTTGGGATATAATCCCAACAGTGGTATTGCTGGGTCAAAGGGTATGCAATTATTTATGGCCCTTTGGGCATAGTTCCAGATTGCTCTCCAGAATTTGCCTTCTATTTTCTTTCATTTGTTTGGATCTCTTTGTTTATAGTAACTTGATTTCTCATAAAGTCATTAGTTTCCATTTACTCCAATTTAATTTGAAAGGAATTATTCTCTTCAGTGAGTTTTTGAAATTCCTTTTCCATATGGGCAATTCGGCTTTTTAAGGCATTCTTCTCACAGGCTTTTTGGCCCTTATTTGCCATTAGTCTATTTTTTAAGATGTTATTTTCTTCAGTATTTTTTGAGTGTCCTTTAGCAGACTGTTGACTTGCTTTTCATGATTTTCTTATATCATTCTCATTTCTCATCCTAATTTTTCCTTCACTTCTTTTACTTGATTTTCAAAATCCTTCTTGAGCTCCTTAGAAGCTTTTGATGTAGGAGTTTTGACTTTGTTTACCTCTTCTGGTCCCATTTTTTTTTATCCTTTTTGTCTCCAAAAAAGGATTCTATGCTCTGATTTTGCTTCCTATGCTTTCTCATCTTGCCATATATATATTTACCTATATGACTTTTGTGCTCTTTGTTATGGTAGAACTCTGCTTCTAGAATGGAGAAAGCTTTGTCCCAAATTACTCAATTTTTGCAAATGTTTATCTGAGGACTGAGGAGTGTGTCTTCTCTACAGCCACCATGAGCTCTGGCATACAGGCATTTCTCACCCCAGTACCATCAGCCAAGAAGGCAACCAAGATCCAAGCAGATCAAAACAAGAGAAATTACCCTTTGAATGATCACTTGGTCCCCCTACGATCTGCAGGCTAAGAGCTCCTAAGTCAGCCATGAGGCAGTAACTGCAGCCACCATGCCTCCACCATCTCCTGCCCTGGGGGCAGGTGCCAGACAGGCTCTTCAATCTCCCAGTTCTAACAGAGTTTCCCGCTGACCTTTTAATTTCTCTTTGGCATTTATAGATTGAGAAGTTTGGAAACCACTACCACTGAAAATGATCCACTCACCTGAAGTCTGCTTAGGCTGGTCTGGGTTACTGGTTGCGGCCTCCCCAGGTCTGGGTCTGTGCAGCTCATGCAGGACTGTGCTCAGCTCCCAGTCTGGTGTTTTAGACCTTCCTGTTGGCATGCTGGGCTGCCTTCAGCAAGAAATTTGTTTCTCTCTGTCACTCTGTGGGTTCTGTAGCTCTATAATTTGTTTAGAGTCATATTTTAAAGGTATTGGAGGTGGTTGTGGCAGGAGCTCATGGAACTTCCTGCCTCTACTTGCCATCTTTGCTCTGCTCCCTCTTTATATCTTCTAATAAATGCTTTTGGTCCTGCTCTTAAAGATCAAAGGAATTCTACTTCCTCTTGCAAATGCCAGAACGTCAGATGTTTGATGATGATACCTAGCATTTCCCTTCTAAAGATTTTATTTTCCCCTCATGACTGAACATATCCAGTTCCATTAATTAATTTTTATATGACAAACACTTAAGGATCCACATCCTGTTTGCCTTTTGTTGAAATTTATCTAGTTTAACAAAGTCTTTTCAAACTGCTATACTTACAACTTCATACAATACTCCATGTGTGGTCTATCTTACAACCTTACTCCTAGAAATTGTCTTTCTTAATGCAGACCAAGTCTGGACTAATTTTCAGGGCTGAAATACAACATTATTGATGAATATGGAATTTACAATTCAAAACAAAAATCCCCAACTGATTATCTTTAGACTACTTTCTGATTATGCCTCTTCTATCCTAAGAAAATATTTTTTAAAGTCTAAGCTTAAGTCTTTATATGTGTCAGTTTCATCTATTCAATTTCTTGTTTTTAACTTAATACCTTCATCACCATGTTCTACCCACCATTTTGTTCACAACTACTATCTCCAGCATATTAACCTAGCTTTGCAACACTGATAAATGTGATGAAGATACCACATATGCCTTTATCAATCTCATTGATAAAGACCAATAATAAGACAGTGGCAAGAAAAAAATCCCCAAGGGATTTCACTGGCCACTTGATATCCTGGAAGTTAATTTTGATTAATTAATGACAATTCTTTTGAGTCCGGTTATTCAAAAAAATTCAAAATTTACTTAATTATATAATTGACTACATTTCTCCATTTTTTCCATATAAGAATAATATGAAAGTTATCAAATTCTTTTCTAAGTATTAGGTTCTATAATATTTGCTTCATCTACCAGCTTTATAACCTTGTTCAAGAAAATGAAATTAAATAGCTATGTGGGTCAGGGAGGAATGGCTTAGAAAGGACAGAAACTAGCAACAAGGAGACAAATTAACAGGCTGTTAACAGAAGTTCAAGTGGGAGTCATGAGAACCCGAGCTAGTGTAGTGGAGAGAAAGGAACAGGTATAAAGTATTATAAAGATAGAATCAACAAGACAGTAATTAAATAGATATGGATGAGAAAGCCAAAAATCAAGGCTGTTTGAGGCACCAAACCACAGTAACTGGAAGTATGATGAAGTCATAAACAACAATAGGAAATTTTGGAAGAATGGACAGTTTAGGAAAGAAGATAATGATCTGTATAAAGATAGCATAAGAGGCTTTTATCAAATGTTTTGGTAAAATATGGCAAACTATATTTACAGTATTTGTATATATATGTCAGTAGTCAATTGTCATAAAATAGTGACAAAAACAAGAATGAAACTTTGTTTGACCCTGCTCTTTTTGAAGAATCTGTGTTGGCTATTTCTGTTTCCCTTTCTAAATCAATTAATCAATAAGCTTTTATCACTGTCATTACTAATTATAGCTCATTGATAAGCATAGCTCTAGTCATGCCATGTGGAGTATTAAGTAGCTATACCCTTAGTGTCCCACAATATCAAATTATGCTACTATCAGTAGTATATCCATGTTGTCACAGATAGCTGACATACCAATTCCAACTGTACTGAATAGCAGTGAGACCCCCAAGTATCTAAATACACCTACTAAACAGACATATAGTATTGAATATATTTTGAAAAATTAACTGGTTGTTAGGCAAGTCATTTAGACTCCCTGGCACTCATTTTTCTGGTATTTAAAGTGAAGTGGTTGGGTAAAATGGTCACTAAATCCCTTATTATTCTATGACTTCTATTCTATGATTCCATGAATCTCTTATTGAATTCTATGACTCACTGACCAAGTGGGTCAGAGATACTTACCAAAAGGGGGCAGTGAAGGCTCACAGAAATGGTCTCCAAACAACACAACCCTGACCATTTAGTGCAATAGAATTAGTAATGCCCTTGTCCTGAGCACTGGTGAATTATCCTCATTATTGGTCATATTGGCTTCAGTTGCTGTTCCTGTTTTCTGGATCTTACTTATCAAATAACTTGACCTTTCCTCCAGGTTCCTGTAATGAGGCTTCTTCAATGTCTGGATTCCTTTATTCTAACTCCAGTATATTTTGTTTTACTGGCTTTCCTCATACTCATACCAGATCAAGAGGAAGCTCTGGATAAGTTTTTAATAATGATATGTCCCCTATTAGATCTTGCCTCCATAGCCCCATCAGGCAATATCATCTGAGAAGCCATACTTATATAGCCAGCTCTCTGTCTATACTCATTTATAGCATTTGCAAACAAGAATGTAAATCACTTGAGAGCACTACTTTCATTTTTCACTTTCATGTTACCAGCATCTGGTACAATGCCTGGCATATAACAGACATAATAGATGTCTAATAAATGTCTGTTGATTCGGATTACCTTTCATATGTATTATTCAATTTAGCTTACCAGCAATACCATTTTCTAAAAGGGTTAAGATTTGTAGTTTATTCAGATATAAATTAGGTTCTAAATATCTCAAGTCTATACACTTATCTTTGACTTTTGGAAATAAAGCTTAAAGGACACTAAATAGTGTGTCAAATGAAAATAATTACTTCCATGTAATGTAACTTGGCAAGTCATGCAAATTATGGGACTAGGCATAAGAAGGAAATCATAGCTACGTGTATAATATAGCTACAGACTTTCTCTCTGTTGTTTAAAAATATCATTAATAAAATTTCCTTGAAAAATCAGGACTATCATTGCAAATATGATTAATAAATTATTACAAAATTTTTAATTCAAGTTCTGCATAGGGAGTAAAAGGAATAAATGGAGATTAACTCTGGATGCAAATATCGTAAGATAAAATCACAATACATAAGTTGGAAAAGGACATAAATAGCTTTCAAAAGGATTAATACAAATTATAAATAACCATATATGAAATGCTCCAAATCACTAGTAAGAGAAATTATAATTAAAACTCTATTATCTCACATCCTACATGACAAATTGTCATGAATGGAAAATATAGGAACAACTAATGTTGGAAGGCCTGTCAAAGTCAGTTAGACTAATGCGTTGTTGATGACACTATGAATTGACCTGTTATGAGAACTCAATTGAGAATTATTCAAGAAAAGTCATTAAATTGTCTATACCCAGTTATCTTATTATTAGGCATATCTCTCAAGAAAATATTAGATAAGAAGATCCTCCTGTACTGCCAAAAAGCATCATAAGTACTTTTTAATGCTTAAAAAAAAGATTGGAAACAGTGGTAGCCCATCAACTGGGCAATCACTGAACAAATCAAATTCTATGAATACAACATAATAGTATTATGACTTATGAAGAGGTAAATATAAAGAATTGTGAGAAGTAGGAAAATTTGAAGGGGTTAATACAGAAGAAAGAAATTTAAAAACATCATAAAGAAAATAATGACTATAATAATGTAAATGAAAACAGCAATAAAAGATATCTAAGTTCATGTTATATATAATATTTGATTTTTGTTGCACATAATTAATGACAAAACAGACTCTTTTCTCTTAGAGGAAAGGAAGTAGGCTAATGACATATACCTCTATATGATGCCTGGTATAGTCATTATGCTGATTTCTTTTGCATAAATGTTTTCTTTGTTTTAAAGAAAATAGCTCTATGGATGATGAGTTAATTGGAAAGTGACAGCTAATTAAAAACAAAAACCACAAATAAAATATTTTTAAATATTTTAAATCTTTAGTTCATGTTATGTTTTTGAAAATCTTTAAAACATGTCTAATCCAAAAGGCCCAGAGCTCATTGCATCCCATAAATTCTGACAAAATTGATGGAACATGTCTTCAAAAATAAAATGAAAAGAAAATTTCATAGCTGATTGTTTATTAGAGTAATATGCTTGTCATTCATTCATTCATTCACTAATTCAAGGAATAGTTGGATTATCATAGCATCCAATACTAAGTTTGGGCATAAAAATGTATAACTCATGATCTCCAGCTTTAAGGAACTTACACTTCTCTGGCCTTGTTTAAATATGAACATGAATAATTATAAGGTACTATGAGAGTAGTGGCATAAGTTGCAGAAGCAAACTTATTTCAGAGTAAGGGGTGAATTGGGAGGCAGAGTTAAGATGGTGGCAAAGAAACAGGAAAACTCTGTGGCTCCCCCCATAATCACCTCAAATATCTATACAAAATATGACTCTTAACAAATTTTAGAGCTCCAGAATCTACAAAGTGACAGAGAAACAAAACTCCCACTGAAGATATTCCAGCAGGTAGACAGGAAGGGTTCACCTGAGCTCATGGTTTTAGCCCCAGGGCAGCCCAGACCAGCCACAGCTGGAGCATTCGCCAGAGTGGATCACCAGCAGCTGTGGCAGATTTCAAAATTATCAAGCCAGAATATGATATTCAAAGGAGCTAGGAATAAAACCAAGAATCACCTACCTAGCAAAACTGAGTATAATGTTTTAGGGGAAAATATGGTCATTCAATGAGGTGGAGGACTTTGAAGCATTCTTGATGAAAAAGCCAGAACTGAATAGAAAATTTGACATTCAAATACAAGAAGCAAGAGAAGCATGAGAAGGTAAACAGGAAAAGAAATTATAAGGAACTTATCAAAGTTGAACTATTTACATGCGTACATGGAAAAATGATAAATGTAACTTATGAAACTTTTCTCAGTATGAGGATAGTTGAAGGGAATATAAATGTGTGTGTATATGTATATATGTACATATGTATATATGTGTGTATATGTATGCATATGCATACATGCACAAATCTCTATACAGGAGGGTATATATATATATATGAATACATATGTGAGTGTGTGTATATAAAGGGATGATATTTAAAAGGTGAAATTGAGATGTGAGAGAGCAATATAATGAGAGGAGGTGGGGAGAGACAGAATGGGGTAAACTATCTCCTATAGAAGAGGCCAGGGATAACCGTTACAATGGAGGGGAAGAACAGGAAAGTAAAAGGGAATGGGTCAACCTTACTCTCATTGAATTTGGCTTAGGAGGGAATGACATACACCCTGAATTGGGTATCTTACCCTACAAGAGAGTAGGGGGAAGGGGATGAGAAGGGGTATAATTAAGGGAAGGGTAGCTTGCGGGAGGGGGGAGGTAGTTAGAAACAAACACTTGTAAAAGGACAGGGACAAAGTAGAGAATAGAACAAATGGGATTGGATAGGATGGAGGGAAATATAGTCAGTCTTTCACAATATGTCCACTATAGAAATGTTTTGCATATCTATACTTGTACAACCTATATTGGGTTGCTTATCCCCCCAGTAAGGGTGGGAGACAAGGGAGGAAGGAAAAGAATCTAGAATTTAAAGTTTTAGAATCAAATCTTTTAAAAATTATTATTATTATTATTATTAATTATTATTTACATTCAACTGGGAATAAGATATACAGGCACTGGAGAATGGAGATCCATCTTGCCCTACCAGAAAGTCAGAGTGGGCATGGGGGAGGATATAGGAGATAGCAGAATGAGGGAGGGGGTATTCAGTGGGACTGCTGTTTTGGGTTGGTGGGTAGGGGAAAGATAGTGAGAAAATTTGTAATTTAAACTCTTGTGGAAATGAATGATGTAAACTAAAAATAAACACAAAAGTTTAAAAAAATAAAAAAATTTTAAAAGAAACGGGTGAATCACAGAATTTAGTGCTCAAGAGACCCTTAGAATTCATCTAACTTGGGGGCACCTAGGTGGCTCTAGGCACACATCCCACATATGTACACCTATACCCAGCCTAAAATGATCATGATCATTATTATTAATTAATTATTATTAATTGTCCTGCCTTTTCCTCTTCAAAAAGATTTTTTTAAAAAAGAATTCATCTAACTCAGTTCGTTCATTTCACAAAAGAAGCTGTTGGTCAAACAAATGAAGTTATTAACTCAAGGAAATACAGCTAATATGTTGTAGAGAGAGGATGTTAACCTTCGTCTTCTGACTCTAAAATATAAGTCCATTACATGAGAGTATGTGATTGGAATGGCCTGTGCAACCTTGATGAAGATGATCTTGATGGGTAGAATTTATCACTAATTAAATATTTAAAGGATTAAATTATCATTCTTCTCTATGATAATTAAATCATTATGACAACTAATGTTTCTTTGGCAAATTCTGTTTACAATTTTTCCCCTTCTCCTGGATTAGTATCTCTACAGGTGGATATGATTTGGTTTCACAACTATCAGCCCCAGTATTGAATCTAAATTTACACTGAAATCAATTTTCACATCTTCACTAGTTCAGGACCAGTTTGTTAACTCAGATATGTAGAGAATGAGCCTACGTAAAGGAATCACACTCACTAGAAAACTGACCACCCATACCACTACTAAATACTGTAAAAACAAGATAGCTTAATAAGGGTGATCATTGCTGAGATCTAAGCACACCCACACAGCATACTCTTACAAATGTACTGCTCTGATGCAGATTCTTCAGGCAGATTGGAAAACACAGAGAAAATATTATTACTGTTATCATAACTATCATTTTAAGGAAGATAACCAGAAAGGTGAAGGGAATTGGTGTTTTTTTTTAATTTAATTTTATTTTAGTTTACATCATTCATTTACATGATATATTGAGTTACAAATTTTTCTCCCCATCTTTCCCCTAACCCCCCCTAGAAACAGCCATCCCCTTGTATAACCCGTCCCCCAATCTATTCTCTCCTATATCCTCCCCCATTACCCTTCTAACTTTCCGATAGTGCAGGACGGATCTCCCTTCCACAGTGCTTGTGTATCTTGAGTTCCAGTTGGATGTAGTTAATAATAATAATAATAATAATAATTGTATATATATGTAAATATATACATATATATTTTTAACATTTGATTATAGAACTTTAAATTCTAGATTCTTTCTCTTCCTCCCTCGTCAGCCGCCCCGACTGGAAGAACAAGCAATCAAATACCGGCTGTACGTGTGTAATTACGCAGTACTTCTCCACAGTGGGCACATTATGAGAGACTGATTACATGTCCCTCCTTCCTATCCGTGCCCCCCTCATTCCACTCTCTACCCTGTCCCTGTCCCTGTCCCTTTACAGAAGTGTGCACTTTCATCAACCCTTCCCCTCCCCCCCCCAGCCCTCCTCTCCATCATCCCACCTCTCATCCCCATTCCCCCTACTCTCCTGTGTGGCAAGATGCCCAGTTTAGAGTTTATGTCATTCCTTCCCTAAGCCAAGTTCAGTGAGAGTAAGGTTAACTCTTTTCCTTTTGCCTTCCTGTTCTCCTCCCCATTGTAACAATTATCCTTTGTTTCTTCCATGAGATGCTCAACCCCATTCTGTCTCTCCCTGTTTCCTCTCAATCTATTCTTCTCTCACCTCAGTATTTTACCTTTTAGAATATTGTCCCTTCCTATTCAATTGATCTTATGCCCTCTATGTATTCATATACACACATACTCAGATATGTGCTTGTATGCATATATTAACCCTCTTATATAGATATATGTGTATGTATATGTATATATATATATATATATATATATATATATATATACACACACACATTTGTATTCCCTGGTGAAGGGAATTCTTGCTGTATTTTTACCACAGAAATTAAATTGGATCCTTTCTGGCTGTATATAACTGTATCTGTAGTTGAGGGTAAGGCTTTTGTATATAAGTTCTTTTACCTCACATTCAGTAGTTATAACTTAGCTCTCAGCCACTGGATCCTTGTTTTTATACTTTTTTCAGATTCAGGATCAAAGACAGCTACCACTTAGAGGTTAGTTTCTATTTAGTCATCTCTATTCCTTAAAAGATGACAATATTATTTTGCCTTCTCCCCAGGCACACACCCCACATAAGGACACCTATGTCCAACCTAAAATAATCATGATCATTATTAGTAGTAGTCATAATACCACAATAATATGAATAATTAAGGGTTTGGACTAGATAACTAGAATTCTCTTCTAGTTCTAGGTTTATAATTCTATAATAGCTACTCTTTCTGAACAATTATTTGCCTTTAAACATGGATATCTCCTGTCTCAACATTGAGTACAATAAAGGATTATGAGATCATTTGTTTAAAGTTGGAAGGAATGAATATGTCTTCTAATCCAACACTTTCATTTTATAATGAATAAACTGACCCCACAGAAACAAACTAACTTATCCAAGGAAGCTCAAGAACTACGTTTAGACCATCAGTAAGGATTTTAATCTGGCACTTATTTTTTTTTGAGGTATGCTACATTAACATTTAGCTAAAATTTCTTTAATAAAACATAGTAATATTAAAAGTGGCTTCACATCACTACCTTTGGATAAAATAATACCTCTCTCTTAAGAAATGCTTAAACATTACAAATGAAGATTTCAGATTTTTCTCATATTATTGTGTAGACCCTGAAAATATATCCTGGCTTTCCTAATGTTCGTTTCTCAATCTTTGTTTACTACCATTTAATCAATATAGATGATACACACTTCTCAACAAATTGGCTTGACAAATGGTGCCACTTAAAATGTTACTCATTTATCAAGACCCAGCCCCAAGTCATACATTTTCCATGAAGTATCCCCCAAGTAGGTTTCATTTATCTTTAGACCATATTGATCTCTCCCTTTTCTGAATCCTTGCACATTGGCCATAGCTATCGTCAATGATAACAGGATAAATTTAGGCTTATACTTGTAAGGCAAACTAAATAGAATTAACAAGAAGCATGTGCAGAAGCCATGTATACAAGCATATACAAGAATACTACACACAACACATAATTGACCTCTGAATTATAACATTTTATCCATTGTTGAACTGGGTTATCTGTTACTCTCTACATATGACAGATATGTATACCTTTTCTCTACCAATTGTGTATCAGTTCCTGAAAGTAGATTTGATGTCACTCACCCTTTTTGTCCTCATGTTAGCTAACGCTGGGATAAATACATATTCAGTGATCAGTATAAAATATTAATTAGTTGGCTATTGGAAACTAAAAATTGAATATGAGGAGGGACAAAGAGAGAAGAGATGTTTCAAGTACAATTATTTTAGGATTTCTATTCTTGACCAATAGAACTGCAAGTTAAAATATTAGTATAGTTAAAATATTTTCTTATTATACAAGGAAATGGTAGATCAGGAAACTCATTTTGGAGCATATAAAATAAATTTATGGGATGTGAACCATCAAGACATTATAGTAGAAGGAACTTGACCTCTGTTTCTTACACCATGAAAAAGAAAACATGTAAGAAATTTGAGAATTAAAGCACCAGATGGACCAGTTTCATTCCAAAAATGATTATCAGATTCTGGCAAATCATAGAAATGCTATATTACTGAGACAGTAGGGCCAACAGACTATGGTTGAATAACAAAAACTTCTAAAAGTTCTTATTAATATTTAATTTACCTCAGATTTGCCCATTTCTTGCTTCTCAAATTTTATCCACACTAGCTCTAATCTCTCACTTTCTCTCTTGTTGTCATGATTATTAAGAACAAGACTTGTGTTCCTGATATTACGTTTGTCTAATTGAAATTCTATATAGTGGAAAGAGCACTGGTCTTGAAGTCAAATACCCTGGATTGTTTCTAAAACACCCTATGTAATTTTGGGCAAATAATGTCACTTTCTTGAATTCATAAAATAGGGATAATACATATGTTGCTTATTTTATAGAGTTATTGCAAGGAAAGTACTCTCTGAACCTGAAAATCAATATGTAAATTGAATCATTATTGTCATTATTTCTGATTCTCATAGCTGATATATTTGAATTATTTTCTTTTCTACTTTGCTGACTTTGTCATTTCAGATCCTTGATCAATTTTTCTGCTTTGGATCTACTCACTGAGTATGTAATCTGTGTATATACCCTTCACTTGTATTCTGACCCTCACATTCTTTACTCCAGAGACAGTCATTTCTCCCATTGCCAATTCTGAGACTTCTCCTAGAAGGACTTGTGAAATCACGAATTAGAAGATAAGAGACATAATTATTTTCTGACCCTGAACAGTATTTTGAATTATAACAGACCTATAATAGACCTTTACATTCAAGCCCAAAGTGCACTATAGTCAAAGCAGAAGAATAACATTTTGACTTCGTACTGGAAAGGAACTTAGAGATCATTTAGTTCTTCCTATCCCTTCATTCCACAGATGAAGAAACTGAGTCCCAACGAGGTGATTATTTTACCCAAGATTGTACAACTTTTTGTTTCAGATATAAGAATAGATCCCAGGCCTTACAATCCCAAACTAAGTGCTGTTTCCACTATACTATGTCACATGAGAAGGGCACATTGTATAGACTGCTGGTGTCAGAATCAAGACTTCTGTTTAAATAATACCTCTGACACATATTTATTGTCTAAGCCTGGGTAAATCATTTTATACAACTGTCTAAAACCATGGAGAAAGGGATGCTCTGCATTGGTATAATATAACAATAAAATCACAGGTCCAGCCTACAGGGAAAGCATCTCTAGAGTTCTTCAAGTAGGGCACAAATGATCTTTTGTAGAAATATCATTCTTGTCCCTCTTCTTTCTATTTTTCTACCTCTTTCTCTTCTGATTCCACTCAGACCAGAGAATTTCTCAATATAGGAAACTCTCAACATGAACACAATTGCCAATTCATATATAACTTACAGCCTTATTTAAAGTTTTGTGGGGCACTAAGGAGTTAAGTGACTAACCCATGGACAGATAATGAGCCCCTCAAATAACCCAGGTTTTCCTGAAACAAAGGTTATCAGAGAGAGTGATGCTGGTAGATCTACTTAAATGTAATGAAAATGACTATAGGACCAAGATTAACACTAAATTCAGAATTAATATAGTGAGCTCACAATGGTAATGAGCTTGCTTAAGAAGGGATACTTGGGCCCAGACCAAAGCTCACATTCTGATTAGTAGTGGAATCACACTGAATAGCAATGTTCATGCTTTCAGTGAAATGAGAAGACACTAACTTGATCATTCTGGAAGTTGCCAAGTAGCTAACTCCTTTAAATGTGTGGTTGTATACAAGCTAGAAACTGTGCTTTGTATTTTATCTTAGAGAAAAAAGAGAGAGGCAGAGAGAAAAAAGTGAAGGGAGAGAAGAGGAGAAAAAGAGGGAGAAGGAAAAGTAAAGAAAATTAAGAAGAAAGAAAGAAAGAAGTCTCTTCTAGAGACAGAGACAGAAAAGAGAGAGAAAGAGTGATAGAGACAGGGAGAGACAAAGGAAGTTATCTGTAATATCTTATTGTGATGACCCCATTATGGCATTATGGAGACTATAGATTCTCAAAAACTATATCATGCTCTAGAATGCTCTGTAAGTTTCTAGTATGCTCGATAGACTTCAGACGCATATACAAATTTAGGATTCTAGATGAGAACCAAGATTGGAATGTACAAGAAAGAATCATTAACCTTAGCTTGTCTGCTTGGTATGAGTTCTTGGGTCATGACATATGAAATAAGAGAATTCAAGAAATAAGGGAGGTGAAACAAATCTTATTCATAATCTTTTAATCTGTTCTAATATTCTTTATTACCACATTATTATATGTTAATTTATTTAACTCACTTCTGCTCACTTTCCTTATTCCTCTTCAGTTTACCTTAAAATTATTACCTTAAATGCATTCTGTTGTTATCAACACCAATGACGACCTGTGCTTCTTATTGGATAATTAAACTACGTTGAACATTTATCAACCAGTGGTAATGTCCAAACCTCATAAAAGCAGGAAGAGTAGGCATATCAGGAATTTCACATCAACAGTAAATTCTTAAGTAGTTGAGCTTTTATTTTAACTGACATTTTCAAGCCACACTTCAATTCAAATTCAGCAATCATTTAAAAACACTTAATACAATGAAATAACAAAGTAGTCTCTGGGGATACAAAGTTAATTAAATAAGCCCTGTTCTCAGGAAGCTTGCATTCTATTGAGAGGATGTATAATACTTATTTTAAAAATAAGTAAAAATAATTTGCAGAGGGAGGATACTAACAATTAATGGGGTCAGTGAAAGTTTCCTGTAGAAAGTTAAATCTAAGGATTGTAAGAGGATGACAAAAGAGAGAGTGTTAAAACATGTGTGACATGCTTTCCAAAGACAGAGAATCAGGAAATGGAATGCCAAATTTGGGAAATAGAAGGTAGGCCAGATTGGGTGAAATGTATATTATAATAACTAGAGAAATGTGAAATAAATGTGAAAAATTAGGATGAAACTAGACGTTTAACAGCTTTAAATATCAACCTGAAATGCTTGTACTTTATCCTCGAGTAAATATGAAATCACTGAAGATTTTTGAGCAAGGAAATAATATGTTCATATTTGATCATTAAGAAAATTATTATCCTAACCACCTAGGGGATAGATTGGAGAGTGGTATTTAAACTTAATGACAAACCAAGAAAAACAATTAAGATGTCCTCATATGAGTAATCTTAATTTTAAATCCACATGGTAGAGGAAAAGGAAATACGACATTTTGGATGTATCCTCAAAATAATCGGAACCCTAGGAAACTTTTGTTTTCAACTTTATAATACTATGTCTAATTTTTTAAAAAAAAAAGCTTTAAAGCAATTTCTAGGTCTTTGCTATTAACATTTTATCAATATGGATAATATATCCCTTATCTTCTTTTCTGTTCAAACAATAATAAAAAAAAAATCACCTTATCTTGGGAGTAAAGGACATTTGCCTGCTTTAAAAAGCATAATGCTAAGCAATATTTCCACATAAAAATATAGACTTTATTTGCCTCCATCCATATAAGACCTAATTGTTATCATAATGCTTGTTAGAATGAATAAAATGTGATTCCTATGCCAGAAATTTCCTGAAACTATTTGAATAACAAAGCTGCAACTGGACTTAGAGAATTCATTCTTTTGTTTCTCATGGTGTACATGCATGAATATGTGTTTGGGTGTGTGTATGTGGTAGTGGTGGTGTATGTTTGTGTGAGGATGTTCATAAAGTAACAATGCTACAGCCTTCCTTCAAATTAATATAATAAATTTCATACCTACCACTTGCCCTGAAGCTCTGTCAAGAATGTTATTTGTTATTTGCTCAGTGGGGAAACCCCACAGGCTTTCCTAATCACTATTGAAGTACCCTACAGAGAGAATTTGGAGTCTGAAAGGATATCTTCTTTGGAAGAAAGACGTACATCACCCAGAAACTGAAGCAAATTCATATTAGTTTAGATTTGCTTTACATATCTGAAAACTGCCTGAGGCATTCAAAGCAAGCAATAAACAACAAATGAAATTAAAAGGCTAGGGATGGAAGGCAAGAAAGATTAAAGGAAAAAGAACTAGAGAAGGCATGATTAATGGGTTTTGTACTCCCTCTAGCCTTGTCTGGTCCAGAAGTCTAATCAGCAGTACCTGGTGATGACAGCATACCAATGCTACAGGAAATGGAGGAATGAAGAAACCAAGGAAGGGGTACACTATGATATGTCAGAGATAAACAAGTACAGCACAAGAATAATATTGTAAAAGGGAAATATTCTATGTTTGAGAAATGACACCTTTTTCAAAGAAAGTTGCTTCAAAAATTTTTTCACAGTTACTATTGCTAAATGTGTTTCCCTCCACCCTATTCCTCATTTATTCTATTCTCTTTCTCCTTTTACCCAGTTCTTCCTCAAAAGTGTTTTGCTTCTGACTACCATCGCCCCAGTCTGCCCTGTCTTCTGTGACCCCTCTTTTCATAATGCCTTCCCTTCTGCTTTCCTGTAGGGTAACATAGATTTCTACTCAATCGAGTGTATGTTATCCCCTCTTTTAGCCAATTCCAAAGAGAATAAAGTTCACTCATTCCCTCTCACATCCTCCCTCTCCTGCTTCAAAATGTTTTCTTCTCCTTTTTATGTGAGATAATTTACCCCATTCTACCTCTCTCTTTCTCCCTAGACATTCTTCTCCCACTCCTTAACTTTATCTTTTTTGATATCATCCACTCGTATTAAACTCACTCCTGTGTCCTCTGTCTGTATGTACTCCTTCTAACTACCCTAATGATGAGAAATGTCCTATGAGTTACCAATATCATCTTCCTATGTAGGAATATAAACAGTTTAGCCTTCTTAACTCCCTCATGACTTCTCTTTCCTGTTTACCTTTTTATGCTTCTCTTGAGTCTTGTATTTGAAAGTCAAATTTTCCATTCGGCTCTGGTCTTTTCATCAGGAATACTTGGAAGCTTTCTATCTTATTGAATATACATTTTTTCCCCTGAAGGATTATACTCAGCTTGCTGGATAGGTGATTCTTGGTAGTGTTGCCCTCCAGAATATCATATTCCAAGTCCTCCAATCCTTTAAAGTACAAGCTGCTAAATCTTGTGTTATCTTGACTGTTTCTCCATTATACTTGAATAATTTCCTTCTGGATGCTTACAATACTTTCTCCTCAACCAGGAACTCTGGAATTTGGCTATAATATTCCTGAGACATTTCATTTTGGGATCTCTTTCAGGAGGTGATAAGAGGATTACTCCCATTTCTATTTTACCCTCTTTTGCTAGAATATCAAAGTAGTTTTTCTTGATAATTTCTTAAAAGATCATGTCCAGGCTCTTTTTTTTTTAATCATAACTGTCAGGAAGTCCAGTAATTTTACATCTCTCCTGAAACTATTTTCCAGGTCAGTTTTTTGTCCAATGAGGTATTTTACAATGTGATAATTTTTTTATTCTTTTTGTTTTGTTTTATTGTTTTTTGATTTCTCACAAAGCCATTAGCTTCCATTTCCTCCATTCTAATTTTTAAGGGTGTATTTTCTTCATTGAGCTTTTGGATTTTCTTTTCCATCTGGCCAATTCTGCTTTTTAAGGTGTTATTTTCTTCAGTATTTTTTGTGTCTTTTTTTACAAGCTTTTGACTTGGGGTTTTTTTTTCATGATTTTCTTTCATCACTCTCATTTTCCTTCCCAATTTTTCCTTTACTTATCTTACTTGATTTTCAAAATCCTTTTGGAACCTTTCTGTGGTCTGAACCCAATTTATATTTTTTTGGCAGCTTTGGATATAGGAGCTTTGATTTTGTTGTCTTCTCAGTGTGTATTTTGATCTTCCTTGTCACCATAATAACTTTCTATAGTGAGAGTAATTTTTCCATTATTTTCTCATTTTCCCCGCCTTTTGCTTTACTTTTTGACTGTTTGTTATGGTAGGGCTCTGCTTACAGGACAGTAAACTGTCCCAGGCTCAGGGGTTTTGCACAGCTGTTTTCAGAGATACTTCTAGGGACCTGTAAGTTTTCAGTTCTTTCAATGTAGTATGAACTAAAGAGAGGTGTTTACTACTCTCCTGATCTGTGCTCTGCTCTGTGAGTGAGAACAAGAACTTTTTTCTGCCATGTTTGAGTGATGATGCTGCCCTCTCCATTGTGGCCTCAAGTTCCACTGTGCTAGTGCTTCTCCTTATCCTGGGACTGCCACCTAGTTCTAAGCGCTGGATTCAAGTATGGACAAAACAACACAGTCCTGTCCCAGTGCTAGCAAAACACCTCTGTAACCTCCTTTACACCAATTGTTCAATGCCTTTATGATCTGTGGGCTGAGAGCTTTGGAAGTACCAGCTGCCACTTCCACTGATAATTCTGTGACTCCCAAGGCTTGCTCCTGGTTTCCTGGAATCAGGGCTGTGCTGGTACAGCCTGTGATAGACTGTGCTACACTTTCCCCCAGGTGGGGCTGACCTTTCTTGGTGGCCTTCTAAGTTGTCTTTGGCATCTGTGGGCTGAGAGGTCTGAAAATTACCGCTTTTGCCAGTGATTTAGTCACTCAGAAGTCTGCTCCTGGTTTGCTGGGGCCCAGTCTGTACTAGCAAGACCTGCACAATGAATCTCAATGCTATCTAGAAATGCATTCACTTTTTTATATCCTATATAACATTAATATATTGAGCTTAGAGTTCACTAAAACCCCAGCTGGCTATTTTTTTCATACCAATTCACCAGATATTTTGTTTTTTTCTTAATACATTAAAGTCCATGCGTAATACTTTACATTTATCCAAATTGAAATAACCTTTTGTGATTAAGTACAAAGTTTTAGCATGTAAAATTATTTTATGTAATCTTGTTTTTTCTCTAAAATGCTTTATTATTCTCACTATTGTGTTTTCTACAAATTTGATAACTATTGTTATCTAAGCTTTTATCTAAATTACTGATAAAAAATGTTCAAGAGGGGGCGGAGCCAAGATGGCGGTGTAGCAGCAGCAATACATCGCAGCTCTCACATAGCCACCCCCAAATACCCATGGAATAGGACTCTGGACCAACCTAGAACTTCAAAAACGCACACAGATACTTCCCACTAAAGTCAGCTC
>CM053586.1:100577506-100594769 GCA_028646515.1 Pseudochirops corinnae
CTCTTCCTCCCCTCTTTCCCTCTATTATAAGTTTTACATCTCTTCTTGATAGAGTCTTATCTTTAACTGGTTGTGTTATTCCCTCCTTGCACCAGAACCAGTGAGGGAAAAGCTCATATAATTCTCATCTTCCTCCCTTCTTTCTCTCTTCTATATTGTTTTTATGTCTCTTTGTGTAGCATAATTTATCCTTTTCTGCTTCATTCTTTCCTCTTCTTCCATTACAGTCCCTTAATAAGGATTTTTATCATCATTTTGCATAGTTTATACCCACACCCTCTGTTTGTCTATATCCCTTTTAGATGTTGCCATAGGTATAGATTTCAGGATATTAACAGGTATCAGCTTCCCATATAGCAATGTCAATAGTTTGCCTTGTTAAATAACAAGTTATGTGTGTGTGTTTTTTCCTTATTTACCTTTCTATATCTCTCTTGGGTCTTGTAGTTGGAGGTTGAATTTTCCACTGAACTCTGGCTTTTTCATCAGGAAGGTCTGGAATTCTGTTATGTCACTGAATGACCATCTCCTTGCCTGGTAGATTATGCTCAGTCTTGCTGGATAGGTGATCCTTGGTTGTAGCCCGAGGTCTTTTGCCTTGCGAAAAATCATATTCCAGTTCTTCCAGTCTTTCAACATTGAGGCTGCCAGATCCTGTGCGAGCCTCACTGTGGTTCCATGATATCTGAATTGTTTCTTTCTGGCCACTTGTAGTATTTTCTCCTTTACCTGATAGTTCTGGAGTTTGGCCATAATGTTTCATGGACTTTTCAGTTTGGTATCTCTTTCAGGAGGTGTCTGGTGGCTTCTCTCGATTTCTATTTTACCCTCTGGTTCTAGGATCTTGGGGCAGTTTTCCTTGATGAGCTTTTGGAAGATATTGTCCAGGCTCATTTTTTTATCATGATTTTCTGGTAGACCAATGATTCTCAGATTGTCTCTCCTGGATTTGTTTTCCAGGTCAGTTATTTTTCCATTGAGATATTTTACCTCTTGTTCTAATTTTTCAGTCTTGATGTTTTGTTTGACTGATTCTTGGTTCCTCATAGAGTCATTGGCTTCAATTTGGTTGATTCTAGTTTTTAGTGAATTATTCTCCTCAGTTAGTTTTTGAAGCTCCTTTTCCATATGCTCAGATTTCATTTTTAGTTCACCTTTTACTTTTTAAGGAGCTGTTTTCCTCATTGTAATGTTTTTCTAATTTCATAATTTTGTTTTGGTAGGAGGTATTGATTTTATCTTCTACCCCTCTAAGCCAGATTTCAAAATTCTTTTTGAGCTCATCTAGAAATGTTTTCTGTGCCTGAGACCAGGTCACAGTCCCTTTTAAGGCTTCAGCTGAAGATGTGGAGTCAGTACTCTCTCCTTCTGAGTTTGATTCCTCCCTCTTACCATAATAGGATTCCAGAGTCTTTGTCTTTGTCTTTGTAGCCTGCTTTCTTCCCATTTTGAGTCAGGACCTTATTCACGCCCCTCTTCTGAGGTTCCTAAGCCTGTACTGCTTAAAATTTTCTTCTGGGGTAATAATTACTGTGTTTTGGGATTGGGGGCAGGGATTGGAGCAATTGAGTTTCAGTCTGTCATCTTGGTCCCTGAAGGTCCAGCTAGGGGCTTTTTAAATTTCCAGGCTGTGAATGAGTATTCCCCAGGGGTAGCTGCTTCCCCTGTTGTGGGCCCTCTCTTTGTTTCTTACTCAGCTCAGTTTGTCCCCGCCCTGTGGTGATAAGCCTAGGAATGGCCCTTGTGGTTAGGTGAGCAGGCCATGTCCAAGGATGGCCTCTCAATGAGACGCAGGATTCTGGGGCCTACCTGGTGGGTTGCACCACCGCACTGGGTCTCCAGGCCTGCCTCTGTCCCCCTTTTTTTTTTTTGAGGGGGAGAAGAATAAAATGTTAAAGATTGATGTTTTCTCCAAATTAAATGATATCCTTGCATTGTATCAATCAACCTGTTTATAACAAAAGTGGAAAAGAAGAAGCATCTGATGCTCCTTTCCCCCTGTTATTAACTCTGCTTTTTGAAAGAAGATATTTTTGATTCAGCAATGGAAATCCATGTGGCTTCTTATCTAAAGGACTACTCAGGACAATTTAAACTCACTTTGTTGGAATCTGACAGTTTTTGCCCCAACTTGTGGTTTTTTTAATGGAATTGGAGGATTTTTTTAAATGCCCAGTACCCATCAAAGGAATGCAACTATCTAATTTCTAGTAACTTCAATTGACTGTTAAATTGAATGTGATATTTGTAGGCATTTTCTGTGCAATGGAAGTCTGGGCTTCATAATAAATTGTCTACTCTCCACAAATAAAATGATTTTTCAACAAAAAGGTGGTTTCAGGGTCTCCTATTTTTTCTGGTGTTCAGCTTCACTAATGTTACCATCCCTTCTTCTACCTTCTTTCTCTGCCCAAGTCATCCACTGTGGCTATTCTGTATAATGATTACATAAGAGAAACTGCCATTGTGCATACCTGTTCCCCTTCACATACCAGTTCCTAGTTTTATAAATACAATACAAGTCCTTTCAGTTGGATTATTGCTATGAAAGGACAATGAAATGGTCTTCTTATGAAAGAGGAAAAAAAATCGGTCACAATAACCATAATATAAACATGGATACCGGCAATAATGTGCTGATTTACTGGAATGCTGCATACAATAAAAATGTTAAATTTCTAAAGCTTCCATAATCATCACTGCATATATAAGAGATTTCTTGGACAATGATCTTCAACTAATACATAAAAAGTCATTGTGTTTTTCTTTTTTCATTAGATTCATGTTCAAATGATTAAAGCTGGTCTTATAATAGCTACAACTTGGTGTGGTAGGTAATAACTAGTTGTAAGACACTGTAGAAAGTATTCTTATTTCAAGTACAGGTTAGGCTTCCTTTGAATTCTATGTCTCTATACTTGATTAGGAATAGTAATGATTTTTCTTTAACATGCAATGTGTAAGATTGCATCACTATTTATTGGATTACAAGATGCAATGTGGGTCAGTAGTATGACCAGGGCAAAGTACAAAAGTACAAAGTACAAAAAGTACTATCATCTCCTTATTTCTAGGGAACCCTGCCTCTCAGTGAAGCCCAAAACCACATTCAGTGTTTTGATTGCCACCCTACATTGCTGACTAAACTGAGCTTTCAAAAGAACTTTTGTTTTTCCTCAACTAGCTTAAAATGGTGAAGCTGATTTTTTTTTTAAATCTGTCCATTTTCCTTTATTTTTTTCTTAGGTCATTTTTCTAGCTTGTCAAAAACTTTTTTGGATTTCACTATCAAGTGTGTTAGCTATCCTGGCATTATGTCATCTGCATATATTTATACCCAAGTCATTGATAACAATGTTAAACAAGGTAGGATCAAAGAAAAATAACTAAGGGATTCCCTTCAAGATATCTGCCAGGTTATCATTGATCCATTAATAACACTGAACTGATAGAGAATTCTGGGAAGATGGTGGAGTAGTTGAGAAAACTTTCAGTTCTCCAAATTTCCTGCACAAAAAAAAAAAAGACAGAAAATTGCCTTAGAGAAGCAGAAATAAATATTAGATAAAGCAGTTGTCCTCCTACGGCTTTTTGAGAAGACCACAGGAAAGATTCAACCTCTGGGGGCAGAGGTTGGGCCTGAGTGAAGTATAAATCCTTCTAGACATACTCCACAGAATCAACAAATAATAAGCCCTGGGGGCAACTGGGTTGAGAGTCAATCTCAGTCTTAGAAACTTTGATCTCTCTGACAGTGTGGGGGTCTGATGGCTGAGTAGGAGAAGACTGAAGCACCTTCCATTAGCAAGGGACACTAAGTATAGCTGTGCTGACCAGACATACCTTGGGCTATGACTGCAGTAGGAAGGAGCTAGCACATGCCTGGTGATTGTAGTAGTGAGAGGCAGGGACCCTGTTGGCTGTGAGCCCTCGTAGAAGAGCAGAATCGTTGATTTCAGTTCTAGGGCAGAGAGGACATCTGTAGTTTACAGTCACCAGAGGGACCACAGGGAGAAAATCATTTGCAGGACAGTATGAGTGGGGTTCCTAGTCATGGCTTGGGAGTAGAGAGGAGAGCTCGAGGTTGGGCCCTGAGACAGACCTCAGAAAATAATAGTAGGAAGGAACTGAGACTTGGGACATCATTCCCCATAACTCTGGACTACAACTTGATTACACTAATAGCTACTAAAAACAAAATAAAACAGATAAATAAATAAATAAAAATGAGTAAGCAAAGGTCAAAGAATCTAGCCATAGTATGGAGATAGAGAAGACCTGTGTTTATATTCAGAGAAAGATAATGGAGTGGAAAAAAGGTCACTTCTTTTTCTATGAGAAACATTAAATGGTCCCAAGCAAAAAAAAAAAAAAAAAAAGAGTACTTGGAAGAACTTTTAAAAGGACTTTAAAAATCAAACAAGACATATCAAGGAGAAAGTTAGGAAAAAAAATAAAAGCCATCCAAGAAAATTTTTTAAAAAAATGAAAAAAATTAAGCAACTGGAAATAGGGGATCAAAAACTTAAAGAAGAAAATAATTCCTTGAAAACTAGAATTGGTCAACGGGAAGCTAATGACTTTCAAAGACACCAAGATATCATAAAACAAAATCAAAAGAATGAAAAAATTGAAGAGAAAGTAAAATATCTCACCAGAAATCTAACTGATCTGGAGAACAGATGAAAGAGAAATAATATAAGAACAGGCAGACTACCCAAAAATTATGATTAAAAAAAGAATCTTGATACAATATTACAAGAAATTATCGAGTGAAATTGTTCTGACATTCTAGAACAAGAAGTCAAAGTAGAAATAGTAAAAATAGACCTTTTAAAATATCTAGACAGTATAAAATACTTGAGTGAACACCTCTCAAAACAGAAATAGGAACTATATAAACATAAATATAGAACACTTTTTATACAAATAAATTTAGATCAAAATAATTGAATTAATATTTATTGTTCATGTATAGGTAAAGTAATATAATTTTTAAATGACAGTTTTACCTAGCCTATTTATTCAATGTCATCCCAATTAAATTATTAAAAATATCTTACTGAATTAGAAAAAGTAATAACAAATTTCATTTGGAAGAACAAAAGGTCAGGAACTTCAAAGAAACCAGGAAAAAAAAAAAGATGTAAGGAAAGCAGATTCAGTTGTTATTAATATTAGACCTAAAACTATATTGTAAGGTGAGAGCATTGTTGAAGTGTAAAAAAAATACTTTTCATTGTTTTAAATTAAAATTTTCTTATGTAAATAAAACCATGTAGGCAAGGACAAAAGGAATGCAGAAAATTGGGGCAAAACACTCCAAGAGACAACCTCTTAGATAGGATGTGATTAGGTTGGAATATTGCTCTGGTGTGGGAAATGATTTAGAAAAACATGGAAAGACTTGGACTTTTGAAGGAAGATGCTATCCATATTCAGACAAACAGATGATAGGAGGGAATAAGAATAGTATGGTCTTAGATATATGTGTATATATATGTATGTTTATAGATATCTATGTATATATATGTGGGTATACATATATGTGTGTGAGTGTTTTAATTAAGGCTTAATTGCAGCCTTCCTTAAGAGAAGGAAGGGAAAAATATTTAAAAGTATACAGCAGAGAACAAAAGAAAATCAATGAGGAAACAAAAAGCTGGGAAACTTTGAAAACAACATGTATTTATTATATAGATTTTCTTGAAGAGAAAATTTATTGTTTTATATTGAATCCTCTCTCAATATCTGCTAGGTAAGTGGCAATGTTTTTTCCCCCTTTTCCCATTTTGCATTTAAGTTTCATTTTTTTTATTACAAAAATAAAACACTGAACCATTAAATTCTATATATTGGTTCTCCCAATACTGTATGGGCTCAAGCTCAATAACTCTATAAACTCTTGACAACAGCATGGACCACATCTATGTAACTTAGTGAAGAACCAAATACAAGAGAAAAAGTTTAAAACAAATATGGCCACTTTGGATGCAGCTGCATGGCAATACTTGCAAAAGAGAACACAGAAGGGAAGCTACATGAAGTACATCATCAACACTGAGTCATAGGAGAACTTGGATAGCCTGAGGGGACAACAGATACTACCCAGCTCTGATTCTATATGTGTGCCCTAAATCTTCATATCATAATTTGCTTCCTCAAGTGAGTTTCCCTACAGGAAAGAGACTGTTCTTTGTAAATTATTCAATTGGTATTTTATATGAATCAGTCTTTGATGAGTTTAGCAGTACTATGAGTCAATGTGACCAAAGCATGATCACTCCCTCTTCAAGATGACAGAAGTTCCAGATATTAAGGGCTGAAGGACTAAATGCAGGTATACAGAGAACTAACAGAAACCTGATATGCGTTCACCTTAAACTGCCCTGTTCCATATGTGTGTTGTGGTGGAGGACATGAAACACAGCTCAGTTGTTGTGTCTGTAAGCAAACAAATATTTGTAGAATGAATGATCGGATTATACATCTGAGAATGAAAAGCATTTGGTCCATGTGTCATCAACAAGGAAATACCAGGTGAGTGAGAAAGAGAATTGAATAAAACCCCCTGAGTATCATTTGAATGGCATTTCCAGTGTTGTTATTTCTCCCCTGACAATCTGGTTGCAGCTTCTTAACCCAGTTACTAAATTCTCATGAGTAACAAGAAATACTGTTGTCCTTGAGTGAAGGGGAAGAGAACTTTATTTTCTAGGCAGAGTAGTTGCTTTCTGGGATTATAAAACCCAATTTACAACCATCTATAAGAAGCAAAAGCTCAATTTCCCCCAGCCAACCCCAAGCCCCATTTTATTACCAATTTGTTCAGAAGTATATATAATCTCTTCTGATTATGTGGTAGAAAATAAGGACCAAGAAAACAACACCAGGGGAGCCTGGATGCCTTCTTGGTCTGAGTGAAGTACTACTGTGAGAAAACTCTGAAATTTCAGACTGGAACATTTAGAGAGTCCTTAAAAGATGCATTCAAAACAGAAGCATCATTGTTTAGCCAAAGTCAAAATGATGTGAATTCAGTTTTAATACTTTTCTTTATTAAATAGATTTGAGCTGAACATTGCAGCTAGGTGGTACAGTGGATAGAACTCTGGATCTAGAGTTAGGAAGACATGAGTTCAAATATAGCTTCAGACATTTACTTGCCATCAGACCTTAAACAAGTAACTTAACCTCTCTTGACCTCAATTTCCACATCTATAAAATAGGGTTATTAACAGCACTCACCTACCAGGTTACTGTGAGGATAAAATGAGCTAATAGGTGTGAAGTATTTTGCAAAGCTTAAAGTCATATATAAACATCAGCTATTGTTGTTGTTATTGTTGCTGTGATGATGATGATGAAGAAAATGAAGACAATGCATTTAAAATTTGTGCCACCTGATTGCCTTAAAATATTACCTCCATGGTTACGGGTTCAATTGTGGGGGAGATATTTATTCTCTCTTGGAATCATTTTCCTGATTTGTAAAGTAAAACCTTTGAATTAGATGACCTCTGAGGTCCCTTCTAGCTTTAAATATATAAACTCATGGCCCCTTGTTATTCACTCCTTTCTACTTTGATACTGGAGACCGTTGTTAAATTGCAAATGAATACTGAGAGGAATATCATGGGACCACAGTTCTTGGGCTAGAAGTGACCTCAGAGGTCCCCTAATTAAATACTTTCATTTTACAGAGGAGTAAACTGAGATTCAGGAAGGTTTAGTCCAGGTATGAGGATAAATGACCCATGAGTGGGGAACCTGTGGCCTTAATCCCCTTAACAAAAGGATTTGTTGGGGCAGAGCCAAAATAGTCAAAGTAAAAGCAGACACTTTCTTAAGTTCCCTTTCTAACAACCTCCAATACCTTTAAAAATGTCTGTAAACAAATTTTAGGGCTACAGAACCTACAAAGTAACAGAGAGAAACAAATCTTCCACTGAAGGCATCCTGGCGGGCTGACAGGAAGGGTCTATCACATCCAGCTGGGAGCAGAGCACAATCCTGCATAGGCCAGCACCAGCACAGACCTGCAGCACAGACTGGCCAGAGCAAACTTCAGGAGAATGAAATCACTGGCAGCTGTAGTGGTTTCCAGACTTCTCAACCCATAAAAAACAAAAAGAAAGTAAAAAGTCAGTAGGGGAACTCCATTGGAACTGGGTGAGAGAAGAGTATAGTCCAGCCCCTTCCCCCAGGGCAGCAGAGGTGGGTTGTCTGTAGCTGCTGCCTCACTGGCTGTTTCTGAAGCTCCTGGACAAAAAATTGTGGGGAGATCAAGTGGCTGACCAGAGGACCATTACTGAAATGTCTTTGCTGGCACTGAGGCAGGATTCTCTTGTTTTGTCCTGCTTAAATCTGGGTCACAGTCGTAGGTGGTAGTCCTGGGGTGAGGCACACTGATATGACAGAGCATGTTGAGGCTGTGGATGAGCAGTCATCCTCACAGTTCTGAGGCAGGTGCCTGGAAGAAGCTCTGACAACAGCTGCACAAAACCCTAGAAATTTGGAACACAGCACTCTCCACTCTGAAAGCAAAGTTCAACCACAGCAAAGAGCTCAAAAGTCATTTGATTGGCTGGCAAGATGAGCAAACAGATGAAGAGAAATCAAACTATAGGATCATTTTTGGTGACAAAGATGATGAAAAGATAGAGCCAGAGGAAGACAGTAAAGTCAAAACTCTTGCATCAAACGCCTCCAAGAAAAATAGGAAATAGTCACAAGCCATAGAGGATCTCAAGAAGGATTTTGAAAATGAAGTAAGAGAAGTAGAGGAAAAATTGGGAAGAGAAATGAGAATGATGGAAGAAAATCATGAAAAGTAAGTCAACAGCCTGCTAAAAAAGATCCCAGAAAAATATTGAAGAAAATAACACCTTAAAAAATAAACTAACTTAAATGACAAAAGTGGCCCAAAAAGTCAACGAAGAGAATAATGACTTAAAAAGCCAAATTTGCCAGATGGAAAAGGAATGTCAAAAACTCACTAAAGTAAATAATTGCTTCAAAATTAGACTGGAGCAAATGGAAGCTAATGGCTTTATGAGAAATCAAAATACTATAGAATAAATTGAAAGGAATAAAAAAATAGAAGGCAATATGAAATATCTCATTGGAAAAACCATTGACCTGGAAAATGGATCCAGGAGAATTAACTTAAAAAGTATTGGACTACCTGAAAGTCATGATAAAGAAAAGAGCCTAGACATCATCTTTCAAGAAATTACCAAGGAAAACTGCTAGAACCAGAGGGCAAAATAGAAATTGAAAGAATTCATCAATTGCTTCTTGAAAAAAGAGCCCAAAAAGAAAACTCCTAGGAATATTGTAGCCAAATTCTAGAGTCCCCAGGTCAAGAAGAAAATATTGCAAGCAGTCAGGAAAAAAAAAAATTTAAATATTGTGGAAACACAATCAGGATAACAAAAGATCTAGCAGCTTCTCTACATTAAGGGATCTGAGGGCTTGTAATATGATACTCCAGAGGTTTCTCTCTCTCTCTCTCTCTCTCTCACACACACACACACACACACACACACACAGAGATTAGATATAGATTTGTATATATAGAAACAGAACTTGTGAACCTCTGTTGCTCATGCAACAGAAAGGGGAGGAACAAGGAGGAGCTTAATGACCATATATAAGGAGAAATTCAGGCTGAGAGAGAGCAGGACCTGGGAGGGAGCATGACTGTGGCACCCATTCTGTGGATGAACAGAACTCACACCCCCTGGATGTTATCAGGAAAAGAGCCTGTCCCAATCTGGTAGTTTTAAGTATACAACCTGTTATGGCTATAAGATAAGATAAAATAAGATAAATACACCCACATGGTAGGGTAACATAAAATAACTTCTCCCAGAAGCAGGTCCCTGGCATTTTCCATAAAGTTGATTCTACCTTGAATGATCTTAGTATGTGTAAAACTCTGTTACATTCTCCATGACTACTCCCCATTTGAAAAACTTTTCCTCCCTGGTAAAGAGATAAGGCTTTATTCTGATCCCCACTTAGGATAGCTTTTTATGATCTCTGGGGAGGCATAACCTATGTCCTTTCACTTTCTTCACTTGCCATAATGAAAGACTCAAAACAGTCAATATTGCATGATCACATATAATCCTATATGCTTGGACAAAAAAAAAATTCCCAAATACAAAGTTTTGTAGATTCAACAGAATAAGGAATATTTTACAAATTTTACCAAATATTTTTGCTTGTTTAGCCTTCATAGGTGTCAGACCCAGCCTTCTTTAATACAAAAGCAAAAAAGAGAAAAGGCAAAGAAAACATCTCTCATCACAGACAGAAACCTGATCCACATCAAGTTTTTTTTTAACTACATAGAACTTGGGAAAGAGATTTGGGACTTGAGATGACCTAGCTATCACTCCTCTCTCAAATAAGATCCCTTCTATGATTACCTCATAATAAGGTCATCCAAATAGAGTCTGGAGAAAAATATATTTGTCTCCACTCAGGATATATCAAAATTCTCTAGGGATCCAAGACAATTGGAATTAAGTGACTTGTCCAAAGTAGTATAGCTAATAAGTGTCTAAGGCTGGATTTGAATTCAGGTCTCCTTGACTCCAGGGTCAGTGCTTGTAATGGCACACAAAGTAGTACTTTGCTGCTTGTTTCACTTAGTCAAGTGCCTTTAATTTTATTAAAAGTCTCTGTTGGAAACAGTATACATTGTGTTGTCCTTGATAGGCCTAAGGGAGTTTGGAGACCTTTCGTACCCTTAATATGACTAAGAAAATTTGAAGACCTTCCCTGCCCTTAATAGGCCTAAAGTCATCACATGGAGAACATGATGGGAGAAGTTTGCCAAAAGAGCTTAACAGGAAGGGTGGAACAGGAAGGAACAGAGCAAAGTTCAAGTAGAGATTGGACCAAGCAGAACTGAGAAAGAGAATGCTTGTGATTTTGGCACTCTGCAGCACTCTCTCTGTTGGTCTGTCAGACAAAAGTACCCTGTCTGTTGTTTCTAGACAGAAGTCCTGAAAGAAGACTTTACTGCTATTATAGAAGGCCTGAAAAAGTACTTTACTGATGTTATGGAAGCCCTGAAAGAGGACTTTACTGTTGTTTCAGAACCCCTGGGACTTTATTCTTTATTTGTGTTTGAAATCTCAGAGAGAAGCCTTGTCTGCTGGTTTGTGTTACTTTGTCAGACAGAAAACGAATTGAGATGTAATCTCAATTATTTCAATGCTGGTAATGTGTGTAAATATTATTGTAGTTCTGTTAAGCTTCATCTTCCTAGAAACAAAACCTTCAAAGAGCTTGGAGTAGAGCAATAAGCTGAGGTATGAAACAGGAGTAGAGAGCTGCCTACATGTGAGTCTAGGCAAGAGTCAGGTGAATCAAGGTAAGAGCTGGAAGCAGTCAGCTTATGGAAGAGGAGCCATGGGGTTCAGAAGTCAAAGATGAAAAGTCAAGTCAAGATGAAAGAGAACTTTACTTGGGTACTCTGTATTGACTAATGAGATTGTGACTTACTGTGACCTAAGTCTGTGTGGTGCTTGTTCTTTCTGCTACCCACTGAGGATGATTGGAAGCCAGTCTTCAGTCAAGATGAAAGACTTTCCTTTGGTACTCTATATTGACTGATGAGATTGTGACTTAGTGAATGACATATTTTGTTTAAGACTATGTGACTAATTTAGTAATAAGTTGTTATATTGTTGTGAATGTTGTGCTTTAGTTTCTTGAAGGTTGTGCTTTACTTTATTGCTGAATAAATAGAGAGTTCACTATATTATGTGATTAGATCCTTAAAGTTATTCACAGCGGCAGTCCTCAGGAGAGCTGCTCATGATTTACTTCACAATGCTCTATCCATGGTACCACTTAGCTGCCTCAGAATTTCTACCTTCACAATATTTCTCACATTTTCTCACATTTCTCCTTTCTCTCCATTCATACAACTGGTACCTTGATAAAAGTCCTCATTACCTCATACCTTTCAACAGCCTTACCTACACTAGTATAATAGCCTTCGGGCTGGTCTTCCTGCCCATCTGACCATGTTATCTTATGCCCAACAAACACAAATGGCTCCCTGTTACCTCAAGTTTCAAATAGAAAATCATCTATTTGTCTTTTAAAGTCTTTCACAACCTGGCCTTCTGTTCCAGTTTTCTGGTACTTTACTTCATCTATTGCACAACACAGAAATACAGGCCTACTTGCTATTTCAAGCATGGGACACTGTTAGCTCCATGCCTTTTAATGGACTGTCACCCCTGTTTACAATGCTCTACCACCTCACTTCTGTTTCTTGACCTGGTTCAAGACCCAGATAAAATAATATCTTCTGCATGAGTGCTTTCCCTTCAATTCCCATCCTCTACCTTACCCCCACACACACACTTTTAGTGTTTTCCATTTATGGTATAAATGTAGAATGGAAACTCCTTGAATCCTGATTCTTCCTTTGTAGTTCCTGGCACAAAGTAAATATTTAAAATATTTTTATCACTGAAGGACTTCCACTGTGCCAGAAGAATTCTTGAGTAAATTTAATCTACAATTGTCCAGTAGCCTTCTCATCTAAGAATAGCAGTTCAGGAGACTTTTCTTCCAAAGAAGCTGAGCATAGTTTGACTTTTAAAGTCAGTCCTATGCCCTAAGTGGTAAAGCCACAAAATTGGTAAAAAGTGTAAGAAAAGTAAGTTTAGCCTCCCCTCTCCCTTTTTTAAAGCAAATCCCTGAAAGTACAAAGGAGTGAAAAGGTAGAGTTGCTACTATTAACTAACCTTTCAAGAGAAAGGTAGGGAAGAGAACATCTGGAAAAAAACATTATAGGAAGACCTTTACTTTGAATGAAACTGCTAACATTAGGGAAGTGACCAATAAAACATTCCAAGAAACTGAGAAGAATGATCAAGTTTTTGATAATGTTAGCCAATTCTCCAAAGATGAATGAAAAGAATCCAAATCCACTGTTGCCTCCTAGAGAGAAGTCTGGCCAAGGCAGAGAGGGTAGGTCAACAGAGACTAATTGATCACGTATAGTTGTGATGTTTTGTTGGCACATTAAAGAAGAAACATTGTGGTTGTCCACAAATAGTTTAATAATTCTTCAGACATTATTCCAGATTGCTTTCCAAAAGGGTTGGATCAGTTTACAATTCTACCAACAATGAATTACCATTCCAATTTTTGCACATTCCCTCCAAAATTTGTCACTTTCCCCTTCAATCTTTTAGACAATATGATAGGTATGAAATGATATCTCAAGATTGCTTTAATTTATATTTCTCTAATCAATAATGATTTATGGCATTTTTTCATATAACTATAAATTGTTTTGATTTCTTCATCTGAAAACCACCTGTTCATATCCTTGGACCATTTATCAACTGGGGAATGAATCATAGACTTATAAACAAAGTTATTTTTTAAATTTGAGATACTATAACTTTATTTGAGAAACTGTTTAGTAAATCCCCATGCCCTAGTTTTCTGCTTCCCTTCTGATCATGGTTCTATATGTTTTAGTTGAACAAGCCTTTTTAAAAATTTAATATAATTGAAATTATCCATCTAATACAACAATCTGCTCTCCATCTCTTGTATATTCATAAAGTGTGCATAACTGTGCTTCACCCACCCAACCCCACTACATTTGTTTTCATATGGGATGGGAGCCAGGAGAGTACTATCATTTAACAGAGTTCTTTCCTCCTGGGAATTTATGTGTTGTGATTGCATTTGGTACAACTTTCCTTAAGGTGGATGTGGAGTTTTATGGTAGTATTTATTCTCATCCAGCCTAGTCTGTATCTAATGTGAGAAGCAGGTAGAGATTCTACACAGCACCCAGAAGGTATGCTTGAGAGTCTCAGAAGTAAGAGTTGTATATATAGTAATTTTGAATTTTTTTAAAACTATTTATGACTCCTCAGACTTCTACTTACTATGCATTGCCTAAAAGAATAAATTGTTGAAGAGAAATGTTTTAATGTGTGTTAGAGGCTTAAAGAGAAGAATCTTTCTGAGACTTAGTGTTTTTGGTCATATCAATGTTATTAACTCCACAACATAGCTTTTGGGCTTTGCTTTTGGTTTAATGGCTTAAGCTTGAGGAGTGTCATGTATATTTATCCTTAAAGCTGGTTTGATATTTAAAATTCCTTCAAGTAAGCAGCTAATTTATACATAAAAATGTTTTTGGCTTCATCTTTGCAAAATGGAGGTTGCATATTGTGCTTAATTAGTTCTAAGGTCAGAAAATTACCTAGAGCATGGCATTGAAAATGGAGAATTATGTCAGCCACAATGCATCAAGCTCCATTCTTCCCATTATTTGTGTCACTCCTGTGATTTATCTTCTATAGGAACTTGGTTCAGTTAAAAGGAAGAAAGGATTTTGGTGTATTAGGGATTAGAAGTTTCTCAGCTATAGATTTAAAGTGCTATTTGGTTACCTAATATTTAAAATAACTAAGCATGACATAGGCTTCCCATTTTGGAGAGTGTGAAAAATGTTAACAGGAACATATGGGCAACATGAATATCCATAGGTTACATACACACAAAAACACATACATTTGTGCATATACATATGTAAGTGTTATACATGAAATCTATGAATCCTCATGTTGCCATCTGTTCTTATTAATATTTTTCATACTCTCTAAAATGAAGAACTCTTATATATGTATATATAATTATTATAAGCACATATAAAAATATAATATAATTACATTACTGTATATTATATATTACATTATATTATTGATGTGATATATGACAAATGATAAGATGTGATGTATGTTATATGATATGATATGTGGCATGATATAATATGATATATGATATAATGTGATGTGATATGATATAATATGATTGATATATAGTCTCTGATGCTGAGTTAATTGCAGTATGGGTTTAACCCTCAGAGAAAATGTCAAATTCCCTTCTTTCATAGGGTAAATTGATTTAGTATCTACTCATTATACTATAATAGATGACCTGGTCATAGAATCATAAAGCTGGAAAAGAGAGCTAGTTCCATATAGTGTAAGCTCAGGGAATACATGTCGAATTAGTAAATAAATCAATTTCATACTACAAACTTAAAAAAACAAAACTAAAATATAGTGAGGAAAAGTGATTTGTCCAAGTTCATAAATCTAGTTACATGGCAAAACCAAGACTGAAACTCAAGTTTCCTTACCTCCAGCTTCACGATGTTTTAATTAAACCAAAATAACCATATCACCTATTATCCATCTACTAAAATGACCTCTCTATAGTACCATTTTGCTATGGAAATAGACCACCCACTGAAATAATGAAACACCCTTAATGTGAAATGCCTTTGAAAGAGAAATAAGTATGTTGGTAGACAAAGAGAAAGATTGCTGACTAACTTTCAAATCATGTGATCAATGAGATCAAGGACTAGGCATTTTCTCCAATCTTTATGACCTCTCAAACATTTCCTAAATAGGAATTCTTTATAAGAAATAAAGAAATTTCAGTTGCCTCCACACTCTAGAACACCAAAATCCTAAACAGGTATCAACACAAAGAGCTAACAGCAGAAATACTGAATCCCCTAAAAAGCTTACTCAACATCCTGTCCCCAGCCTCTCATCAAACTCCAACAGGTTTGTAAAAGTAGATCCACCCACTTGCATCAGAATACAACTCTGCCACTCTCTTTCAGTGCTTGGGAAAATCAAAAGGTAGAAACTTGCTTTAGTCATACTACAAAAGTGTTGAGCCAGCCTGGCCATATGGCTTCCAGACATGTGTGGCTGTGGGGCACTCCGATAAGATTGAACGAAGACACCCAATATCTTGCCAAAAAACTCTTTTGAAGCAGAAAGTGAGGCTGATGAAATGTGTATTGCTCAGTATGAGAGTAGCCTGAAATGATTATGAGGTCCAGCACATATCATTGTGAAAGAAAAAGAAGTCAGGCAATGAGTACAATAGTGATTTCTAAGGGAGATAAGATGAGGGTGGGAGAAGGGGAAGCCTTAAATTATCAAAGATCTTAGGAAGAATGAAATTCACTTCAAGAATTTGATAGTACAAAGAGATAAAACAAAAGGAAATATATTAGCAATAGAATTGAATGTGGTCTCCAGATGAGCGAATCAAATTTAGATATTTATAAATAAATGTTGCAAAACAAATGAAAATGAATCAGGGGTTAACCTAATGAGGTAGAGGAGCCTGTGGATTCTTAAGAGATCAGGGGAGCATAGAAGAATGTTCTTAAATAGTTAAAAAAGGTAATAAGCATAAAAACAGAATTTATGGCCTGCACAATAGAAATAATTGACATTGTAGAAAAAAAAAAAGAATTCATGGTACCAAGTCTCACCAAAGAAACAAAAGGAATAGTAACTGTTTAAGAATGCAAATACACAGAAGTGAAAGACAATCTGGAAGAAGAGAAGTCAAAAAGAAATAATATGTTTTTATTTTAATTATCTCCATAAAAGCATATTGATCTTAATGACAGGATGCATAGAAACAATTTAAAGATTATAGATCTCCCAGGTGAACACATGTCAAAAGATCTGAACACCATAATGAAAGGAATAATACAACAAAAAATGTCCAAATGAAAAAAAAAAAACCATAGGTTTCCAAAAAGTCAAAACAAAACAAAACTATACTGTAAACTCTGAGGCACATAGTAGAACAACAAATTCTGCCTGCATCCAGGAGAAAAACCTTCAAATAAAAAGGAAAGGGAATTCAAATAACATAAGATACCAGTACCCACCAGAAACCTCAAGGCAGAATAAACTAAAATCCTAAGAGCTTATGATGCACCCCAACATGACATATCCTGCAAACCTGAGCCTAGTCATTAATGAAGAAAGAAAGATGTTCCAAAAAAAGAGGCACTGAAAACTTTCCTCAGAAGAAAACCAGAACTGAAGAAATTATTTGCCTTGTGAACAAGCCAGATAACAGAAATACAAGCCAAATAAACAAATGCAACAACCAAAGACAGTAACTAGATAACAGAGATTGTTAATAGATTTCTTTCTACAAATGCACAAGGAGACATGAGTTAAATCTGAAATCAAAGAGAAGTAATGGCGGAAAAATTGGTCTGAGGGGCGGAGCTAAGATGGCAGAGAGTAAGCAGTAACCTGAACAAGCTCCCCAAGAATTTCGTCCTTGGGAACTAAAAAGTAAATTTAAGCGGATTTAAGAGTGACGGAGCCCATTGTGAGACGGAGAGTGACAGATTCCCAGCCCA
>CM053586.1:100595269-100613624 GCA_028646515.1 Pseudochirops corinnae
CATATTTACCAGGAGAGGCTTATATAAACTGATGCTAAGTGAGAAGAGCAGAACCAGGAGGAAGGTGTACACAATCACAGACACATCATATGTGTGATGACCAACCTTGATAAACTGGACTCTTCTCAGCAATAAGACAACTCTGCCATCTCAGGATGGAAGGAGATGCCTACATTCAGAGAAAGATCTAGAAAGAACAGAGTTTTAATGGAGACTGAGGCAACCTCCATGTTTGATTTTGTTTCCTTTTTCCCACTGTTCACTCCAATGGTTACAATCCTTCTATACAACCAGACTAATATCCAAAGTGAAAGTATTTGCAGACTTTATACTTGACTGCATGCCACCATGGGTGGGTGGGTAGGGGGCAGAGGGAGGGGAGAAAATTTGAAACTCTGGAACCGAATCTTGTAAACTAAAAGTAAATAAACAAATCAATTTTTAAAAAAAGGGACAAATATTTCCTGTCAGAATGATTTTTACTTTGGGGTTAACCCATCATCATTGTGTTGTTGATTAGTTGTGCGCTATATATAACTCAAAATTTTAAATTTAAAAATGATTTAAATTAAAAAGCTAATTTAAATTTTAAAAAATCAAAACAAAAACATGAGTAACTTGAAGAGTTGAGGTTTAAAGAATGAGAAAACATACACACATGCATGTGTGTGTGTGTGTGTGTGTGTGTGTGTGTGTGTGCGTGTGTTTGGTAGTAAAGAAAAGGGAGGATATGTTCAGTTGAGTTCTACTGTATGTTTATGTAGTGGAATATTTGGGGAAAGCCCAATACAAGTTTATGTTCTTGGAACTGAGACTCTATTCCTCCACCTAAGACTTTCCAGTTATGTGACCAAAAAAATAGAATACTAGAAATTTTCTTTGATCCTCATGCTATCTTAACCCTCTTCAAAATAGGAGCCATACTCCAGAGATGAATCAATTTCATCTGTTTTCATGGTCTAGGACTCTAAGAACCTAAACAAGGTAAAAGTGAGATGAATTGCTAATAGAATAAGAGATCAAAGATCCTTTTGTATAACCTCCCTTTTACACCATCAGGCTCACAGAATGAGGGCTGCAAAAGTGCATGCACACCAAAAGCTTGTGACAGAATTCAACTCCTCTTCTCTCTTCTTTCCTTAGTTCTACAGAGATCCAAACTCCAAATGGCAGAATTCTGTTCTATAACAGAGCTCAGCCCTAACAAAGGAACAGGGGAATAGAGTAGGACACATACTTCCCTCCATAATAGAACTCAACTCTATATCCTAAGATGACCTTCTCAAGGTGACATGGAGATCGAAACTTCAATCAGTCAACATTTTCTTAGGCTGTGGTGGTGTAGTACTCTTCTGTTAGGCCAGAGAATTGAAGATCAAAGGGAACTAGAAAAAGATCTATATGCAAGGGGCTATGTGATACTTCACTAAGCCTGAGGGAAAGAGTCTAGGGAACAGTTCTGTCCCCCCTGAAATCACTTGGACTATAGCCCAAAGCTACTGAACCACAAATTCCCCAGAAGTGGGAGGAAGTTGACATGGCAAACCACCATCAAAAAAGAGGAAGTCAGAAAATGAGCAACAGAAGAAAATATGGAAAAAATATAAAAATCACTTAAGGAGGAAAAGGAGGAAAAAAGAGGAAAAGCAGGAAAAAGGAGGGAAGGAGGAAAAGAGGAGGAAATGAGAAAAAAGGAGGAAAAGGAGGAAAAGGAGGTTAAAAGGAGGAAATAACTCAGACTTTGAGGTTAAGCCAAAACATCAACAGGGAAGATATTAACATTAAGTGATTATGCTTTGCAGACATAGTAAAAGAGTTCAGGCATCTATGAATAAGTATAATGAGATAAAGGAAAAAGGATTCAACATCTTGTAAGACAGAAGACTATGTGGATTTTATGGAGAACATTGGATCACAGCATGATGCTTCTAAATTCTTTGAATTTATGGTGACAATAGAATTTATGGTTTCTATAACAGAAATAATTGGAAGAATAGGAAAAAAAAAACTTGAACCCATAGTGGCATGTCTCAACAAAGAAACCAAACAGAGCATACCTGAGTGGGAATGTGATAAATGTAAGTCAAGGACAATCTAGCAGAAATGAAACAAAAAGTGATAACATTAAAAGAAAGAAAAACAATGATTTTGAGGACAAGCTGCATTGAGACCAATTAAGGCTTATAAGTCTCCCAAAAGAACATGGCAAGTCAAAAACCCTGAAAAGCATACAGAAAGATATAGTACAAGATATCTGTGCTGAACATCTGAACACCAAAATCAAAGTGCTAACTGAAAGAATGCACAGATCAGTTCTGAAGAAAAAAAAAAGTTGAGGCTGCAAATTGCAAGAATTTATATTTGACAATTTGATTAAGAAACAGAACATTGTTCAAGCAATTAGGAGAAAGTCTTTCAAATATAAAGGAAAGGAAATTTGAATAATGTAAGACTATTCTTCACCCACAAGAAACCACAAAAGGTAGTGGAACAATGTGTTCTGAAGAGCCATTTGCTCAAAATGAAGACCAAGGGAAATTATACTCAATCTTAGCCCAAAATGTAATTGAAAAAAAGATTGATATGCAATATTAAAGAGATGTTTGAAACATTCCTGGAAAGAAAACAAGACCTGTAGAAATATTTGATTCTCAACTACCCCACAAAACAGAAATACAAGAAGAGAGACAAATACAGTAATCAATTTCAGCAATAACAAAATAACAACAGAGAAACTATTGAGTGACTTTTTTTCAGGGTGAAAGCAGAAGTCAAATAGAAGTGATGGTGGAGAAACTAAAATGTCCTTCACTAGACTCACAATACCTTGCTTACCAATGAATCAATTTTTGGGGTGTCTACTAGAGAATGAGAGAGTTAAAAAAAATTAGAGGAGGAAGAAGATAGAGGAAAATATTAGACATACCCTACAATCAAAGGCTAACAATTAAGGGGAAAAAAAACCAAACCAAACCTCAGTCTTTCAGGAAGAGGAAAGCCAATAGGAAAAATGATGAGGAGACAGAAAGTGATTGAAAAAAATAAGGAAATAAAAGGGAAAACCTTGTTTTAATGCTGGGAAGTGGCACTACTAATGAATGCCCTTATGGGAGTAGAGACATAGACTATAAATTAAAATAGGGACCTTACAATGGATATGATCTGCATGAATTTGATGCTTAGTGTGATCATATATCCTTCCTCAAGAGAAGGGAAATCAGTTCTTTTAGGGGCAATTTTCATTAAAAGGAGATGGAGGGTTTGGATTTAAGGAAAATATTTTGAGGTAAATAAAAAGTAGATGACCAGTGGCAAAGCAAATGTTAGTAATGAGTTGCATAATCAGGGGCACAAGAAAAATCCTCCCATGGAACAATGAGGAGAATACTGTCTATGACCTGTAGGAGTGTGTAATTCTAGGACTGAGGGGATGACAGGGACATGATCTACAAACCCATAACAAAAACTATTTAAAAGTGATAAGCAAAAATAGATACCTCAAAGGTTTTCATTTCATGAGGAGTAAATAGAATAAATAAAAAATACATAAGTATAAGAAAAAGCCCATAAATCAGAAAACAAATGTGTGGAATAGAAAGAAAAGATGAAGAAGACATAGATGAAAATAAATCTTTTCTAGAGAAATGTATAACAATGAAATTTGAAAAACTATCAAACAAAATAGAATGAGAGAAGAGGCAAGGGGATTCTGGACTATTTAATTGAGAGTAAAAAGAGAAAGAATTAAATAACAAGAAAAAAAGAAAAAAATAAGCAAAATCCTAAAACCAGGAAAAAGGGTAAGAAATGGGAAGGAAGAGGCTACCAGTAAGGGGAAGAGAGCTAGAGGGAATAGATCTCCTTAAAAAAAGATAAAGTTAAAATAACTTAAGAGACATAATACTCTATTTACAACCGAGAAACAATTCCTAATTTGAAACAAAACATAGAGATATGGAGAAAATATAAATTCAGAACTTTCAATGTAAATTGATTAAACAATCAAATTAAAAGAATAACAGTAAGTTGCATATCATATAAGGAAACAGAACATCACAACCCATTGTATATAAAACACATTTAAATATCATATACAAAATTAAAATTAGGAGATGTAAAAATTTACTATGAGTCAGTTGAATCTAAAAAAAGCAGGAATTTGCTATTATAATATCCAATAAAACAAAACTATTTTTTCTTCCCTAGAAGGTACACATTGAGTACTACTGAAAAAGTAACATTTCCTCTCTCACTTCCCCACTTCTCCTTACACTGGTATGGTCCAAAATATTCATTGGCATTGTTCTCCAAATAGCGACCCAGTGTATGTAAGCTACTGTTTTCTTTCTCTCAGGAATATGCTGCATCAGGAAATTTCCTCTCTAGGAGGTCTGGTTCTTGAACAATTGAACCTGAAACTCATGAACTTGGAAACACTGCCAAAGAAATCTGACTTTTTTTCTGTATAGAAAACTGTATAGATTCTGAGGTTGCACTGCCTAGGAGACTAAAAATGCCTTCCCTTCTTAATAAACTTGAGCTTCATAGGTGTCCTTAAACTTTCCCCTTGGGCTGAGTAGGGCTGAAAATGTCTGCCTCTGGCATGTGCTGCTTTTGAACATCACTAAGGAATATCAAGGGGAGAGACAGAGAGACAGAGAGAGGATAACAGAGATGGACAGACAGAGAAAGAAAGAGAGACAAGCAGAGACTGAGACAAGATAGAGGAAGGAAACATATTGTAAGAGCAAACACCCTTGCACATCCAGGATGGCCTGCTAGCACAGGTTCTTTTGATGTGCTTTATAAAGGAAAGGCTGCTCAAAAAGGGGTTAACAGTCCTACTTTTACTTATATTCACTAGCTCATGGGAAAGGTCAGTACCCTGAACTTAGAAAAAATACAAGCAGAGAAATGAGCACAAAGATCAATAGAAAGGGCTCCTACTGTCTGAGTAAAGCGGTATTGCTGTATACTTTACATACTTCACTGGATTGAAGGAGCACAGGCATCTGAGTAGTCCAGGGGCTCTGAACATATGGCTACTTAGAGTCTTGACCAGGAAATCAAAAGATCCTTCTCATGAGGGAACCCCCAAAGCAAATTTCCAGTCCCCCATTATATATAACAAAGACTTGGTCCCTGATTGGCTCAGAACCAGAAGACATGAAACCTACTTGACTCAGCATAGCTGTGAATTATCAAGGTCCAAAGGAAATTAAACCTTCAGATGTTTACAATTTAGCCTGAGCCTGGGAAACTTAACTCCAAGAAGAAAATAAGGAAAATCCCACCTTCTTTGTGCTTACAGATGCAGAGGGACACACAGAGAAATAGAGACTGAGAAACTTCCTACATAAGCAAAAGGAATGTCTCCCTGACGGGAATCTATTGCTTGAGTTTCTCAGGTAAGGAATGATCTTACTATAAACAGCTCTCCCTTTTCTTCATCATTGCACTCATTGCGAAAGGCTTCATGGAAGAGATGTTTTAAGTACTGTATGAAAGATTACCAGGAAGAAACTTGGAGAACATAGTCAAGGATGGCTTTTAGTGCATGTATGTTTCCTTTTAGGATGCTGACCATTTCTCAGAATGGAAATATATGAGATTTCCACTAATATCTAAATAATGTTTACATTTTGTTTAATGGGATTCAGATGTATATGCTTCAAAAAATTCAAATAAGTATCTTTCTAATTCCCTTTCCCAATGCTACCCCAAATCCATTGCAAGGTCATTCTTGAAATGTCTAACCTTTCATCTATGGATTCTGTCTCTGTAGGAGCAGATGATGTGTAGAAAATGACTCATAAGATCTCAAATTCACTATTGCCATTGAGATCACTGGTGAGTCACTATCCATTGTTAGTGACACACATATTGTAATATTCCAGTAAACTAGGTTGACCCCCTATAATATTCTATTTTCTCATCTATTTACCAAAATTTCTTCTCTTAGTAGTAGGTGCCTCATTTTTGTTTGTGTTTGGTTTTGATTCTTTTGCAAATGGCATGTAATAATAGATAGGTATTGCTATTTACATAGCAACATCTAAACTATCTATACAATAATAAATTGCTATTAATTGATTAATAATAGATTATCAATATAATGGGTAGTAATTATCTAATTTTTTCTTTTTTTTTACTTAAAAATGGAAATATGTTTAACTTGATCAATGATTATAATAGCATTTTAATGAACTATTATTTGATGGAAGAATGTCCACAACATTTTTATTCATATGGATAGGTTGTATTTTTTTTTATTTAGGCATTTCTTAGTATAAATGGAAATTCAGGATTTCCCTGTACCATTTTGCATGGGAACCCCTTCTAGGAAAGAAACTTCAGAAACACCTTCAACATATCCTTCTGGTGACTTCTAAAAGCTACAGAATATGATAGTGAGAAGAGAGATGGTTCAATCTCTATATATCATGTAGAATATCTATAACCCTTTAGTTCCTTAGGAATGTTATATAGTCCTAAATAATTTTAACATATAAATGAATACCAAATGCAAAGTTTTATTTGTCTTAGATGCTCTGCAAGAGGCAGATGTATTATTTATAATCTATACCATCATGGAATTCACAATATAGTTTTAGAGGTAGAAAATAAACATGACATGTTATGCATTAGGATGTTTTATGAAATTTTTCCATTATTACATAGAATTCTGAAGATGTCATTTTAGAATACCCTGTGAAGGCATTTTCTCTTTTTGAAAATTTGCAAGAAGCAAATTCCATTCTTTATCCCCATGGAACCACTCAAAAAATAAAATGGTCAAGTTTGAAATAGCTTGTAAATATAAAAAAAAAACCTACAACTAGAAATGAGTTGGAAAAATTTGGATCTGACTTATAGGATCATAGGTTTAGAAGTGAAATGGACTTCAGAAGCCATATAACAATCCAATTCTTTCTTTTACCAGTGTAGAAACTAGGACCAAGAGATGTTAAGCAATTTGTCCAAGGTCATAAAGGTGAGTGATTTTGGGTGCCAAGATAGGAAGAGTACTCTGATTCCAAGCCTGTTGCTCTTTCCCATTTCATATCACTAACTTCATTATCATACAGGTGAATAAGCGAATTCATTTCCACTTGTATTTTTTTGTTTTTCCTCTAACTTTATATGTGAGATTTACATAGTTGTTTTAGAGAAAATAATATTTCTTTTATAGTCCAAGTCAGGATATTCATAGGCCTTAGTAAATGAAAATAAATGAGACCTCAAACTATTTGCATGATATTCATTTTTATTCCCCAGTTTATTTTAGAACCCATGACATTGTTCTTTGCAACTCTTTTAAGTTAAAAAAAAAAGCTAGATTATTTTAATTGGATGATTTAAGAACTTAAACCTGACTTGGGAAAAAATGACCAGTGAGTCACTGAGTTAGGAATGTGTTTCCAATAACATCAGCTTGTCTTCCTCTATCTAAAAGTAAATACCTATGATATAAATGAGAGAATGGATTATTGGCCAATTGCACATTAATCTTGCAGCCTAGAATCAACAGTACACCATTCATCACTTACTTTTGGAGAGTTTTAACCTTGTCCTGTGATGATATAATGTGCCCCCCAAACCTCTAACTGCATCAGTGAAAGCCTCTAATCCTTCAGCATTGTGACACATTACTTATTATCAGGAATGAGAACAAAACTAAAACTGTCAAGAGGCAGTTGGAGTTTTGTAGCTCTGGTGAGAGCTCATGGTTTGTAGTATTTGGGGGATAAATTGTGTATTCACATATAAGTCTTAGGATAGGATTATATAATATCAAAATATCCTTTAGAAAAGTCAGGAGGCTCATCAATCAGCTTTTCTGTCTCTCTAATTCCAAACAATTGGCTTGACTTTTTTTTTTCTCTACTGACTGCATTGTTTTGGTAACTGTGAAGATTTCCTGACAAAAAATCCAATTTCTTTCAATCTGATGAGAACATTTATCATATATATAGTATTTTGAGAAGCAGAGTGGTAGAGTGAATAAAGAGAGTGAATATTTAAATCAGGAAGCCCTGGGTCCAAGTCCTGCCACGGGCATATACTGAATGAGCTGCATGAGCCTGAGCAAGTCTCAGTGGTCTGGGAAACAGTTAAAAAACAGTTTAAAAAAAACCTAACTTTCAGGGAAGATGCTGATCCTAATAGGAAGAGAAAGTTCCCTCATCATAAGCTCCCAATTCCAGTGAAATCATAGGCCTAGTACAAAACAAAAATTTTGTTCTAGGTACTGTGTTAGTCATTGGGGGCACAAAGACAGAATTTAAAATAATCACAGATTTCAGAGACCAGGAGTTCTACTGGGCCAGGGGATGTAAAATATGAGATGATAAATACATTCGTGATTATTTGAGGAGGGAGAAAGCACAGGGAAGATGTGTTGGTTTGATTTTCTTTTAGTTGAAAAGCATACCTAGTTTTACTTAGGAGAGATGGTGATGGATCAAGTGACCCAAATGCATAAGCAATTCAGTTATCTCCCTGAATGTAATTTTTATGTTCACTATAAATGGAGTGTGTAAGTTTTCTCTTTTTCATTTGATCAGATTGAGTTTGCATTGTATTGTATGTCTTGTTATCATATAGATGACCAGAAATTTTGTACGTCCTTCTTTGTGGGCTCTCTCCTCTGATTTCTTTGCTTCTTAAGCCTCTGTAGTAAAGTTTTTGATTGATATTGAATTATTTATTTTGTTCTTCAGGCTACTTTTCCTCCTGGCATTATTTTAAAATTTTGATTGTTGCTTTCAATTACTGACAAAAGGAATCCAGAATTTCTGATATACTTTTGTTTTCCAGATTCCTTTTTGCCTATTTCTTTTAGGTTGTCTCTGATTGAGAGATATGCCATTGCACTTTCAAACTTTCCCTATCCTCTGAATATTGACATGATCTTCCAATGACTATCTATGTGCATACTTAATACTTTTCTATGGACTTTTGCCATGGCAGTGTTTGTTGTCTTTTTTTTTAAAGGTATATCTTGATCTACTTTTTTCCTCCCATGGTTATTACTGTGGCAAGATTACTACATGCAATGCTGTGTTTAGACCTTGAAATGTTTTTATACTTCTGTCAAAAATTATGAGAGACTCACTTTTTTCATGATGGACATAGTAGAGAATAGTTTTTTAAATGTCTGCTTTGGCATAATTAATTGATATACTAATTGGATTTATGCCATCAATCTCAAAAAGGGGTTTTCAGAGATCCATTCTCAATATGTCCATATCTTTTTCAAAATCATTGGAGAGAGTCTTGTTTTCTTGCATTTTTAATTAGGTATATTTTCTTTAGTTTTCATTAAATAAAAATTTTTAATGACCTCAGATTCTGAAATATTACTCTCTTTAGCTTTTGGTACCTTTTTAATTTCATTATTGTTATTTTGTTATGTTACACTGATTAGCAATACTATGTTGTCTGACATGGAACTAAAAGAACCATTGACAAAAGAAATACAAAGTCCTTGCTTATCATTTTTGAAATTTAGTTACAATTTTCTTGTGATACTGTATTGAAAGTATTCAGGACTTTAATCCATGTCATGCTCTCTTATGGTTTGTTAGCTTCAGTGTAGATCTAGCTTGCAACCCTATTCCATTTGATCTCTTTCTTTTAACTATTAGGATTTTCTTTTCATATTAACCAGATAAACTGCAAGAGGAGTTAATTAGGAGTGGAAGTGATCGGTGATGGTGTCAGATTGTTCATATCAGTTCAAAAAAAGATAAAGAGTGCAAAAAAGTCATTGGATATTACAATGAAAAGATTCTTGGTACTGTTAAGGGGGGAAGTTTAAGTAAAGGGTTGAGGTAAGAAAAGAAATTATAAGCATAGAGATTTAATTGGAAAATTCCCTGAGAAACCAAGAAGAGGATATTGTTCTAAAGCACAAGTAGAGTTAACCTCTACCAAGTGCCTCTCTCCAGTGACTTAAAAGAATAGAGCTTTAGAGATGAAAGAGATCTTAGTAATAACATAATATAATTTTCTACCTTACACATGAGTTCACTCATGTCATTATCCTGCTGAATAAACTTCTTTGACTCCCTATTACCTGTAAGATTAAATACAAATTCTACTGCTTATTTGAAGCCCTTCACAATGACATTACAATCTAACTTTCCAGTCACATTATATATTCTTCTACTTTACAAACTCTCTGGTTTGCCTAAACCAACTTCCTTGCTATTCCTAAAACACATTAAATGTCTTGCCTCTGTACATTTGCACAGGACTATCTCCCATGAATGGAATTGACTCACTCTTCATGGCCACTTCTCAAATTCTCTAGTTTACTTCAAAGATCAGGTCAGTTGTCACATTCTATATGAAGCTTTTCCTGATGCCTACCTATTCTCCGTAACTACTCTTGCCCTGTAAATTAGCTTTTATGTCATTTAACATATTTTATGAATAGTTATTTGGTATAAACATGCATGTGCATGTATCTCCTATCATGGAACATAAACTCTTTGAATACAGGGTTTATTTTACTTTTGATCCTGTGTTCCCAATATTTAGCATAATTCCTGGGACATGCTAAGTACATAATAAATATTTATTTATTGATTACAGTATTCATGACAAATAGTTATGCACTTTCATCTTGAATAATTCAGTGAATGGCTTGCTACCTTCTAAAACAGCCTGTTTCATCCTCAGAAAATTCTAATTATTAAAAAGTTCATACCTATGTTTAGCCAAAATCTATTTCCCTCTAGAAAAAGAAAGGATTTTTTTGCTATTGTTCTAATTTTGTAGTTATGTGGAATAGGTTTTTTTTCCCCCAGAAATACCTACAAATAGCTGAATACCAAAATCGTATTCTCTCCCAAATCCCTTCTCCAGGTTGAACATTTTCACTTCCCCCATCCTATAATTATCTGCCATAGTTTTATGTCCCTTTACAAATCTAGTTTCTATCTCCTTGGCTTGCCCTATCTTGCTAATGCAACTCCTAAAATTAAATGCAAAATTTTAGATAAAATATGGAAAGTGAGACTATCTTTGATCCAGCCTTAGATCACATTGGAATTCTTTTTTATCAGTCACAATTACTAATTGACTGATATTGAATTTATTGTCCTCTCAAATCCCTAAACTTTGTTTATATAGACTACAATTAAGTTATTTGTCCCCAAATATGTATTCATGTACTCACCTTCTTAGATGTAAGTTCAAGACTTTACATTTATGCTTACTGAAGTTCATTTTATCAGTCTTGACCATATGCTCCTAGTTTGGTGGGAATGGAAAATCTCTCCTCTTTCTCTTCTGTCTCCCTCTACCTTTGTGTAGAAGAAAGTGCCATATAATTTGTAATTTGAAGATTGTAATTTTAAAATGACTGCTACCTAGAAAAAACACATATCACTTTATTCAAAAATTAGAAGTATATATGGCTTGTGGTTAATTCAATGAGGACTCATTTTTTTTGTAGTGATTATAAAATGTGGAAGTATAATTCACACATTTTACTCCATTTTATATATCCATTTAATACCTTACTAATGAAATACCAACTATATGTAAAGTCTTATGTTGCCTACTCTGGGGATAAATAATCTTCAATGTAAAGGAGCTTCTATTTTCCAAAGGAATTTGTAGAAATAGCCACAGTAGAATTCCATTTTAAAAGCATGTATTAACTATTTATTATGTTCAAGGAGCTAAATGCTAGGGATACAAAGACATACAATGAAAGTAGACCTATGGGTCCAAGTCTTGAATCCTGCCCAGGTTTATTCCCTGTTTGGTTTTCTGGTTTCAGTCCAAGAAATCACAACCATGACTCATGGGTTTCTATCGTGGGATGATGCAGAGTTTTCTAGTTCTTTGCTGAAAGTGAAAGAACGAATGATTCTAAGGATGTTTGATCTAGAATTGAATGTGCATACAAAAAGGATTTACCTTCTTTCTCCCTGCCTCATGGTTTCAAAGTGGGAAGATGTCTTTGAGTTTCTCCTCTGAAAACTATGGAGTTATCATGTCTCTCACTGGGCTGTGGAAACAGTAAGTACATGACCATCTCTAGCTCTTGTGTTTTTTTAAACCTGTGGACTTAAGGTGAATGAACACATTATAGTTGAAGTGCCTAGGAAACTGGTGAGTTTAAGAGTTGGGATAGAATGGCAGAAATAAATGTGTCTACCATAATTGATCATGATCTTTGAACCTGCAACAGAAACAGAAAGATACCTGAGGATGCCTGAGAGCTTCTGTGAGAGCGACTTCTCATGGTAGAGGGAAGAGCTGGCTCTGTATTCTAGAAATACATGAATTCTGGGAACTCAGATTCATGGCATACCAGAGAAAACTGAATCATAAGGACACTTTATGGAGACTGCACAAAAAATGAAAAGGAATACATATGGCAGAATTGTGAATTACTCCTTTGCAACATATTTTATTCATATGTACCTCACTGTCCTTGTATTTCAAGTTTAAATTCACTATTCCTATGGGTTTTGTGTGTGTTTTAATAGGAGTTTGTACCCCCATGGTTCAGGAAAACGTTCTGTATCCACTATTTTTGTGGTGTCATCTTAGTAAATAACTTTTGTAAAAGCAAATTGCAGCTACTGACTAATTGTAAATAGACAGCACATCCACAGAGGCTTGTGAGAATCTTAGAGCTATTGCTCCTAAAACACTTAGGAATAAAAAGTTAGGTTCACCCCATGTAGAACACCCAAATTATAAGTGGGACTACTATGTTTAGTGGTATGACCACAGAGGAGTGCTAAAAAGAAAACCAAATCTGAACCATGATCTTAAGAAGCTTAAAATCCACTAGGAGATACAACATATGAAAGGGTTATACTAATAGACTTTTGAGGTCCCTTCTATCTCTTCTATAATATGATGTTCATGTAATTGTAAATATATATTACATATTATATATGCATATATATTTGTTATAAATTCATATACCTATACACATGCATATATGTATCTATATTTATATACACCTGGGTATAGATATAGATAGAAAAAAAGATAGATTTGTGTAACACAAAGTAATTCCTGGAGATAGAGAACACTAGGATTTGGGGGAAGATCCTAGAAAATGTGGCACCTAAACCAAATCTTGAAGGAAGATAAGAATCCTGACAAGTTATCAGGAGAAAAGGGTAGTCCAGTAATATGAGATTACTTGCACATGACATGAAATAACAATTTCAAGAAATCAACAGTCCAATTTGACTGGAAAATAATTAAGTGGAGTTATTAGAGAACAAGGATGGAATAGTAAATTTGGAGTGAGATATAGAGGGTGAATATTATTGTTGCCTGGAATAATCCAAAAAGAATTCCTAGAGAAGTCACTCTAGGCACTAGATTTGATCTTAAAGAATTTGTAGTGATAAAGCAGCCCACTAATTGATAGTCTTATGTTGATTTTTGTTGAGCACAATATACATTCATCAATATCCTACACATGGTATGTGGCATTGCCTCAAAGGTCTTGATGGTTTTGCATATAGATTTCAAGCTCTCAAAGAATAGGCCCTATAGAAAGTTTATGTTTGTAATCCCTGGTCCCCTGGGCCCTTGCTCCAGTGAGCTTCGTTTTGTCAATGTCTCCACTTTTACAATCTTCTCAGACTGGTTAGTTCATCCCTTTACTTCCATCTGAGGAAGCAACCATGCCAACTATGGTCTCTCCAAACCTGATTCAGCCCATGATTCTCTAGACTTCTTCTAGACTTTACCCCATCAGTGATACCTTTTATACATCCTTTCCTCTTTCAACTCCCTTTTATGCATCTTCTTCCCCTATTAGAATAGAAGATGATTGAGTAGAATGAAAGGCACATAGTGCTCAGTTAATCCATGCCCCCCTCCTTTTCTCTCTCTTCCTCTCTCATATAATCAGCTACCACCCAACTCCCACCTTTGACTTTAAGAAGCTGTAGTACACACAACGGTCACACTCCAATAAAACCATTTCTGCAGATGGGCTAAACTAGGTTGAGGACAATCAACAGGACTCAAATCCATCAGCTAGCAGGATCGGGGGGGGGGGGGCGGGGAGGAGGAGAGGGTGTGTCTAATCCAAGCATCTGAAGATGTGCCCAGTGAAACAGGGGATGTGAACAATGTTTTTCCAGTAGGTCATGAAAGCAACTGAAGCAAAGGCTATGGAGTGCTTAGAGGTCAGTCAGACATCAGAAACACCAACGCTCTGTACTGTGTCTGGAGCCATTGCCAGTCATCCTGACTTTTATCTTGCCACTGGATTTTGATGACTCTGGAAGAGAGAATGAGGCTGATAACTTAGCACAACTTTGCCTATGTGCAAATCAAAGGACATTGTTCATACCATTTTGTCATTTTAGTATGTATTATTTCATTATTTTATTATTTTACTCTCACTCAAAGGCCTGTGGAGACAGGTAAGTGATGAAGCAGTAGGTGCAGATATACTTTATAAATAGGTGTCCTAGAGCATAGGGTTGTCTTCTTAGTCAACCAAAGCAGCCAGGGGATTCAGCAGCCCCCTTAGGGGGATTTTTTTAAAGGACAACATTGCTGGTATGAGGAAGTGGCTAGAAAAGGTACCCTAAAATTGTCTGTTTCACCTAACCTAACCCTAGGTTGCTTACCACAGCAGGCAGAGAACCTACCTTGTAGTAAAAAAATAAAAAAATAAATTAAAAAAAATGTACCAAAATTTTACAAAGATGATTTAAGTCACCATTGGTACATGGGATGTGTGCATGCTTATGGACAACATGGGATCCAGTGCATTTGAAAGGTGAACAGCTTTTGTTGCAGAACTCAGCAAGTATGACATCTAAACAGCCCTGAGGGAAACAAAGCTGGCAAATGAAGACTAGTTTACCAAAGTGAGAGCTGGATATATGTTTTTCTGGAGTGTTTGCAAGTTTTGTGAAGTTGGTATAGGTTTCATAATCAAATCAAATCTAGTCAACAAGCTTGTATGCTTCCTAAAAGGAGTATATGATGGGCTCATGACAATGTGATTGCCACTTGTAGCAAAGTGTCATATCACCCTCATCAGTGTACGCTCCCACCATGACAAATCCTGATGAGATCTAAGAAAAAAAATTAGGAAGACCTGGAGACCTTCATCATTAATGTGCCAAAAAGAACAAGCCTATAATTCTCGATGAATTTAATGCCAATGTAGTCACAGACTGTCAGAGATTGCAGGGAGTATTTGGGGGGGATAGAGTCAGAAACACCAGTAGTAGTCACTACAGAAGGCTTCTGTATCTCATGACCTTTTAAATCTCCAATTCTGTCTTAAATTTACCCAAATGCAATAAAATAAAATAAAAATACTGATGTTTAATAGACTATGTCATTATAAGAAGGAGAGACAAACAGAATGGGAAAGTGATGACGGCAATGTGTGGCATAGAGTGAGAGACTGATTGACTCTCCAAACTAAGCATTCACATTCAACAAGAGTGAAGGAACAAAGGCAAAACGATTACCAGAAAACTTAATGTGAACAGATGTAAGTGCTTCTCCATATGGGAAGAGTTTATTGTTGACTTGGAAGGAAAGCTGAGCCAACACACGGTTGGTAACATGGAAGAGAAAAGAAGTGGGCAGCTTTAAGAGATTTGATATACAGCATCGCATTTACTTATCTGGGTCAGAACACTTGAAACATCAGAACTCCTTCTTTCTTTCCTTTCTCTCAGTATTATTAAAAAGTGAATCCAAGTTGTTAGAATTTGTAGAATCCAAGTTGAAATGTCTACAAAAAGGAAAGACTTTCAGTGAATTGGCATAATTAGAATATTGTATCTCTAAATTGGTAAAAAAAAAAAAAACAAAACAAAAACCGAATACAAAGAGAGGAGAAACAGGAAGGAGGAGGTTAAAAAGAAAGAAAAAATAAGCATATGTGTTACAGGGGATTGCTGTTAAATTAATACAAATAATCATAAGATTTGCCTATTCATTAATGAAACTTTTGTTATCAACTCATAAAGCTTTGAAATAATAAGAATAAAGATAAGAATTGGTGTGCATGATTAAAGTCATTCTATAAAAACAAGTCATTAACTCCAAAAATGCAGAATGTACAAAAGTAAACATATTTTTTAGGGAAGTTTAACAAGGTAAAATTTGGACATAATAAGCAAATTGGGAAAAAAAAATATCAAGAGTTACTTGTACCAGCAAATGTTTGCTTATTGACAGATCTCTAAGGGCAATGTTAGTTTCAGGTAGTTTATATGCAAAGCATGGCAGAGAGGGAAAACAAAAAATTAAGAGCAGACTACCTCATAAAATATTAAAAAACATTTGAGAGGAAAACAACCTGCAGAGTATTTGGTGTGAGACCTATATAAAGTAAATATTTCTGAGAGTATTAATGGGTGAAACTTGAAGAAGGACAATAAATAGGTTTGAAATGAAACAGATCTTCCAATATACCTCTTTACCTCTCTCCATAACATTGGGCCTTTTCTTGCAAAAATGAAAATCAGTGAAGCAAAAGCAATGGGTTCCATCCTATATCACTGTCACTTTTTAAAAAGTAAATTTTATTATTTTAGTTAGCAATAATATTTTTCTCCCTTCCACATACTACATACTCCTGAAAAAAGGGAAAAAAAAGCAATCCCCTGTAACACATATGCTTATTTTTTCTTTCTTTTTAACCTCCTCCTTCCTGTTTCTCCTCTCTTTGTATTCGGTTTTTGTTTTTGTTTTTTTTTTTTTCACCAATTTAGAGATACAATATTCTAATTATGCCAATTCACTGAAAGTCTTTCCTGTTTGTAGATATTTCGACTTGGATTCTACAATTCTGTGAGATTAAGTACCCCTCCTTTCTTCTTCTTTCCTTCTCTAGTGCGTCTTTTGCCCAATCATATCTCTTTATCTTTTAAAATTAATAGAACATAACAAAATCAATCGAATTTATCCCAAACTTTAGTCTTATTTGATTCATTCATTGACCTCTTACAACATTAGGATTCTGAGGGGACGCATATCATTTCCTTATTAGAATGTAAACACTTCATCCTTCTGATTGCTCATTAACATTTACCTATCTCTTTTTCTCTTGGATCTGTTTTTTTCCCCAGAATTTCTTCTTAGTTCTGCTCATGCTATCAGGAATAGTTGGAGTATGGTATTCTAAGATATCTATTACATTTTAGTGATAACTGCTAAATCACATATGTTTCTGACTGTAGTGCCTTAGTACTTGAAATCTTTCTTTCTGGCTGTGATTTTCTTTTCTTTGACCTAGATTCTCTAGAATTTGGATATGATGTTCCTGAGAAATTTCATTTTGGGGTTCCAGGAGGTGACTGTTAGCACCTTTTTTTCACTTTTCCTTCTGATTGTAAGAGAATTGGGTAGTTTTCTTGCTTTAAAAAAATATATATATGATTATGATACGCAGTCTCTCTCTCCTCTCCTCTCTTCTCCTATCCTCTACTTTTTCCTCTTCTCTCTCCTCTTCTCTCTCTCCCTCCTTCTTTCCCACCTCTCTCTCTCTCTCTCTCTCTCTCTCTCTCTCTCTCTCTCTCTCTCTCTCTCTATCTTTCTCACCTTTCATCTTGGGCATCCCTAGCAACACACACAAAAAAATTATCTTTTTTGTTTATTTGTTTACACATTCTTCCACACTTTTCTCCTGGATTAGTACTTTATTTAAAGACCAAGTACTTCGCAATTCTGATGAGACTGTTGTAGCCTTATGGGATGCTCTTTTGTTTTATCTGGGGAGCTACCATTAAGTTCTTTGCCTACCAAGTACTATGTTCTTCAAGGATTACAGGAACATTCCACATTAGAAGCAACAATCTTTCAGTGGACTCTGTGAAATCATATCAAGGACAAAGTCTGATTACTGTCTTTTTGGTCTTTTCAGGATTCAGACCATAGTTTGTGTCTAGGCAACATAGTTGTGGACTTGCCCTGGGTCATGCTCCAATAGATAGTAGCTGACCCTAGTTTCAATAAGCTAGCTATAAAGCCTGGGAGATTTTAGGGACTGCATTCCTGGCTTATCCCTTTTTAGGGGCCAACCTTACAATTTACTCTGGGAATACCATTGATACCTTTACAATGATCTGATTTTTTGGATAACAGTAGTGCAACCAGCACATTTGGACTCTGCCATCTTTCTATGAAATGACTTGTGAGGAAATCTCAAAGTTAGATAAGACAAAGTTGGAGTGATTGGGCTTTTGAGTCTGACCAAATATGCACAGAGGAAATCCATATTTAAGATTTCAAAAAATTCACATACACTGGTGGATCAACTTTCAAAATATCTCAGAATGAGGGGCTTCCAAAAGAATGAAAAAGAATTATAAGTAATAAT
>CM053586.1:100614124-100635726 GCA_028646515.1 Pseudochirops corinnae
GATGATTATATTCAATACACCAAGTCATCAGAGTTATGCATTTTAATGAGTATTTTAGAGAAGATCAGATCATACTATGCCTATTTCTTCTTAGCTATGAAAAATGATTTGTTGGAGCAAAATTCAGGCTTAATACAATGTGTTTTTCAAGAAAATATTAAAAAAATTAGAAAAAATTTATGATGGATCACCAAGGTAATTTTGTTCAATGATCCATGACATATTTAACATTATGGCACATTCAAAAGTATATTCATGCTCACTTAAGATATTTTTCAAAGTAATTGAAGGTATCATGTGCAGAGTCAAGATAAATGAATTCCCTTTTCATGTCCAGGTTTTTCAATTGCTTCTACTTGAGGATGGAATGGCATGAAGAACTAGAATACTACAAAGATTTTTTTAAAATTAAATTTCCAATCATTTGAAAGAGATTTGCATCATCATCTATAAAAACTGGATAGTAGTGCATGGAATTTTATGGTCATTTAAAATCGTTCCCATTTTAAATACTTAGCTCCATGAGTGAAGACATGGTCTAATGCATATTTTTTCTTTCTCTAAGTGTCTAACTCAGAATTTTCAACATAAGTAATAGATATTGAGTAAAAATGTTTTATAATGCATGTTTTTTGATATGTAAATGAAAGTTGCACAAAGGATTGAATAGAAATTAAAACTTGAAAATGTCCACACTTGGAAAATTATGTAATGCTGTCAAATGATCCCAAGCTACTCAGTGTCTCTAAAGCCCACATTTTTTGATACTAATATTTTCTCAGTGTTGATTTTTGGCTGTACAATATACACATCATTAAAATCATAGGTATTTAAAGGCCATGAGGAAATATGTATGTTAAGTGTAAGTAGACTCCTGCATTTCAATAATAACAAAGATTATCCCCCTCCCAAAAGGTTTGTAAGAACCTTCTTCCACATTGTCTCTCAATAGCCCCATGAAGTATCTCAACTATTAGTGTTTTAATTGTTGAATTTGGTAACTTGAGTCTCAGAGGGATTATGGTATTTGCCCATGGTCCCAAAGTTTCAGAAACACTAGAGAGTCCTTGAACTCAGTTCCTGTATCCAAATGATCTTACAAATGAATATAAGGCCAATGTCTTAATTCCTGTGACACACAGAGTCAGTAAATTGCACTTCAAAAGTGACATGAAAGACAAAAACAAGCATAACTGGAAAAGAAGGTGACTCAGTCATATAATAAGAGTGAAGGATAGGAAATAATTATTCCAGTTCTTTTCTGCTGCCATGAAACATGAATAGGACCAGAAAGAGGATACACAATGTGCTGGGTGTCTTCTCTATAAAGGATTTAGAGAAAAAAAAAAAGAATAGGATTTTATATAGAGTGTTTGCAATCTTCAACAATGGAAGGAATAACTGCATGAATAAAGTCACAGATCCACCATGGTATCTAAACATCTTGGATTGATAATGGAAAAAAACCCCATATACTTATTAGCAATAAAAGCATTCTTTAGAGGATTGAAATCATCATGAAAACTATCTTAAGTGCCCCCTCACAATTCTTTTCTAATAAAATATTGCAGGGAACTTGCTTCTAATGGTGCCTGACTCCTGAACAAATTAAGCTATAGTTTTTTTTGTCCTCTCAAACTCTGAAAGTTGGATTTCTTCTAATTTTAAAATTATGGAAAATCAAAATATAGATCTTTTAATTAGCCACATCCTAGGCTTCTCTGTGATATGAAGTCATTTATAATTTTTGTTCTAAATAACACTCTGATTCCCAAATGCTCTGTAAATCTACTTAAGCCAGACCTGTCCTATACAGGGACAGGGAATACTGCAATACTCATCCTTATTCCTTCAGTCATTTCAACTAAATATTGGTCTTGTCAGGGCCTGTGCTTATAACCAAAACTAGGCACTGGGTGGATGAGGCAAGTGTACTTTAGGTAATGCTAAATTTCATCTTTTTCCATATTGTCTTGCAGAATAACCACCTACTGATGACTTGAATTTAATTAGAGATTTTCACTTCTTTTAATATGTTGGACTGACAGCAGGGATAGCAGGGAATACTCTCAGATTGGGGTTCAAGATGGTCAGTGGTGGAAAAAAGAATCTTCCCAAATTATAAAGCCATGTTGCTGAGTTCCCTTTCAGTTATCAAATTTTTATGATTTGGTGAAAATTAGGAAGATTTGGAAATCTTCCCAAGACCAGACAATTGTTTGCTTCCTTTTCCTGTTAGTGATTGAATTGGCTTAGTTGGTTTGGTGTCTGAGTCCATTTTTCTAGACACAATTGACTCATTATTTTACTTAGGTTCATGTGGATTCTGTTGTCAGTGTTGATGTAGAAAATGGAGTCAGGCAACACTAGTTTAGGGCAAGACATTTGTATGTCTTACACATAGTAGTATCCCAATAAAAAGTTTTGTTGGTGATGATGATGATGTGTGCTCTTTAACAAATGATTCTTTGAAAGCAAATTTTTGCTTCACAGACACATAAGAAAGGTTTTTTCCCCCCTAAATTTAACTGGTGCCTTTGTCATTGAAAGGCTATAAGTTGTGACATTTTAAAATGCTCCCAAATATGTGCTTGGCTCCCAGCATAAGACATCATCTCTCTACGGTTTGCTAAAGGTTTTTCAACAAATTATATTTTCTGTGCTGATTTTTATATGGATGTATTTCTCTCAATGCCTGGAAAATACATATTGGGGTGGGTCAGTGTGAAATGGCATTCATTCTATTCAGTGGAGTTACACATGATTTTTTTTTTTTTTTGGTAATGTGCTTAAGGCATTTAGACAGGTGAATTTTAGACCACAGCGTACTAACTGGGAAAAGTAGACAGGGAGCAAAGGTACCTTGAGAATTGTGGTGAAGCATGATTAGTGTAAATTAAAGCAGCGGACAACTCTACTTAGAAGGAATGAATGCTTTGTAGAGGTTAGAAAATGTCTTTCTCTACAGCTGTTATTTTTTTGCCTCCTTGAAAGGCAGTATTTAACGTGAATATGCAATCAGGTATTTCAATACCCATTCTGAAAATAGGATTGGGCTTTTGTAAGATGGATTTAAGTCATAATATTTCTGCCATGTGGGTCAGAATGCATTGCTTAACTAACAATACACAAACGTATTTCCTTTTCCCTCTGGCTTGACATCCTGCAGCCCTCATTAAGAGAACTGATATAATGCAGGAGATTTTTAGAACAGATAGGAGGAAATAATTTCTGTCAAAACTAAGGGATGGCTGTTACCCATTTAGAATGAAGAAAACATTTATTTTATGATATCTTACTACATGATGAATATATATATGTATTCTGTCTCTAAACCAAATAGCTCATCAGAAGCTGGCATTTGGTAGTACAGATGGCAGAGGACCTTTTCCCCATCTGATGTGCTATTGTTGGGAATTATCTCTGGGTCATCCAATATGAAAGAAGCTGAGCTATAATGTTCTTTTGCTGTGTGGTCAGGAATCAACTTTTCATTCTCCTACTTCTGAGAACCATGTGATCTATCAAGTTCATTTTAATTGGCCCACGTGCAGTATTAGAAAATAGATTACTCAGAGGTTGTAGAAATAACTTGCAGCATTGATTTGTAGAATGAGTTCCAGTATCTTCTCCAATTAGAACAGTGACTGCCAGGTATTTGCTGACAGGCATTGTAGTAATTAAATAGGAGCACTCTGGTCAAGAGGTGTCTTAGGAGCTCTAGTGGTCTGTCACTAAAGGATGCGTAAGCTTGGAATGAGAGCAAATTGATTCAAAACAGCAAAACAGGAGATGGATTAAAGGACATTTGTGATGATTTTTTAAAAAATGAAATCTTTCTTTAAAAGGAGTCTTTAAGACAATATTTTTCCCAAATGTCATTGTTGTCAAAAAAATTTTTATTTAATGTCTGAATGTTGTTCATATTAACCTAGCCATGTATTAGATGTAATGAAAACTACAAATATTTCCTTGACATTAAGTAGGAAAGGGACATTATTATTTCATTTTGACTGGGGAAACCATATTGTAGAAACTCATGCCTCAGTTGATTTTTTTTCTTTTAATTATTTTTAAAATTTATACATTTAACAGTCATTCCCAAACTTAGAAAATTCCAACTAAGGAGGGCAAAGAAGAGTGAAAAATGAAACTGTCTCAGAGGATGAAACCACAAACCTCTGTTATGTTTAGTTTTTAAAGTATATATTGAATTTAACATGGTAGTAGCAAAATTGCCCTGTTTATGTCTTCTGCCTGTGAACTTTGTTTTTTTCTATATATCTTTTTATGTATTATTGATATTCCCTTCCTCTTTCCCTCCCTCCCTTCACCCTTCCTCTCTTTCTTCCTTCCTTCCTTCCTTTGTTCCTTCCTGCCTTCTGTTTCCTTCCCTGCTTCTCTTCTTCCTTCCCACCCATCCTTCCTTCCCTCCCAAGTTTCCTTCCTTCATTTTTTCCTTCCTTCTATTGTCCCTTTCTTTCTGCCTTCTTTTATAGAATAACCGTGTTCCTCCTCTCCATAATCCAACTAACTCAGCAGTCACATCAAGTGGTATATTTCCTTTCTCCATAACTAGCAAATTACTATTTTCTTCTCCTTTAATCTATGTTCTTCTTCAATAGTATTCTGAATAGAAAATTTCTGCTCTATGCTGCCTCTCTTTGTAATTTCTATCCAGTTCAGATTAGGACCTCCTCAATATTTGTAAAGCAATTAACAGTGCCTGGCATAAAGTTGACTGTACATAAATTATTATTATTATTATTTGTAGTAGTAGTAGTAGTAGTAGTAGTAGTAGTAGTAGTAGTAGTAGCAGCAGCAGCAGTAATGGTAGTAGCACTGGCAACAGCAACAATAGCAGTAGTAATCTTCTTCTTCTCTCTCCTACCACTGTATCTTTTGCAACTCCTGCCTTATTCTTGACAAACTTTTTTTTTTATCCTATCTCTCTTCCTTTCACTATCTTTCCAGTATCTGTTGGAAAAAGTCTTCCTCCCATTTTCTGAAGAAGAGATGGATCTTCTTTTAGTAAAGGGCTTTGATTCTATACATACTCGCTTCCTAGATATACTCTCTTCATTTCATTTCTTTTTTTGGGTCTCCTTTAACAAGCAGTTGACTCATTTTTATGATTGCATCACTCTTACTTCTCTCCTCAATTTTTCCTCTATTTCTCTTACTTGATTTTTAAAATCCTTTTTGAGCTCTTCCATGGCCTGTGATGAATTCATAATTTTTCTTGGAGGCTTTTGATGCAGGAGCTTTGACTTTATTATCTTCTGGTTGCATGTTTTGATCTTCTTTGTCACCAAAGTAAGATTCTATAGTCTGACTATTTTTATACTGTTTGCTTATCTTCCCAAACAAATACTTAACTTTCTAACTCTTTGTCAAGGTAAGATTCTGCTTCTAGTGGGGTTATGGGTGTGGGTGGGTATATTGTTTCCAGCTTCAGAAATTTTGTATCAGCCACTAGATCCCCCACTGTCTGTGGACCCAGAGCTCCAGAAGCAGCCACAGCTACTGCTGCTGCCACAGCAAGGCACTTCCATCTTCCTGGGGCCAGGGCCAGGTCCCACAGAGTTTTCCTGCTGAACTTCTATGCTTTTTTTGGCATTTGTGGTTTGAGAAATCTGGAAACAGAAACAGCTGCCTAAGACCTGTTCTGACCCTATCTGTGCAGTGTGGCCCATGCCTAGTCCAGTGTGATATACCCTTCCTGTGAACCTGCTAGGCTGTCTTGGACTGGAGATTGTCTCACTCCATCATTGTGTGGTTTTTGCAGCTCTAGAATTTGTGTAGAGTCATTTTCTACAGGTATTTGGAGAGGTATGGGGGAGAGCTCAAGCAAGTCCCTACTTTCACTCTGCCATCTTAGCTCTACCCTGCTCTTCATTTGATTTCTTATGCAACTCTCTCCTGTCTCTAACCTTTCCATTCTGACTGCTTCTTCTTAAATTTGCATTGTTGACTTTTCACCTGTCTCCTTCCTTCTGTCAGTGTCCTTCAAGATTCTGTCCTGGGTTCTCTTCTCTTCTCTTTCTGAACTCTTTTCCTTGTTAAGTTCATAGACTTCTAGAGATTCATATATTACCCCTGTATATACACAACTAACAAATCTATGCATCTTGCCAAAATCTCTCTCTCACTGACCCAGTTTCTGAATCACCTAATTATAGAAATAAATAGTGATATCTTTCTTGCACCTACAAAGTTATTGTCCAAAACTGAAGTTAGCATATATCTTCTTAAATCTGCCTCTCCTCTAAATTTTTTTTATTATTTTATTTTTAATATATTTTAACTTATTTAATTAAATATTTCCCAATTTTCATTGTTCATTTGTTTCAGTCATGATTGACTCTCCATGAACTTATTTGTAGTTTCTTGGCAAAGATACTGTAGTGGTTTGCCATTTCCTTTGCATTTTACAGATGTGGAACTGGTGACAACAACATTGTGACTTGACCAGTCACAGAGCTAGTAAATGTCTGAAACTGGATTTGAATTCAGGAAGATGAATACCCCTGACTTCAGGCCTAGTACTTTATCCATTATGCCATCTACCTACCCAGGTAGCACAGTGGATAGAATGCCAGACCTGCAGTCAGAAAGACAAGTTTGAATCACAGAGTCAGAAATTATTGAAATAAGTGAACAACAACAATTTCTCAGTAACATAAAAATGTTTGATATTTGTTGTTTCCTTAGTTGATTCTTAAGGCTTCTCTGATATACTGTTATATCTTCTGCCAAGTGTAATAGTTTTGTTTCCTCATTGCCTATTTTTATTCCTCCAATTTCTTTTTCTTGTCTTATTGCTACAGTTAACACTTCTAGTACGATACTGAATAATAATGGTGATAATAGACATCCTTGCTTTACTCCAGTCTTTTTTGGAAGTTTTCAAGTTTAGTCCAATTACAGATAATGCTCATTCAGTTGTAGATAAGCACTAATTACCATTTTATGAAATTCTGCACTGATTTCTGTGTTTTCTAGTGATTTTATTAGATAGTGGCAATATATTTTGTCAAAGACTTTGTCTGCATATATTGATATAATCATATGATTTTGTTATTTCTGTTGTTGATATAGGCAATTACAATTGTAGTTTTCTGCCACTTAATCATTGCTCCATTCCTAGTACAAATTTCAGCTGGTCAGCTTTGCAATACATTCCTGAAATCTCTTTGCTAGTATTTTATTTAATTTTTTTTAAAAAAATTATATTCATTAAAGAAATTGGTTTGTAGCTTTTTTCCCATTTTTCCTCTACTTAACTGAGACATCCAAACCATATTTATGTCACAAAAGTAATTGAGTAGAACTCCCTCACTACTTATTTTTTCAAATATTTTATATGTATTGGGATTAATTGTTCCTTTAATGTTTTGTAGAATTCACTGGAAAATCAATTTGGTAATGAGTATTTTTCCTGAGCGAGCTGATCACTTGTTTAGTTTCTTTTTCTATGATACTGTTATTTAGGTATTCTATTTCCTCTTCTGTTAACCTAAATAGTTCATCTTTTCATAAATATTCATTCATTTCACTTAGATTTGTCAGTTTTACTGGCACATAATTGGGCAAAATAACTCCTAACAATTGCCTCAGTTTCATCTTCATTGGTGGTAAATTAATCCTTTTAATTTTTTGATATTAGTAATTAGATTTTTTTCCTTTCTTTTGAAAATCAAATGAAATATTATACACGAGCAGCTTTCCAGAAGAATACTACTGTGAACAGCTTTTAAGGTTCTGATTACAGAGTATAGTGAACACTTTATTCCATAACAAATCAAAACAAAACATTCACAGTAAATCAAAGTATAGCATTCACAAAATTACAACTTATCACAGAAAATCAAAATATAGCATTCACAACAACTTATTACAAAAAATGGCCACATAGGTTCCACTACAGCGGTCACAATGTTTTGAACAAAGAATAATCATTTAGTAACCCAAGCATTCACAAAATCCTTAATTCAGTCACAAAGTACAGTAGTCAAAGGTTTCCACTTATAGAGGATACTAGGTTACAAACCAATTACTTATTCAGTCATCAATCACTAAGTACAATCATTTAGTCAATCACTCATCCTTCATTATTCACTATTCAATCATTAGACCCTTCACCCCCAGGTCACTAGTAAATTATAATCTTCTTAGACAGTACACAGCATCCAAGTAAAGTCTTCTTTCAGCTTGACTGGAGGTGGTTTCTCAGATTCCCCGCATCTCTTTCCATAGTCCCAGATGCTACCTGGATTCAGTAAACTGTTACCCAGGTTCTAAGGCAGACAGCTCCCAGGTCCTTGTCCAGTTCTCCAGGCAGTTCCTGCTCAGCATTGGAGCTCCCAGTGTGCAGTCCATCTCAAATCCCTCATAGTCTCTACTCCTGGGAAGTCAAGGCCTGACAAAACCACAAACAGACAAAGTCTCAGCACCACAGTCATGCTTCCTCAATCCCTTGGCAGCTCTGGCTGTCCCTAGGACCCAGAAAAAGTCTCAGCTGGCTTCCAGAATCAAAATGACTCCATCCAGGTTTTCAGAATCAAAACTATTCACTTCAGCCTGGCAGGTGGGGGAGAGGGGAGGATAATTTGCCTTTTTCCCTGCTCCAAGGAGGTCTGTCTCAGTTCTCAATTCTTAATTCTCTCCAGCAATGGCTCTGCCTCCAGATGCTGGTCCCAAGAAATTCTGACTGTCCTTCTCTGGGGCTTTTCCTTATATACACAAAACATCAGCTGCTTCCTGTTTCAGCTAACCCTTTTCTGTTACATCAGCAACTTCCTCTCAAGGTATTAACTACTTCTGTATTAATTAAATAGTCTAAACAAGGTGTAAACTTGAAACAAGGTGCTAAGTACCTGCTTACTTAACCAATACAAAAAGGTCTTCAAATTCAAATTACATCAAATTAACTAATAGAACAGAGCCAAGGTAGCAGAGAAAAGCCAGGATGTTGCCTGAGATCTCCCAGATTCCCTAGAAACAGAATTAAATCAAGCCTCTAAGTAGATTGTGGAAAAACCAAACCCACAAAAAGATGGAGTGAAGCAATTTTCCAGTTTAAGATAACTTAGAATGACTTCACAAAAGATCTGTCTCCCTTTGGCAAGAGGGCATAATGGTAATGTAATTTGAATTTGAAGATCCTTTTTATTGGCAAAGGTAACAGGTACTTAGCACTTAGTAATTAATCAAGCCTCTGTTAAAGAAACAGAAGGTATGAATCCCTGTTGCTGATGTAAAAGGAAGGAGTTGGCTGAAACAGAAATCTAATGCTGTGTGTATATAAGGAAAAGCCCCAGAGACAGAGAGTCAGATCTTCTTGGAGCAAGCTCCATGGAGGCAGAAGCTGCTCCTGCTAATGTGGAGCCAGGAGGATGAAGAGGAAAGATACCCCCACCCCCACCCCGAAAGAGCAGAAATTATCAACTACAGGCTAAGAAATAGAGTGGTGGATCAATGGAATAGTTGAAGTACATAAGACACAGTAGTCAAGGACTTTAATAATCTACTGTTTGATAAACACAAAGACTCCTGCTTCTGGGATAACTGACTATTTGACAAAAATAGCTGGGAAAACTGGAACACAGTATGGCAGAAACTAGGCATAGACCAACATCTTATACCCTATACCAATATATGGTCAAAATGAGTACATGATTTAGACATAAAGGGTGAAACTATAAGCAAACTTGGAGAGCAAGGAGTAGTTTACTTGTCATATTTATGGAGAATAGAAGAATTTAGGACCAAACAAGAGATAGAGAGCATTACAAATTGCAAAATGTATAATTTTTATTTCATTAAATTAAAAAGGTTTTGCACAAACAAAGCCAATGCAACCAAGAATAGAAGGGATGCAGAAACCTGGGGAATACTGTTTTTAAGCCAGTATTTCTGATAAAGGGCTTATTTCTAAAATATATAAAAGGCTGACTCAAATCTACGAGAATATAAGTCATTCCACATATGATAAGTGATTAAAGGATATGAACAGGCAGTTTTCAGATGAAGAAAATTAAAGCTATCTATAGTCATATTTTAAAAAAATGCTCTGAATCACTACTGGTTAGAGAAATACAAGTTAATACAACCTGGGCACCACATCATATGTATCAGAGTGGCTGACACAACAAAATAGGAAAAAGACAAATATTGGGGAAGATGTGGGAAAGTTGGAACACTAATGCAATGTTGGTGGAGTTGTGAACTGAACCAACCATTCTGGAGAGCAATTTGGAAATGTGCCCAAACGGTTATAAAACTATGCATACCCTTTGATCCAATAATACCACTTCTAGGTCTGTATCCCAAAGAGATCATAAAAATGGGAAAAGGATGTACATGTACAAAAATATTTATAGCAGTTCTTTTTGTGGTGGCCAAGAATTGGAAATTGAGGGGATTTCCATAAACTGAGGAATGACTGAACAAGTTGTGGTATGTGAATGTAATAGAATATAAGAAATGATGAATAGGTGGACTTCAGAAGAACCTGGAAATACTTGTAGGAACTTGATGCTGAGTGAAGTGAGCAGAATGAGGAAAACACTGTACAGAGTAATAGCAACACTATGTGATGACCGACTTTGATAGATTTAACTCTTCTGAGCAATGCATGATCTAAGATAATTCCAGAAGACTCATGATGGAAAATGCTATCCACATTTAGAGAGAGAACTGTGGAGTCTGAATGTATATCAAAGCATACTATTTTCTCTTTTGTTGTTGTTTTTTGTCTTTTCTTTCTCATGATTTCCCTCTTTGGTTATGATTCTTCTTTATAACATGATTAATGTGAAAATATACTTAATATGATCATACATGCATAGTTTATATCAGATTGTCTACTATCTTAGGGAGGGAGGGAATTTAGAATTCAAAATCTTATTCAATGGAATGTAGAAAACTAAAAATAAATAATTTAAAAATTGTACCTGAGCTTCATATTTAAGTATCTTCAGAATTTTACTACATTGTAAATTGTTCCCTCTCACTCACTTTATATGCCTAATAAATTAGACTACTATATGTTCTCCAATTCAAGATTTCTTCTCCTAGCTTCTGTAATTCCCACAAGCTTTGTCCCACAGTGGAATGCTTTCCTTTCCATATTACCATCCGTTATTCAGTTAATAAAGATTTATTAAGCACCTACTATGTGCTAGGCACTGTGCTAAGCACTTTACAAATATACTCTTTGGTCTTTACAAAAATTCTTTGAGGTAGGCGTTTTTATTATCTGCATTTTTTTCAAGTCTAGGAAACTAGGACAAACAGAGATTAAGTGATTTGTCCAGGGTCACATAGCTCAAGTCTTTCTAACTTTAGGCCCAGTTCTCTATCCACTAGATGTCATTGCTATTAGCCTCACTTTTCTGATTTACTATCTTTTGTCAAGGCTCAACTCAAGTGCCATGTCTACTATGTGACACTCTTGAATTCTTACAGTTCTTGTTCTATTCTGGAATATTCTCAGAACACTTCCTTCTCCCCCATTTTTTTTTTCTTCTCTTCTCACCCTCTAGTGTATATTATATTTATCTTTGTACATTTAGTTCCATCCACAAAAGACAATGTAAATTCTTCTATAGTAGGGATAATTTTCTTTCTGCCTTTATATCTGGAGTTGCTAGCAGAGTGCCCAGAACATTATTAAATGTTTGTGGAATTCACTTATCAGCTTTGGGCATTAGGATTTTGTGAAGGGTAACATCACCATGATGCTTTGCCATGAAATCAGGTTCACCATTGCCATGGAGTGATAACTTATTGGGGGTATGTGTATGATAACTCAGTCATAGATAGCAGCTATCAGAATATTAAAAGCAAACAAACATTTTTTGAATTGATTTTGGAGCATAATTATACATACAGATATTCTCTAGTTTATTTGCAGGCATCTTTCTAATTAACATTTTATTACGATTGCCCTGGTAATTGTCACTTGTGGATTTTTTTCTTTGTTCTTCCTCAAACAACTAACATTATTAATTTAGTTTCCCAGGGGTAGATATATATGCATATTTATAAAACTACATGTAGTTATATAGATTTATGTATATAAATGAATATGAGCATGGGTATGCTTGTGCATATCAATGATAAAGAGGTGGAGATAGCAGAGAAACACCACTAAGTTAAAAATGTACCTGTTGGAAGAGAATGAAGGAAAGTACATGGGAGATTGCAAAAGACAAAATGGTGAGAAATATCTGAACAAGAAAAGTCTTAGTGCAACTTCATTTTTACAGATGGTTAGGGATTGGGAACTCATGATTATAATGGTATAAGAAATTATAATGATATAAGAAATTTCTATGAGAACAAGATTTCACCCAAGTAGATTGTCACCTTGTCTGCAACTTACAGTCCTAGAGAATTGTCTAGAGAAATGAGAGGTCAGTTAGTCAATAAACATTTATTAAGCAACTACTGCATGCCAGGTACTATGCTAAGTTCTGTGGATATAAAGAAAGAAAGTTCTTACCCCCAAGGAGCTCACAGTCTAATGTGGAAGTCAATACTTAGCTTACTAAGTTGGAAGGCAGGGAAGGGGGAAAGAGTATCCTGTATATAAAGAAGCTGAGACATGATGAAGTCTGGTGGAGGACAGAGAGATAGGAAATGAAGGGTAATGAGAGGGTAAGGGACTTGCCATTGGACTGTATGGCCAGCATTTATCAGAATCACGACTTGAACCCATGTCTTGGCTTTGAGGTTAACTCCCTCTCTTTACTATGCCATTCTGCATCTTAAAGAAACTATAACTCAGAAAATTAAGTGACTTGCTTAAGGCCACCTAAGTAGTAAAAGGCACTTAGAGTATGGATGTAGGATATCTGATTCCAGATACAATGCTATCTCCATGCTGTTTTTCTGTTGCTTTATGTATTTAATTGCATAGTTCCTTTGTTGTTTAGGAATTGTTGTATGTGTGGTAGAGAAAGAAGGGGAAACTACAAAATTTGTTATGGGTCCCTAATGGTCACTTTGGAGGATGGTAGATGAAATGGACATTCCCTAAATAGAATTCTATCTGGAGAACTTGGAAGAGAGTCAAAACACATAGATGAAGAAAAAACAGCAAGTAGGGGAATAAACAGAGAAAAGGGAGTTTAATGGTTCCAGGTAATATGTTAGAAAGTGTTGAATATGAGAAAGAGCTTGGTTTTAATTCAGACAGAGTTGGTGGCTTACTATAGGACTTACAAGTAATGTTAGACAGGGAGATAAGTTAATTCTTATGAAATATTTAAGTTGTATTTCGGAGGGATGTATTTTTGTTTTGTTTAGGAATCTCAGCCTCTGAAATTTCTCATGCCTTTGAAGATACACAATCTAAGGACCCAGAAGATCATATAATATAAGTTCTCTCTTCTTATGCCAATATTCTTTAATCATTTTAGATCATTACAACTTCTCTTTATTTTTTTTCCTTTTTCCTTCATTAAATCCCTAAAAGCAGCTTGTTATATATGTTCATTGGATAGCAATAAGCTGCTCCACCCTCCATAGAAATCTTTTTTCCCTTTTTTGTACTTTTGCCAAATGTTTGTTTAATAGTGATAAGTCACTCCACCCCACAGAAAATTTTGTTTTGAAATTTTAATTAGGGCCTCATCTTAATACTCTTCATTTCTAAAGGCTTAGAATTTTATTTGTGAGAAAGCTATAATGACTATTATTTTTCCTTTTTACCAAATCTCATAGGAGAGTTGTCACTTAACTTTCAGTATCAGTGTGGAAAACAAATGTTTTCTTTGCAATATTGGAAAGACAGTTTATGCAAGCTTCAAAATAATTTTATATTATAGTTTTCTTTCCTTTGTACACAGAAAGTGGGTGGAGGCATTGGGGGGTTATTTTGAATGGGGAAAGGGAAAAGAAATTTAGAAGTACAAAAAATTAAATAGAAATTAATTGCTGATTTCGTTTACTGCATACATAGAAAATTGTTGTTTAATATTCTTCTGCCATACTATTTTCCAGTTTTCCCAGCAGTTTATGTCAAATACTGAGTTCTTATCCTAGAAGCTAGAATCTTTGGGTTTATCAAACAGTAGATTACTATAATTATTGACTACTGTATCTTGTGTACCCAGTCTATTCCACTGATGCACCACTCTATTTCTCAGCCAGTATCAAGTGATTTTGATGACTGCTGCTTTATAATACAGTTTAATATATGGTAAAATTATCATGCAATAAGAAATGAAAAGGCAGATTTCAGAAAAAAAACCTGAAAAGACATGTATGAATTGATGCAAAGTGAAATGAGCAGAACCAGGAAACATTGTAAACAGTATCAGTAACATCATGTGATGGTCAACTATGAATAACTCAGCAGTTCTGAACAACACAATAATCCAAGACAAGTACAAAGGACTTTTTTTCATTAATTTTTTTCATTAATTACCTTGATATTCTTGCCCTTTTTTCCTTCCAGATGAATTTTGTTATTATTTTGTCTAATTTTATAAAATATTTTGGTAGTTTGATTGGTATGGCACTAAGTGGTAAATTAATTCAGGTAAATTATAAAATTGTCATTTTTATTATATTAGCTCAGCCTAACTATGAGCAACTGATGTTTTTCCAAGTATTTAGATCTGATTTTATTTTTGTGAAAAGTGTTTTGTAACTGTTCATATAGTCCTTGGGTTTGTTTTGGCAACTAGACTCCCAAATATTTTATATTGTCAACTGTTACTTTAAATGGAATTTCTCTTTCTCTTTCTTGATATTGGGATTCATTAGGAATATATAGGAATACTGAGTATTTATGTGGGATTACTTTTTATCCTGAAACTTTGATAAAGTTATTTTTTTATTTCAAATAGTTCTTTACTTGATTCTCTAGGACTGTCTAAATATGTCATCATATCATTTGCAAAGAGTGATAGCTTAGTCTCTTCTTTGCCTGTTCTAATTCCTTTAATTTCTTTTTTTTTCTCTTATTGCTACAGCTAACATTTCTTTTTTTTTTTGATTTTTTTTTTTTGGAGGGCAATTGGGGTTAATTGACTTGCCCAAGGTTCTAGTTTTTGTGTTAAGTGTCTGAGGCTGGATTTGAACTCAGGTCCTCCTGACTCTAGGGCCTGTGCTCTATTCACTGCCCCACCTAGCCGCCCCTACAGCTAACATTTCTAATGCCAAATTAAATAACAGGGGAGATAGTGGACATCCTTGTTTCACCCCTGATCTTATTGGAAATGCTTCTAGCTTATACCCATTGCATATAATGCTTGCTAATGGCTTTAGGTAGATGCTACTTATCATTTTAAGGAAGACTCCATTTATTCCTATGCTTTTGGGTTTTTTTTTAAGCAGGAATGGGTGTTGTATTTTGTCAAAAGCTTTTTCTAAATCTGTTGAGATAGTCATGTGGCTTCTACTCCTCTCCTCTCTTCTTAAAGTGGTAAGAAGTTTGATACATTATATATGTGTGCTATCATATAAAATACATTTCCATATCCATCACAGTCTTGGGAGAAGAAACAGCTCAAAAGGAAATAAAGCCTTGAGAGAATAAAACAAGAAAAAAATATACTTTGATTTGTATTTTGAGTTCATCAGTTCTTTATCTGGATATGGATAGCATTTTATTCCTTTGTACTTGTCTTGGATTATTGTGTTGTTCAGAACTGCTGAGTTATTCATAGTTGACCATCACATGATGTTACTGATACTGTTTACAATGTTTCCTGGTTCTGCTCATTTCACTTTGTATCAGTTCATACATGTCTTTTCAGGTTTTTTTTTCTGAAATCAGCCTTTTCATTTGGTATTGCATGATAGCCTTCCTTTACATTCATATTCCACAGCTTATTCAGCCATTCCCCAATTGATGGTCATGCCCTCAATTTCCAGTATTTTGCCATCAGGAAAACGGCTGCTATAAATATTTTTTTCTTCATGTAGGTCCTTTTGCCTTTTTTTAATAATCTCTTTGGGATACAGTAATGGCATTACTGGATCAAAGAGTATGCACAGTTTGGTTGCCCATTGAGCATAGTTCCAAATTGCTCTCCAGAGTAGCTGAATAAGTTCACAACTCCTCCAACAGTGCATTATTGTCCTAATCTTCCCACATTCTCTCCAACATTATCATTTTCCTTTTTTTGTCATATTAACCTATCTAATTGATGTGATGTGATATTCCAGAGTTATTTTAATTTGGAATTCTCTAATCAAAAGCAATTTAGAGTACTTCTTGTGCCTACAGACAGCTTTGATTTCTTCCTCTGAAAACTGCCTGTTCACATCCTCTGAACATTTATAACTAGGAGAATGGCTTGTATTCTCATAATTTTGACTCAGTTCTCTATATATTTGAGAAATGAGGCCTTTATCAGAGACACTTGCTATGAAGATTGTTTCCCAGATTTCTGCTTTCCTTCTAATCTTGGTTACATAGGTTTTGTTTATACAAAAGCTTTTCAATGTAATATGATCAAAATTTATTTTTTTTCTATCATTTATTTGGTTATGAATTCTTCCCCTCCCCATAGATCTGACAGGTAAATCATGCCTTGCTTTTCTAATTTGGTTGCTTCATTTTCTGTGGTACCTTTTAACAAGATGTAGTTTCCTTTTAATTTTAGGCATAATTTTACTTTTACATTGCCTAAGATCAATATTGCTATTCCTGCTTTTTAAAAAATGTTTCAGCTGAAGCATAATAGATAATGCTCCAGCCCCTTACCTTTACTCTGTGTGTGTATCTCTGCTTCAAGTATGTTTCTTATAAGGAATATGTTGTAGGGTTTTGTTTTTTTATCTCCACTATCCACTTCTACTTTATGGGAGAGTTCAACCCATTTACATTCATAGTAATGATTACTCCCTGTGAATTCCCCTGCACCCTATTCTTCCTTCTGTTCATCCCCTCACTCCTTTCACCCTTTCCCATTTCACTGGTGTTTTGCTTCTCTCTTTCTCTTCCAATGATCTGCTTTTTGTCAATCCCTCCCACTACCTTTACTTAATCTCCACTCCTACTTCCTCGTCAGGTAAGATAGATTTCTATATTTCACTAATTGACTGTATTATTTCTTCTTTGAACCAGTATCGATGAGAGTAAGATTCAAGTGATGCCCATCACCTATTCTTTCATCTTCCCTTCCACTATAATAGGTCTTTCTTTCTTCTTTGTGTGAGATAATTTACCCCATTTTACTTTCCCTTCCTTCTGCACCTTTTGTATTCCTCTTTCTCATCCCTTAATTTTTTTTAATGCCATTACCTCAAATTCACCTTATATCCTTATCATCTGTCTATTTATATTCATTTTATATGTACTATTATTGATACAATTGTTAAGAGTCACAGTTATCACATGTAGGAATGTAAACAGTTTAGCTCTATTGAATTCCTCACGTTTTCTTTTCCTTTTTTACCTGTTCACTCTTCACTTGAGTCTTGATATTGGAGGTCAAATTTTTGGTTTAGTTCTGATCTTCTCCTTACGAAGTCTTAGAATCCTTCTATTTCATTGAATGTCCATTTTTCTCTTGATATATCATGATTAATTTTGACAGATAGATGACTCTTGGTTGTAGTCATAGCTCTTTTGCTTTCTGAAACATCATGTTCCATGAGCTCCTATCCTTTAATATTGCAGTGCCAGGTCCTGTGTGGTCCTAATTGTGATTCCATGGTATTTAGATTCTTTCCTTCTGGCCACTTGAAATATTTTTTATTGACCTGAGATTTCTGAAATTTGAATATAAAACCTTGGGGTTTTATTTTGGGATCTCTTTCCTGAGTCAATTGGTGGATTCTTTTAATGCCTGTTTTGCCCTCTTTTTCCAGGACATAGGGGCAGTTTTCCTTAAAAGTTCTTTAAAGATGCTGTCCAGGTTCTTCTTTTGATTATGATTTTCAGCTAATCCAGTGATTCTGATATTGTCTGGATTGTCTGGATCTCTTTTCCAGGTCAGTTGCTTTTATCATGAGGTATTTTGCATTTTCTTCCATTTTTTTTTGTTCTTTAGGGTTTTTTTTTGATTGATTTGATAATGTCTCATAAATTCATTAACTTCTACTTCCTCAGTTATAATATTTAAGGTATTATTTTCCTTGATTAACTTTTGTACTTTCTTTTTCATTTGGTCAGTTGTATTATTTAAGGAGTTTTCTTCAGTGGATTTTTGTATCTTCTTTTCCATTTGGCTGATTCTATTTTTAAACAATTTTCTAAGTTGTTGACACATTTTGTATAATTTTCTTGCATCACTCTCATTTCTTTTCCAAGTTTTTCTTCTATATCTCTTATATGATTTTTAAGCTCCTTTTTGAGATCTTCCATGAGATCTTTCTGGGCTAGAGACCACTCCACATTTTCCTTTGGGGTTTTCCCCACAGATATTTTGACATTATAGTCTTCTTCTGAGTTTGTGTCTTGGTCTTCTCTGTCACCACAATAATTTTCTATGGTCAGATTCTTTTTTGTCCTCTGCTCATTTCCTCCCCCACTTTTTTTTTGCTTTTTTGGTCTTTTTCCCCCCCTTTTTTAAAAGAAATTTGAGCTCTGCTTCCAGGGTAGCAGGGGCAGTCTCTGGCTTCTTGTTCTGGTGGCTGTAGGCCCTGTTTACTTGGTGCTGCACTAATGTTGCTCTGAGGTCCACAGACGACCCTCATGTCTGGTGCTGAACTATCTGTGGGGGTGGGGTAGGATTTAGCTGATGCTGCTGAAGGCTATAGGGGTCTAGAAACTTACCTGGTGCTGACCTGGGGTCCTAGCAGGGTCTTGTGAGTGTGTTTCTGGGTTTCCCTAGTGGCTATACTGAACTGCATGCAGTCTTGTGTCTAGAGACTGCCTGTTTTCCCAGAGCTACACTGAAACATGGTAGGGAGGTACTGAATGGCAACTGCCTATTTGCTTTGACATCTGTATGGTTGGTATCTACTTATTTGCCCAGGGATGTGATAAAGCACATGAAGCACATGATGGTTCAGGGAACTGAAGTCTGTCTGTTCCCTTGACTATGCTAAGGCATATTGGGGATTCCTGGTATTAGCTTTTACCTACTCTAGCACATTAGCACTCAAGATCTCCTGTTGGTTTGCTGAGCTGGGGCTTGCTGCTAGCTTGCTGGGACACTTCTTATCCTGGGCTATACTCTCCTTTCACCTAAATGAGATGGAGCTTTCTTGCTGATCTTTCAAGTTTTGCAGGCTAAAAGATTGTTTCACCCAATATTTCTACTGGTTTTGTTCCAGGATTTGTCTGGGGGGGTCTACTTTATGGTTGCTTGAAGGTGAATATGGGAGAGTTGCTGTGGTTTACTACTTACTCTACCACCTTGGCTCCCAGAAGTCATTGTTTAGGGGGTCACTTTGATTGGATTAAAGAACACATGTTGGTGGGGTAAGGTGTGTAAGAAGACTAGGAATCTAAGTGGGGGCTAGGTTATGTAGGGCTTTGATTGCCAATGAGAGCATTTTGTATTTGATCCCAGAGGCAATAGGGAACTACTTCATTGGTGTTGGGGGGGGGGCATGATCAAATATGTGTTAGAGGTGAAAAATGACTTTAGTCGCTGAATAGACAATGACTTGGAGTAGGAAGAGATTTGAAGCAAGTAGACCCAATAGCATGCTCTGGAAATAATCCAGGCATGAGTTTTTAAAGACCTGCAGTAGAGTGGTGGCAATATCAGGAGTGAGAAGGGGTAGTATAAAAAAGATGTTGCAAAGGTGGAATCAACAGGCATTTCAACAAGTTGGACATGGGGGGGGGGGATGGTCAGATACAGTGAGGAGTCCAGGAGGATTCCTAAATTATGAGCCTGATTTGTATGGTATTGTCTGCTACATTAATGAGGAAGACAGGAGGTGGAAGAAGAGTTAGGGGGAAAGATAATAAGTTCCATTTTGTAAATGTTGAGTTTAAGATATTTACTAGGCATCCAGTTTGAAGTGTTGGAAAGGCATTTGAAGATGTAAGATTAGAATTCACTAGAGATTTTGGGCAGGATAGGCAGATCTGAGAGTCATAAGCAGAGAGATGATAATTAAGTCCATGGGAGCTGATGAGGTCACAATGTGAGGTAGTATAGAGAAAATAGAAGAGGTCCCAGGATAGAACATTAAGGGACACCTATAATTAGAGGATATGATTTGGAAGATTATCCAGCAAAGGAGTGGTCACATAGGTGGGAAAAGAACCAGGAGAGAATGGTGTTCTAAAAAAAAAAACAAAAACAAAAAAACAAAAAAACCCAGAGACAAGAGAATATTAAGAGCAACCAAGTGTAAAAGTTTGTATAGAGATCAAAGAGACTGGGGATTGAGCAAAGGCCAATGAATTTGTTAAGCAAGAGATTATTACTAACTTTAATACAAACTTGGATGTCTCCCTTTCCCAAATTGAGATGGTTGAGGTACTATAAAACTTTGTTAACTGAGATCCTCTTAGGGTCAGTGAAAATCATTTTGGATCTAGAGGATCCAGAGTTTTGCCCTAGGTCTCCTACTAATGGAATATTTTTTTGCCAAATCACTTATTCACTTCAGGCCTCAGTTTTCTCACCAGTAAAATAAGTGGTTCATACTACATGACTGCTAAAGTTTCTCTTATCTTGAAATCCCTTATTTTAAGATGAATCAGCTTCTCTCTCTCTCTCTCTCTCTCTCTCTCTCTCTCTCTCTCTCTCTCTCTTTCTCTTTCTCTCTCACATTAGCCTAAGTAGTATAAAATATTACTTTCAGCTTTCTCTTCTCTGGAGTCCTATTATATAAATATCAAACCATACCCTGGAGTCTCCATGGACTTGTTGTTTAATATACTTTCTTAATATTTATTATGCTTTCTTAATATTTATTGACTATCTACAATGTGCAAGGCAGTGCAAAGGAGCATTTATTAATGATCAATTTCAAATCCTTATATCCAATTTAAAGGCTGCACTTATACTCTGTTGCTGACTGTCAGCTCTTATATTGATAAATAGATCACAAGATTATGTCTATTACATGATGGTAATTTAGATGCTACAGCAATTTTGTAAAAGACTTACAGATCATGATATCTTTGGCCCAAATAGAGACAACCTAGATTCTTTCCATAAGACACACTGCATAGATACTATTTCTGAAGGAGTCTTAACAGTTTAAAATGTTTGCTGGGGTTTATTGCTTAAGCATTAAACAAGTATTTTGTTCAGTCCTTACCTATATGTGTGATATGAATGTAGTATGGGATCTTTAATTACTAGGCTATCCATCACTATAACTAATGACAACTATGTTTCTCAGGCTGAGAGGTAGGAGTTTGGTTGTTGACTTAGTGAGCTGTGGCCTCTGAGTATGTGGACTGAGGCCAGGGCCAGGAATCTCGGTGTTTCCCCTGAGTTACCTGAGGCTGCTGGTAGTCTGTTTCAGGTTTCCACCTCTTTCTCTGGGCTGCTTCTCAGGCAGGCTCACTGTAGTAGAAGGGTGGGGCTGTGGTTTGCTGATTGTCCAGGCGGTTCTAAAGCACACCTGGGCTTTTGTTGTTAGCACTTGCTGGCTCCACCCACCTGGGTTTAGGCTCTGTACAGTACAATCTCCCTTCCCCCTTCCTCAGTGATTTC
>CM053586.1:100636226-100652558 GCA_028646515.1 Pseudochirops corinnae
AAACTTTTCAATTTAATGTAATCAGGATTATCCATTTTACATTTTATAATGCTCTCTAATTCTTCTTTGGTGTTAGTCTATTTTTTAAGGTGTTATTTTCTTCAGTCAGGTTGTTGACTCTCTTCATGATTTTCTTGTATCATTCTCATTTCTCTTCCCAATTTTTCCTCCACTTCTCTTACTTTGTTTTTCAAATCCTTCTTGAACTCCTCTATGGCCTGCAACCAGTTCATATTTTTCTTGGAAGCTTTTGGTGCAGGAGTTCTGACTGTGTTGTCTTCTTCCCATTCCATGCTTTGATCCTTTTTGTCCCCCAGAAAGGAATCTAAGGTTTGATTCCTGTGCTTGCTTTGCTTCCTCATGTTGCTACACAATTACTTGACTTTTGAGCTCTTTACCACAGTAGAACCATGCTTCCATAGAGGAGAGCTTTGTCCCAAATTGCTGGGGTTTTCACAGCTGCTGGAGCTATTAGTTGGGTGCCCTCTCTAAAGCCTCCATAACTCTGGCACCTGGTCATACACCCCAACACCTCCCCCCAAGACTGTGATCCAGATCCAAGCAGGTTAAAGCAAGAGTGATGACCCCTCTGAATAATTGCTTTGTCCCCCTACAATCTGTAGGCTAGGAGCTCTGAAACAACCATGTGGTGGTGGCTGCATGGCCACAATGCCTCCACTGCTTTTCTTCTTCTTGTCTCTGGGGCAAATGCTGGATCCCTCTCTTGGGCGCCCTCTTCCCTTAAAGTCCAAACTCATCTTTTACTTTGCATTTGACATTTGTGGGTTGATAATTCTGGAAACCACCACAGATGCTGGTGATCTACTCTCCTAGAGTTTGCTTTAGCTGCTGTTGATTGGGGCCACCCTGGGGCTAAAAACATGTTCTTACCTGGGCTGGGCTCGGTTCCCAGTAAGCTGTAATTGACCCTTCCTGCTGGCCTGCTGGGCTGCCTTCAGCAGGAGATTTGTTTCTCTCCCTCACTTTGTGGGTTCTGTAGCTCTAAAATTTGTTTAGAGTAGTATTTTATAGGTATTTGAGGTGGTTATGGGGGGAGCTCACATAGTTTTCCTGCTTCTATGATGCCATCTTGGCTCCACCCAGAATATCAAGATTATAGTTTTTTGACCAGAAGGAAACTTAAATGTCATATATTCCTTCTACTTCTCTCTGTTTCCTCCAGTCACTTAACAGACAAGAAAACAGATCCAGACAAAGGAATTTACTTAAGATTATCTAGATAGCAAGTAATGGAACTGGGATATGAACACAGCACTATTGACCCCAAATAATAATAGCTAAAGTTTATACAGTGCTTGACAAAATACTTCACATATATTAACTTAATTCCATTTCCACTGTACCACATTGCTTCTCAAATGCCTATAAAGGAGGCAGTGTAAGAATTATTCTCATTTTGTGCATGAAGAAACTGAGGGTCAGAGAGATTAAGTGATTTGTCCATTGTCATACAAGGAAGAGGAATGAGAACTAAAACTTTAACGCAGATGATCAGATTCTGGTTTCTATAAACTTGTGCTTCCTTGTCCAGAGCTCTTTCTACATAAGCTGAAGCACCTATGTATTGACTGTAGTGCTAAATGCTGAGAATAAAAAGAAAAAAATGGAATAGTTCCCTGACAAGATCTAAATATAGACATTGAAGAGGGTGCCAGCCATGTTGTTAGCCAGAAAAACTGATGGTTTCATATTTTCTCCAAGCAGTATCTGCATATATGTATGCATGTCTCTCTCTCTCTCTCTCTCTCTTTCTCTCTCTCTCTCTCTCTGTATATGTATGTATATACACATATGTGTCTATTTGTATACATGTCCACACATACACATATATGTGTCTGTGTATATATGTGTGTCACTGTGTATAGGGCCTTTATACCCAACCTATGCATTGACTTAATCAAGATATTTATTCCATGTGAGTGAAAATATCATAAAGTTATAATCCTTACAGAGCCAATTTCTGGAGAATATTGCCTATGTAAATTAAACTGAGTATATGTTAGATTTTGTTTAAAGTGAGATGCCTGCTTAAGTGCACATGGCATTAACTCAATTTGTCATAAAGTACCTGAAATACTCAGAACTTTTTTTATTTACAAAACAGATATACAGAATAGGAAGTAACCATAGCCTTTACCTAAGTGTATGTTCAAAAGTGACCAGGGTAAAGGAAAAAGTGTTTGGTCTACTACAAGTCATTAGCATGAATAATTCTATATGGTTTAGGTGATAGATGTGTATTATATTATGTAACTATGGAAATTATTTTTCTTTAGCCAGAACTATAGAATGCAATTCACGTAGACATTCTGATTGTAAGACACCCTTCCTTTGTTCCATTCTACGTTCCCTAGCCATGTGGGTTATGTTGGTTAGCAAACTTTTATTTTAAGGAGTCAGAAATTTCTTTCTCATTAATTATGTAGAATTAGATGTGATACTTTCAAGGTAGAGCACATTGAGTAGAATTATTATTTTGTTGTTTCTTCATCAGGAAGACTTTCTCATTTATTTATTTTTGAAACCCCAGTTATGTCTTCTGCATAGGTATTAGCTCTGCAGGACATTCACTGCTCAAAATAAGGGTAACTCTTCTGAATATTACTATTTCTATACTGTTTTGTGACAGTCAGAACTTCAAGCTCTTTAGATATGGAAATATTTATCATAGAATTTCCCTTCATTTAAGTTTTTTTAACTGCTTACATTTTCAAAGTCTTGAACTGTTCCATTTGCTTTAGAGAAGGAGACCTAAAGGGTAAAGCTAGGTTCACCCTGAAGCTAACATCCTCAGATCTATATTCCATTCAGCAAAGCCTCCCTATCAAGCACATTATTAGAGTAGTCACCTCAAGAAGAATGGTACTCTCTCTTCAAATTTTCTCAGTGTCTTGCCTGGCTTCCCTTTTTTCCTACCTTATTTATATATCAGTACATTGACAATTCATGATTTCATAGATTTAGGAATTTCACTTGTAATTTTTCATCTTAGAATTTTGTCAGAGGCTCATACTAGGTCAGGGTAACACAGCTAGTAAGTGGCAAAGTCAGGATATACATATATGCATACATTCACACACAAACATATATACATACATATATGCACGTACATGCATATATAAACACACATATAAACATACATGTGCATGTAAATATATATGCATATATGCATGTATACACACGGATAGATAGATAGATAGATACATACATACATACATACATAGATTCATAATTTCCTGACTTCAAATTATTTTTATTTCAAGTCCAACTATAGTCTCCAAAAACCTCAGTGGCCCATAGTATGACAACATAGCAGATTCAAATGGAATATAGAAAGATAGAATTTGCCTTACTTTCATTGAGACTGCCAATCATGGCTTGTCTCCAGTCCAATCTATTTTTCCTTTGATCAGTTTTTTCACTTGACACTTCACCATGCTACCTCCTCCAACTACCAGTGTCTTTTAAACCTCTATCTGCTCTGAATGTAGACTTATCAAAGTGGTTGTACCAGCTCTAGCTGCTACACAATGAAAATTCCTCACTCCCCACCTAGTGTCCCTACCCAATGCTTCCCAGATTAGATAAAAAACTGCTTATATACCACTCAATACATCCTGACAATAGGGGGTAAGGGGCATTTTTTTTTCAGAAGGAGTGGAATTGATAGTATTTGATCTATCTTGTCTTTTCCTCAAACACATTTCTCTACCAAAACTCATCATCTTTCCATGTGTAGAGCATGATCATCTTTCCAATTATCTAGTTTGACACCCTTTACTGTAACCCTCAGTGCCTCCTTCTAATTCTCCACTATACTTCCCCTCACCCCCTTCCTCTGCTCTGCACTTAATCAATAGGCAAGTCTTGCTAATTCTGCCTCTCTAGAATTTCTGGTATCCATTCTTTCCTTTCAAATTAAGCCATAGTTTTTTTGTTCAGACATCTTGTGGGCTTTCCCTGGGGAACTTCCTAATTGAACCCCTTGCCTCAAATATACCCCCACTATAATTCATTCTTCACTCATCAGCCAAATTGGCACTCCTAAAGTATAGAACTGACCATTTCATTCCCCAGCACAATAAACTTCATTGACTCCTTATTCACTCTGGAATCAAATACTATTTCGTCTTTATCTCAACCATTTTAGTCTCTATTTTTGAGTGTAAGTTTTAGTGCAATTATATGTGTATATAATTCATAAATAAGTAACTTACATATATCGATGTCACTTGCTCATTTTTTTCCTAATCAACAAATTTAGAGACTATTGTAAATGTTGTCTCTCTAACTTTCATTGTGTATAATTATGCACAAGTTATAACTCTTTCCAGGAATTTTAAACCATGAATAAAAATAGTTTTGATAACTGTTTTAAAAATTGTTGATTTCTATTATAATCCTATATATCTTAATTTTAGGTATTTAAAAACATTATTTTGAGAGAGTGTGCATAGACTTTACCAGACTGGAAAAGATGAATAAAAGGTTAAGAACTGCTTCTTTAACTATAAGCTCCTTGAGGTCAGGGACCAACATTTTCATCCTGCTATCCTCAATATTTGGAAAAGTTCTTGATAAATGCAAATAGAATTAAGCTGAATTGTAAGCATGCATACTCTCCTCTTGCTTTCCAGAGTTTAGGGGCATAAAATTTGGCCTCTACTTTGTGGAAAATATACTTAACTTGATGAAAAAAATAATATTATTAAATTTTTAAATCTTTTTTTCCATTTTATTTGGAAGCTCTGAACAAGATGATGTATTTCTCACTCATCTAAATCCTTATTTCTTGCCAGATTCTTAAGAAATTATATTGCTAAAACCAAATAAAATGAATTGTGTACAGCTGATTTATCAATTTAGAAGAACATTTTGGTCTTGGTATTAAGGCCAGTGTTGTGGGCTTCATCTCTCCATGAGTGGGCTTATAAAAAATCTAAAGAAAATTCTGGTAAGAGATCTATCTTGACATTGGATCTCTTATATGCAAATTAGAGGTAACTAACAATATAAGAAAGAGAAACTAGATGGCTCAGCACAAGTAGTTAGTAATACTAGAAAAGCAAGTTAAGTGTCTGAGATAATGCTGATAGTTGGTCAGTATCATCCCTTGAAGTTTATGCAAAAGAAAAGTAATTCTACCAAGCTAAAATTCTAGGTTTGATAAGCATAGAGCTCTGATGTTCAGCCAAACACAGAATATTTTTGTGAACTAGTTGCATAAAGGAGAGGGAGCCATCAAAGGATGTGCAAGGGCAGCTTTTGATGAATATAGTGTGAAAATGTTCTTTGGGCTAAAATTGACAGTGTATCAGTGAAGCCCACATTCACAAGCTGAGTTCCATCTCTTAGAAATATCTGAATTAAACAGGGAGATTTGCATTACTTGTGGTTTTAATGGAACTGTGATTTCAGTACTGTGGACAATCCCTTTTGATCACTTTGGGACTTTCTTAGAGTTCTGCTTTTGTTGTCTTGTGATACAAAGACTTCTAGGCCCCAAGTTTATCTGATAAATCTCTGACTGACCTGAAAGATTTCTGGGTGGTTTGCCATCATAGACACTAGTTTTTTTGAAGGGGGTCATTTCCTATTTCCCATGAATTTTTGTTTGACTTTTCCTGGAGATCTGTAGTGGATGAAGTTATTTACTATAATTTGCAATGAGATAATTTTCAAGTGAGATAACATTTGTAAAGCACTTAACACAGTGGATACTATATAAATGTTAGCTGTGATGGTGCTGCTGCCGATGTCTTTATCATATTCAGTGTTGTGCTTTTTTTCAGAAACTTGCTTTTATTTTTTATTTATGGAATAGAACAATCATTTCCATATCATAGTACAATAACAAAAGATCATTGTACATGAAACTGCAAATCTACCATTCACAACTTGCTATTCCTTTCAAATATACAACAAAATTATCATGTAAGTTTCTTTTTTTCTCTCTCCCCCACCCTAGATATGGCCACCATTAGACACAAATAGGTGTGTGTGTGTGTGTGTGTGTGTGTGTAATTACTCTATATATTTATTTATTAGTTCTTTTTCTGGATGCAGATAGCATCTTTCTTCACATGTCCTTTATAGTTAATTTGGGTATTTATAAAAGACAAAATAACTTAATCCCTCTAAATCATTCTTTTATACATTATTCCATTTAATTCACACAGTGACATAGTAGATAGATTATGGGACCAAGAGTGTTAATTATACAACAATTTGTCTTAACTTCTTCTTTAACTCAGGAGTTTACTTTGGTACTTTGAGCTTGAGCTTCCTTATTTAAAAACATGATAGTTTCTTAATTAAGAATTTGTTACATTGTGTTTGTTAAGGATTTGTTAAATTTTTAAAATAATGGAGAAAAATCTATGTTATAAAGAAAAATGGGAGGGGAATCATAATGCTTTTTGGTCAGTGATGTTGCTACCTTTTACCTTATACTTTCAAAAATAATTTCCCACAAAAATAAAATTTTGAACCAGTTGTCAAGGAACACTTCCTCTCCCCTTCTCCCAGAATTTGGGATTTAATGTAGCACAGAAAAATGTGATTAGAATTTTTTTGAAGTCTTAGTCATTAGTGCTAGTGCTTTTCTATCCCCTCATTTCATCTTCAAAAATATATTTTGTCAGAAAAGAAATTCAGATTCCCTTACTTTGTCTCTGGTCTCTTTTAATTAGCACCCTAGAAATAATTTCTCTGGTAGCTCTCCTCCATCAGAAGTAAAACATGGATCCCTTCAACTTTTACCAATTTAGAAGATGTTACTACCAACAAATTTCTAAAAATCTCATTTTGCTTTTCACCATACAGGATATTACATGTCAACTTTTAAATACCATTACACATATTTTCAGCCAGACTTGGCTCCACATGACACTTCATTGAAGTGAGAAATGTAAGGCAAGAAAAGGCTTATATCCTCATTGCATACCAAGTATACAATTATCTGAATCACTTAAGATGTAAATTAATCCATTGGAGAGTGCAACTGAATGAGTTGCATTTTATTGGAAAGTTTCACACCATTTATTTGAAAGAAAAGATGGTACAGAGAGAGAGACATGCATTTTTATAGTATATATCACCTAAGGGCTGAGATAGCACATATACTTTAGAAATTACACTCTTGAGGCTATAATTTGAAGTCTATCATATCAATGGCATTTCCAGTGAGTGTCAGCTAGGATAAGTGGGCTTATGAAATTAGCAATCTCTCTTGGAATTTCCCTGCAATTGCTTTCTGTTGTATCATGCTGGTAGTATTCATAGAGGATATATTGAGAATGAAGGCTCACAGTGGGTTTTGCTCTCACCCCTAGCTAGATGTTGGAAGTTCAATTCTCACAGCCAGGCATGGATTTACACCAAATCCTGAGATTGCACTATAGTGATTGCAGGTGTTACATTTTTACATGAGGTGTTATGTGAAGTCCCTTCTGTCTGCCTCCAAAAGGAAGTTAAGATTCTGTGAAACTTGCTTAATAGAACGCAGATAGCTTTCCACTGCTATTATCAACACCTTATCTTTAGGAATGAATATTTCAAAGATTGAGGTAGGCTTTTCCTGGGAATTGGAGGAAGTGGGATTGGATGGCACATTGTCAATGCCTTAATGCACTTATTATTTTGGAATGAGTTGTAAGATCTTTCATATGTTAAAGAATCAATATTACTATGCCTCATATTTAATATATTTAAGAAAAAAAAAACCTATACTTTTTTTTTCTAAATTCTGAATTGACTTTACATATTTTCTTGGTCTGACCTCTGAGATTTAAGTACGTTTCTTTCTGTAAAGGGGAAGGGGAAGGGGAAGGGGAAGGGAAGGAAATAATTATTTATGTAGTGTTTGCTATTTGTCAGGAACTTTGCTAAACACTTTTTTACAAATATTATCTCATTTGATCTCACAACAAAAGTGTGAAGTAGGTACAAAATAAGTATAATGATATCTAATTTAGAAGGTTTTAAGGCTCAAATGTATTTAGGGAGATGACATCATATAATGGAAAGAAAGTTGTATTTGGAATTAGGACATTTGAGTGCAAATACTGACTCTTTTACTTACTAGCTACACAACTTTAAAGCCAAGCATGAGCCGCTTTCCAGAGGACTGCTGCTGTGAACAGATTTCAAGGTTCTGATTACATAGTATAGTAAGCTCTCTATTTATTCAATAACAAATCAGAGTAAAACATTCACAGAAAATCAAAATACATCATTCACAATGTTAAAACTTATCACAGAAAATCAAAATGCAGCATTCACCATGTCACAACTCAACAACTTATCACTAAAATGGCCACATGGTTTTCACCAAAGTGGTCACATAATTTTAAACAAAGTACATTTATTTAGTCAATCAGAAAATCCTTAATTTAATCACAAAGTATAAAAAGTCAAAATTCTCCACCTGTAGGTCACAGTAAATCATAATCTTCTCAGTCAATACACAGTATCCAAGTAAAGTCTTCTTTCAGCTTGACTAGAGGCTGGCTCTCAGCTTCCATGGTTCCTCTTCCATGGTCCCAGTTCCAACTGTCATCTGGGTTAAAAGGCAGGCAGCTCCCAGTTCCTTGTCCAGCTCTTTGTCCAGTTCTTCGTCCAGTTCCTGTTCCATATTGAAGTTTACAGAGTCCAGTCCACCTCAAGTTCTTCATAGTTCCTGTTTCTGGGAAGACAGAGCTTGACAGAAACAAAAAAATATTCATACACATTGCTGGCACCGTCATCAATTCACTATCTGCCTGTGAAATCAACTCAGACTCATCGGACAAGATCTGAGAACTAAACACAAATCATCAACATAGAAATCAACAAAGATCCACAAACAAGGTCCAAGAGGTCAATACAAACCATCAATAAAGTCCCAGGACCCTCCAAACCCTCATCCAGGACTTCTGTAAACAGACAACCAGAAAGACCTCTTTCAGGGCTTCTAGCAAGGTCCCAAGCCCTCTGTGCAAAGTATCACAAACAACATTGACACAGACAGAACAGACAAACAGCGTGCTGGGATGCCACAAGTTTTCTCCTTCTTGATTCTGCCACCACAAGAGTCTTCTTCTCAGTTCTGCTGTCCCTAGCCTGGGCCTCTCCTTATATGTGGTCATTAGCTATTCCCCTTTCTATTGCAGGTGTTCATGAGTTCCAAGGCTCACAGGTGGTAGGGTTCACATGTTCTGTTTCTTAACAGATTTGATACAAGTCTCAAAACAAACTTGAACTGAAACAAGGTGTTAATTCAATAGCTGAAACAAGTTGTGAATGACTTCTGTGCTTGCCATTATAACTACTAGGGACAAATCATTTAAGTTTTCTCAGTCTCGTAATGGCATTTGTACCACCCGGTTCACCAGGAAAGTGCTTTGTAAACCTTGAAGGACTAGGAAATTAAGGATGCTATTTGCTAAGTGTGCCTAAAAGATGGTGACATCCAAATAAAACAATAAGCTGCAAATAATGACACATTTGCCTAGTATTTTGAGGTTTATAAAATGCTTTTCTCATAGTAATCTTTTAAGGCAGGTAGTATTATCAGTGATATGCTGTTAAATATTTAACAACCAGCTTTCAAAAAAGGTACTTATTCAATGAAATAGAGGACTTTCAAGTATTCTTGATGCAAAAAACAGAGCTGAACAGAAAATTTGACTTTCAAATACAAGAAGAAAGAGAAGCATGAGAAGCTAAACAGAAAAAGAAATCACATGGAACTTATTAAAGTGGAATTATTTGTATTCCTACATGGAAAAAATGATAATTGTAACTCATGAGGCTTTTCTCAGTATGAGGGTAGTTGAAGAGAATTAATATGTATACATACATACATTCTCAAAGGATAAAATAGAGTAAGTGGGGGTTGGGATAGGATGGAGGGAAATATAATTAGTCTTTCACAATATAACTATTATGGAAATGTTTTGTGTAACTACACATGTACAATGTATATTGAATTGCTTATCTTTCCAGTGGGGGTGGGTGAGCAGGGAAGAAGGGAAAGAATCTGAAACTCAAAGTTTTAATGACAAATGTGAAAAAAAAAGTTTTTTACATGCAACTGGGAAATAAGATATATAGGCACTGGGGTATAGAAATCCATCTTGCTCTACCAGAAAGTTTGGGGGTGGGATGGGGGAGGATTTAAGAGAAAACAGATTGGGGGGAGGGAGATTCAGTAGACTCATTGTCTTGGGGTGGGTGTAGGGGAAAGGTGGGGAGAAAATTTGTAACTCAAACTCTTGTAGAAATGAATGTTGAAAACTAAAAATAAATAAATAAATTGAAAAATCTGAAAAAAAAATACTTATGATACACTTTTAAATTTAAACTATAGTGTTAACATTTCCTTCAAAATGGTCTTAAGCCTAGACAATCAACAAACAATGAATCAAGTCATAATTTATACCATTTGACAATTTCTGATGTGTAAATGTTCATAGTGAACACTTAACCAATGGCTCTTGAAAGTTAATTCAAACTGTCTACAATACATCCCTGAATATAAGTATTATTGGCAATGTTTTAGGGAGAGGCCATTTTCCTTGGTTCTGACCAGCTAAAGAATACCATGCATTAAGATTTTAGAGCATGCAATCATCATTCAATGTTGTTACTTACCTGAAACAGCTTACAGGTAGAAATCACGTAATATTTAACATCCTTGGAAGATGTTCTACACAGAGAAGTTAATGAATACAAAAAAAAGGTCCAAAAATTAATTATTGAAGACAATTGAAATTTAAGTGTTTATAAATGTTGCTTGCTTTATTTTGTGAAAGCCATTGGTAAACTGAAGAACATCCAAAAAATGGCAGTCATTGTGGTAAAGACCATCAAGATCATGCCCCTCAATATAAAGATGAATTCAAGAGAGGGAATGTTTAGCTTGGGGGTTGGAGGAGGGGAATGTGAATGCTGTCTTCAAGTATTTGAAGGACTGTTGTATGTAAGAGACACTGGACTTGTTTACCTGTTATGTTTGGTCCTAGAGGGCAAAGGTAGGGTAATGAGTAGACGTAACAATGAGCTAAATTTCGACTGACAAAAGGGAAAACTCCATGAAAAATAACCCAAAGTGGAATGGAATATCTCATAAATTAGTGGGCTCCTCCTAAGTGCAGATCTTTAAACATGTACACTTGTTAGGTCAGCTGTCAAGGGAATTCCATTTCAAGTATGAGTGGATGACTTTCCATCTGTAATTTTGGGATTCTATAAGAAAGAAAACTCTGATTTTGAAGCATTCTGAGCATGGAGAGACAAGCTCTCAACTAGACTACATTTCTTATAATTTTAGCATTAAAAAGAACTTTGAGGAATCATCTCATCTGTTTCAATTTAAGACACATTTATTAAATGTCTACTTTGTACAGAATACTGTCATTAACATCTCATAGAGATAGTGAGTTTAAGTAATAGCAGGTCCCTGTCCTTATTGAGTTCATGGACTAGTAGGAAATTATGATGCATGTGCAAATAATTCTAGTTATCAATTGATATATAGTGAGTGCTTCAGAACTGTTTGAAGAAAATACTGTAAGAGGCTGTGAGAGGTTGAGAGTGATAGACAGGACTGAGTTATTATTGACTCAGAGAACTGAGGAAAGTTTTTTGAAGGAGGTGAATGGATAGGAATTCAGACAGGATAAGAGTGGTAAAGAGGAAAGTAATCCAAGTACAGTGTCAACAAAAGCCTGGGGACAGGAAATTGTGAGGCATGAACTGGTATAGTAAGTTTGACTAAAGTATATTGGGCAAATACTGTAAAATTAAACTGGAAATGTAGAGTGGTATCAGAAGATCATCTGTTTTGAACATCAGGGGAATGATTTTGAATGTTATAATTTTGGTATCTTTGAAGAGTTTTGAGCACATGAAAAGCATGATAAAATTTATATGCAATGAAGGTGAATCATTATGAAAGAATGGACTAGAGAAAAAGGGGACTAAAATATACATAGTCCACTGTAGATGGATAATAATGAGAAAACATATAGGAATTAGGGAAGCAAGAATAAAGAAGTCAACAAGTCAAGTCCCTAATCATTTATTAAGTACCTATTATGTTACAGACAATGTACTAAATTCTAGGAATATAAATAAAGGGGGAAAACAACCTCTGCTCTCAAGGAATTTACAGTGTAATGGGGAGACAACATACTAACAAGTATACACAGAAAAGATAAACATAAGATAAATTAGAGATAATCAACAGAAGGAATAAAGTACTTGGAAAAAAGTGGGATTTTAGCTGAGAAATGAAGGAAGCCAGGGAAGATGATTCAGAAGATGTGAGATTTACTAAAGAGGTGGTTTTCAGAAATGTATAGCGAGAATTACCAGAGTTCTGGAAATCTTGTCATATGGTGGTATGTTAAAGGAACTTGGGATGGTCATCCTGGAGAACAAGACCAATTGGGGCTTTGGAGTCTTCAAATATTTAAAGAGCTGCCATATAGAAGGAATAGATTTGTTCTGCTTAGGCCTAATATATATATAACAAAAAAGCAATGTATAGAACTTGAAGATGGGGGGAGTTCGATTTGATGTGGAAAAAAGAAACAACTTTCTAACCATTAGAACTGAGAAAAGGTAGGTTGAATGCTTTAGGAGATAGTGGGTACATTGTCATTAAGTATTTTCAAGCAGAGGTTGTTTGACCCCCTTCTCTTCCTCCTCCTCATTATAATGGGTAACATTTATATGGCATTTATTATGTGGCCGATATTGTGCCAAGTTCATTACAGTCATTATTTAATTTAATCCTCACAATAGCTCTGGGAGGTAGGCGCTATGAGTATTTTTATTTTGCTTATGAGGAAACTGAGGCAAAGAGGTTAAATGACTTGTCAAAGGTCACACAGTTAATAAGTGTCTGAGACTGAACTCAGACCTTAATACCTACAGGCTCAGTGCTCTACCTACTGAGATACCTAACTGCCCATAATACTGATGTTATAAAGGGAATTTTAGATGGTAGCTGCAGTCCCTTTGAAAAGTGAGATACTTTGATTGAGAATTGGGAAGTCATTAGGTACCTTTAAGAGAACAATTTCTATCAGTGCTTGGGAAAGAATCTGAATTTAAATAGTTTGCAAAGAGAGTGGGGATTAAATGTCGTTAGTTTTTTTTTTTTTAAGGTTCTCTGTAAGCAGACTGAGGAAATAGTCACTGAAAGTGTTTCTATTATGTTCTAGGTGTCAAATTTGATAAATAAAATTGAAAAGTTGGACTAGGTTGATCAGGACTGTGAGAGATTTAAAAAGCATGACATAGTAGGGTCAGTAAAAGGAACATTGATTACTTACTCCAGTGAGATATTCCAAGAGAAGGCATTAAAGAGGGAGAGGGAGATTGTGGGGGCAAGTAGGTGGTTCAGTGGATAAAGGGGTCTGGAGTTCAAATCCAGCCTCAGACACTTCTTAGCTGTATAATCCTGAGCAAATGATTGTTTTAACTCTGCCTTTGTTTGCTCAACTGTAAAATGGAGGTAGTAATGACATCTATCTCCCAGGATTACTGTGAGAATCAAATGAGATAATATTTGTAAAGACTTAGCCCAGTGCCTATCACATGGTAGGCACTTATTGATTCCTTCCTTCCTGTGCATATTTGTAGAGAAATAGGGACCATTGTGGAGGGAAAGACTGAAGATGTAGAGGTAGAGAGAGGGGTTGATTACTGGAGCAAGGCCCTGAACATCCTTGGAAATAGCATCAATAACATAGTTAGGGGAATAAACTTTAGCAAGGAGTAGGAGTGCCTTTACTTTTGAAAAACTAAGGAAAGATTAAAGAATAGATACTGTTCTGATAAGTTTAGGGAGAGTGGAGGAGTGGAGTTGAGGGAATTAAAGAGATTTCATGTTTCTTAGTGAAGTAGGTGGCTAAATCATCAGCATTTTAGCATTAAGTGGGGGATGAGTGGGGGTATACTTGTTTTATTTTTTTGAAGAGCAATGTTTTTAAAAAATTTTTTACAGTTACTGAAGCAAATAAGAAAAGGAATTGAAATGACTAAGGTAGGAGGATTGCTGAATAATAATGAGAATCTAACTGAGATTATGTATTATATGTTAAGAGAGAGGAAGGCCCTCACCACATTGGGTAGATCCCGAGTGGAGGCCTTATGGGGAGTATATTGATAGAACTTCCACATGATGGAAAGACATACCTGAGCTATGATCTGTAGCCTGAGATAAAATATTAATATTGATGAAATTGCATATCCATTGGAGTATATGTATAGTCAGCAAAATCATTTCTCCACTTATATATACATATACATACATACATACACATATAAAACATACATACATATATATATATATATATATAGAGAGAGAGAGAGAGAGAGAGAGAGAGAGAGAGAGATAGAGAGAGAGAGAGAGAGAGGGAGACAGAGAGACAGAGAGACAGAGAGACAGAGACAGAGAGATTGGCAAACTTTAATGTATCATATGAATATTAGCTATTATGATTTGTTAGCAGACCCTGAGCAGGACTGGTAGAATGAGAGGCTAGAGTTACCCAGGTTTGAGAATTAGGTAGTTGGGAACACTGTAAGGTCCAATGGGACATTTGTCAAGATTATAGGCAAACCATCCCACTGAGGTAAGTATCTGCATTAAAAATCACCACCACCATCATATGAGGCTACAAACTGACATGTGCTTCTTATGTGCCAGTCATTGTGCTATACGCTAGGGATACACAGAAAGGCAAAAGAGTTCCTGCTCTCAAGGAACTGGATTAATTGAAAATAATCTTAGAGGGAAGGCACTAACATTAAGGAGGATGAGGAAAATTTTACCGCAGAAGCTTGGATTTTAGCTGGGGCTTTATTTTTAATTGTTTTTTTGGTATTTTATTTTCCCTACAATTACATGTAAGACACTTTTTAACATCCATTTTTAAAATTCCAAATTCTCTTCCTCTCCCCCCCCCATTGAGAAAACAAGAAATTTGAAATGGGTTATATATGTGTAGTCATACAAAACATAAAATTTTCCTATTAGTCATGATGTAAAAGAAAACATAGACCAAAAAAAAAAAAACCAAGAAAAATAATGAAAAATTTTAAAAACTACACTTCTATCTGCATTCAAACTTCATTAGTTTTTTCTCTGGGAATGGATAGTATTTTTCATCACAAATCCTTCAGGGTTGTTTTGGATCATTGTATTGCTGAGAATATTAGCTGGTACTTTAAGGAAGCCAGAGGAGACAGAGATAAGTAGTGGGGGAAAATTCCAGGTATAGGGGACATCTAGTGAAAATATATGGTCAGGAAATAGACTGTCTTATTCATGAGGAACAATAAGGAAACTAGTGCCCCTGGGTCACAGAGTACCTGGAAGGGAGTAAGGTATAAAAAGACTGGAAAGCTAGAAAGGGGTAGTGTTATGATACCATTAAAAGGCTAACAGGATTCCATAATTGAACCTGGAAATAATAGGGAGTCACTGGAATTGATTAAATAGAGAATGAACTATTCAAAGTTATATTTTAGCATGCTATTACAGTACCCCAGATGTGAGGGGATGAGAGTTTGCACCAGATTGGTGATGGTGTCAGAAAAGAGAGGGGGACATATTGCAATGACCAGCATTCTAATGATTTAATGGCCATGTTGTGTATATAAACACTTTTTGTCTCTTGTTCAGAATGGTCAATAGAGAAGGAAATTCTATTTTTTTTTTTTAATTTGGCATTTCAGTTTTTGCTTTTATTTTATGAGAGGAAGCTTATCTTGATACTTAACCTAAATCCCTCCTACATGAACAGAGGTCTCATTCCTCTAGTTTTATATTACTAGAAGTGAATTTAAAATTAATTTTTTTTCCTAAAACAGGATTCATTTATCTTCTTTATCATGATTTCTCCTTCAACAGTTACCTTGTGATATCTTAGCAAAACATTATTTTGTGGTCTTTCAACATTTGCATTAGTTAGCATTACATTAAAGATAAATATAGTCTTCACCTCTAGAGTACACTGAATGAAAAATAGTGTAGGTGCTCATGATGGATCAGGTCAGAGATTCAATCTTAGTTACCTTCAACACTTTGCTGCATTTGATATAGTTTTCCTTGAAGTACTGATAAAATATTCTTCTCATAATAATACTTCTTGAATTTTTTAAAATTTTTTTCAGATTTTATTTTAGTTTGCATAATTCATTTCCACAAGATTTTGAGTTACATATTTTTTCCCCATCTTTCCCCTACCCACCACCCCAAAACAGCCATCCCAGTGTATCCCCCCTCCCCCAGTCTATTCTCTCCTATGTCTT
>CM053586.1:100653058-100672748 GCA_028646515.1 Pseudochirops corinnae
TTTGGACCTCCTGTCCTAATTCTCCAGTTTTACTTTTTAAAGCTTTGTTTTCTTCCATGGAATTTTTTTTCCCAATTTGGTCACTGTAGATTTAAATTTATCTCCTACCTCTCTAATTTCATTTTTAAAATCCCTCTTGAGATTCTCCAAGAATATTTTTTGGGCTTGAGACCAATTCACATTTCCTTCTGTGGTCTCCAGTGTATGTGTAGAGTCCATGTTGCCTTCTGAGTTTGGTTGTTATTGTTCACTATAAAATGATTTGATGGTTCTAGCCTTTGCAGTTTCCTTCTTCCCCATTGTGGTTGCATATATCCTGTATCTGCTTAGAGTGGGTATCTGCTTCTGGGGTGCAGGAGTATTGAGCTTCTCAGGCTGGGAGGTAGGAGTTTGGTTGTTAACTCTGTGAGCTGTGGCCTCTGAGTGTGTGGGCTGAGGCCAGGGCCAGGACTCTCAGTGTTTCCCCTGAGTTACCTGAGGCTCACAGAGTAACTTAAGGGGCCAGGGTGGTATGGCTCCTTCAGGTTTCCACCTGTTTCTCTAGGCTGCTTCTCTGGCAGGCTCACTGTGGTAGAAGGGCAGGGCTGTAGTTTGCTGATTGGCCAGGTGTTTCTAAAGCACACCTGGGCTTTTGTTTTTAGGGCTTGCTGGCTCCACCCACCTGGGCTTAGGATCTGTACAATCTCCCTTCCCCTTTCCTCAGTGATTCTCAAGCCTGGGGCCGTTTATACTTATGCAAGAATGTACTCTAGGTGGGGCATTTACCTTTGGATTTTTCTGGGTCAGGGAGGGAGGATCAGAGCAGCCAGATTTTATTCCTCCATCCTGACTTCTGGAAGTTTGGGTATGTAATTCCAAACATCCAGGCTGGGGGTTTGTAGCCCCAGGAAAAACTGCTGACCCTGCTGTGGGCCCTGCATTCCCTCCTACCCAGTTCTTTTGGTCCTCCGCTTCAAGGTGAGATGGCTGCAAAAGCCTCCCGCTTGGTAAATCTGCTGGCTGGGGCTTCTCAGTCTGCTGCTCTCTGCTCTCAGGTCCGCCCTGGTGCCACTCCTGTGTGCTCCATGTTCTCCCCACCCGACCTGAGTAGGCACTTTTCTGGGCTGGGAATCTGCCACTCTCCATCTCCCAATGGGTTCTGTCACTCTTAAATCCGTTCAAATTTACTTTCTAGCTTTTAACAAGGAAATTCTTGGGGAGTTTAGAGAAGCTACTGCTTCCTTCCCACTGTCTTAGCTTTGCCCCCTCTCCTGCTTGTTCTTTGACTTTGAACTTTATGTTAAAGTTTGGCTCTGCTCACCTGGGGATATAGGGACATTGTCTGCTGTTTTGAGAAGTACTTCTTGGGGTCTGCATGTTTTAGATGTTTGCAAGGTGGGGTGATCTGGCACATTGCTCTCCTGTCTGCACTCTGGTCCTAATCCAGGAAGAGCCCGCATGGAAACAAGAAGTAGCTTTCTTCTTGGCCTTAAAACCATGACCAGGGCCCATGTTGCATTGTGACTGTTCACAAGAGTTCCTCTCCACCATAAAACTTTGACGAAAGCTGTGTATGGTCATTGGATTTTTCAATCAGTACCAGTTACACAAGTTCCAGCAGAGGGTTCCCTGAAATCTCTTTCTGACTTGTTGTATGCCCTACCCCCTTCTGCTTCAGGGCTAAGAGCTTCTCAATCTGGTGCTTCTACTGCTGCTGTTGTGGTTATTGCAGCCACTTCTAAGGCCCACCATGGATGTTTATGTTCACTTTCACTCACCTTCTCACTTTCTTTTGACCTAAATAAATAAAAGCCTGAGACTGTGCATAGTTGTGCAATATGAAAAAAAAAGACAAACAACACAACATGTTTGTCGTGATTTTCATTCCTAAGGAAGACAAAAAGCTTAGCATTTCTTTTTCTTTTTCTAATGTGCTAGATATGAAAAAATACCAATGGAATCATGCTGTGATGAGGCTAGAGAATAGCACTTGTTGTGCTGTGTATCCAAGTATATGACCACAGTAACTTATTGTTTTGTCTTGTAGGCATCATTGGAACATGTGACTGTATTTATCAATGGGGGATGAGCAGTGATCTCAGGAGAGGTTTTGGGACTATAGCAATTCTTTATTGTTTCACAAGGGGTACTTTGCCATTTCATCAATGGCAAGTATACCTTATCTCTGAATGACAGTCCATTTGAAAAAGAAGCAATTATACTGAACCTGTCTTGAGACCTCAGTGTTATTGTTCTGTGTAGCTTAGAGCCAGGTTTTGTTATTCAAACCTGATTTATACTTTGTGGGTTGCAAGGGAAGGGCATCTAGGTGAATCCTAGGAAAGGACAAATTTTGAAATACCCAATTTACTTTAGAATAATGTTGACATTAGACATATAGATTCTTTCTTGATGAGTCAGTGATTGAAATGCTGCAGTGAAAATGAATACAGAATTAGCTTAAAAGTTGAAAAAGAAGTATACAAAGGTCAAATGATTTATTAAAGGTTACTCTGAGCTAGGGTTTGAAGTCAAACATAAATCTGTAGGGGCTGTTTGTAAACCATTTTACTTGTAATCAATACTGGCCCTTGTTGCAGATTTGCCCATGCTTTGGTTTGCCAAAGGCTACTCAGAACCTTGGAACAAGCTGTACTGTACCTTGTGTCTTCTCATTTATTCTCTGTGGCAGCCAGACAAAAAGTGTTAGTTTTATTTGTCTATTTAATTGTATACTACTTCTCCCTGCATAGGAAAGATCATTTGAAGCAATAGTCACTTAGGTCAGGTCAGGAAAAACACCAGTATTAGTGAAACATTCTTTCTTAATGATTTCAATGTTCATTTCCTCTTCTAGATTCCCTTATCAATTTCCTAATATTCCCCACCTTGAATACAAATAATCTCTTTTAAAAACCTTTTTCTCTTGGTATATAATTTAGCACATCAACATATCTGTGATCTCATTGATGCGTACCTTTTCTAGTTGTGTATACCAAAATCTAGTAAAGCATTTTCTTCCCATGTGATTCTTGTTCTTAGATCTAACCAAAGTACTGGAGACCATCCTATAGGAGTTTAAAATTTAGTGAGTACCATTGTTGCACTTGGCTATCCACCTGCTATCCTTTGCTTTTTTATATGGCTAACCATCTCTAAATCAATCATTTTCTGAGCGATATGCTTAATATCACTTCTTTACTCAGAGCATCGTTGGTAATATACTGTATCCTACTTATACCATCATGCATTTCTTTGTTCATTGTTGGGTCACCCAAAATTTTGAGTTTTTTTTGCAAATTATGATATTCCATGATTTGAAACCATGTAGCATTAAGAAAATTTTAATTTTAAAAAAGGACAAATTTTAGTGTTAAGAAGCATTTGGAATCATTAAAAGTCCTATGTAATTTTCTAAATACTTAACATCAATGTGCTTTCTTCTTCCTCTTCAATTCTTGGCCAACCTTTCTGGCAATATTCAACCCCTATCTAATCATTCAACCAATAAGCATCAATTAAGCTGTTTTATGTATTGATGGACTGACTCAAAGAACTGTGTATCCAATTATATGCCATCTTTTAAACAAGGAGAAAATACTTTAATACTTCCCCTTTCTTTTAAGAAGTTCCGAATGTCACTGAAGCAATGCAGTAGTGTTCTGTTGTTTGATGCAATCATCACAATACCTATTACATATGGTACATATGTGGGGGGGGTTATCATTAATAAGTAATCTCTTTACCATTTGAACTTGTAGCAGGAAATCTATGACCACTATTTTATGTTTCACTTAATCTCGATAATAGAATGATTGTCAAACACAATTATTTTTGCTTTATCTGTCAAGGAATCTCACATGATCTTAAATCTTCCATTAGAGGTATTTGACTGGAGGATAATCTTTAGGATTGCATTTTGCTCTACTGAGTCAAATATACTTTTGCAATAAACCAAAAATGAATAGAATGTGATCTTGTATTCTCTACAACTTTTAGTTAATTCTATGATTGTCCAGTAGACGTGTGATTTTATTGACATAGATAATCTCTCTGCTTGTGTAGAGTACAACTTATTTATAACTTTTCATTCCATATAATCTTGTTCATATCTCTCTATGAATGTTTTATAAGTTAATATCCATCCAATATTTTCAGAGCCCTCCTCTAGTTTTTTTAATTTCTTACTATTATAAAGGTACCAATGCAGCATTACAAGATGTTCAATTTTCTAACTTTTATTATATGAATAGCTTACCTATAGATGATGTTCTTTATGCCACTTCTGACATTTGAATAGCATGGCTGTATTTCTCCATTACCCTTTGTAAGACCTGCAGGTTTTACATAGATTATAGTATTGAAAAATAAGTAGTCATATAATATTACTAGTAGATTTTTTTTTCTTTTTAGATCCCTGATTTCTTCAGCATAAAGATCTCCCAGTAAATGTGCTTCTTTCACCAGATAACCCACCATTCTGGTATTTTAAAAAATTATTTATTGCCTATAGGCTGTACTATATGGTACATTTTATCCTTTAGTTCTAGGCTTATGTTATCTATCTACAGTGTCCATCACACACACACACACATACACACACATAAAGCAGCTCATAAAACCTCCCAAAAATATAATAGGTATTCATCTACTTGGCATTTGCTTTTTTATAAAATAATTTTTTATTGACATCTAAATTTCTCCCAATTTCCTTCTCTTCTCCAAAAGTCATTTCATATAATAAATGAAATTTTTAAGCAAAAAAAAAAAAAAAGAAGAAAAGAAAACTGATCAGTACAGTTTGATGTCTGAAAATATGTGCAATGCAGCATCCTTTTAGATTTCCTGCTTTTGCAAAGGAGTGGGATTGGAATGTTTTCTCACATTTCTTCTTTGGAGTCATGCCCATAATTTGTAATTTTACAATATTTATTTTACTTGTGATTATTCTTTCCATTAACATTGTTGTAGTCAGTGTAAATAGTCAGTAAACAGTGTGTACTATTTTCTTGGCTTTGTTTACTTCATTCTATGGGAGATGGTGTAAAAATTTCCATGTTTCTTTCAATAGGTCACATTTGTTATTTCTTACAGCATGGTAATAATATTCCTTTATATTCAAGTATTAAAATTTGTTTAACCATTCCCCAATCTATAGGCAATTACTTTGTTTCTAATTCTTTTCTATCAGAAAAAATTACTACTCCAAATATTTTGGTTTATATGGGGGCTTTCTTCTTTTCAATGCCCTCTTTAAGGTTATAAAGTAAAAAAATAAAGTCTCTGGGTCAAAGAATGTGGAAATTTTAGTCACTTTACTTGCACAATTCCAAAATGCTATAAAAATTATTTTAAATTATTTTTTAGCTCCATGAATAAAGTACTACTGAGCTTATTTTCCAACAAACCTTCCAGCATTGACTATTCTTATCCTCTGTTATATTTGCCAATTTGCAGGGCATGAGATGAAACTTTAGGGGTACTTTGATTTGTGTTTTACTTATAATTAATGATTTGGAGCATTATTTTATGTAATTATTAATAGCTTACAATTCTTTTGAGAACTATTTGTTCATATTCTTTGACTGCTTATGTATTGGGGAATGGCTTTTGGTTATGAGTACATATACATTCACAAATATTTATGTATATATACACATGTATACATATGTGTGCGTGCATACATTTATGTGTGCATGTATACACACACATTTTGGCAATGCACATATTTTGGATACCAAACCAATATCTGAGAAGTTAGTGCATTTATTAACCTTGTGTAGAAGCTTTTCAATTTCAATAAATTTATTTTTCTCTCTTGCCATTGTTTTTATCTCTTATTTTGTTAAGAGTACATGTCCTTTCCATAACTTTAAAAGGCATAAAATCTTCTAATTACTTATGAAATGATCTTTAATATCAAGAAAATATATTCATTTAGAATATATTGTAGAATATAGTGTCAGTACTTAGTCTAGAACAGATTTGTGTCAGATTGCTTTCCAGTTTTCCAAGTAGAATTTATCAAAAATGGATCTCTTTCTGACTAATTTATGTTTTCTGGTTTATCAGAGACTGGATTATTGAGTCCCATTGTTTCAGATTCTTTCATCTAGTCTGTTCATTTGGTATTTCTTGTGTAAGTCACTAATCCAAGTACTTCTGAAACATTTTCAGCTTCATTTAGAAGATTCTGCAATGTTCCAAAGCTTGCTTTGGTATAAAATAATTTAAGAATAAGAGCCTCAGAAAGACCTCACTATCTATACTATATGGACTATCTTTCATTTGGATTTGGTACTGGTCGTCTTCCTCGACAGTGGCAAAGACTTTTTCTCAAATTACATTTCTCTGTAATACTATGTATTTCACTTGATAATAATAATAAAATGATCATCAAAATTATCTCTATTTTTGACAAATCTTCACAGAATAATAGAATTAAAAAGCTAAAAGAAGCCTCAGAGATCATCTATCCAACCTATATCTGAAAAGGATCACCTCTATAGCATACCTGAGAACTTGTCATCCATCCTTTTTTTACAGTGAAGGGAAATATACTACCATCTAGAGGCAGTATGGTTATGTGGAATTTTCAGCAAAATCTTAATATACCTATGGGTGAGAACTTGGAAGATAAACTATAAACTGGAACTTCATTTGATCAAATGCTCTCTTAGATTCAATAGACAATAAGAAAAATAGGATGCTATATTCTTTGCAATTCTCAGTCAATTGTGTGACTGTAAAGTTGTGCTCTATTCTTTGATAATATTTGCAGAAACCTGCTTTATTCTTTCTCATATTTGCATTGAAGATGCATTCAGATAATGTGTAGATTATTCTCATGCATATTTCATATTAATGGAAAATAGAAAGTCAGATTGGTAATTATGAATATCTTCTGAATAGCCCTTTTAAGGATTGATACTGTGATTTCTCCCCCACAAAATCATTTTTCTTTTTATTATATATCTTGAGGACTGATCCCATAATGTTTTCAAAGCTATATTGTCTCTAACATGAACCTTTACTTAGTATGGTCCAGGGGGTCGGCCTCAAATGTTTTTCCTTTTAGTGCCATTACTATTTCCTCACTGAGCTTACTGAAGACTGTGATGTTAGTGTTCAAATGTGGTTGCATATGGAATATTATTTTTTGTCCTTGAACTTTGTAGGGTATATATGCATAGCAGTAGAATATCTAGGTCAAAGAGTATAGAGGTCTTAGCACTTCTGTTCATCATTCTGAATTGCATTCAGAATGGTTGGACCAATTCTCAGCTCCACCAACAATGTATTAATGTGCCTATGTATGATGATGATGATGATGGTGGTCGTGGTGGTGGTGGCGGTGGTGGTGGTGGTGTGTGTGTGTGTGTGTGAGAGAGAGGGGGGGGAGGGAGAGGGAAAAGGAGAGGGAGAGAGAGAGGAGAGAGATTTTTGGTTTATTTATAATCCTTTGGCCTCTTTTATTTCTTGTATCTGGGTCATGTTTTAAAATATCTCTCACTCTGCTCCCCATGCATGCCTTTTCATTGATATCATAAAGTATTATTCCATGTATTGATTTAATTTGAAGGATCTTAATTAGTTCATCATATTTCTCTATCTGCTTATTCTCTGTGATAGTATTCATGCTTAATCTTCAACTTCCTTGCTGGAGGCCCTTTTGCTTGTGCTCATCATGAACACTGAAAAGCTTGATGACAAATAACATGGAAGGTTTATAAGATGTGCTATTTATTTTTAAGGATCCTAGAATCTTCATGACAAGACAAAAACACCTTTTCCAAGAAGATTAGAGAATAATCAAGGATTAAATTAAATGGTATTCAGGGATTGTCAGTGTAATAGGACTTGCCAGGAGGAAAAGGTGTCTGTTGGATGGAATCAATCATGGAAAATTCTGGGTTGCTTTTTTTTTTTTTTTTTTGGTGGAGGGAAGCATAGTCATTCTATATTACTTTTCCTAGACCACTCATTTTTACTTTGTACAATAAAGGCAGTTTGGATTTTGAAACCTGAAATGGAATTTAAAAAGAACTGGATACAATGGGTTAAAGAACATTCTTTTGGGGTGAAAAGATCTGAGTTTGACTTCTGGCTAGTCTCTGGCTGTGCTGACCTGGACAATTTCTGTTAACTCAAGTTAGCTTCTCTGAAATCAGTTTTCTTTCCAGTTCATTTCACTTCCAGCTGTACTCCTCAAGTCTCCTACTCTCCATGTCCTCTCCAGGAACCTTAGAGGATCTTACTCAAGATTGGAATTTTCCTTCCTTGTTGCCTTTATACCATCTGTTCCTCTGCACCCTGAATGCATATTATTCTTTCCTCCCCCTCTTAGGATCCTTCATTTCTTTCAATACTCAGCCCAAGAACAATATCTTACATGAAACCTTTCCTATTGTTTTCAGTTATTAGTGCTTTCCCTCCAAATTGTCTTTGTCTATTTTGTGTATATCACTGGCTGAACCTTCAAGAAAGCATAGTCACCTCCATGGCAGAATAAGACATCAGTATAGGACTTGGTCAATACCTATGTATGCATATATTATTTTCCTCTGGTTGAGTTGTAAGCTCCACCATGTTGGTTGGGATTATGGTTTTGTCTTTGTATTCTTAGTGGCTACTTCCTGTGACTGATACATAGAAGATACTTAATGAATTCTTGTTGGGTGATTGATTTCAATAATTTCTCCCAATTCTAAAGGATAATTTTAGCATCTCAGGAAGATGTCCAAAAGCAGTCAACAAAATTGTTAAAGATTACATTTATTTCATTAAAGGATACTTGTTTGAAGAATAAATTTCCTCATCTGTAAACTAGGTCTAATAGTAATAGCTAGCATCCAGTCAGTCAATAAGCATTTGAGAAATTCCTACTCTGTGCCAGGCACCGCATTAAATACTGGGGATACAAATAACAAAACAAAACAAAACAAAACAAAACAAGCCAAATATAATCCTTGCCCTCAAGGAACTCACGCTTTAATGGAGGAAAACAACAAACAGCTATGTACAAACAAACTATATACAAGAAAAATGGAAAATAATTAACAGAGAGAAGACACTAAAATGAGAGGGGATTAAGAAAGGCTTCCTGTACAAGGTGGAATTTTAGTTGGAACTTGAAAAGTCAGAGAAACTGGCAGGCAGAGATAAAGAAGGAAAGCATTCCAAGCATGGAGGACAGTCAGAGAAAATTCCTGCAGCTTAGAGATGGAATGTCTTGTTTGTGGAACATTCTATAGTACTTCAAGGTTTGCAATAGGCTTTATATTTTTTTCTCATTCAGTCCTCACATAGCCCAATTATTATCCTCATATTTTAGATAAGGAAATAGAGGCTGAGAGAGTATATGTAACTTGCCCAAGGTCAGGATACAGTAATGGTCCAAGGCAGGAGTTAATCTTAGGTGTTACAGATGCTATTTATTATTCTCTGCCTAGATGCCTAGATAATAAAGAATGAAATATTTCCTTCACTAAGTATGAAGCTCAAATGTAATAATGTATATAAAGTGTTTTAAAACCTTAACATATCATGTAAATATCACTATTATTAAGTAGAAATAGCAGGCAATTTTGGGATCAATGTTAAGTTAACTGCTGTATTTCATCACATAATCATCACAGATTTTATGCCAATTTTTTTTTTGAAAAAAATGTAATGTGACCCTTATGTGAAGCTTTTTTAAAAAATGTGCTGGTATTACTTAAAATCATTTTTAATAAGCTGTGCTTGGTACAAGATTAGAATATATGGACTACTCATTTAATACATTAAAATTGGGAAGCTACAAGTCTTACCATATCATGTCACTTACTCTTGGAAGTTTTGCCTGCTCACCCACTCCCCTTGCACCTTCAGCTCTTCATTGGGTTGAGTGACAATACCATTAGTACTGCAGCTCTCTAAACAAAACATGCAAGTCAGCTTTCAGAAATATACTGATGCCTGTGCTGAGAATTCTAGGTCTGTGGCTTGCAATGTGGGAGAGATAAATGTGCATCCATATGCCACTGCTAAATACATTGCCACTCTGTTTACCTTTTAAGTGGCATGATGAATATAATTATACCATGTGACGATTATGCCATGAAAGGTTATAAACCAATTTTTGCACTGAAAAAAAAAAAAACAACAACCAGGATGCGACAATTATACAATGGTGACAAGTATGTGGTGAAATGTGGTACTAAGAATTGAAGCAATTCAGACACACAATGGAGTGCCAGAGAAGGCAATGGGTTCTTCTTTAGTAGAGGGCCTTAAGCAAAAGCTAGATGGCATGTCAGCCAGGTTTTAGAGGGGATTTTTGTCGAGGTATTTGAGGATTCTTGTTCAAATAAGATGACCTTGGAGGTTCCCTTATAATTTCAAAGAAGATCTTATAAAGTTCTATGATTCTGTGGGAACAGGATTTCTGTATACCAAATGAAAAACTATGGCTCACTGATACATTTTATATAGCAATAACATGATAGATTATTGCATCAAACCAATAGCCCTGCATGTCTAAGGGTAGTGGGAGAACATGGCTGGAGGCTTTGAATTGAATTTCTGTAAACAGATTTCATAGACTCCTTTAAATTCACATTTGCAGTAATTTGTTGTGGTTTTGCATTTTAAAAATCTTAGCTGACCCAGCAACTAGTATTGTTTACAAAGAAAGTATTACATATTGCATATTTTATGAATGAAAATGCAAACAATAGTTGAAATAAAAATTATTCTGCAGGTTCTGTAACAGCTTTGCCTATGATTAAGTAAATATGGATTTAAAACCTTTTAGTGCAAGCAGACTTTTCCATGATCATATTTGGCTTAATAACCGAATTATATAAACGTGAACATCCTCTTGCAATAGAATAATATTGTTCTAATTAACAATTTTATTTAAAAGGACTAAAAATATTTCTTTTCTTGGTCTCCTCTGTGAGCCTCCCTTTTATAGAGACTCCATTTTACAGATGTGAAAATCAAGGCTCACAAAGTTGAAGTGAATTGGCTATGGGCTATGGGCAAAAACTGACAATGACAAAGGTAGGAGATAAACTCTAATCTTTATTTCCTGATTCTAAATCCTGTAGTTTTGCCACTATTCCCCATAAAAGAAGGAATGGTAAATGATATTCTAGGAGGCACAGCATCCTTACCCAAGAAGAGTTTACAGTAAATCAGTTGACTACCTAGAGGTGTCTAAGGGCATGAGCAAAGATTCACTTGTCAGTCACAATTCAATTTAACTCTGCAAACATTTATTGAGCCCTTCCTAACTTCCTGAATCAAAGAACAGAAAAACAAATAAACAGGCAAGGAAGTACTTGTTCTCAAGAAACTTTCATTTTGCTGGGATGATACTGAATATAAATAGTTAAAGAATATAAAATAATTTGAGAAAGGAGAAAGCATTAACATTTAAGGGAACTGAAACTGGCTTCCTATGGGATGATTTATCTAAATGCTCTTGAGGGAATCTACAGATTCCTTAAAGAAGGAATATATTTCAGGCAAGGAAGATCACCTGGGCAAACTGGAAAGATGTGTAGTGACAAGTTCAAGCAATTGCAAATAGCCCACCTTGCCTGTGAACAGAGTTCATGAAGGGGTGTGATATGAAATAAGTCTGGAAAGGCAAGTGGGAGTTTTGTGAAGGGCTTTACATTTCTAGTTGAATAGTTTGAATTTTTTTCCCTAGAAGCAATAGGGAGCCACTGAAGGTTTTTGATCAGGGAAGTGACATGTTCAGTCAGATAGGGTAAAGAAGGTGGGGATAGAAGGTAGGGTACAACAAATATGATTTCTAAATCTGAATACTTACAGTTGACAAAATATACACTGATTTCAATGTAGCATACAGGAATGACTCTCATAATATCCTTATGGATGAGATGGATATATGTATATGGATAAGAAAGTGGTTGAATAATGGTACTCAGAGAACATTAGTTAAATTAGTTAAATGAATGATGTCAATCTGGAAAAACCTAGAGCTAGGATGGCAGAGTGAAGGCAGGGACTCACCTGAGCTCTCCACCAAACACCTCCAAATACCTTTTAAAATGATTCTAAGCAAATTCTAGACCAGCAGAAAGTTGGAACGAAACCAATTTGTAGCCTGATGAAACTTGGAATGTCAGCAGGAAAGGCCTATTAGACCATGGTGAGAGAGGAAAATAGTCCATTGCAGGCCATGCCAACACAGATCTAGCCCCAGCCCCAGCAAATCAGGGAGAAGCCTTGGGAGTGACTGAATCAGCAGCATCAGTTGCTGTTTCCATAGCTCTCAGTCCACAAATGATAAAGGAGTTAAACAGCTGGTGAGAACTCAACTAGATAGGCTGGGAAAATGAACAAATAATGGGAAAAACTCTGACTATTAAAAGTTATTATGGTGACAAGGAAGATCAAAACAAGCACTATGAAGAAGATAACACAGTCAAAGTTCCTACATCCAAAGCCTCCAAGGAAGAGCTTGGAAGATCTCAAAAAGGATTTTGGAAATCAAGTAGGAGAGATAGAGGGAAAATTGGAAAGAGAAATGAGGGTGATGCAAGAAAATAATGAAAAATAAGTCAACAGCTTGGTAAAGGAGACATAAAAATCCCTGAGGAATATAACACATTAAAAAACAAACTAGGCCAAATGGTAGAAGAGGTCCAAAAAGCCAATGAGGAGAAGAATCTTGTAAAAAAGTAGAATTGGCCAAATAGAAAAGGAGGTCCAAAAGCTCACTGAAGAAAATAATTCCTTAAAAATTAGAATGGAACAAATGGAAACTAATGACTTTATGAGAAATCAAGGAACAATAAAAGAAAACCAAAAGAATGAAAAAATAGAAGACATTGTGTAATATCTCATTGGAAAAACAACAGACCTCAAAAATAGACCCAGGAGAGATAATCTGAAAATTATTGGACTTCATGAAAACCATGATCCAAAAAAGAGCCTGGACATGATATTTCAAGAACAGCTTCCCTGATATTCTGGAACCAGAGGGTAAAATATAAATTGAAAGAATCCACTGATCACCTCCTGAAAGAGATCACAAAATGAAAATTCCCACAAATATTACAGTCAAATTCCAGAGTTCCCAGGTCAAGGACAAAATGTTGCAAGCAGTGAGAAACAATTCAAATGTCATGGAGCCAGTCAGCACACCAGAAGATTTAACAGCTTCTACATTAAAGGATTGGAAGACTTGGAATATGATATTCTGAAGGGCAAAGGAGCTAGGATCACAACCAAGAATCACCTACCCAGGAAAAGAGTACAATCCTTCAGGTGGAAAAATGGATTTTCAATAAGACAGAGGATTTAATGAAAAGATCAGAGATAAATAGAAAATTTGACTTTCAAATACAAGACTCAAGAAAAGCATAAAAAGGTTGAAAGAAAAAGGAAATCATAAGGGACTTAATAATTTCAAGCAGTTTACATTCCTACATGGGAAGATGATATTTGTAACTCATAAAACCTCATTATTAGGATAGTTAGAAGGAGTACATACAGACTGAGGGCACAGATGTGAGTTGAATATGAAGGGGATAAATAATAAAATAAAAAAATAAAATTGAAGAGTGATAAAAGAATTACTAGGAGAAAAAGAAAGGAAGGGGTTGAAATGGGGGTAAATTATCTCACATAAAAGAGGCAAGAAAAAGTTTTTACAGTGGAGGGGAAGAGGGGAGTGAAGGATGAGTGAGTGAAGGTTCTCTCATCAGAATTGATTCAAAATGGGAATAACATGTACACTCAACTGGGTATGGAAATCTCTCTTACGCTACAGGAAAGTAGGAAGGAAAGGGGATAAAAGAAGGGGGTTGATAGACAGGAGGGGGATAGTCAGAAGCAAAACAGTTTTGAGGAGGGACAGGATGAAAGGAAAGAGAGAATAGAATAATAGGGCAGAATAGAATGGAAGGAAATATAATTAGTAATAGTAACTATGAAAAAAATTTTGAAGGAAATTTCTGTGATAAAGGCCTCATTTCTCATTCATATAGAAAACAGTCAAATTTATGAAAATAAGAGGCATTCCTAAATTTATAAATAATCAAAAGATATAATCAGTTTTCAGATGAAGTAATCAAAGCTATATATGGACATATAAAAAATACTCTAACTCACTATTGATTGGAGAAATGCAAATTAAAACAATTCTTAGGTCCTACCTCATACTTCATAGGACAGAAAAGGTAAATGATAAGTATTGAAGGGGATATGGGAAAAAATGAGACTTTATGCATTGTTGGTAGAATTCTGAACTTATTCAACCATTCTGTAGAGCCATTTGGAACTATGCCCAAAGGGTATAATCCCTTACATACCCTTTGACCTCGTAATACCACTATTTGGTCTCTATCCCCAAAGAGAGAGGAAAAAAAACCAAAACAAAACAAAAAATAAGGACATATATGCACAAAAATATTTATACCAGCTCTTTTCTGGAGGCAAAGAATTAGAAATTCAGGGCATGCCCATCAATTGGGGAATGGCTGAACAAGTTGTAGTATGTGCTTATGATGAAATACTATTGTACTATAAGAAATGATGGGGAGGATGCTCTCAGAGAAACCTGGAATGACTTGCACATGCTGATGCAAAGTGAAATGTATCGTGTACAAAGTGAGAGCAATACTGTAAGATGACCAGGAATGAATGACTTACCTATTCTCAGGAATACAATGATCTAAGACAACTCTGAAGAACTTACAATGAAAAATGATATCTATCCCAAGAGAAAGAACTAATGGTATCTGAATACACATTTAAAGCATACTTTAAAAAAAAAATTCTTTATTTTTCTTGAGATTTTTGGTCTATGTTTTCTTTTACAACATGACTATTATAGATATGTTTTGCATGACTACATGCATACAACCTATATCAAACTGCTTGCCTTCTTAATGTGTGTGTGGGGGGGTAAGAAGGGAGCAAAATGAATGTTAAGAATTGTTTTGACATGTAATTGCGGAACAATAAAATGTTTTTTTAAATAAAAAGCTGGGTAGCTTTGTGAATAAGTAATGGACCTAGAGGCAGGAAGACCTGACTTCAGATGTTGACTGAACTCTTATTAGCTGTGTGACACTCAGCAGCAGGTCATTTATTCTTTCTCAGTCTAAGTTTGCTCATCTGTAAAATGAGGGCAGTACCCTGGAGGGTTGCAGTGACGATCAAATGAGATAACATCTATATACTGAAGAACATTTTAAAGTGCTTTGCAAACTTTAATGTGTTATGTTAATGCTACTTATTAGTATTATTTCCTGATGGTCCATCTCAGGAAAATAAACCACCCTGTCCTAGCCACCTCTCCCCTAAGTATATCTCTACTTATTAGAATATGAGCTTTTTGAGAGCAGCGATTGTTTGCTTTTGTATTTATTTTCCAAGCTCTTAGCATAGTGATTGACAGGCACTTACTTAGGAAATGAATGCTCATTCCTTCCTTCAATGAAGAAAAGTTTTTAATGGAGCATTCCTGTTATTTGCCTTTACAAGATCATAGAATCTCATATTTATAGCTGAAAGGGACCTTAGAGTTTATCAAGTATAACATTTTTGTTTTACAAATGGGGAAAGTCAGGAATAGATGGTTTAAGAGACTTGTCCAGAGTCACACAAGCTAGTAAGTATGTGAGGTGGAATTTGAACCTAGGACTTCCTAACTCTAAATCTAGAATTCTATACAATTCTATACAATTCTATACAATAGTACTTATCTTCTCAACTTTATTTTAAAAATCAGTATGTAGATGAAAGCATAAATAGCATGTTTATCAGTTGTGTAAATGATATAAAGTTAGGAAGTTTAGCTAACATCGTAATCAACAGAATTATGATCTCAAGAATTCTTGGCAGAAGAAAACAGTGGGTAAAAGAGGATGAAGCTTAATTGAGGGTAAAAGGTACAATAAAAAAAAAAAACCCTCAAGTCTGTAAGTTCTAACTGGGAAAGATGTTGGTAGATAGTTCAAATGAAAGTGACCCGGGAGTTTCAGTGGATTTATCGATTTGAGCCAGAAAACCTGGGAGAAGCAATATGATACAGAGAATGTTCAAAAAATTTAGTCAGTCATACCAATTCTGTTTCATTAATCTCCAAAATCACTCTTCCCCTTCCAACATAAATAACTTCAATGTGAGATACAAAAAAGAGGGACCTTTGACATCTTAATTTTATAGTCCAATAAACCAAATTACAGATAACATTCTGATTTTCTAACCCTTTCAGAGTAATGACAAGAACTAATCTTTCAAACCCCTTGTTATGGATTGCATTAACTGTTGCTTTAAAAGTTCAATATGAAACTCTTGTCAAAAAATCTCTTTTTTATACTGAATTATTTTTCTGAGGTTGGGAAACATGTTTAGCACAGGAAAAAAAAGGGAAGAGAAATTAAACTTGGCCATTAGACACATATTCATTGAAAGGGCCATAGTCATATTACACATTCTTTCCACCAATCACCTATTTCCATTGAGATAAACCAGTAAGTATGGCATTTTTAAAAAACAAGCATTTATTAAGCACCTACTATGTGCCAGGTACTGTGTTGTATGCTTTGCAAATATATCATTTATGCTCACGATAACCCTAAGAGTCAGATGCTATGATTATCTCTGTTTTATGGGTGAGGAAACTGAGGCAGACAAGGTCACACAGTGATCATCTGAGAACATACTTTAAATCAGGTATTTCTGATTCCAATTCTAGGACTCTATCCATATTTTCTTTGATGTTGCAATAACAAGCCGGTTTTTGCTTAACTTTCAATCTTATTTCCTTTATTGATAGAGGACAACAATTTGAGGTCAATATTTTCATGTTATTGATTACCATAGATAATTTGGTGGTACAGTTCTTTTGGGGAGTGGTTCCCATATATCTTCTCTTCAGATAACCTAAGTCTTCAGGAACTGGCACCTACCAAAAATTAGATGATTCACTATCTCAGCTTCACAGATAATGAGCTAGAAAGGCTCTTTCAAGGTCATTTAGTTTATCCTCCTCATCATATGGATAAAGCAAGTGAGGTTCATAGAGATTATGACTTCTCCATGGTAATATAGCTAAGAAGTCTCAAAGGAAGCAATATCTTCTGAGTCCAGATCCAAAACTTTTTTCTCTATACCACACTATTCTTACTCTTATGTCTTTAGCAAAAAGAGATCAGGAGACTGGGTCTTTGCTTCTTGGAGAACTGATGCATTACCTCCATATCCACATAGGGAAAATCCTTCTTTTCCTTAAAGATAGTCATGGTTCACCATCTCTATTAAATATTTCTTGATGCTCCAGAAAAAAGCAATCTCTCTATCCTCCCAATTTTTATTTTGAACTTCTCTTTTATTCTTTTTGCATTTTAGCCCCTATCATACATATTGGTGTATGTATCCAGAATTTCTTCTGTAGATTGAAAGAATCTTGAGGCCAAGGATGTTATCTTTTTTCCATTTGTGTGTTCTCTAGGTTTTACAATGCTTTATAAATAGTAGGTACCTATTAAACATTAAATGACATCTGAGAGCAATCATTCCCATAAATCTTTATTCCCAGTTCCTAGCACAATTAAAACATTTGATGAGCTAAATTATAACTGGCTATGATTTGAATGATATAATGTGCATGCATTTAATATTGATAACTGAAAATAAAGACTCTCCAGAGGCCCATCATGGGAAACTATGTTCTACCATGAAAACTTGAGATTTAGGTTGTTGGGTGTTGGCAAAGAGTTTTGAATTGCTTTGAAATTTTTAATATGTCTGGCATGGATTCCATGAAACATCCAGAATCTGATCACTGCCAGGACTTTAAAACCTGATAGTAATTTACAATATGGTTTGGACAATGTTTGATATTTGAGTCTTTTCAGAAATTCAAGTGCTGTTTTTGGAATCAGGAAGACCTGGGTTCAACACCTTCTCAGATACTATCTATTTGGCCTTAGAGAAGTCACTTAATTTCTTTAAATCTCAGTTTTTGCATATTTAACATAAGTATTATAGCAATACCTACCACTAAAAAGTATTGTGGGGAAGAAATGAGATATAATTTATATAAAGCTCTATGAGACTTTTAAAGCACCACTTTAGTAGGTGGTAGTTACTTTTATTGTTGTTGCTTAAAGTAATGCTGTCAAACCAGAGAGATTAAATACATTACTTCCTTTAGGTAGATGTTACTAGCATTTTAAGATCTTTTAAACATATCTATTTATTACATTTTCTAGCCTACACTTAATGAGACAAATTAAACACTAAATCTCTTAAAATATAAGGTAACTGGTCTTACTGGATATTAAAGAGTAATTTAATTACAAAGAGTGAAAGTGACCTTGACTAAACTGTCCCGTTTTTATTCTCCATGCTTATTGGCTAGCCTCTCCCACTAGTATGCATTATTTCAGGTAGAATACAAACTCCTAAAGGTCAGAAACCCTTAGCCCAGTGACTAGGATATTTATGGATTATGGCTATGATTGTATTTGATGCTCAAAATGATCCTGAGAAGGAAAGTAGTATCATTTCAAATGTAGAAACTGAAGCTCAGGGACATCAAATGATTTTCCTAGGGTCATACAGCTAATGTTTGAGGGAGAATTTGAATCCAGCCCTTCCTAATTCCAAATACTTGTGGATTGATTGAAGCCATAGAGCAGCCTGACAATGTTTGGATTCTATGAATTGGACACTATAGGAATAGAATATAATACTGTTTTCCTTCTAAGAAAACTCTGTATAGAAAAATTGAAACCTACAAAATTATATTTAAAATGATCGTTTTGGGAAAAAAAAATTTTGTTTGAAATAAGTAGTCATCTCAGGTTTCCTTCAAATAGCCAGCCTTCAAATGAAATGAAAATGTATATATGTTCCACAAAAAAGTAGCTTTTGGGAAAAATAAAGAGAACTTGCCTTATAATTTTGTTTGGAAAGAGAGGGTGTTCCTTTGTCATTGTTATCAAATGAAAGATTCTGTTCCCTTCAACAACCCGGTAATGAAATGCTTACTATTTGCAAGTCATTGTGTGAGGCAACAGAAGAGCTCCATATTCCCTGGAAGATTAATGGATCTGGCTTCTTTGTACAAAAGTTGTTCAAAAAGGAAAAAAATAAATATTCTAGAACAAGGATCAACAAGCTTTAAGAGATGGTATTCCCAGGGTTCATTTATCCTGCTCAGGTTACCCTTCTCCTTTCTCTCCCCCTACTTCCCCACCCCTGGTTTCCCCATGAAGCTTTTCTTACCGTTGCATTATAATTTAGGAATACTCCAGAGGGATGATTCCCTGAACCCTAGACTCCTGACCCCAGAATGAATAAAGACTTAGGAGTAAAGAGATAATGAGAGGCCAGTATATTCACTGAACCTAATACCAAATAATCACATGTCTAAATAGGGTCTTTCCCTTTTTTCCCCTTTCCTTTTCTCTCTTTGAAAGATCATTGTAGTGACCAACTATGATTCTAGAGGACTGATGATGGAGCATGCTACTCACCTCCCGAGAAATGATTTCCTCAAGGTGAGGAATGAAACATACATTTTTAAACATGGCTAGCATGAGACTTTATTTTGCTTGATTATGCATTTTTGTAACAAGGGTTTGTTTTTCCTCTTTTTTTCCTCCATGTAGGGAAGTAGGAGGGAGAGTAAAGTAAAGCTTTCCAATTAAAAAAATAGTATCAAAAGAAG
>CM053586.1:100680218-100701518 GCA_028646515.1 Pseudochirops corinnae
TTCATTTCTTTACATCAATGCATGGTTGTTCCCCATATACCTAAAAAAGACTTTTAACAATTAATTTCTGAAATAGTATGTTTTCTCAAATAGATCAATAGAGAAGAATGGGAATGTGGAAAGATACTTATCTCTGTGTAAAGAAAAAACTAAATTGATGGAGCTATATCATGGTTCCTTCATTTGTCAAGAAAATTTTTCATTAAAAAAATAAGCCATAAAAAACTGGAAATTAAGGGGATGCCCATCAATTGGGGAATGGCTAAACAAGTCATAGTATATGCATATAATGGAATACTATGGTGCTATAAACAATGGGGAGGAGACGGTCTTCATATTTGCCTGGAGAGCCTTATACAAACTGATGCTAAGTGAGAAGAGCAGAACCAGGAAAAATTTGTACCAATCAAGACACATCATATGTATGACAACCAGCTTTGATAAACTGGACTCTTCTCAGCAATGCACAGTTATAAGACAACTCTCTCTACAAGTCTCAGGATGGAAGGAGATATCTACATTCAGAGAAAGATCTAGAAAGAACAGAGTTTAAATGGAGACTGAAGCAATCTACATGCTATCATTCCTTTTCATGTTTTGTTTTCTTTCTTTTTTCCCATTGTTCACTCCATTGGTTATAATCCTATACAACCAGACTAATATCCAATTTGAAAATATTTGCAGATCCAATACTTGATTGCATGCCGCCATGGAGGGGCGGGGAGAAGGAGAGAGAAAATTTGAAACTAAAGAGATTATGGAACTGAATCTTGTAAACTAAAAGTAAATAAACAAATCAAATTTTAAAAAAGTAAGCCATAAAATTGCCATTACATTTTTTAATATATCCTTCTGTTGTTATAGGATGGATAAGAAAATTATTTGTCACTACTTTTTTCCCTCTTAAAATTACCACCTCAATTACACTTAAACAGGTGCATTTCTCAAAAGTCAGCAAGCATTAATACCTGAATTCATACCATATGGATAACTAATAACCATTAGTAAAACATAATACATTTTATAGCATATAACAAAGGGCAAGGATGATGATTAGCTACTTTTGACTCATCCAATCCATTTTCTTGAATCTCTTCTTAATGGGATATAACTTTGCATTACTCATTTGTTACTGCTGAATAGAGCTAAATCACCAGCTCTCTTTGAATGTGGGGAAGAGAAATTGATCATACTTAGTCACTGGATCATAGATTCACTGAACTTTAGAGGTCATTTAGTCCAACCTTCACCTAAGTAGCAATAATCTTTACAAACTTCCTTCTAAAGACTTCCAGTGACAGAGAACCCATTATCTCCCTTAGTCAGGCATTCCCATTCAACTTTTTAGCAAGTTTTTCTTCACATGTAGCCAAAATCAATCTATCTATAGCCTCTACCTACAGTCCTTAGTTTTGTCTTCTGGTCCAAGATGAACATATTTAATACCTTACAACAATGCTTTAGATGCTTGAAGACTATTTTTATGTCTTCCAAATGCTATTGTTTCTTACAGAGCTCATTTCTTCAATATCCGTCCAATGTTTAGGCCATGAACTAGACCCCAACATTGTCACCTCCTTGACTGCAATCATATGTGGGATTCTCTAAGTTTTCTGTTGTTTGACAGGTGTGGAAACCCAGATACCTCCCTGACAAATGAGAAAGCAGTAATCTCTCCCCATGCGGGTGCCATGCTGTCGTCTGTACTTTCTCTTGACATCATTTGATTAGCATTATTATTCCTTTCATTTTATGTTTCACCATTTGACAGCTTTGTATTATTAAATTTATTTTTAATCATTGTGATCATACCTATAACCTATAGGGAACTATGTTGACATCTAAATAAAAACTGCCAGATAATCTAAGAAATAATGTATTGAATGCCATCAGCCTAATTCTTATCACCACCGAAATGGCACTATCTACTGAGTGGGTTGCAGAACTTTATGATGTTAACCTGTACAATTCTCAGAGCCCTGCTGCTGAAATCTTAAAAATCTCAGAATTTTCAGTTTCTCTTCTTACAAGGAAATAAAATAAGACACGTACAATCTAGTCTCCCACAGGGAAGCAGGCTGTTTATTTTCTCCAAATACATAAGAGAGATAAAGCTAGAGAGGGGGGAAAAAACTTTTAAAAATAAAGACAGGATTATTTCTCCTTTCCAAATGAATAAACTGCATTTCCTTTTAATGTTGCCCTAAATGTTAATTATTCTTCTCTTTGCCAAATAGCTATTCACTGGAAGAGTGACTAATACTTTATGGAGTTATATAAGAACACTTTCACCACTAAGAATACAGGGCTGTTTTAGGTATTCAACCTACAAAGAAATACTAAGTAAAGCACATGAAATATGACCTTCTCAGACAAGTCTGTTTTCCTGGAACACCGGCTTATTTGTTTATTTTTAGGTTCTCTAAGACCTCGGGGGTCTAGCTTTCAGGCAGAGGTAAATAGACTGCAGTAGATTTTGCTTATCTTGCAGATAACAGTGAAAGATTAACACACACAAAATTAAACTGATTTTTTTCAAGATTGTAAGTCCAGAAGATCCTGAGCTGTCAGCCAATTTTAGATTAACTGCCAAAGCTCATCCAAAAAAAAAAATTCTTAATTTTGACATTCTGAAAAATATATTTTCTTTTTCATTTGTAAAACAAAAAAAAGTCCTCAAGGAAATAATCAATAATTAGGTAATTGAGAAACAGCTGTGTGTTCTATATGAGCACCAAAATACTATTTTCATTAGATAAAAGAAGCGAGTGATAGCTTGAATGATCTGATATAAAAGAAGGCCATTTGAAAAAGAAACATTCTTTGTCATAAATAACCTGTACCTGAGTGGGGAACCTGTGATCCTGAAGTCACATGTGGCCCTCTGGGTCCTCAAGTGGAGTCTTTTGATTGAATTCAAATTTCAATTGTTCTGTGAAGTTTGAATTCAGTCAAAGAGCTATACTTGAGGACCTAGAAAGTCATAGACAAAGGGCCACACATGAAGACCTAGAGTGCCACACGTGGCCTAGGCAGCACAGGTTCCCTGCCCTTGATTCTGATTCTGTCCTTAATGTTCCAAAAAGAGTATGAGAACAAAGGTGTTGCATTTACAGACTGATGAGTAGGTGCTGGACCATCTCTCTGTTTGAAGAGCCCAGCAGGAGCTCTGCTCCTTTCCCTTAGGCTTAGATAACTGCTACTATTTCAGTTCACTTTTAACCTCCCAATACTTAGTCATTTCTCCAACTGTATTTTCCTTGTATTAAAGTTGTTCCTTCCTCTCCCGACAAGTAGGATCTTCCCTGAAAATCATTCACAGCTTTCTTGAAACATGTTCTCCTTCTGGTGTGGAAGATCTGTGTCAGAACCCCGTTGTAATCTCAGTTCTTGGAACCAATATCAGGATTGCCCTGTAGCCACAGTTCACTAGCACATGTTAAGTCTGATCATATTACTATCCCCAATTCAATAAACTGTAGTGTCTCCCAATCACCCTTAAGATATGCATATATATGTGTGTGGTGTGTGTGTGTCTATGTATATGGAGAGAAAGAGAGAGAAAAAGGGAGAGAGAGAGAGAGAGGGAGAGAGAGAGAGAGAGAGAGAGAGAGAGAGAGAGAGAGAGAGAGAGAGAGAGAGAGAGAGAGAGAGAGAGAGAGAGAGAAAGAGAGAGAAAGAGTGAGAGTTTGAGCTTTATGGCATATAAAGTTCTTCCATTCCTTCCTGAGTCCTTTTCCTTCCTCATTGTCTGGACTTCTTTGTCTACCATGGTTCAGCAACCTTATCAACCTGGTTTTTCTCATTAGCTTAGTACAAAGCCTCATCTTTGCTACTTTGCTCAAGCAGTTTACTTGTCCTAGAAGATCTCTTCACTCCTGTACCCTTTTTGTGATAGAAGATGCCTCAACCCCTGCTGCCCCTTCTTCTGCTTGGTTATTTCCTCCCAGAACTTTCATTTTAAGGAAGAACAAGCCAACTAGGTACAATCTTTCATTCTTCTCTGCGCCCTGCTCCTCATTCTCCAGACTTCTTTCTCCACCATGCTCCTTAACAGTACTTCCCTGCACTCTTCTTTTCAGTTTCCTTTTCTGTGACTTATTAATCAATTAAATATAAATTCTTCAAGGATGAAATTTGTTTTTCTTTTGGTTTCTATTTGTATCTCTAGCACCTAGTACAATACTGGGCATAGCATAAGTGTTTAAATGCTTGTTGACTTGACTCTTCACATTATAACCCCTTCCTACCTTTCCAATGTTCTTCCATTCTTTTGCCCTCTACACACTTTACTATCCAGCCATCCTAATGTACTTGCTTTTACTCCCAAACCACACTTCATCTTCCATCTTTGTGGAAGTTGACTTTTCCCCATGATTATAATGCTCTGTCTATTAACCTCTGACTCCTAAAATACCTGGACTCCTTTAAGATTCAATGCATAAGCCATCTACTACAGGATGCCTTTTCTGATCCTACCAATTACTTGTACCATCCCTTCTATGACAACCTTCCCTCTATTCTGCATTTGTCTTATACATTCTGATTTATATCCATCAACCCATGAGGCCAGGGATTGTTTTTTTGTTTTTTTCACTCTGTTCCCCAGACCTTAGCATAATGGCTTAACAAACATTAGTGCTTAATAAATGCTTGTTGATTGATTAATTGGTTGGTTGATTGGCTAGGAATCATGTGTAGTTTATATAAAAGGTGTAAGAAGGGGTGTCAGTGATGAGGTGTGACATGGTAAGTCAGTTGGACTTACCCTGTGACTTTGATGGCCAGCAGGATAATTGAAACTTGAAATGCTTTCTTGCACTAGTCTGCCAACCCTGCAAAGGGTCCAATGTATAAGTGGATGAAGAAAGTTCAATTCAGTGTCCCCAACCACTTCAGGCCTTACTGGTTCATTTTAATTTTATTTTCAATGGGATAAATGTAGTTTAACTAAAAGTAAATTAAATAAATTCATAAAATGAATATGGGGACCATGCTAAGAAAAGAAAACAAAATTGGGGAATTAAGTAATAATAGGGGCTGGAGCCTTTTGGTATTATTTTGAGAGAATTAATTTATAGCCTAGATAGAAATCTCAGATAACAGCTGAGAAACTATAAAGGTTAGGAAGGCTAGGAACAGCCAGGGGCACAATTGCCTCCACAGTTGAGTGAGCTAGTTCGCCTTGAACATAGACTGTTACCTGGTGGTTCATCTAAATATAGTACTCCAAGTAGCTGTTCTAGTCATAGACTAAATGAAACAGTGTTGGAGAAAACAAAGTTCATGTGTTGGGGGAGAATGTAGGAAGATAGTACTCAATATACAACTATTCCATTATTACTTAATAAAAGTACTTAATATACAAAATATGTAATTCAATTTTTAATTACCAGTTTGGAGGAGTCCAGGCACAGGGATGGTTTTTTGGGATATCACACACATACACACATACACACACGTACACATACATATATACATACATGTACATAGTAACCTTCAACCAATGAATTAGAATCTGTATTTAAAAGACACAGTAAGAAGTATGACACATTTTACGCATTTAATAAATGCTAATCAATTGACTTTCCTTCTTATGTGCTGGAGAAAGTCACACAACAAAACTAAATCCACTACAAGTTTTTGTTATATAATTTCAGCCAGGACCACTACACCACAAGCCAAACTTTTTACTCTTCCCTAATTTATTCTTTTCCATTCCATATAAAGGATGTCCAAACCTTTTCTTCTCTCTTCAAACCTCTCTCATAACCCCTCCCTCTCAACAGAAGACTTCACTTCACAGTTTACTAAGAAAATAGAAGCTATTCCAAGTTAATTCCTATTTCCCCCTACTATACATCTCAAAACCCATTGTCAACAATTCCCATTCTCTCCTGCTTTCCCTCAGTCCCTGAGGAAAGGTAGCTTTTCTACTGCCCAAGGCAATCCCCTTGGTTTGTTTGATTGAACCGATTTCATCACTCCTCTAACAGATTGCCTCAAAACCATTTTTCCTTTCAAATCCATAATTGTTTCCTACATATTAGTTGCTTCCTGCTGGTTACAAATATATCTCAATCTCTCCTTTAACCCTACTATAGCCATAAGATATTGTCCTATATCTTTGTTTCCTTTTGTTAGCTAAACTCCCAAAAAAGCTATCCTCATAGTCTCTCATGCTGTCCTCTAACTCACTCCTCAGTCAGCCATTTTGCTTCTGACATCATCACTAAACTGAACTGAAATACCTTTTTCCTATGGAAGAAAGGAGTGAGGGGCCTTATGTTGACCCTCCATTGACATGAACGACTCCATTTTCGAATTAGCCTCAAAATCATAAAAAAAAAAAAAAGGCAAACCAAATATATTTCCTTGCATTTGGGTTTTTCCTGTCCTTTTGGTCTTTTTTTTCAAGGCCTTTCATAATATTTTCATAAACAGGATCATTCTTACCATTGAGGTGAGCAAGGTTATGAGATATCATAAAACCATATCTGAGAACTGCATATTTTATTTTCTCCCTCCCTGTATGGACCATTATTCCCTTGTACTTAGTAAAATTCACCTATACAGCATGGCTGCTTTTCCTTTTCTCTTCATTTTATTTTATATATTTGCGAGGAAATAACTTGTATTCATATTTCTCTTAACTGATAGAAATTTCCCCTGTGAGAGAGCTGACCTTTCTCTGCCATGTCTTGTAACATTGACAAAACTTTTTGCTAAGTTGAAGCCTAACGGTTGATTAGTGGGTCTTTTGACCTTAACACTCCAAAGTTACTAAGGCCCTATTAAATGTCAAATATTATGGCCTTTTCTTAGTCCTTGTCAATAAATTTCAGTAGTTTCTATTATTTCTAGCTTAAAGTATTACACAACTTGACTAAATCCCACCTTTCCAGTTTCATTATATATTATCTTCATGCTCTTTATGTTTAGTCAACCTGTCTTTCTGATATGTGTTCCTCACATATAACACTCCATCTCCCATCTCCATGTCTTTTCATTACCTGAGTAACGCATGTCTTCCTGATCACTGTTTCTTAGAATCCCTAATTTAAAAACTCATTCTAAAACCTCTGCTGAATCCTAATTCTAGACTGCTAGCACTTTCACTCCACACCCCCTAAAAGTTTATTTGTTAGTTAGTTTGTTTATCTATTTCTCTATTTATTTGTTTACTGGACCTGTGATGCTCTAGATGAAGAAATTTCTCTACCAATGCAAATTGGACATTTAAAGTCTTAGCAAGTTATCTGGGACATTGAGATATTAAGTCTCTTACCCAGGTCACGTAGCCATTATGTGTTAGAGTTGAGACTTGGATTAAGGACTTCCTGACTCTGAGGCCAGTTTGTTATCCATTATTCGATACTACCTCTCCTATTTTACATATATGCGTGTGTATAATATATATGTGTGTATGTATGTATATATTTACATATGTAGTATGTGGGTATGTATTTGTATACCACATGCTTCTGGGTCTTTACAGAGAATCAATTAGTGAAGGGTGAAAGGATTACCTCCTGGGAGTGAAGGCTTAGTTGAGATTAGATAACATCAATTTGTAGTCAACAGAGACAGTTTTGTTGTATGACTTTTTCTAGTTCAGTTCATCAGCATGAGTAAAAAAAAAAAATCAGCTGCATTTATTAAGTACCTACAATATGCCAGGACTTCTACTGTGTACTTTAAGTACAGACCAATTTTATGTGACACGAAGTTAGTTGAATATCCCTTTTTAAATATCTTGTTTTTATGAATCACACCCTTACCTACAGATGCTCTGTCCAAAGGAATACAAATTTTGATCTTTGATAGCTGAAACTTCAGAGGATATCTTGCAATTTATAGGATAGATTTCTTCCTTAAGGAGGAAATTTTAAACCCAATCACTCTGGCTCTCATTGATTGGCCAACAATAGGTCCCAGCCCAAGCCTCACTCAGAGTGAGTATAAATAGGAATTGTCTGTTTTGGCCAGAAACCCTGAGGGTCTTCCCCTCTCAGATTGATCTTGTTTTTTTTAGGGTTTTAGGGGTTTTTTTTTTTTACTAGGTAAAAGAGGCCATTCTTTGCCTCATTTCTTACCTAGCCTTAATCACTGAGTGGTCATTGTCTCAGTCAAACTGAAACTGGGAAAGACTTTAACTTAAAAAGGCCATGGTCTCCCACTGCATCTGGGGCTAACTCCAGTCTTCCTGATCTGAATGTTGCCACTGGACCCAGATGGCTTCATAGGAGAGAATGAGCGGAGACAGCAGGAGCACATTCAGTATGGTGGCAGGGCCCATCTCATAACAGAATCAGGATGCCACTGTGTATGTGGGGGGACCTGGTTGAGAAGATCAGTGTGCCTCTACTATGGAAGCTCTTTCTGTAGGCTGGACCTATGGTTAACACTCAGATGCCCAAGGACAGAGTCACAGGTTAGCACCAAGGCTATGGATTTGTGGAAATCCTGACTGAAGAGGATGCTGACTATGCCACTAAGATCATGAACATGATCAAATTGTACAGGAAGTCAATATGAGTGAACAAAGCATCAGTTCACAATAAGGATCTAGACATAGGGCCCAACATTTTCATAGGGAACCTAGATCTGAGATTAATGAGAAGCTGCTCTATGACATCTTTAGCACCTTTGGAGTTATTTTGCAGTCTCCCAAGATCATGCAAGACCCTGACACTGGCAACTCCAAGGGCTATGTCTCTGTTAATTTTGCTTCATTCATGCCTCTGATACAGTAATTGAGGTCACAAATGGCAATATCTGTGTAATCAACCTATCACAGTATCTTATGCCTTCAAGAAGGACTCTAAGGCTGAACACCATAGCTCTGCAGCCCAGGGACTTTTGGCAGCACAGAACTCATTGTCTCAGGCAGACTGGCCACATTGTTCTTTACTGAAGCACCACCCCTTCCTTCTGCCCCTAATCTTGCTGTGTCTTCCTTGGGATCTGAGCTTCCTCTACCAGGTATTCCCCCACCAGGCTCATCCCCACCTCCACTGCAACCTCCTGGAGCTTTTCCTCCAGGAATACCCCCAAGCTGTGCCTCCCCCACCTACACATCCTGGGGCTGGAGACCATGGTCCTCCATCAGCAGGAATCCCTGGGACAGGACATCCTGAACATGGATACTCACATCCCCATTCATTCCCACCAGGTTGGATGACTCATCCAGGTATGTCTCAGATGCAGTTCACCTACCATGGTCCCCATAACTTAGGACATCCCCATGCAGGGCCCTCAGGCTCAGGGGGACAGTCTCTTCCAGAAGCACTAGCAGAAATGCCTCATCCTGCCCCCCCTCCTATTGGAATGCCACTCAGAAGACCCCCTTTTGAATCTCCCATAGGTCGCCCAGGGCCGTGCCTCCCCACGGCATATGACAGCCTCCTCTGTTAATGCCCCCCATGGATACAATGGTCCCCCTCAACCTCCACCCTATGGCTACCCCCAACCCAACCAGTATCCCTTCATGGTCCACTTCAGGGTCCTCTTCATCAGTAGAGCCAAATTTCTCTAAAATCTATTGCACTCCTCCGAGACTCTCCCTGTCTTTTGGACCAGTCAGAGGAACTGTTGCCCCCTGGATCTGGGGGCACCTCTTGCTTTCTTCAAATTTGTCTTTTTATCTGGTGTGATTTTTTCCTCCACTAGACTTTTTTCTATGTTGAGCTCTACTTCTTCCTCAAATATTGACAGTGAATAAAACTGGATCCATTGTTTGGAGAGAGACAGAGACAGAGAGACAGAGACAGAGACAAAAAGACAGAGAGAGAGACAGAGAGACAAAGAGACACAGAGAGAGAGGCTTGTGACTTTGAACAGTCCTCTCTCACCTAAATCCAATTAACTTGCAAGTTGTGGCCTTATGTTTCTGATGTCATGATCCTCTTGAGACCAAAAGAAAAATAATGAACAAATGGTTTCCTATACACTTAGAATGTTATAAATAGAATTATAATAATTTGTATAGTAAATATTCCCCTCCATCCCCTCCCACATGCATAGGGCCAGTGTTTCATCAAGTAAGTAGGACTGAATAGCTGGATATGTACGTATGTATGTATGTATGTATGTATGTATGTATGCAGCTATGCATGTAAATATATGTGTAGTAGATGTATATATGCATATCTATGTGTATACACACACATATATATATATACACACAATTTTTTATATCTTACATATATTTTATATTTATTTGCATGTATTATTTCCTCTAGTAGAATGTAAGCTCTTTGAGGGTGAGAAATGTGTCATTTTTGGGTTTTTTTCATACCCAGTACCAAGCTGTGTCCATGGCATGGTGTATATTAAAGAGAGTTAGTTGGTGAATTTATTGATTCTTCACTTTCTTTCTCTACTCTCAAATCACCATGGATATACTTATCTGGTAGAATGAAAGCTCCTTAAAAAAAAAAAAAACAATAGAATGAAAGCTCCTTGAGGGCAAGAACTAGTAGGTTTTTTTTAATTTCATTTTATCTTTGCATTCCTGTTGCATAAAAATAACCATAACATGGTATCAGGTGGTGGTGAGGGGAAGGCAGGAACAGAAACAGAGAGAGACAGAGAGATGGACTCTTAAATATATGATCAATTCTCTTATATGTGTATGTATATATACACATATGTGTGTATACATATATACATACATATATATACCTATGCAAATATACACACATGTATATGTATGTATGTATATGTATTTTTTTTTCCTCTGTGTGACCCTGGCCAAGTCACTAAACCTTTTTACACCTCTAAGGAACTGTGTAAGATCTCAAATTGAAGAAGAATCGTTGGTATGGATGCCTACAGTTTCTTCAGTGTAAGTTTCCTAGACTAATAAAATCATATATCTATAATTTCTCATAATCAATGTTTTCCACAGAACTTCTAATCATACTCTGCACATTGTAGCTATTCCAGGAGTATCTGTCTGTTTCCTAAATCCTGAATATCTGTTACTAATGAGTTACTTTGCTAAAATGGGAGAGGCAACACCAAATGATTTAACTCAAGCCACTCAATCTCAAAAAAAAAAAAAAAAGAGATTTGAATTACCTGCAACAGCATAGAATCTCAGATCTTCCACTGGGGGGGAAAAAAGCTAGATAGCTAGAGAATATGATGCAATAAGAGGAAAATAACTCATCTGCCACTCACTTACTTGCCAAGTGTAGGACAGTGACAACACATGCTGTGAATCGTGTTCAGGAGAGAATAAAGCAAAATAAGAGTGTGACCACTTCTTCATTTGTAAGTCTGAGAATTCAATTCCAGAAATAAAACTTAGCCAAAGAAGATGAAATATTAAAGAAGCTGGACCAATCAAATGAAAGCTCCTTCTGTGAAGGGCCTCACTCTCTTCCCAATCACCCAGGCTTACAATTTTAGTCATCCTGTACTCTTCCTTCTTCTATGGGACCCAAGTGCTGTGCCATCTCCAGTTGTTCTGATGTATATCTGGCCACTGGACCCAGAGAAGTCAGTTTCTCAGGATCACATAGTACCGCTCAAGATGTATTCTTCAGTGAGATTGAAAGGATGAATTGAGGGCAGGTTGTAATAGCTTTAAAAGCTAACCAAAAGAATTTATACATAGTGCATACATGCTCTGGAATCACTCTCCAAACCCTCTTTACAACTTGCAGATAAGATCCCTAAATCAAAGCTACTCCTTCCCCTCAGAGTTCTAGGAGTAATACTGAAGGATTGGAGGATGAGGGTTCTATAGTACTATTACTCATGATCCTTCATCTGCTGGGGGTATATTTCTTCCAATTGACCAAATGGTTATCTTCAATATCAATTAACCAATTATCATCAATTACCTTTTACAAAGGGATATTGACTGAGAAGAGATGGAATATCCAAAGTAGTCTGTCCAGTCCTGGAAGCCAATCAAACCAGGGCATAGTCTTTCCTCTATGAACTCACTTGGCCCCTGGTAGATTATGTTCAAACTTAAAGTGGTTGCTACAGAGCATTTCCTGAACCAAGTTTTCTTCTGGCTATGATATAACCAACCAGTAGTTATGAGTTCCTTCCTCACTCACAAGAAAGTCTCACTTCCTGGGTCAAGTTACACCTCATATCTGGTTCTTCACTAGGTTTTGCTATTGGGCCACTATACAGTTTACTAAAAACTCTAGTTATTCTGGTTCCGGTTGCTTTCCCAACATTTTAAAGCTCATTCATGTATCTCTAGTAGTCATCCATTTAAGATCACCAATTTGTGAGGTGAAGATGAAAAGAATATAGGTATGTGGGAAGGGTATGCAAAGACACAAAGATGGGAGATGAAGTATTATGTGTGAGGAAAAAAGGTCAATTTCACTAGACTATGTTGTATAGTTTGGGGGCAGTTAGATGGTTCAGTGGATAAAGCACTGGGCCTAGGGTTAGGAAGATCTGAATTCAAGACTGACCTCAGACATTTATTAGCTATGTAACTCAGGGTTAGTCATTTAATCTCTGGCTCAGTTTCTTCAACTGTAAAATGGGGATAACAAAAGCACTTACCTCACAGGGTTGTTGTGAACATCAAATGAGATAATTTTCTTAAAGTTCTTGGCATATCATAGGTGCTATATAAATGTTAACTATTATTATTGTTATTATTATTGTAATAAATAAGACAAAGACTAAAAAAAAAAGTAGCATATTGCATTCACAACCATCTAGTGGTCTGAATGGTACAAAACTATAGCTGACAGCTGGGAGCAGGGATGAAGAAGCATTGTGGCTTCCATCCCTGCTACCTCTAATCCCACTCAAAAGCTTTGAGTAGCTCTGTCTTCTCACCACAATGGAAGAAAGATCAATTCCATATATTCAAGCCTGTTGCATGCAATTCAGTTCCAGCTCAGAAACCAAATGAAGGATTTTTCATCACTAAATGATAAGCCAATAGGAACAGTCATAGGATAGGATGCTCTTTCTGTGAATTAAGAATGTAAAGAGTCAATCCTTTGTCATTCTTTTTCAAGAAGCGAGTAAAGCATATTGTACATGGTATAAGAACTGAGCCTTCATTGGTCAGCCTCCTTTAGATATCTTTTACCCAGGAAGTAATAGGAAGACACAGGAATTGATTGAATACTGGAGTCATCTGGTCATATCTGATCTTAAAGAAAATTACTTTGACAGTAGTGTGCAGAATCAACTAGAGTAGTTAGAGAAGATACAGGGAGACTAACTAAAAGACTGTTTCAATAATCTAGGAGAAAGGTGATAGGGGCTGACCTAATGTGGTAGTTGAAGATACAAGAGGCATTGTGACATTAAAAATAGCAAGATTTAGTAACTGACAGAATATGTTGTTGCCATGCTGCCATGCACTAGCAGATTCCCAAAAGAATGCTACTGTGAACAGCTTTTAAGGTTTGGATTACACAGTACAGTGAACACTTCATGTATTCCATTACAAATCAAGGCAAACATTCACAACAAATCACAATATAATATTCACAACATTACATCTTATCACAGAGAATCACAATATAATATTTACAACAGCTTAACATTAGAATGGCCACACAGTTTTCACTACATTGGCCACAGTATTTGGAACAAAGAACAAAAGAATACTAATCTGGTTTCTCTAAGGGGTGGAAACCCTTCTTACTTAATCATTTAGTCATTTCACAACAAATCGCAATAATCAGTGTTCCACTCATGGGGCAATCATAGATTAACTTAATCAGTCACTTATCTAGAGTCACAATTACTAAGTATCATTAATCACTAAATACAATCATTAGAAAATTACACAAACCCTCCACCCCTCAGTGTCCAACAAACTTCAATTTCATCATGCGTCCAAGGGGAGGCCTTTCTTCATCTTGACTTGGGGTGGTCTCTCTGATTCCCTGGATCCCCTTCCATGGTCCCAGCTCCTATTTGAATCCACCAAACAGTCACCTGGATTCAGAGGCAGACAGCTCCCAGATTCTCATCCAGTCCTTTGAGGTAGACAGCTCCCACATCCTTGTCCAGTCCTCTGGGAAGTCCCTGGCACACACCGAAGTTCACAGGGTCCAGCACATCTCAAAACCTTCACAACTTCTGTTGCTGGGAACTCAAGGATCAGCCAAGCCACAAACAAACATAGTCTTATCCTAATCATGCTTCTTCAGTCTTCCAGCAGTATAGCTGGCAGTAGGACCCAGAAGAAATCTCAGCCTTCCAGGCAGCAGCCACTTTGGCCTTCACCAGATTCTGGTCTCAAGAAAACTCCAACTCAGTTCTCAGTCCAGCAGCCCAGCTCCAAGATGCTGGGACAATTCTGCGACCCTCCACCAGGAGCCACCAGGAACATTCTTGACTCTGTCTGTCTGTCCTCTGGAGCTCTTCTTAAATATACACACTGGCCTCCTGTCTCAGCCAACCCCCTCCTGCCAGTCAGCAACAGGAGACAGAGTTCATGCTCTCTGTTCACACAGGAGACTGAGTTCATACCTTCTGCCTCTTTCATACAAGAGACAGAGCTCACACCTTCTGTACTTAGACCTTAGTAAGGAAGGGCTAAGTATTTGCTAAATTAATTACTTGTTACATATGTGGAGTGAGAGGGTAAATAGTCAAGAATGATGCTAAGGTTACAGAGACTGATAGAATATTGGCACCTTCAACAAAAATAGAGAAGTTTAGAAGACATGAAAGTTTGGGAGTTCCATTTTGGTAATGTTGAGTTTGAGATGACTCTGGGATCTTAAGTTGGAAATATCCAATAGCCAACTGAAGATGCAGGACTGAAGCTCAGTGGAGAGGTCCCCTTGCTTCCAGTCTCTCCCCTCTCTAAATCCTCTTTCAAACAACTGTTAAAATAATATTCCTAATGTACATGTCTAACCATATTTTTCCTATTTTCAAAGCATCTCCAAGAACTCCGTACTACAGAATACAAACTTCACAGTGTTAGACAACTGGACCTCAAAATACATTACCTTTCCAGATTTCTTTCATTTTACTCCCTTTCACAAACTCAACATCTCAAATGGATTAAACTACTAGATTTTTTTCTCACCTAATCATTTGTGGTCTCCATTCCAATGTTCCTCATCCCTGAAATTCATTGTCTCCTCATCTCCATCTGTGACCTTTTGTAAAGGCCTTACCCAGCCACCACTTCTTTCATAAAGCTCCCCTGATTATTCCATCTAAAAGTATTCTCTTCTCTTTCAAATTTTCCTTGAGCAATTTGGATATTTTTTTTACCCTATCCCACTTGGTCTTGTATTATATTCCTCTGTTTATATATCATCCCCTTTCTTTCAAGATCATTGAGAGCAAGAACTGTATCTTTCTTTATCTTTGCATTAGCACCTAGCACCAGCACCTAGTGATTTACTCCTATTCCAAACAAGGGGTTGAGAACTCAATTTTCCAATAGTCCAAAGGAGGTGTGATCTCTAATATGTGTGTATTCCTGCCACAGAGCCAAGTAACATTTTTGCCTGTTCCTTTCTTGCACCTCTAATTATGTCCTGAAAATTCAACTCAGGGAGTTGATCCAATGTTCTAGGAAGCTTCTTTATATTCTCCTGACATTATGACGATATCAGTGGAGTACATGGGCTACTCATTAGTTATCCATTGTCATCCACTGCTAGTGATTGGAGACAATTTCATTTTTGTTTTTGTATTTTCAATGCCTGACACATAGCTGGTGTCTAATAAATGTATATTGACTGATTAATCGATTTTGAGCATTTGATAATACATCTCCATGATAGCATCTTTTATACCACTTCTGCATAATTTTTTGTTTGTAATCCTTTGCATCCCACTCACATCCAACATGCACTTCTCCATTTCCCCTTGGGTGTTGCACATTCTCTGATCTTTAGAGACTATTCTATGACTTAAGTCTTATAACATCACTGGTGGAATGCTGATGTTAAAAGGTTGGGGGACTCTTTCAGAGAGAAGCCTGGGGTCATGGAAAGAAATGTTTGGTTTTCAAAGCAATCTACCCCACTTTCCTCTTCCTATTCAAGTCTTAAACATAGCAGGCACTTAATATATGTTTGCAGACCTGAAATGAATACAGAGTTAGAGAAACTATACTAAGGTGACTACCAAGCAGTAAAATAAGAAATAACAAGGAGACTTTGGGAAAAAAACTAAGAAGGAAATTTTGAGAGCTTCTGTGATTTCAGATAAAATGATGCATGTATTATTATATTATTTTTTATTTCAGAAGTAATGCTAGACTTAAAAAGAAGTAGTAAGAAGCTAGGAAAAAATGAGGGCTACATTTCAAAGAATGAAAAATTTAAGGGCACATCCTTCTACTTATTTAAAAGTGACACAAAAGCATTCACCAAGAAGTGGACAGTTTGACAATACAATGTGCTTATTTAGCTACTCTGTTGGCATGGAAATTACATGCAAATGTTCTTAGGAATCTATATCTTACACCACTCTGGTTCCTGACATCTTATTCTGGCTTTTATTTATCTGAGAGTAAAAGTTGATCTTGTCACTTTCTCTAGGAACCATTATGAAGGGTGTGGTGATAGAGCAAAAAGCAACTGGAGGAATCCATGACATCCTCATTTATCTAAAATCATGATAACTGTCATCCCCAGGAATAAAAGGTAATGATAGTTCACACATATGTCACACTTAAAGATTTAAAAATCAATTTATATACATTATTTTGACCAGCTCTAACAACAACCTTATTAGACAGGAAATACAAAAAGAATTGTTCCAATTATACAGATGAAGAAACTAAGGTAGTTGAAAGATTTGGGACCCACACAAGGGAAAATCTCCTAATAACTGCAGCTGTCCAAAAGGGTAATGGGATGCCTCTGGAAGTAGCAAGCTTCACCTTAGACATTTCCAAGCAGAAGCTAAATGAAATCTTTTCAGGAGTCTTAACAGAAACAATGACTATGCAGTTACAGGTTCAACTATGTCCCCAAAGGTCCCTTTAAGCCCTAGAATTCTGTGAAGTCTTGAGGGTCATAGTGCCTATGGTCTTATGGCTTGTAAGTGGCAGAGCAGAGCTTCAAACTCAGATCTTTTGGCTGATTCTATTCCCCTATGCCACAACATCCCTCTCAACCCAGGACCCAAGTCTAACTCTGCATTTGGTCTTTAGCAACCTAACCTCAAAGTCCAGCAGATATGTATATATGTACATACAGAAATACCATCCTACTAATCTATTGTGAAGAATTGAAAATTTAAGGGCACATCCTTTTGTCCATAACTAAAAAGGTAAAATAATGGTGTAAGCTTCAAAAATAGAAGATGTCATGCCAGGATATAACAAGCGGAAAGAAGGGAAAAGTGAAAAATTAATATACATGGAATCAAAAATCAAAACATGTCTTAAACTCCTCTTAAAGTTCCCTTCTTTGCCAATGAAGTCAGTCAAGAAATAACCCTACTTGCACTCAGATTCTAAATTTAGGCCCTCCTAAATGGAAAGATATTTTTAAATTTTAACAGAATTGTTTTCCCACATACTAATGTATTGTTTCCAGTGTCAACCCTCAGAATCAGGTAACTGCAAAGAAAATTTTGTTCTCTTGTTTTTGTTGCTGTTTCTGTTTCCTCTACTGAGTTTAAAAACATCTCACTTGAAAAAAAAACTGTTAAAACTCAACTCAGAGTGCTGGGTGGGATAAATAACAGTGAGAAAGAAAAAATTGTCAGCTTCTACATATGACAATTGCTCCAAAGGGGAAAAAACAAATGAATATAACAGAAGAATAAAACATTGTCGGGGATTTAAAGTGGAAGAAAAACACCAAGAGCCTCATTCTCTTCATCATCAAGTAGTCTTTATTATCTTCTGTACTCAATGCTTTTGGAAGCAAAACCATCTTTTTCTCCAGTCTCACTTTCTGAAATCCCCTTCTTAACTCTCTCCCCTCCTCTGAATATACAAACATATTTGTATAAATAATTACAAAAATAAATGCAACATATATTATGGTCATGCTACCTGGCCCTAGCTCAGGTCCTGCTCCTGGGTATATTGAATCAGGTAACCTCTGAACAGAATTAAAACTAGAGTAGAAATGACTAGAGTTTTTCCCAGGATGCTGAAGTTTAAAGGCTACAAAATATAACACATAAGCATTCCTTCAGGAGTATACAAATGATTCCCCCTTCCACTCAAATGACTGTGTCTTAATTACTTTTTGTATTATTTCCATATCATGAATTATACAGTTGAGTTCAGGGTCCATTTTGTGTTGCCAGTCCTAGGCACAATTCCCACAGCTTGTGCCTGGCATAAGAATGAATCTGCTTGCCCTGGATGGGAGGCCAAAATTGTTCATTATGGCTCTGATGTCCTTTGCAACTCCAAGAATCTTTGATTCCAGAAGACAAAATGTGTTGTTCTTTGTAAAAAAAGAGGGAAAAGCTAACATTGTAAGTACAGAGTTGAATATGTGAAACTTTTTCCATTTTTTTTAAGGAATATATTTACACAAATAGTCTTACTCACTCATCTGGTCCCCTTTTCCCCTCCCCATCACTTTGGGGCCAATGGTAAAAGATGGCTGGTTAAAGTCTGAATTAGAGTCTATGGTCATAGAATAGGATGAAGTTTGTTCATCTTTTTATTCACCGAAATCTGGATATTTGCTTCATTTGCATTCCCTTATGTAACCAACGAAGCCAGCTGGACACTCATGCGTACGTCCACAGCATGCCATTCACTTAGAAGGTAGCCATTACAATAGATCTATTTAATATTAAGTTAAGCCTTCTTCTCAATGGAAAATAAGACTTCACAAACAGGAAAACATCACCACTTATTCACTAAGGTCAAAATTACAGAATAGCTAATACTATCTTTAAGGTCAACAACCATGTAACATTTTGTCTTGTTCGATTTTGCTGTTAGATGAAACTTCAGCTGTTTAACAGGTAATAAAATGTTAAAAGGTTAATAGGTACCCTCAAAGAGTCCACTTGTGGTATTTATCAGGAGAAAAGGTAGCAGAAACATTTTGGAAAAGACATCAATGATTCAAGTGGGCTTCAGTGAACAGTGAGGAAATGAATAAAAAGTTCACAGTGTAATTTTAAAAATACAGACTACTGAAGGTTGGAAATTCAGACAGTTAAAGTCAATATTCTACTGAAAATTTTATTCCAAAAAGGGAAGAAAAGGTATGTTATTGAATTGTGAATTGTTGCAATAGTCACTATTTTAAACCACTCAATAATTATTTTAAGTACCTTTATACCAGGCATGGTGCTAAATATTGGGGATAGCAACAGAAACAAAAGACTCTCTGACCTCAAGGTGATTAAAATTTAATGGAGGAGACAACAAGTAAACAAACTTATGCAAAGCAAGCTATATACAGGATAAATAAGAGATAATCAACAGGGAGAAGGCACTGGAATTAAGCAGGGCTGGGGAAGGCTTCCAGTAAAAGATGAGATTTTAATTGGGATGTAAAGGAAGCCAGGAAAGTCGGTAGGTACTACTTTGGAGGGAGAACATTTTAGGATTGGAGGACAGCCAGAGAAAATGCCAAGAGCTGAGGACTATTTTGTTCCTTGAACAGCCAGGAAGCCAGTATCAATCAATCAAAAATAAAATTTTTAAAATATTTTTGTCTTTATTAATTTGTTTGTATACTTTTAGTTTACAAGATTCAGTTCCACAATCCCTTGAGTTTCAAATTTTCTGCCCTTCCTTCTCTCCCCTCCCCCCCCACCCCATGATGGCATGCAATCAAATATAGGATCTGCAAATACTTTCACATTAGACATTAGTCAGATCATAAAGAAGGATTGTAACAGATGGAATGAACAATGGAAAAGAGGAAACAAAACCAAACAAGAAAAAGAAAGAGGGAAAAAAAAAAGAGGGAAAAGCTAACATTATAAGTACAGAGTTGAATATGTGAACCTTTTTCCATTTTTTTCAAGGAATATGGTTTGCTTCAATCTGCATTCAAACATTGTTCTTTCTAGTTCTTTCTCTGAATGTAGACATCTCCATCATGAGTCTTTTGGAGTTGTCTTATAATCCTGCGTTGCTGAGAAGAGTCCAGTCAATCAAAGTTGGTCATCGCACATACATTGTACCTGTAATTGTAAACAAATTTCTCCTGGTTCTGCTCTTCTCACTCAGGATCAGTTTGTATAAGCCTCTCCAGGTAAATATCAAGTCCATCTGTTCTTCATTTCTTATAGCACAATAGTATTCCATTACAGTCATGTACCACAACTTGTTTAGCCATTCCCCAATTGATGGGCATCCCCTTAATTTCCAGTTATTTGCCACCACAAAAAGAGCTGCTATAAATATTTTTGTATATATGGGTTTTCCTCCCACTTCTATGATCTCTTTGGGATACAACCCTAGAAGTGGTATTGCTGGGTCAAAGGGTATGAAATTATTTATAGTCCTTGGGGCATAATTCCAGATTGCTCTCCAGAATGGTTGAATCAGTTCACAATTCCACCAGCAATGCATTAGTGTTCCAATTTTTCCACATCCTCTCTAGCATTTGTCATCCTATTTTTTCATCTTAGCCAATCTGATAGGTGAGATATGGTACCTCAGAGTTGTTTTGATTTGCATTTCTCTAATCAATCGTGATTTAGAGCATTTTTTTTCATATGCTTATAGAGACCTTTAATTTCTTCCTCTGAAAATTGCCTGTTCCTATCCTTAGACCATTTTCCAATTTTATAAATTTAGAAATGAGGCCTTTATCAGAGACATTGGTTGTAAAAATTCTTTCCCAATTTTCCACTTCTCTTTTAATCTTGGGGATACCAAATAGGAGATAATCAACAGGGATAAGGCACTAGAATTAAGCAGGGCTGGGGAAGGCTTCCAGTAAAAGATGAGATTTTAATTGGGATGTAAAGGAAGCCAGGAAAGTCAGTAGGTACTACTTTGGAGGGAGGCTTTGTACAAAAACTTTTCAATTCAATGTAATCAAAATTTTCCAATTTACATTTTATAATGTTCTCTAATTCTCGTTTGGTAATAAAGTCTTCCCCTCTCCATAAATCTGACAGGTAAACTACTCTTTGCTTTCCCAGATTGCTTACAGTATCAGCCTTTATACTTAGATCATGGACCCATTTACACTTGATTTTGGTATATAGTGTTAGATAATGGTCTAAGCCCAGTTTCTGCCATACTATATTCCAGTTTTCCCAGCAGTTTTTGTCAAATAGTGAGTTTGTATCCCCAAAACTGGAGTCTTTGGGTTTATCAAACAGTAGATTACCATAGTCATTGACTGCTGAATTTCATGTACCCAATCT
>CM053586.1:100702018-100731541 GCA_028646515.1 Pseudochirops corinnae
AAATAAATAAATGAATGAATATATATATATAAATAAATAAAATAAAATTGCTCATACAAATATTGCTATCTTAAATTCCTTGGATTTCTGTTTCATCCCCATTGATGATTTCAAAAATTACCAAATTGAATTGAGTTAGTGACTTCTGTTACCTCACCCCCTCATAAGACAGGACCCAGTGCCTTTCGAAATGAGATAAGCGAGCACATTGTACATCAAATGAAAGAATCTCACCTTCCTAGAACAAGGAGAAAATGCTCTTCTTCCTGTGTCACTTTCTTTCCAAAGGAAAATGAGTTACACTAACAAAATGCCAGCAGGCCCTCCTTGTTCCACTGGGTCACATAAAGCTGTAAGGTTCCTAATTACCAGCCCAGCGGCATACAACCTTAAACATAATAACTTGGCTTTATGCAGCAGCATTACTCTGAACAAGGGTATCAGGTTAATGGGCAGAATGAAATGAACTCTGCCGTAATGAATGGAAATTGTAGTTTTCCCTTCTGTGCTGTTTGTTTTTAGAGATAGGAAATTCATGGCAGTGTAGCCCCAAGGGTCTATGGGGTCAGCATTACACAGATAGCTGCCATATTCCCTTACTCAACCACAAGGGTATTGGAGATGAGGAAACACAATCATGGTCACTGAGAAAAACATACCCCTGGTGAAATAGTACACTGTCCTAAAAACAAAACAGTAACTATACTGAACTCAGTGGAGTTCTGACCCAGGACACTAAAATGCAGGGAATACTTAAAAGCTAGCAATATAGAAACAAGCAATCTTAGCACCTAGTTAGTAAAGAAAAATACCATATGAAAACTTCTCCCTGTCCTCTATTGCCACATTCAAGGTGAGTTTCTCTCTGGTGACCCCTGCCCTAAGATTCCTCTCCCTTTCCCAGAAGTATCACAGGGTTTCTGACTCCCCCGACACAGGGTGGTATTCCAGGGTCTTTACCACCAACCTGAACACGCCTAACAAGACTTTTCTGGGAGAGTCCTGCCTTTCACAAAAGGTACCCTAAGGAGATTCTACTCCATTCCTGAGGAACGAGGAAAGAATAACATTGGAATCTGCCTACCTGAAAAGAGTTCTCTTGTCAGGGATCTAGTACCTTTCCTTATGTTCTTGATGTAAGAGGACTTGAAAACCTCAAGTATGTTTACACAAGCAACAGGAATATAAAAACCTGGACCTCTCTGTATCAGAGGAAAATTTATTTTGCTAATCTTAGTTTCCTGGGTTACTGTAGTGATCACTTCTGATATTCGAGCTGAGATTAGTGGTAAGGGAGAGACTGCTGCTCTCCTAAAAAAAACATAAATAGACATATTTACCAATCAAATCAAGCAATCAAACATTTATTCAGTGCCTCATGTGCTGGGGATCAAAAGATAAAAATTAAAATGTCCCTGGAGTCAGGAAGCTTCATTCTAATGGATAAAATAATAGTTACACATATAGGTTTTTACAAAGTATATATATGTGTGTGTATGTATGTATGTATGTATGTATGTGTATATGTATATATATATGATATAATATATATGTTAGACATAAGTGTAATGGTCCTTTGGGACATAAATCTGCTCAGAGTCAAAAGAGAAACAGTTACTCTGACTCAAGAGTTTGATTGTGCAAACTGTAATATACTGGAGAAATATGTGCCTTAGAACTGTTGCCTGATTATGAACAAATCTATTTTATCTGATTTTAGACCCAAGAAGAGAATTTGATTATTAACCATAAGCTAAGGTAGAGTTGTTTGCAGAAATGAACCATAGCTGGAAAGATAAGGGCAGGGGCGGGGGGGAGGAGAGGTTTGGAGGAAGGAGGAAAGAGAAAGAGAAAGAGAAAGAGAAAGAGAAAGAGAAAGAGAAAGAGAAAGAGAAAGAGAGAGAGACAGAGACAGAGATAGACACAGAGAGAGAAAAGACAGGTGTCAGAACTGCATCAGCTGAAGTTGAAGCTGAAACTGATGTAAACTTCAGTTATTGTTAAAAAGTAAGTCCAGCTAAGCAGAAAAACAAAATAGACGCAAAGAATTGGAGAAGTCACTTCAGATCAGCTAGTTTGACTAAGACATCCTGCTCAGTGACATGTTAGTCAAGCACAACATGGCTCAACTCAGTTTAGCAGTATAAGTTTCTCTTCAACACAAAAACAATATTTTTCAAGGAACTGAAATTTACAGTTCCAGAGTCACAAGTAACCTCAAGCACCTAAGTTCTCTTCACACACATGCTTGCTTGGCAGGTTTCTGTAATTATGTGCTCATTCTCAGAGAAACTAAATGCACTGTTCTCAGTATGATATGGGTTTATGTATAGATAATGGCATATTTATTATTGATATATTTGCTTTATTATTTTGGTATCTATGATGTTACTATTTCTTTAATGGTTTTGTTAAGTAAATGGTTATTTTTTAAATAAAAAATTGTCATAATTGTGAGTGGCTGGTTTGACGTAAATAGTAACAGTAATAGCAGTAGCAGCAGCAGCAGCAGTAGTAGTAATAGTAGTAGTAGTAGTAGTAGTAGTAGTAGTAGTAGTAGTAGTAGTAGTAGTAGTAGTAGTAGTAGTAGTAATTAGTAGTAGCAGCAGCAGCAGTAGCAACAGCAGTAGCAGCAAGTAGCATTTATATAGTATTTTAAGGTTCTCAGAGCATTTCACAAATATTAATTCACTTGACCTTCCCAACAACCCAGTAAAGTAGGCGACATTGTTAGATTAATTTTACAGGTAAGGAAACTAAGGGTAAAAGATGTTTAGTATCAATAATAATATTACCTTAGGTTATTCCCTGCCCTCTAAATTAGGGGAGCTTTTCCTTAAAAGGTACTGAATTTTCTTGAGACTTGGTTGTCTCAGAGGATAAAAGGGTCAGATAATTGACATCACTCCCTCATTACACAAGTAATAAGTAGCCACAAATAGCTGAAGGTTTTCTCTGATTTTTGGTAGTTGGTCTTTATGGATATCAGGCAAAGGAGATTCATTCAGCTGAATCAACTCCAGGTGTCCTCAATGACTATCCTTGTTGAATATCTTTCTCCTGTGAGCTAATTTCCTTTTCTTAATTTTTGAATGACCTACCAGTGTCTCATTTTGTTTTATATCGAACCTAAACCACTAGGGGACTGGCCTGAATCAGGCCCAGCCTAGAACATATCACTACCCTAACCTAGCTCTTTAATGAGGTTCCAACTATTTATCATCTCTACACTCATACCCCATTCCTGACCTTTTCTGAAGATAACCCTTCACTTTACAACACAAAGTCCTATAGAATCATAAATCTAGAATAAGAAGAGAATTCACAGTCCTATCCTCCCCCCCACCCTTATTTTTCACATGAGGAAACTGGAGCCAACAGAAATTAAATGACTTGCCACACAAGACATAAACTTCAGAGAAGGGCTTTGAACCCTTGTCTTCTGACTCAACATTTTTCTTTCAGCTGTAACTGGCTTCGTCTCATGTGAGACTAGAGTGTAAAAGTTAATGAGGGACTATGAAATTAATTCCAAAACAAATCAGTTAACAAGCGACTTTCAACCTAGACACAAAATATCATGGATTCAGAATTAAAGGGTCTAAATTAATGAATTTGTAATCAAGTTCAATTGAAAAGTTTAATGTTTTTAGCAAATTTAGGGAGGTTAAGAACAAAAAGGAAGAGAGAGATAAGGATTAGAAGATGGTCTCGAATTCCACACCTTCTTACCCAGAGGAACCAACCTCAATTTCCACAATTCCAAAGAAATAACATATCTTTCTTAATATTATCTATCCTATATGAATTCAATTATGTTTTCCTTGACTTTATTGAGTTTGATTCTCTCACTGACTTAAAATATGTATAATCAATTAACTAATTAAAGGATTCATACACAGGATAAAAACTAATTTAATTTCTCTCCTTAATTACTGCATCTAAAAGGCAAAAACATATTTAACAAATTTAATCTGAAAGTCAACATTTGTAAATACTACCATAAAGTTAGTTTTACCTTTTAAAAAAAGAAGAAAATCTCCTTTTAATCACTCCATGGCTGATTTTTTTCTTTGCACTTTCGATTTATCTCTGGATGCCATAGAAAAGTAGGAATTTTAGAAGTGAACAGCCCCAAACCATTCAAAATAAAAACATTGTCTTCTTCTTAACAGACATTAACAAACATGATTATTTCCATATACAAAGTAGAGCTTAATAAAGTGTATAATAAATTTAATGTCTTTTTCTGAACTCTCTTTCTTGCTCTCATATGCTCATCTTTTATTAAGATTTCATTAATTGACTCTTCTTTTCTTTTTTTTAATCGCTTCTCCCTTTCCCTCCATAACTTCCTACTCCAAGGAAAGAGAGAAAGCAAAGAAGGAAGGAAGGAAGGAAGGAAGGAAGGAAGGAAGGAAGGAAGGAAGGAAGGAAGGAAGGGAAAAAAATCTCAAAATCCTTCAAGACCAAGCAAAAGACATCCATACATTGGCCACGAAGGTCATTCTAATATTGTCCTACTAGGGGAATATTTAAAAAGAAAATCACCAGGCTTTATATCAGGGGTTTTCAAGTTGGAGTTGACTGACTCCCAAAACATCCATGGATAGGTTTCAGAGAGTTCATGAATTTGGGTTGGGGAGAAATATATAACATATAAATATATATTATTTTTACTAACATTGATCTGAAATCTATTGCCTTCAATGACTTAAAAACAGTCCTCTGAAAAGTGGTCCTTAAGCTTCATCAAATTTCCAGAGAAGTCCATGACACACACACAAAAAAAGTTATGAACTTCTGATTTACAAAGAAGACAATAGAGGATTCCTAAGAAATACACTGAAGATTTTTGGGACAATACATGGGCATGCCTTATTCCTTCGGTGACAAAACTGAAATATACAAAAAAAATTGGCTGTTTAACATCTAGGATATGAGCAGTATAGTCTTAGGTATTGGGTACAGAAAAAATAGATGGAGGGAATTGAGATAGAACACTTCACTAATAAAAACAGGCTGCCACCACTCTAGAGTTCTGTTTTTTGTTTTTGCTTTTTGGAGGGGGGAAGGCAGGGCAGTTGTGGTTAAGTGACTTTCCCAAGGTCACACAGCTAGTAAGTGTTTAAGTGTTTGAGGTCGGATTTAAACTCAGGTCTTCCTGACTTCAGGGTTAGTGCTCTATTCACTGCGCCATCTAGCCACCCCTGCTCTTTAAAGCTGATATTTTAAAACATCTTTTGTTAACAGATTAACATCAAATCTAAATGCAAGAAGCTAAAGTATTTTTAATATTCATTTATATTTAAATTAAATTATTTCAATGCATAAAATCAGTAACCCTCTCTAAAGGTCATCATCAGAATAGTTTCTTCATTCATTCTTATTTGCCTTTCCTCTTACATGGTAAAAATTAGCACAAGTTCCAGTCTTGTAGTTCTGTAAACCTAATATCATTCATTTCATTATCACTGTACAAAATAATATTCAATCTATATATGAATAAGTATTACCTTGTGGTCAGCAAAATTGATAAATTAAAACTCTGTGGAAATGGGGACTAGGTTCAATTTTGTAAATTATGACATTGTTGGGAATAGTCACACTTTAGCCAGAAACCCTGAAGAAAGAAAGTGGGGAGAAAGTTGCCACCTAAACAGACCCAGTCAGAAATGAAAAAAAATATTGCTTAAGATTGGAATCTAGGGACTTCTCACACATGTGCAGAAGTGAGCTAGATTAGATCAGATTTTTAGTATGACCTGGCAGTTTATCCAGATCTGTGTAACCAACTTAAGCCCTACCTCTTCATGCTCTTAAGAGGTAAAACCATGGTCAACGTGAAGCATTGGCATTGCATTGTTTTCCAACAAAATTTCACTAGGAAAAGTGCAACATATCTCAGAAATTCTGTATGGTACTTTGATGTATTATCACATTATCGTTTCTAAAACATCTTTTAAAAATATATTTCTAGGACCTCTTGATTTCCCCATCCATTTGGGTAATAATGGCAAATCCTAAACTGTCCTGGTTGCCTTCCTCTGAAGGTATGACCTTATCAATGCCTTTCCTCAAATATGGGCTGACCAAGGATGCTAGAACTTGAGGGAACAACAATCGTCCCTTATGTGGGACTATCACCTATAACTTAGTTTCTAGATGGTTTGGTGAAAAGTATAAGGTTGCCCAGTGAATAGTGCCTTCTCTCTCTAGGTTATTTCCAATTTAACCTATATTTCAACTTATTTATATGTAATTGTTTGCATGTTCTCTTCCCCCTTGTAGGCCGCGAGCTCTTTGAGAGTAAGGACTATCTTTTGCCTTTGTTTGTATCCCCAGCACTTGGCATAATGCCTGGCACATAATAGACCTTAATAAATGTTTATTATTGACCAATTGACTGATGAAGAACAGTGTTTTAATGTTACCTCAGGCATTTGCTAGCTCTGTGTCGCTGCACAAATTATTTGACTTCTCTTAGCCTTACTTGCCTCATCTGTAAAATGGACATATAATGATAGTATTTATCTCACAAGATTGTTAGGTAAGACAAAATGAGCTAATATCTGTAAAGTGCTTTGCAAGTCTTAAAATGTTAAATAAACATTCTCCTTAAACATTTCCTAATTATCGTGGTGACTGAGTAGAAGTAAAACTCACTCCTATTTTCCAAGTCTACCTAGGTCCAACAGCAGTAGTAATTTGTTATATAGTAAATTCCTCTCACTTTTCCTGATATCTCTTGATTGGCTTCACTTTTGGAAAAACAACTTAACCATTAAGTGTAAACAAGGATAGCTTCCTCTTTCCTCTTTAACTGTTTACTTTGAGCATTTATTTTGTACAGCAGGACAGAAAATGAATTAAGTTAAGGTTTCAAAAGACATCTCACAGATGTGTCATGTTAGGAAATCTGTACACCTGCCCTAACTCCAACCTATGACCTCAATGGGAATCCATAAAGGGAGGCTCTGGTTTATTCAACTCAGTAAGATGTACAGATGGAGAAAGCAGTCTAGGGAGAAATCAAACAATCAGATATTGCTACTTGGCATGTGTAACTACATTTTCTCTAAGGAACATAAACTGTCTTACTGACAATGCTATTTCCTCATAGCACTTTAAGGCATATCTAAACGTTATAGGTTTACTTATTACCAAGCCTTTTTATTTCAAGTTTTCAAAGCAACATCAACTTTAATTAGCCCTTTTAAAATTCTTGCAGGGTTACATTGAGGACTTTTTTTCACTCCTTATCTAGAAACTAGTTATAGATCTTCCTTCCCTCGCCCGTTCTCCCACCCTCCAAGATGGTGCTCCTCTACATAGACCATAAAATTTTAGCTCTGGAAGGAGCCATGGAGATCTTTGACAGATTACTGGCTTTGGAGTCAGGAGCAACTGAGTTCAAATCTTGTTTAAACCCTTAGTAGCTGTGTGACCATAGGCAAGTCAGTTAAATTCAGTTTCCTGATCTGCAAAATGGGGATAATGATAACACCTCTCTCCCAGGGTTGTTGTGTGGATCAATGAAATAATATACATAAAACATTTTAAGAACCTTAAAGTACTGCTTTAAATATTAGTTACTACTGCTGTTACCACTGCTTCTGCTGCTACTGCTATTACTACTACTACTACTACTACTACTACTACTACTACTACTACTACTACTACTACTATCACCACCACCACCACCCAGTGCAAGAGTTCTTAACCTTTTTAGTGTCAGGGACTTCTTTGGCAGTCTGGTGAAACCTGTGAGAATGATGAACCCTTCTTAGAATAATGTTTTTAAATACATTAAATAAAATCCATAAATTTTCAAGAGAAGACAAATATATTGAAATTCAGTTATATTTTTTTAAGTCCATGGACTCCAATTTAAGAACATATCAGTTCTTGCACTTGTATAGAACAGGTCCAATCTTGAGTGGAACCATAAAAGATAATAATGTTAATAACAGCTAATATTTATACAAAGTGTTTTACAATTGTTAAATCATTTTGTATTATTTGTTATATCACAACAAACCTGAAAGCCAGGAGCAATTATTGTTTTACAGATTCAGAATCTGAAGCAGATAGGGTCAAGTGACATGACCAGGATGCCGCACCCTAGGCATCTGAGGTTAGATTTGAACTCAGGTCTTCCTGACTCCAGGCCCAGTGCTCTATTCACTAAGTGAATTATTACTTGCCCTCAATTTACTCTGGTAAATCTCAGGATATGAATCATATATAGGTCTCCACAGATTTAGATAACAGTATTACCAGGTAACAATTAATTTTAGGAGTTCAAGACAGTCTTTATTTTGCCCTTTAGAAAATGCAAAGAACTCAGAGTAACCCATTCAAAAATGCAAAAGACACATGTGGAACACACAACACCCCATAAAAATGAATATAATTCTCCTCCCTGTCCACAGAGTCCCAAAGTCCTACAAACTCATCACCACCTCATGATGTGGACTTGCCTAAGAATGAGGCTAAACTTAGCATTTCCACCAGTAAAACCTATGCAATATTCCAGTGAGGGTATCTTTCCCAATGGATCATATACAGTCTCATCCCTGATTCCTACTCTCATCCTATACTTTGGCTGCCCAATCCCATATGGGAAAAATACGTTGAGGCTTCTGGCTAGACTAGGATAGCAGCTAATATTTTATTGAGTGCCTCTCACCCTGAAGAAACTCTCTGAAGGTTTGGACTAGTGTATGGGGAGATAATTCATGGATCTTCTGCCTAATAGTATTCTGAAAGGACTTTGTCAATCTTCTATGGTCATCCTGAGTTACCTACCCATCTTTTCACCTACTTTGCCATCTTTTCAAAACAAATGTTCATCAATGAACTTCTTATGCAGCTACATGGCCACTTTGGGCAATTCTCCACTTTATTAATAATCTCCCTTTCATCCTGTAGTAACTTCCACTATAGAAATTCAGGACATAAGATATTAACAATGCTTAACCTCAATGATTTTTCTAGAGTCTAAGCTACAAGGTAGATTATGCTCAGCATCATCTTTTTTATCTAGCATGACTGCTAAATAGCATGGTCAAGTCTTCCCAAAGTTGTAAAGCCATGCACAAGCAGCTTTCCAGAAGAATGCTACTGTGAACAGCTTTTGAGGTTCTGATTACACAGTATAGTGAACATTCTATTTATTCAATAACAAATCAGAGAAAAACATTCACAGAAATTAAGGTACAGCATTCACAATGTTACAATTTATCACAGAAAGTCAAAATACAGCATTCAAACAACTTATCACTAAGATTGCCATATAGTTTTCACCACAGTGGTCACAAAGTTTTCAACAAAGAACAATCATTTAGTAACTCAAGCCTTCAATCATCTCAATCATTCAATCATCCTTAAGGAGGTTTGTACAAATTGTCAATTGTCAATTGTCAAAATTCTCCACTTATGGGGCACACTAAGTTACAAATCAGTCACTTATTCAGTAATTGATCACTAAGTACAATCATTTAGTCAATTAATCATTCAATCAATTCAATCATTCAATCATCCTTCATCATTCACTATTCAAATCTTCAGAGAATACACAAACCCTCCTAAATTACACTAGTAAATTACAATTTCTCAGTCAGTACACAGTATCCAAGTAAAGTCTTCTTTCAGCTTGACTCAAGGTGGTCTCTCACATTCCCTGGATCCCCTTCCATGGTCCTAGATTCTACCTGGATTCACCAAATTGTCACCTGGATTCAAAGGCAGACAGCTCTCAGGTCCTTGTCCAGCTCTCTGTGCAGTTCCTGCTCCACATTGGAGCTCACAGTGTCCAGTCCAATTCAAATCCTTCACAGTCTCTATTCCTGGGATGACAAGGCTTAACAAAGGCACCAACAGGTTCATCCAAGGTACCAACATCACATTCATGCTTCTTCAGTCTTTGGTAACTCCAACTGGCCCTCGGAAATCCTCAACAGCCTCCTCAGCAACTCCAGGTGGCCCTCAGAAATCCTCAACAGCTCACGCTGGCCCTTGGACTCAGCAGAAGTTTCAGCTGGTTCCCAGAATCAAAATTACTCCATCTAGGTTCTAATCAAGATCATTCTCTCTGTCCTGGGGGAGTGGGAGGTGGAGTTCCTCTTCAGTCTTTCAGGTGGCAGCAGCTTCTGCCTCCACAGAGCTTGCTCCAAGAAGATCTGTCTCTCCCTCTCTGGGGCTTTTCCTTATATATGCACAGCACTAGCTTCCTGTTTCAGCCAACCCCTTCCTATTACATCAACAACAGGGATTCACGCCTTCTGTTTCTTTAACAGAGGCTTGATTAATTACTAAGCGCTAAATACCTGTTACCTTTGGCAATACAAAGGGATCTTCAAATTCAAATTACATTACCATTACAAAAGTTCATGTCATTTTCAGCAATAGTCCTTGGAACATAGTAGGCACTTAGTAAGTGCTTATTGAATAGAACTAGAATTCCATTTCACCTATTACTTTCTTTTTATTTATCAAAATCAAATCCAAAATTTTAATTCTTTTCATATATTCTTTGAAAAGATGAAATTATCAGCAAAACAAGAATTTATCAGTTATTCTGTCAATAGTGGAAACTGATAGCAGATAGTTGATATCCCCCATTTCAACAATATCCTGACTGTGATAATTTTGTGATGTTCCTCAGAAATGAGTCATCCAATTCCTCCAATTGACCTAAAAGCCTGTGAAATAATACCACCACAATGTCACCCTTTTTCTCATGCTTTCAATGGTCACAATTATGCTTCCTCTTTGGGTAAATAAATTTCCAAAAAGGTTAACATCTTTTTTAGGTACAATTATTCTAGTAATGTTGTTTTTGACTAAGGTGTATCATTCCATTGATATTTTTGAGGAAATTCAGGAGCAAGAAAGGGAGAAATAAAGAGAAAGAGAAAGAAATGTAATATTACCATGGAGAGTAAACTACAAACCACCTGTACAAATGGAGGAAGTAGATGAGAGGTCCATGACATAAGTCATAGAATCAATATCAGGTAGTGATAGGAACGTTCCAATTGTTCAGACATTGTGCTTTCTCTACCAAAAGCATAACAGATAAAACTTTTTTGACTTGCTTTAATGATAATTTCATCCTTCAAAGGTGATAACAGGAAGGGTATATTATTCTCTATCTGATTCTCATTAACAAAACAGAAAGCAGTTACTAAAATTTTGAGGGAAGAAACCACTCCATCTCAGAATCTGTGAGAGAGGAGAGAGAAATTGGGCATATTAACATGTAAATTTATATATTTAGGGAAAATACATTTTAAAGAGCTGAGAGAAAGGAAAGGTAGTTCCCTGTGTTTAAAATTCTATGTAGGAAGTCAGCCAAAGAGAGATGGAGAAATCTCCAGCATCTTGACTAAGTCACTTATTAGTTGTGTGACTAAGCCAGTCATCTCTGCTCTGGCTGATGTTTCCTAACCCATGAAATGGATAGTGGTGAGGGTTGGACTAGATTATCTCTAAGATTCCATCTAGCTATAAATGTTAACTTATGATTGTATGAAATTCTAACACAAATAAAAAGAAATTAATGAGAAAAGTGAGAGGCTATCTAGGGAAATTGATATGGATACCTAGGGAAATCATTGACCAAGGAAGATTTTCAAAGATATTTGCAGAAGATGAAAGCAAAGTCAAGTAATAAAAATTATATGCAAAAGAGTGGTGTGACAACTATAAGAATAGTGATAAAAGTACTAAAGTTGAAAATAAGCAGAGGCTGATGATAAATGCTAAGGATGACAAAATAAGGTCATTTTAATCTGTTTCAGCAATAGGACAATCAAAGAAAGGATAGTACCATTGTCTGGAATGGATCTAGTGATGATAAAAAAAAGAGTTGAGCCAAGAGAAACAACGGATATTAAGAGCATACCTCTAATTAACTAGTTAAAGACAACAAGCCTAAGTAAGCTATATCTGAAGCTCTTGAATAAAAAAAAAACTAATAGACGTGATTTGTGAGCCTTTGTGGCTGATTTTTGAAAGATTATAAGGAACAAAAAAGTATGGGAAAGAAGTAATGACTGTATTTTTTTCTTTTTTCTTTATTTATTTACTTTTAGTTTACAACATTCAGTTCCACATTCACTTGAGTTTCAAATTTTCTCCCCCTCTCTCTCCTCCCCCCTTACCCCTCATGGCAGCATGCAATCAAATATAGGATCTACAAATACGTTCACATTAAACATTAATCACATTGTAAAAAAGGATTATAACCAATGTAGTGAACAATGAGAAAGAGGAAACAAAACAAATAAAAAGAAAGAGAGAAAGTAGTTTGCTTCAGTCTGCATTCAGACTCTGTAGTTCTTTCTCTGAATGAGGATATCTCTTTCCATCATGAGTCTTTTGGAGTTGTCTTATAACCTATCATTGCTGAGAGGAACCCACTCTATCAAAGTTAGTCATCACACATATGTTGTGTCTATAATTGGATACAAATTTCTCCTGGTTCTGCTCTTCTCACTCAACATCAGTTATACAAGTCTCTCCAGGTTATTATGAAGTCTGTCTGTCCCTCATTTCTTATAGCACAATAGTATTCCATTACATTCATGTACCACAACTTGTTTAACCATTCCCCAATTGATGGGCATCCTCTTGATTTCTAATTCTTTGCCACCACAAAAAGAGCTGCTATAAATATTTTTGTACATATGGGTCCTTTTCCCATTTCTATGATGTCTTTGAGATACAAACCTAGAAGTGGTATTACTGGGTCAAAGTGTCTGCTCTTATATATTTATAGCTCTTTGGCCATAGTTACAGATTGCTCTCCAGAATGGTTGAATCAGTTCACAAATCCACCAACAATGCATTAATGTTCCAATTTTTCTATATCTTCTCCAGCAATTATCATTTTCCTGTTTTGTCATGTTAGCCAATCTGACAGGTGAGATGTGGTACCTCAGAGTTGTTTTGATTTGCATTTCTCTAGTCGATAGTGATTTAGAGCCTTTTTTTCACATGCTTATAGATATCTTTAATTTCTACCTCTGAAAACTGCCTGCTCCTATCCTTTGACCATTTGTCAATTGGAGAATGACTTGTATTCTTATAGATTTTATTTAATTCTCTGTATATTTTAGAAATGAGTCCTTTATCAGAGACACTGGTTGTAAAAATTCTTTCCCAATTTTCCACTTGCTTCTTAATCTTGGTTACATTGGCTTTATTTGTACATAAACTTTTCAATTTAATGTAATAAAAATTATCCATTTTGCATCTCATAATGCTCTCTAACTCTTTTTTGGCCATAAAAATCTTCCCTTCTCTATAAAACTGACTGGTAAACTAGATTGTGCACCCATTTTGACTTTATTTTGGTATATGGTGTAAGACATTGGTCTATGCCCAGTTTCTGCCATACTATGTTCCAGTTTTCCCAGCAATTTTTGTCAAATAGTGAGTTCTTATCCCCAAAACTGGGGACTTTGGGTAGATTAGTAGATTATCAGACAGTAGATTATATAATGACAAAATTTCCAAAACAGGAAAGAATATAGAGTCTTCAAATTATATGTTATTGAGCTTGATTGAGATTACTGACAAAATTCTAGAATATTACTAAAGATATGGTATTGGTATATTTAGAAAAGGTAGTAGGAATTATGAAGAAAGAGATCATCAAGAATGAATTATGACAGGATTTCCTTGTAATAGGATTACTAGAATGGTCTATCAGAGAATAGTGCAAATACTGATTGCATACTTGAATTTCAACAAAGCATTTGACTAAGTCTTTCATGCTAACTTTGAAGACAAGATGGAATAGACAGAAGTCACTTTAGTGCATTATGAACTTGTTGAATGATAAGACCTAAATGGATGGATCAATGTAAAATTGCAGGGGGCTCTGTAATAGAGCACACCAGAGACTTGGCATTGATCCTGTGCTATCAACATATTTATCAGTGACTTTGGTAAAGATCTAAGCAATATGCTTACTATGTTAGACATGACAAAAATCTGGGAGGGATATCCAACAAATCAAATGTCAAGGAGAATCCAAAAAGATCTCAAAAGGCTGGAACGATGGACTGAATCTAATAAGATAAAATTTAAGAAGGATAAATGTTGTCCTGTATTTTGATTTTAAAATCAACTATTTATGTAGAAGAGAAGGAAAATGTGGCCAAATATAAGTTTATGCAAAATCAAAAAATCTGTGGAATTCTATAGATGATAAGCTCGATGAGCCAATAAGGTGTTATATTAACCAAGTAGATGACTGAAATAAGACAAAATGGAAAATGCAGATAATATTTGTATCCATATTTGAATCCATGTATAATATTTATTTCTATCACTGTCTCTTCTGAAATCAGGTTTTTCTTCAGTTTAAGTGGCTTTGAAATGAATTAAAACATCCCCAGTTGTCCAGCTTAGTATACTTCAAACTCATTCTTTCAAGTGAAAATAAATGCAACTTGCCATTATAAAACAGGCAAGAACCTTGACAGTTTTCATATCTTAAGAGATAATTTCTCACTATTGTTCTATAGATAGCAGAAACAAACAAGTTACTTAGAAGTCTGAGGAGTAAACTCCTTGATTGCTATTGACATGACTTAAAAGTTACTACCAGAAAGGAAAAAAGCCAAGTCATATAAGAGATTAAAGGAGATCAGACATCAGCAAATAGAACCTACAGACTTATAAAAGGTTCCCAAATTCAGTGCCTTTCTCTGAAATTTGGTACAAATCCATGGAATAACATATAACCCTAGTCTAAACCATATGTACCTCAATGTACTTCTTACACTCTGACTAGGCCCAGATCAATGCTAATAGCAGGAGGTGACAAACCATAGGTCCTTAGTTATATGAGGGGAAAGCCAGCATTTTCTGTGTACTACATAACAAGCTGCCAGGCTGTGGGGTACCATATGGTGTGTGGGGTGTGTGTGTGTGTGTGTGTGTGTGTGTGTGTGTGTGTGTGTTCACATGCACACACCAGAGTCCAAGCCGGTTCCTATGACTTCTTCAATGACTTCTTCAACACTCAACTGTACCTAAATTCCTGGAGGATTCCTAAAACTCATTCTTGACCCTTAAGGGTTCTCTAGACTGAGATCAACCAGAACTCAATCAGACTTCCCAATGAGGTTTTGAACCAAACCATGATTCTCAGGTTATTGCTAGCACAAGCATTCATTGTTGGTATCATTGTTGAATTGAATTGACTCCCAAGACATAGTTGAAATGATTTCCCCAGTTAGGCCAGGTCACTAAAAGTGATAAAACACTTTAATTTGAAACAAAATAAGTATACATCACCAATTAAAGACCTCAAAATATTATGACCATTTTGTTAATGTTCTTATTACTAGTTAGGAAGAGGTAGATGGTGGTAGATGGGGATGGAGATAAAGGAAATCACATTACTTGTAATTTCTTCTAGATCAAAAATTCAAGAAAAGAAGGTTACATTAATCTAGCAGGATGGGAGGTGGTCAGAATTGTCCAAGATGGGTCCATTCTTGCCCAGAGTAAAGGGAGCAAGGTTGAGCTAGCTGAAGTTGTAAATGGAAGTGTGAGAGCATGAAGGGCAGGTCTGGCACTTCGTGGTTAAAGTTGACTACTTAAATTGAAAGGTAAAATAAACCTGTTCTGGCAAGTTACAAGTCATTAGGTATCTAAGGATAGGGCATGAAGCAAGTTGGAAAAGAGGAAAAGGCTCCTTAATAAAGCAAAAACCTTTACTAAAATCTGTACCTCTATCCTGGCTGGAGGGGCATGATATCCCCCAAATCTATATGAGCTATTGTTGTCTGATGGGTCACTCAGGATCAGGGTGGGGTAAACAGGTAAACACTTTATAAAATTTCAGTCATTCAGAAAGGGCTTATTGAATACCTCCTATGTATTCGTTTTGGTTCTTAGCAATGAGGCATACCCTACACACAAAAAGAATAAGATATTTGGAATTAAGTTTTAAAAAAATACTAAACTTTTTATTCCCTTGGATATAACAATCCCCACTACTAATACATTCTGAGACGGTCAATGACAGAAAGGGCCCAGAAGTACTAATATATTCCCAGCAACATTATCTTTAATGAAAAAAAAGCTAGAAAACAAACTATGTGACCAACAAGAAAGAGAACGGCTCTAAAGCTGGAAAGGACTTCAAATGACAACTAATCAACACCTCTCATTTCATACTTTAAGGAACTGAGGTCCAGGGAGGAAGAATGATTTCTCCTGGGTCACACAAGAAGTGAGATATGGGCAGCTAGGTGGCACAGTGAATAAAGCACCTGCCCTGAAATCAGGAGGACCTGAGTTTGGTCCGGCCTCAAGCACTTAACACTTACTAGCCACGTGACCTTGGGTAAGTCACTTAACCCCAATTACCCTTCCTTCCCCTCTCCAAAAAGCAAAAAAAAAAAAAAAAAAGAAGTGAGATATGAAGCCAAGTCCTCATTCCACTGTACCAAACTGAGAGAAGAAAATAGATCCAAAACAATAGATACCGTGACTGCAGCAATATAAATGAAGCTATCACTAAAAGGCAAGAAAACAAGCCAAATGCAATGTGTGATGCTTGTTCCAAATTACTAAGTTTAAAGAACAAATTCTTCCTTTCTATTAACAAACAACAAACTACAAAAAATGGAAAATTACAAGTGTAGCCAGTAACACTATCATAGAAAGTTTAATTAAACTGGTTGGATTATTTTTAATGATAAAAAGGGGGGAAGTGGTTATTGGGAGGATGAAATACAAATAATATCAATAAAACTTTCACCCAAAAAGTATAATTCTGGTGAGTTGCCATCCTGCAGAGAACAATTTAGGTGTCATAGGTTCATACTTTCATTTTATCAATTATCATTCAAAGCTTAATATGAGAATCTGTGACTTTTGTCTGCATTTATAGATTCTTCTTGCAAATTCTGAACTACTTACATATGTGGGGGTAGATCAAAAGATCTGGGTGTACTTCATTCCTGTATAATTACATAAATAGATAAATCTGCTGGCTGGTTAGACCGAGTAAAGACAGGGAGACCAGTTAGAAGTCTCTTTCAATAAGAAGAAAATGTTAATGGAATTTAGACCCTGTCATAGTAACTACAAGAAAATTACTGGAATAAAAAAACACCACCTGAATCATAATATCAAATAATATTCAATAAACCTTTCATGTGTACCATCATGATTCTAATCCTAGATATATCTAATGTGGAATAATTATAGAACAAGGCTTGCCACCCAGGAAAGAACAAGGTAGAAGAACAATCATCAAAAAGAAAGCCAAAATATATTCTGAAAATTATCAGATTGATCCCCTAGAGACATAAGTATCACGTGGGACAGGCAATCTACCTTCAAGTAAGATTTATAATAGCCTACAAGACAAGTCTAGGTTAAGTCAAGAGGAACTCAGAGCAAGTCAAACTCCACTAGTCTGGGCTGTCAGTCATTCCTAGGGCAGCATTACACAGTTACAGGGCCAAAGCTCCTGTGTCAGCAGCATCAGCATTATCACAAACATGCAACAAACATCTCACCATGGGGGCACTATCAATCAACTAAAAAGCACAAATTAAACACTTACTACATGTCAGGTAGTACCTGATATCCCTAGGTATACAAGGAAAGACAAAAACAGTTCCTGCCCTCAAGGAGCTCACATTCTAATGGGAGAGATGACACATAAAATGACTATGATCATACATGATATATACAGAGTAGATGGAAGATAATCTGAGAGAGAAGGAATTAGCAGCAAGTGAGGAATGGGTAGGAAGGGAACCAATGGGATTGGGAAGGACCTCTCACAGAATGTAGAATTTGAGCTGAGTCTTGAAGACTGAGAAGCTAAGATGTAGGTAAGAGGTCAGAGAAATCCATGATTGGGAGAGAGGCAGATCTGTGCAAAGTAATAGAGAAGGGAGAAATAGAGTGTCATGTGTGAGGAACAGCAAACATACCAGTGTAGCTAAATCAGTGAATGCATAGAGAAGAGTAAAATGTAAGAAAATGGGAAAAATAGGAAAAGTCCAGAATATGAAGAGCTTTAGAAGCCAGAGAATTTCATAGTGGTGGTAGTCAGGATATAAGGGAATTTATTGAGTTGGTGGGGCCTGCCAGGGAGATAGTATATCTACATTTTAGAAAAATCAGCTTGGTGTCTGGAATATAAATTGGAGGTTGAGAGACTTGAGGCAGGGAAACACTCTGTGTGTGAGTGTGTGTCTGTGTCTGTGTGTGTGTGTCTGTGTATGTCTGTGTGTGTAGAATTCATTCAACCGGAAAAAGACTAGGATTTCACTTAGAACATATATATATATGCCAGTATATGTACATTGTATATGCATTATATATTAGTGGATAGAGTGCTGGATCTGGAGACAAAAAGACTTATCTTCCTGAGTTCAAATCTAACCTCAGACACTTAATAGCTATGTGACCCTGGACAAGTCACTTAAACCTGTTTGCCGCAGTTTCCTCTTCTGTAAAATCACCTAAAGAAGTAAATGGCTCAAAGTTATTCTTAAAACAGTATTACAGTTGCTGTTTACAATGTTCTCTTTGTTCTGTTTATTTCACTCTTCATTACTTCATGAAAGTCTTTCCATGTTTTTGTAAAATTATTGAGCTCATCATTTCTTATACCATAGTAATAGTCCATCATAATCATATACCACAACATGTTCAGGGATTTCCCAATTGATGGGCATCCCTGTTATTTCCAGTTCTTTGTCACCATAGAGAGAGCTGCTATGAACATTTTAAAACATATATGTTCCTTTACTTTCTCCCTAGTCTTCTTTGAAAATAGGCCAAATAGTGATATTGCTGGGTCAAAGGGTATAGATAGTTCAATAACTCTTGGGGCATAATTTCAAATTGCTCTCCAAAATGGTTGGATCAGTTCATAAGTCTACCAACAATTAATTAGTGTCTCAATTTTTCCACAGCCTCTCCAACATTTGTCACTTTTCTCCATCTAATATTTTAGCCAAGCTGGTGGGTATAAAATAATATTGTAAGGTTGTTTTAGTCTGCATAATCTGCATTTCTCTAATCAATAATGACTTAGAACATTTATATATGACTTTAAATTGTTTTGATTTCTTCATTCAAAAACTGCCTATTGATAACCTTTGACCATTTCTCAATTGGGAAATAACTCATAGTCTTAGATATTTGATAAAGTTCTTTATATTAGATGAGACCTTTATCTGATAAAATCTATAATTTTTACCCCCAATTTTCTGTTTTCCTTCTAATTTTGGTTATATTTGTCTTAACTGCACAAAAAGTTTCTGATTTAATATAATCAAATGACTTTGAATGAAAGTTACTTTCTCTACTATAAATACACAAATTAATGATAAAGGACATAGGAAGAAAAACACTATCTTTATTAGAGAAAGAATGGATAAATAGAAGTATGTATAGAATAATTTTACATATATGCATATACACATATAAATATATAAACACATGTATACATGTATGTATATATACATGCATATATACACATATATATGTGTGTGCACACCTATTTGTGTCTGAAGGTACCCATCTCTGGGGCAAGGGGAAAGAAAAAAAGAAATTTACATGATTATTTTGTTGTATATTTGAAAGAAATAGCAAGTTGTGTACAGAAGATTTGCAGCTTCATAAACAATCATCTTTTTATTGTACTATGATATGGAAATGTTTGTTTTATTCCACAAATAAAAAACAATTTTTTAAAAAGAAGAAAATGGCAAACCACATTGGTATCTTTCTCCCCCAAAAAAACCCCCAGCAGGGTCAGAAAGAGTCATACATAACTGAGCAACAACACAACAAAATATCAAAGGGGTTATGGAGGGCAAGATTACTACTTAAGTGACACTATGTATAAGCTCAACAGCAAAATAAAATATAATCCAGAAAAACAAAGGTATCCAGAATCGTATCCACATACCACAATGACGAGAGTTGGAGAGTCAGGACCAGTTGTGGATGTTGCCGCTACTGGCACCTCTCAGGCTCTACCCATATCTTCTTTGCATTCTCCAGTAAAATGTAAACTCATTACTGTTGGGAATCATATTCCTTTTCTCCCCAGTTCCTAGCACAATACCTGGTCCATAGAAAATGACTGATAAATGTTTGCTGGGTGACTCTCACCACATATATCCATTTAATTCTCACCAAGGGTTCTTTGTCATCACAACATTCTTTCTGGTTTTTGTTTTGTTTGGGTTTTTTGGGGGGAAGTCAAGGCAATTGGGATTAAGTGACTTGCCCAAGATCACATAGCTAGTAAGTGTGTCAAGTGTCTGAGTCGGTTTTAAACTCAGGTCCTCCTGTCTCCAGGGCTGGTGTTCTATTCACTGTGCTACCTAGCGGCCCTACACAACATTCTTCCTTACCCTACAAAAGATTTCTCCCACATACCATGAGAGAATGGGGATTCAGTTCCCTTCTTAATCTGTTATCTCAGTAAACTAATGGTCCAATCTTCATATAGTCAAATCTTTATATCGGGCCAGATTCTCTTCTCAGAGTCCTAGTTCTAGATCCCCAGTTGTTCTTCCAACTCTTAAATTCTGTGATTCTCCTAGAAATCTCTACCTGAATAACATACTGAAACCTCAAGTTTAATCTGTCCAATACTGGCAGGTCATAAATTCCTTGGAGGTTTGTTTGGGTTTTTTTTCACTTTTATATCCCCAGCATTTTGTACATAGGAGGCCATTACTAAGTATTTTCTAAATTGAAAGAGTTGCTAAAGTTTCAGGGAGACAGATTTTAGCTGGATAGAAGGAAAAACTTCCTCTCAATAAAAGCTATCAAAGGTGAAAGAGGCACACACCTTCAGGACATTGTATGTGCACCATTAATGGAGGTTCATAAAGAGATGTTACTTGGCCATTTATCAGGGATGTTGAACAGGAATTCTTGTTCAGGACCTGTATGGGGTTGTGGGCAGGTCAGTGGACTTGGACTCAGGAAGATCTAGGTTCAAATTCTTACTAGCTATGTACTAAGCAGGTTGTTTAACATCTCTGTGCCTCGATTTTTGTATATCCAAAATGAAAGAGTTAAATTTATGACATATGAGATTTTAGTAAATCAGTGGTCCTTAATCTATGGTTTTTAAATAGATCTCATGGGGCTCATAAACTTGGATAGGAAAAAAATTACATCTTTGTTTTTACTAATTTATACCTGAAATTCAGCATTTCCTTTAATTATCTAAATAAAACATTATTTTGGGCTGGCTAGGTGATGCAGTGAATAGAGCACTGGCCCTGGAGGCAGGAGGACCTGAGTTCAAATCCAACCTCACACATTTAACACTTACTAGCCATGTGACCTTGCGCAAGTCATTTAGCCCAAATTGCCCTGCCTACCCCCTTCACAATGCACAAACAAACAAATAAATAAAACATTATTCTGAGAAAAGGTCCACAGACTTAATCAGACTGCTAAGGGGGTTCACCACACATACACAGAAAGTGACAAGGTCCTGCTCTCTATCTATTATTCTTTGATTCTAAGTCTAAGACACCCTTTAAGTCTGAGTTACTTTGACATTAAATGAGAACACCAATACCCCAACCATTAGGGCTACTGAGCTTAATATATTGCCTGGTACATAATAAGTACTTAATAAATGCTCAATCTTTTTATCTATTTACAACAGCTTCTGCTTTCCTATTTCTATATCTCCTCTCCCTCCCATCCCCCAACTCAATTTCTATGTCTCTGATTGTGGTGATAAAAACATTCAAGCATTTAAGGCGAAATAGGTTTCTTTTTGCATCATCAGTTTTCATGTCTTATCTGTGGATTCATCCTCCTTCATGTCTCAAATACTTCTGGGATAAGGAGTGATTTGGCCTTACTATTTCAAAGAAGTCTTATGGGATTGTTACTTCCATACATTCTCGATTCTGTGGGGCTAATTCCAGTTTTATTAGCTACCAATATTGGCTCACAGTGATGGACAATAGTGTTATATACCGTCAGCAACATTCCTGCCAGAAGTTTGGGGGTTCATTCCAACCACTCCATGAACTTCCTAACCTCCAGTTTAGACTAGGCCAAGCCATGCTTATATCCAGGAAAGTTCCCTGTCCTCTAGGGAAATTAAAGCAGCCACCACTTGCCCTGAGGCAGTGCTACTGTAAATAACCTGAAGGGAGCTGGAGGACTCTCTTGGCCCTAGTTATTTTCTCATTTTAAGGCTGAGCTACTCTCTGGTGCACTACAATGACTTTGGATGGTATCAGCCACAGCTATACGCTATTGTTAGCAGAGGAATGGGGTCTACCATGTCTTGCAGAATAACTTCACCTTTTGTCTTATTTTTATGTACTGGAAATAATAGTCGATGTTTGTTGAGAAACAGAAAAATCTTTTTTCTCTCTCTCTTATGTTATGCTGTCAGCCTGTTTTGTGACATAGTTTAAAATCTGAATTTTAGGCTCCTGACCTCCTCAATTTATAGCAGTTGGGGATTCAATCCATTTTTTTTCACTGAGTGACTCTATTTGTCCTGAATGAGTGAGTTAATAAATGAAAAATATTTATTAAGGACTTATTATTTCCCAGGCACGAAACTAAGCTCCAGGGATATAAATATAAAAGAGAGTCCCTGGCTTCAAAGAGATTGTGTTTTAATGATAGAGGAGAGATAGCTTAGGTAGGGAGTTGGAAGTTAGAGAAAAGGTTGGGGGGGAGGGGTTAATTTTTGTTGTTGTTTATTTGTTCGTTTGTTTCATCAAGTCTCAGGGGTGATAGGTAGAGAAACTTGATCCACATGCCTTTCCAGAAGTAATAGTAATGCTTATTTGATTACTATTGCCAGAGTAAGAGATGGATAGTGTGTTGGCATGTTGGTGGGGTCAGCAGGGAATAAAAACAGAGATGCGTAGGTAGGAGGGCAGAAGGATGGCCAGGGGTCAAGTATGAACTGGCTTATGGAGCCAGCTAGATATAATGGACTCTCACCAATGAGGATAGCACAACTTGAAGGAGTTCTATCCATAACTCAGTCAGGGAGGCATGACAGAAAGATCTCCAGTGTTGTAGGCAGTGTCCCCTGACTTTAAGACAAGACAATCCTACTATTTTATGAGACAGTAGGATCCATTTATGAAACTTCACTTGTCTATCTGTGTAATAATAGGGGACTTTATCTAGTTGAAAACGTTGATGGTGGGTTTAACAAACAAAATAAACCTGCAATGAGGCTGGCACTGAAAGACAGAACCTAAGACAGCAGCTTTTGACTAGCCACCTGATACCCATACTGAGCAAGGGGGGAGAGGGAGAGCACCTTTGTAGTCCAATGTGACAGATGTCTTTTGAAAGGGAGAATCAGTCACTTGAATCAAATGGCCTATACTAGATGGTGGCTAAGTCTAGTACACTATATACCAGACTTTTTGAGTTCAAAACCATCAGAGCTTGATATGCAGGTTCTAAACTAAATCAGTAAGGACACTGAGAGGACAGCTGGTGGGGACAGAAAAATAAATTTTCTTTTTTGCTTAACAAACACATCAGTTATTATTCCCAGCACATAAAAAATAAGACAGAAAATGAAGTTATTCTGCAAGACATGGTAGACCCCATTCCATTTTTAATTAGTGTGCTCTATGTCTATGCATCATCTGACAGTGCATGCAAAATAAACAGAAAACTCAAAGTGATAATAAATAATGAAAATTCTGACCCATGAGGCATAACTAAAAATTTAAGTTATGATAGTTATAATTGGATTGTCAACACAGGTATGTACAATCCACATCTGAAATAGAAAAGGTGAAAATGGACAAAGGGTAAAATCACAAATGACAAAAATGTTTACCAGTTTAGTGTCAGATACTCCTGTGGCAAAATATTTACATTCTAAGAAAAATAAAAGATGAAACAGAAAGTAGTAACTTTGGTATATGTCATATTGACTAAAGTACCCTCAGGACTATAGGCAAGAACACCTAGTTTGAAGGATAATTATAGAGGTAATTTTAAATAAATCTTACAAGTAAACATCTCTCAATTCAGCAATGACCAGAAGATCTCAAATGGGTCTGTGATCTCATTGATAGAAGTTCTCTCCAATGATCAGAACATAATTCACAAACACAATGCCTGTCCATCCTATGTGACTCTCTTCCATTCCTCCCAGAAGTTCACCACAAGAGATCCACTGAACACACTGTCACACATTCTCACTTTCTCCTGATGTGAAAAGTGTACCAGAGGAGAGTCCAGGGTATCCACTTGTCATTCCTTTCCCTTACCATGTGAGTCCCCCAACTTCCCTGTCTATCATATATTACATTTTTAATCTAATTTTTGAAAGTTTCCCATTGGTTGTGTATTGCAGCCTTTCTGTGCCCACCATAAGCCTCCCTTTGTTCTCTATGTGATATTCACTATCTATGCCTTGGAAACTGTTGTATTTAATATATTTCAGTAATAGAGAAATATCAGTAGAATGTTGATATTAAAAAGGTAGGCCAATGCTTCTGGGAGAAGATTAGGATCATTAAAGGAGCTCTGTGATTTCCTGATAGTAATTCAAACCACTCTCCTCTGGGTCCAATTCATGGTCTGTCTAAATTATTTGTTCTGTAGATAGATAGATAGATAGATAGATAGATAGATAGATAGATAGATAGATAGATAGATAGATGATAGATAGATATCTAGATAGATAGATAGATAATTAAGGTTTTCCATCCAAATATATAGCATAATCTGGGAAACAGACATTCATCCACATCACCCTTTCTATGTGGAAGGATACAACATTTTTTGAGTGATTACAGACATATTCTAGAAGCCTCTGAAATGTTTCAGGACTTGATGCGCTTAGCAAATTGACATCTGCAAAGAGGAACATCTCAAGGACTATGCCATCCATAAGGAATCCTTCTTCAACTTGAACTTTGTGTTGCATCTCTTCCACAATGGTGGCAAACAATTTTGTCAAGCATACTTCTCCATTTTATGCCTTGTCTTAGGTTTATGATCAAAGAGTTAATGAACAGGATTATTTCTACTGTTATACATTTCAAACAGCCTTGAAAGGTTTTGTTCTATTGGTAAAATACCCCTGATTGGGGAAAAAAAAAAAAACATTAAGACAATATTTTCCAATTTTAAAACCATCTTTTTTTCCTAATCAACAAACAATAAACACAAATGCAAACATCTTTCAATTAATTGTGAAACAATAAAGATGTGATGCATATTGAATATAGTTATTGAACATAACTTGAGAAGGGCTACTTATTTACTACTAATATCTTCATTGAGGATGCTGTCATTTCCTATATTGACTCTGCCTAAGATTGGTGTTTGTTATTTCCTTTATGTCCTTTATTAGTACTCATAAGGTCTGAGTTTTTTTAACTCACCTTCTATAGCTTTCTCTACTCCAGGTACCTTATATATTGATCCCTCAAAAAACTATTAATTATGTCACCCCCAATACAGTTCTCCTTCAAACATGAGTGTCAATCCATTAAAAGGGCCAGAACATGGAAGCAAGGGTAAGGGAACTCTAAAGATCATAGCTGATGGTATAGACAACTTTAAAGTAGGGTATTAGTACTCGGGAAGTTGGAGTGAGAAAGGTGAGACTAAGGCAGTAGAGAGTGGAGTTTTTCCTTCTTCATTGCCATTTCTACCTCCCCCATAATCCCTTCTTCAACTGTGATGATAGAGTTCAAGCATAGTAGTTCTAGCATTCTTGACACTGAAAAATTTGTTAGAGTATACTAATGCATAAAATTTTCCCATTTTTCTTCTTTTTGTTTAATCTATTTTCATCTTTAAATGTGCTTTGTATGATGTAAACTAGTTTTATCCTCCATTGCTTCTCTTTGTTTTATGATATGGCAATGTTCATAAGTGTCCATTGTTCACAATTTTACAAAAGATTTCATATTCTAACCTGTTTTTCTTTGGCTACCATCTCATTTTGCTTTGCGAGCAAATCAAAGGTTTACTCAGGTCCTTTCTGGGATTCTTTTTTTTTGTTTGTTTTATTGTCGTGGCAATAGATTTACATTAGTTAAACTTCTATATTAAATTATCATAAACATTATCCATGATATCTCTGTTATCCATTTCCCATTTGTTTATTGTCAATTTTTTATTTAAATGATGCAGTACTGAGTTGTCTCAGTTGAACACCTTATCTTTTTCTAATTACCAACGTTTTCCCTTGCTTTTTACTAAGTCTAATTGGACACAAGAAAGATTAGAATGAAGAAAAATCAAAATGGGTAGAAACAATGTGATTGAATCAGTAATAAAGCATCCTGATCTAATTTACTGCCTTGCTCTTGGAAAGATAGTACATATGTGGGCTTTTAATTTCAAGAGCTTAAGTAAAGCAGAGTTTCACTTAGTTAAGTGTACATTGCTTCTACAACAAAGAATAGAAGCAATTCAAATAGTCATCCATTCATTCAAGGATCACATATTCTGGGCTTATTCTGTGCAAGTTTTTTAATAGGTATTGTGTATGTGACAAAGGTAATGGAGATATGATCCATGCCCTCATAGAGTTTATAATCTATCAGGAAGAATAATCATTATATTATTATAATAATTCATGCTTACATAATGATTTAAGGTTTACAAAGTTCCTACATACCATCTCATTTGATCCTTTGAAGTAGACATTATTGGTTTCATTTTAGAGATAAAGAAAATGAAGCTTGGAGTGATGAAGCAATTTGCCTAGATCATACAGCTAAAAACTACTTGAGGCAACAATGAAACTGTAACCTTGTGGATTCCAACTCCAAACTTCTTTGCCTACACATTGCTGCCTTTTTATACACAAATACTAGACATGCATGTACATAAATACACACTTGTAAGCACAAACATATTCACAACAATAAACAATAAGATTAGCATAGAATTCAATAAGAGAAATTTAAAAGGAAAAATTCATTCTATATAGAGGGATCAATGAAAATAATAGAGGAGGTGACTTTCAATCACGTAAGATGTCAAAGGGCAAAAATTAGAGATGAATGGGAAGAGCATTCCGGGGGGTAGGGGAGAGCAAAATTTTTTAAAAGCTATAGAAGTAAGAAGATGCAGGTACCAGTCACCTATTCATTGATTAATACCATTAGTAATATACACAGGTTAACTTCTAGTAGACATGTTATGTTATGTCACTGCATAAGGAGATGAAACTGAGCTAAAGTCCATTGCCAGATACTAAATATGGGGATTTCATTAAATTGTACCTGTAGAAAAAATGAAGACTCCAATACTCTAGAACTAGACAAAAAAAATGCGTTATAATCATAGAATTTCACTGAACTAAGGACAATTATCAGTTTCTAGTCACAGAAGGTGCCAATGAGATAGAATAAAGATGTAACTTGGAAGTATGTAGGGAAACAAAGCTTTTAAAAACTGACGAAAACAGATACAGAAAGTTCTGGCTAAATAGATATAACATGAATCCACACAGTATATGTTGCCAGCTGTATATGAATCAAATGCAATTCTCAGGGTCATTCACACTAGAGAAAGTGGCTAACAACCACACAGAGATCCAGGAGGAAGCCAGTTAATTAAGCTAAAGTCTAACAAACCATTTTCTGTAAGAATAAGCAATCCTGCTATCATTCTAGAGCTCAGAAAAATTCTCATCAAAATTCATATTCTCTTGGACAGACCTGTTTTCTTAGCTTTCCTCCTAAACTATCTGATTCTCATTTCTAGGAGCCACAACTTTGTTTCTAGGGAATCCTTCAAAAAGCTCTCAAAGTATATGTGACCTGATCTTAGTCATCAAATATTGATTGAATACCTCCATATATCAGAGACTAACCTGATCATTTGAGTTTCTAGATTGTGTTTACTAACATGGGTTGAACAGAGTATATGCATAGTTGACCTATCTGCTTCTAACCACATGTACCTGCTTCAACTCTGGGATGAAGAGGCCACTGAGTAAGAAGAGCTCCTTTCTCAGTGGATATTTAAAAGGGAGTGACAAACCCTTAGTCTTCTCTTCCCTTCCAATTGCAGATCTATTCCTAACTACTTCTTCCAAAGTGGCTAGGGGGAAGTGGTTACTTGAACTATCTCCTCCCTAGCTGTGAGGACATAGTATCTAGAAGATATGCCTTTTGGTTATTTACTCAATGTATTATGAGTCTTTTGTGTCTATTAGCATTTTGTTTGTATGGTAGGGAGGAGTAAAAACAGCTGTCCCATACCTGATTTATATTTACTCCCCTGATTTTGAAAGAGAATATAGATATGAGGCAGAATCTAGGTTATTTATAAGCTAGTTTGTATTAGGTTAATTTATAATACATAATATATAAATTATAATATATATTATATATATATAATTATATATAATATACAAATATAATTTATAAATTATAATATATAAATTATAATAGGTTATTTATAACCTATTCCCTGGAGCAAGAAGGGGGGCCAATATAACAAGCCAAAAAGTATAAGTGAGCTAATGCATCTCATTAGAAGGGAGGGTATGTTCCATCAGAACTGAAAGTGATATAGACAGAAATGTGGATCAAGAACAGAGGGGATGGGGTGAAGCCAAGATGGTGGCGTAAGAGCAGCAACATATCGCAGCTCTCACATAGCCACCCCAAAATACTCATAAAATATGACTCTAAACTAATTCTAGAACTCCAAAACACACACAAATATACTTTCCACTAAAGTCAGCTCAGCTACAAGGAACCATATCAGCACTGCGAACTGAAACCAGCCTGGCCTGAAACCTTGGCTGTGCCCCGGGGGCGGCTGGACGAGAGGAGCTGAGCCCCAGCTGGAGCTTCAGGAGAGTGGATTGGCAGCATCTGCAGCAGTATCCAGAACTAGGTCAGTGGGACTTGCAAGGTTGTGGGAGCAAAGCAGTCCAGCCAAACTGCCTAGAGGGTTGAGAAGCAGAAAGTGGAGGTCCTGCACCTGCCTCCACATTGCTGCTTCAGAGCTCTCAGCCTGCAGACTGCAGGGGGACCAAGCAATCATTCAGAGGCCAAGTGCTCTCACGTTGAACTGCCTGAATCTGGATCGCGGTCTTGGGCTTTGGTCCTGTGGTTCATTTTTTATTCAGTGAGCTGGAAGTGGTGGAGGGACCCAGCAACTTCCTAAGAGCTCTGGCAGCTAGGAAGATCCCAGCGATTTGGGACAGAGCTTTCCCCTCTGGAAGTAGAGCTCCACAGAGATTAAAAAAAAATCATGGACTAATCAATCATAAATAAGAATAAGCATATGAAGCGGGGTAAGAACAGCAACCAAACCCTAGTTCCTTCTTTGAAGAAAAGAGCTCCCCCACCAGGGGCTTCCAATAAACATGAAGATTGCCTTAAAGCTAGAGATCAGCTGAAGAATGATTTTGAAAACCAAATGAGAGAAGTAGAAGAAAAATTGGGAAGAGAAATAAGAATATTGCAAGAAAATCATGAAAAGAGAGTCAGCAATCTGACT
>CM053586.1:100732041-100749704 GCA_028646515.1 Pseudochirops corinnae
TTCTATTTTTATTCTAAATCAGTGCTGCTCTTGGCTGTCACTTTATATCAGTAGTCAAAGAGATCAAATGTTTACTGACTAAATTGGTATAAAAGCCTACTTGATCTCCTTGTGGTAATTTAATTATGTCAATTAAACTTCCTTATGAAGTAGTGATGGTCTCTATCAATATCTGTTCTCTTATCCATTTCCCTTTTCAAGAGTCAATAACTTGCTAAAATAGGTCAGATGGAATTACTTTTTACTTCATAATAGAAAGTCTTCCCATTTTTATTCTTGTTTGGTATGAATATTAATTCACGTGCAACAAGCTGCTACCCAAATGTATACCAATAGCTGATTTGGAAATCTTCTCACATTGGTAACTAATTATTTTTCTGTTCAACAAATTCATTTTTGTAATGTTTTTGAGTGTTAACCATATTCAGTGTCTCCTGGCTTTTCTTTATAAAAGTCATAATGAAATAGTATAAAAGAAACTATTAATGATGCTTCTGTGTAGTCCACTATCCTTTATCCCCTTTTCTTACTCCTGAAACATATTTTCCAACATATCTTTGAACTGCTTTCCTATGATCAGCTTTGAATTGAAGTCTAAGCATGAAAATAGGACTAATTGATTTGTGAGTTTCCTCTGCTGATTGAGAATGCAACCTATTCACATCTGTTTATTTTATGTGATTCTTTTCAATGTTCCCTTAACATTTGCCACTGGGTTCTACTCACCATGCTGGAAGCCTTCTTCACTTTCTTTTGACATGACAAGGATACCAGTAGATCACTCTGGCTACCCATCTGCTATCCTTTGCTCTTGCCAAGTGATCGGCCCACCATCTCTTCCTGTAATACACCCTTTAATGCCCTTTGATCCTATTCCTCTTTATTGTTATATGTCACAACCTGTTCATACCCACTACATACACCTTTCCATTATTATTTGTGATACCCATCTTTACTTTTTCAGAGAGTGGTTTTCCATGTCTCACTAACATATGACACATTTTGCATTTTACCTATATGTGATAAGGCATATGAAGACTTGTCCTGTGTGCTTCCAGCAAATTACATTATTATCTCAGTATTTAGGCACTTTGGGAATGACAAAGCCCCTGGCTGTTTCCAGTTAACAATGGGACACTCAGCATTAAAGGAAACAGGTGCTTTGTGGATGATGGGAATGGCCCTTTTGGCCATTGAGCTAGATGCCTCAATGACTCAGCGGACCTTTAAAATGAAAAACCTCTGTTAAGTTCCTTTCTTCTCTTCGATATGCAGATAATGTCAGAACAATTTAATTCTATCCCTGGAGAAGAAGAGAAAAAGAACTGGTGTCCTTTCCTCTTGCTCCAGAAAAAAAAAAGTGACCTGCTAGAATGTGGCATCTAAAGCATAAACTCAGCTGGGAAAGATTAACTTGGGTCTTGTGGCCCTGGTTACCTTTTTTCTTCCCTGAATATAAGTGTCTGGATAAGTGATTCCAGGATAGATAGGTCTTATCTTGATGGAAAATGCAAATTCCAGAGGTCTGGAGATATTGCTGAATGCAGCAGGGAAAGTCTCTCCTCTTGGAGAAAAAAAAAAAACTAATAATAGTAAATATTTATATAATTTTTTTAAGATTTGCAAAGTACTTTACTTGTGTTATTGCTTTTTGAACCTCACAACAAAACTGTAAGATAGGTATTCTTATTACCCTTACATTTTGCAGATGAAGAAACTGAGAGAGAAGTTAAGTGTCTTGTCCAGGGTCACACAGCTAATAAGTGTCAAATTTTGGATTTGAAATCAGGTCTTCCTGACTCCAAATACTGCTCTCTATGCACCATACCACCTAAAGGTAATGATGATGATGATGCTAGTGATGACAAATAACAATACTTAACATGTATATAACACTTTACATTTTGCAAAGAAATTAACCTATCCAATCTGACTTGATCCTCACAAAAACCCTATGTGGTGGATATTATTATTATCTCCATTTTATATTTGAAGAACCTGTAACTAAGAGAGGTTAAGTGAATTTCCCAGGGTCATACACTTAGTAGGTATCTAAGAAAGCATTCAAAATCAGGCCTTCATGGTGTAAAATCTAACACTTTATCCATTACACCATCTCATACCCTTACTTCATGTTCATTCTTGCCAAAAGTCATCTATCTTCAGGCGGATAGTGAAGAGCAAGGTAAAGCATAAAATGCCTGTTTGATATACCCACAAACTTCTTCATGTCATGAAATGTGTCTCTTTGTTGAAAAATATAAGATTTGGCTTTGTTATTATTATTCTGACTTCTTGTATAACTATTCTGTCAGTATATATTTGTGAGAACTTTTGGTATTAGGCCTTTCTTTTGTGAGAAAAAATAAATAGCTGTCCTATACCTAATCACTATTATACATTAAGTACAATTCTACCAACAACTTTGGGGAGACCCTTAGCATAAACCAATCCTAAGCTATATGTGATTTTTCCCAGAGTGCCACGTTGCAGTGTGCAACAAGCCTAAGAGGATAAGGAAAAGATCCTGCTTCTTCTTTGAGGTGGTTGGGTTCCCCTAGGGCTGAACCTAATCCACATGTGGGTTCAAGCAAATAAATTTCTTAGTACTAGTGTCTGACTCAAATAGAAACAGGAACCACTAAACCATACACAAGGATACTTGTGGGCCAGATATTGACTTAGAAAACCAATAATAACGTTACCTATGCTTTATTATATTTTTATATTGTTGTTGTTAAATATTTCCTATTTACACTTTAATCTGGTTCAGGCAGCATGCAGGAGTGTTATAGGCTACATGGCAGCCACATGTTTAACACCTCTACCTTAGTAGAAAGAAGGAGGTCACAATGATCCAGTCTCTTGGTTTAACAATTTGTATGTAGTCAACAAGGGAACAAAGAGTAGCAGGTGGGAGAAGGATAAGCACAAGTTAAGATTATTTGGCAACATTCAACAAGCATTTTTTAGTGCTTACTCTTTGCAGAGTACTATGCTGTATGCTCCAAGGGGAGCTATAATGTTTAAATAAGGTATCACCCTTGTGTCTATGGAGCATAGAGTTTGGCAGATGGAAGGGGAATATACTGTAAATATAAATAAACATGATATACAATATTAATGATCAGTGCAATCCAGGAATATGAAATAAAATGTCATGTGAAGTTCTATGGGGAAGGTCATTGTTGACTAGTCAATGTTAGTATACTTTTTTTTTAGCATTAACAATATTAGGAACCAGATAATCCAATGGCAAGTGGGGTAGCTAGAATGCCAAATTTGAGGTAGTGGACTAGACCAGGTCTCAAGGTGGTAGCTAGGTTGAAACAAAATTATATACCACAAAGACACACATGAAAGGAATAGTATATTAACAAAAATCAAAGAAATAGGAGTTAGGAGCACAGAAAGTTTGATTATGAGGGGAAAAAAAGTTGCTAAATGACTTCTTTTGACAATGGGGAAAAACCCTCATCCATCTTTAAGAAAAGAGCCTGTAAGGGTCCAGAGATTGAACATTCATTCATCTCTAAAACCCACACTCATAGCTGGGACCATGTCATACTTTTTCACTTAGAAAATTGACATACCTTCCAAAAATGTTCTGAAAACCATATTGTAAATGAGATATTCTGTAATTATTGCACAATAGAAAATTTAATGTATATAATCTAAACAGAAACTTAGTTCAATAAAGTGTGATTCAAAGACTTCCAGTAAGCTTTCATCCCCATGTCACTTTGTCCCCAAAAGAAAAAAACAGGCAACTTCTAGTATTTTCCCTCCCTTTCAGTTGTAATCTATGTACATTGTATTATATAGTTATTTATATTTTCTTTCCATTAGAATATGAGTTCCTTACAGATAGGGATTGTTTTGCCTCTCTTTGAATCCCCAGAGCTTAGCAGAATGTCTGGCACATAGTAAATGTTCAACAATTGCTTGACAATTGATTGAATTACAATTCTGTCAAGGAAGACAGTGCACATGGGAAAGAAAATGTGCTTATGAAAAGAGATGCAATCTGAAGCATTGAGATGAGTGCTGGATGTGGGGAAAAATGGGTTTGGGTTCAAATTCAATCTTTTGTTGTTGTTGTTATTATGTATGTGTGACCTTGGAAAAGTCATTTAACTGTTATGGTGCCCAGTTTCTTTATCTGTAAAATAAGATGGTTGGTTTGCAGTATTTCAAAAGTCTCTGTAAGAAAACTCTCTTGATTCCTCTTTCCTCTACCCTCATATCATGGACAGTTGCTAGTGCCGTGCCCCAGAAAATTATTTTGTATCTATTTTGTCTTTAATTTTCTATGTACCTATTATTCTCTCACCCCAGTAAAATGTAAGCTCCTTGAGGACAATGACTGTTGATTTTGCCTTTGTATCCACAGAGCAGTGTCGAGTATGTAGCAGACACATAATATCCACTTGTGGAATTGAATTGCAATAATTATGACTCTAATCCTATTACCTTGAGAAAAACTATTAATAACTGAGAAGAGCTACTGTCAGACAGAGTTGTGTATTAGCATTACTGAAATGCTTTCATTCTAATTTTTAAACATTTGTTAAAAGGACTCAATTTCTGCAAAAAGGAATTTGGAAGGATATATTGAAAAATTAATGTGATACAAAAATTAAAGTCATCAAGTATGGTGACACACACCTATAATCCCTACTACTGAAGTAGTAGATCACTTGAGGTCAGGAGTTCTGAGATTCAGTAGGCAGAGCTAAAGTCAATCAGGTGTTAGCACTCATTCCAAAACCAACATTGTGAGTCCCTAGAAGCAGTGAACCACCAAGCTGACTAAGGAAGGGTAAATTGGCCCAGGTCAGAAACATAACAGGTCAAAGTGGGACCAGGTCAATCAGCAGGGAAACAGGCCTGTGAGTGGCCAGTACACTTCCAGTCAGGGCAAGATTAGGAGAACTAGTATTAAAAAATAAGTATCAATAAAAATTAAATACTTTTTTAAAAGAAAGGAAAGAGAGAAAGAGTAAAAAATAGAGAAAGGAAGAGAGGAAGGGAGGGAGGGAGGGAGGGAGGAAGGAAGGAAGGAAAGTTAGGCAGCATCAACCTCTACTACCTCTTTGAAATTTGCCCCATTCATTTCTGGAAGTTTTCTCTAGATGGGCATTGACTCTCAAATGTCTAAAAAAGTATGGTGTATGAAAATCCAGGAGGTCTTATTTAGCCAATAACATTCAAATTCTAAGCAATCTTCATGAGTAGAACTAAATCTAACATTGAAATGCTGAAATTATACTTTACCACTCTGTTTTCTTTCATTTCATTTAAAATCCTATCACACGAGGGAAAAAGTTAGCAAAGTTCCCTGGTAAAGTACAGCATAATTGCCTCTGGGAAGGTTCCCTGACTTTCTGCACACTTTCAGTAGCAATTCAATAAATTTTCTTACTCTGCAAAGAAGGAGAATATTGTAGAATTTCCTTTTAGTCAATAATGAGGATTCACAGGAGATTCAGCTATTTCATAGATCTCACAGTTTTTGAGCAATTCTAGGATTTTCTTCTTAGCTAGCTACATCTTCCAGGACTTGCATCTTGATCCTAAATACCATATTTTAATTAGTTACAGATATAGTCACAATTTTTCTCATTTCCAATTTCATGTTCAGTTATTTTTCAGTCATATCTCACTTTGTGACCCAATTTGGAGTTTTCTTGGTGGAAATACAGAAGAGTGCTTTACCATTTCCTTCTCTAGCTCATTTAATGATGAGGAAACTGAGGCAAACAGGGTTAAGTGATTTGTCTACGGTCACACAGCTAGTAAATGTCTGAGGCCAGATTTGAACAGACCTTCCCTTTCTCAACAAAATCTCTCAATCTTCATTGATCTCCTTAAAACTATTTTTGTCTTCATTGATATTTCTAGTCCTTTAACAATTATAGTTAACAATTTAATTTCCCTTATATCTATTTTTTGAATTATTGGTACATTTTGTTTTAACACTGCCTACAGTTTCCAGCTAGTCCAACCAGTACAACATATCCAACAAACTTTAATCCAGAAACAAGGCTTTGTTTGTAGACCTCTAGTGAAACAGTTATTGCTCTGCCAGTTTAACAATTCTGCTCTGGTCTCACATTCCTCACCTCACACTATCAAATATATAGTTGTTCAGTTTAATGATGTACTGTCCTCTATCCTTATATCTTCACCTTCACAACCATCAAACCTGGGACACCACCACCATTCTACCTTCTTTTTTCCAATTTCCAGACTGATCCATACACACAAACAAGCAAAACTCATTTAATCCTGTCTTTGCCTTCTAATTATAATCTAATATATCTTCTATTTTCCCTTCTGGTGCACATTCACTGTCTCCATTTTCCCATCCTCTCTTTATTTCTTAGTCCTTTGCAACTTGGATTACAATTTTGCTACTCAACTAAATCTGTTCTTTCAAGGCTAACTTTAAGAAGAAAATTTTGTGTTTGTTGCCTTCATTTATTAACCAAACACGGCAACACTTTAAATGTATCCAGCAACATGTGCAATATTCTAAACCCCTGTCCTCTACTTCTGCAAGGAGAGAAGAATGGTACATTTTATCAATTCATCACCATGGACAAGAATGGTGGTTATACTTACATAGTGTTCATTTTCATTTTTTTTTTTGTAGTAATTGTGTATGTTGTCTTCTGGGTTTTGCTTACTTCATTCTTCATCAGTTCACATAAGCTTTCCCATACATCTCAGAATTTGTCATATTTGTTATATCTATAGCATAGTGGTATTCCATTACATTAATGAGAGTGACTGCACTTTGTTTAGCCCTTCCCTCATTAATGTGCATCTAATTTGCTTCCATTTCTTTGAACTACAAAAGAGTTGATATAAATAATAGTAGCAGTAATATCTATAGAAAATGGCTTAAAATTTATTTTAACTTATAATTCCTATGGGGTTTTTTTGAGTAATCATGCTCATTTTCATTTTTTTAGTTTTTAATACCATTGGCCACCATTTTCTCTTGGATAATCAATTACTCCTCGCTTCATTTCTGTGGCATTGCTCTATCCTATCTCTTGTCTCTTCCACATTACTCTTTTTCAGTCTTCTTTTCTGAATCATAACCCATTGCCTGTTAAGTGTGAGTATCCCCTTGGGGTTCTGTCTTGCATGGTTTTTTCTTCTTTCTCTACTTTCATCTTCTATCTCTCTGTCTCCCTGTCTTTCTCTCTCTCTCTCTTTCTCTCTGTATGTCTGTCTCTCTTTATCATCTCACCCACTCTCATGAGTTCAGATCTCATCTATATGAAAATGACTTCTGAATCTATAGTCTAGACCTATTCTCTCTTATGGTCTAGTCCTGTGTCTCTTTCTGTCAGCTAGAAATAGCTACATATTAGCATTTAGAATTTAATATATCCAAACCATAGCTAATCGTCTTCTGTGCTATACCTGATTCTTATTCAGACTTCTTTATTTTTGTTTAGAACCACCATTCTCAGAAGCAACTTTGATTGATTCTTCCCTCTCTTTCACATGCCCTATCCAATCAGCTGCCTGTTGATTTTACTTTCAAAATGTTTATAACATCTGTCTATAATATCTATTTCTTTCTCTTGGGTCACATGCCCTCCTCACCTTTCACCTTGAACTATTTTAAAAGCCTTTTATTTGGTATCCCTGGGGCAGTTAAGTGGCCAGTCAATAGAGTACCTACTTTTCCAGTCTTGTTTCACATTATTCTCCTTCATATATATACTCTACATTCTTGCCAAACTGGATCACTAGTTATTCTCCAAATTCAACATGACAGTTCCCACTCTCTTTTTATCCAAGATTTCTCCCATGCCTGGAAAGTACTATAACTTTCCCTGAAAGGCTGAGCTTAGACATCACCTCCAAATAGCCTTCCTTGATTGTACCACACTTTGTTGTGAGTATTCTCATCCTTCTCAAGTTACAATTGAATACTAATTTATACACATATTCACTCCCCAGAAAAAAAGCAAATCTAAATTCTATGAGGACAGGACTATTTTTTTTCTTCTTCACATCACAGCCCCTCCTAGCTAGAAGCTCACCATACTGATGCCCTTCTTAGCAGGAACACCTGATCAACTTAGCTAGATTACAGCTCAAAATTTCAAAATTCTTGAGCTGAAAAAATGAACCAGCCTCAGCCTCCCCTAGTAAATGCCATTACAATTATGGCCACCACAGTCAATATTTATTTTATTATATCACCATGCAAACCACTTTTTAATTATATCACCAGTCAGGCATTATGCATTCCATCTGGTTCTCCAGTCTTTCCCAACCCCTTTGAATTCAGTGTCTTCCTTCCATTAATTATTTTTCCTATTTATGCTGTATAGAGCTTATTGGCATGTGTTTATTTACATATTGTCTCCCTCATGAGATTGTGAGCTCCTTGAGGGCAGGGACTATCTTTTGCCTCCTTTTGTATCACCAGGGCTTAGCACAGTGCCTGTCAGTGGTAGATGCTTAATAAATATTGATTGTTTGATTAGATTTATTCTACACCCTGGGTCTCCATAATAAAATTACTAGCAATCTCATAGGATCATAGATTCTGATCTGTAAGGGTTTTCAGAGTTCATCTAGTGTGACCCCTTCATTTTACAGCCTTTTCTCATAATGTCAAGCTACAAAACTGTTTCCATTGTATATCTTGGCATCATGGGGAAAAGTCTGGGCCTAGAAGCAAGAAACAGAGATTCAAATCTCACCTCAGGCACTTACAATAAGCAAGTCACTTGATCTCACTGAGTCTAAAGTTTCCGATCTGTGAAAAAGCACATCAGGTAACCATCAAAAGTACCTTGTAAATCTTAATCCAGAAGGCCTGGATTTATTTTAATAATTTTATTTTAATAATTTATTTTAATAATAATTTAAGAATACTGCAAAGGACAAACAAATTTTTATTTCAGTTGATGCACCTAGTGCATCTAGTGTGAGACATTATAAAAATATGAATTATTCCTGTCTTCTCACTCTTCCAAATAGGCTGCTTTGCTAACTTGTCTGGTTTCCCTCATCTTTATCCCTCTAAACTGGGATATTCTTAACTAGAATAAGATTTATTTAGAGATGTTCTCAGCTCCTTATCCCACATTTAAAGACAAACCACCCCTCTCACTACATTTATCAGCAGGGATCCAGAGATTGCTGCCAGGGGCATGCCCACTGAGTTGAGCTGCACCTGCATTGACATGGATTCCAAAATGGCACAGCAGTTGGTCACATCTCTGAATAGGAAGTACAATTACTAATTTCTTATCCTCTTAAAGTATATAGATAGTGGTGCCCACTCACCCAAGATGAGTGTCATCAGTTCTCTCCTCCTTCCACCCTGCCTCAGCCCCCACGCAGCTGCAGGAATTCTTAGAAGGGGAAAGCACAGCTGGTCGAGAGTAACTCTTCATTTAGGGTCCCTACTGGAGCCTTCTTCTCCTCCCCTCTATCTTAAAGAGGCATGGCTGTGGATAGTAGAGGCTGTCAGTAAGTGGGTTTGCCTTTGTATTTAGATCAACCATGTAAATAAACACCAGCACAGACAGCCACTTAAATAGCACCACTGCTTAAAAACAAAACTCATATTCTAAAGAATCATTATGAATTAAGATCATGACAAGACAACTTCATAAAGCTAATTAAAAACAACAGCTAGAAATAAAACAAGGCATCATCTCACACATTAAGTAGATGAGGCTTTGCTTGTTTTTGTGCATATGAAAAAAAAAAAAAACTGTCTCACCCAGAGGGCTATAGAAGCTGAGCAATCGCCTTGGACAAGGAAAGTGAATTAACGTTCTGAAATTAGAACACCATGGAGAAAATCTCAGGTCTTTGAAATAACTGCTCAAGCTAAAGCAGATCCAGTCTTAAAAATGTTTTCAGCCTTAAGGAATTCAAGATGTTTTCATAAATCTTTTTCATCTCATCCTTGTACTTAATTGTTCATAAAAATGGATGATGAGTGATCTAATGTCAGTCACTAAGCAATTACTCTCAAACTCGTCTTTCAGTTGGGATATGCTTTTCCTTATTTGTGAGATAAAATATCTCTCCTAGGATCTGTATTTTCAGTACCCACACCGGAGAAGATTGCATCAGACTTCATAACTATCATTCTTAAAAGGGAAAAAAAAAAATCCACCTTTTTATCATTAGCATTTCCAAAAAGAAATAGTCACCTAACCCAGAATTAGATTTTCCTTGGATTTTTCAAGTACTTTCAAAAGCTCTTTCCTACTCCTGTTGTGTTTTATTTTCCTGCCCGTAGCCAAAAAGAATATGAGCTTATGAGACCTGTAGGAATACTCAGTGACCAATGATCATTTTTTAACTGACATGACATCAAGGCAAGTATAAGCTCCTTTAGAAAAGACCCTAATGTTCCTCAACCAGATAAACAGTGCAATGAACTTTGACAAAGTATTCAGTAAATTTATGCACCTTGAATGGGAAAGGGAAATTCCATGAACCTCCCAGTTCAATACCTCCCAACTCATACCATTGGACTATTTTGATAAGTTTATGTCTAACTAAGCAATCAATCAACAAGCAGTTATGAAATGCTTATGGTGTATCACACATTGTGCTAGCTGATGGGCATACAAAGAAAGAAATGGAATAGTTCTTAGCCATCAAGTAGCTTTTAGCCTATCAGTAGAGACAAGTACATAAATGATTAGATCTTTGAGAGCAGGGACTGTCATTTGCCTTTCCATATCCTTAGCATTTATCATAGTACTTAACATATAATAGTTATTAATAAATGCTTATTGATTCACTTAACTATTAAAGGCACTTGCAATAAGCAAGGGCATATGGACTGGGTCCATGATTTTGATGACATAGAAAATTCCCAGTTGAAGAATTCCCTGTGTTGCATGTTAACACTTTCACCATAGCTTATAGCCTTTGAGTTCTCTGGAACACTGAGAGGTTAAAGTCACTTGCCCAGAGTCACTTAGCCAGTGTCAGAGGTGTCTGAAGCCAGGTCTTTTTGGTTTTAAGACTAACTTTTTGTCTATTATGCCATTGTCTCTAATATACATATAAAATAAATACAAGGTAGCATTGAAGGAAGGTACTAGCATCTAGGGCAGCAGTTCTCAACCTGTGGGTCGCAACCCTTTCACAGGAGTTGCCTAAGGCCATCAGAAAATACATATTTCTGATGGTCTTAGGAACCAAGACACCACTTCTCTATCCGTCTCCAGGCGGGTCCGCCCACATGCAGATATGTCCACATACAAGTATTAAAGGGTCATGGCATTACAAAGGTTGAGAACCACTGATCTAGGGAGATAAGGGGGGTGAGGCCCATGTGTAATGCCATGCACAAGCAGATTCCCCAAAGAATACTACTGTGAACAGCTTTTAAGGTTCAGATTACACAGTATAGTGAACACTCCATTTATTCCATTACAAATCAAGGCAAATATTCACAACAAATCACAATTTAGTGTTCATAACAGCTTAACATTAGAATAGCCACACAGTTTTCACTACAGTGGCCACAATATTTAGAACAAAGCATTCAATCAATTCACAACACAGTAATCAATACTTGATCATTCAATCAATTCACAATACAATAATCAATCTTCCACTCATGGGGCAATCATAGATCAACTCAATCAGTCACTAAATATAATCATTAGAAAACCACACAAACCTTCCACCCCTTGAAGTCCAGCAAACCTCAATTTCATCCAAGGGGAGACCTTTTCTTCATCTTGACTCGGGGTGGTCTCTCGGATTCCCTGGATCCCCTTCCATCGTCCTAGCTCCCACCTGAATTCGCCAAATAGTCAACTGGATTCAGGGGCAGACAGCTCCCAGGTTCTCATCCAGTCCTCAGAGGTAGACAGCTCCCAGGTCCTTGTCCAGTTCTCCATGCAGTTCCTGGTACACACCAAAGTTCACAGGGTCCAGCACATCTCAAACCCTTCACCACTTCTGTTTCCGGGAACTCAAAGATCAGCCAAGCCACAAACCAACAAAGACTTATCCCCAGCACGCTTCTTCAGTCCTCCAGCAGTTCATCTGGCACTAGGACAAAGGAGAAATGGCCTTCCAGGCAACAAGCCCTCTCAGCCTTCCAGGTGGCCTTCATCAGATTCTGGTTTCAGGAAAACTCCATCTCAGTTCTCAGTCAGCTTCCAGATGCTGGTAGAGAAACACACACACACTCTCTCTCTCTCTCTCTCTCTCTCCTTCTCTCTCTCTCTCTCTCTCTCTCTCTCTTTCTCTCTCTCTCGTTCTCGCTCTCTTTCTCTCGATCTCAATCTCTCTCTCTCAATCTCTCTCTCTCGATCTCTCCATCTCTCCATCTCTCGATCTCTTTTGAAAACTCCAACTCACTTCTTCAGTCCAGCAGCCCAGCTCCCAGATGCTGGGACAATCCTGCTTCCTCCAACAGGAGCCACCAGGAGGGAGACACCCAATTCTGTCTCTCTGGCTCTAGAACTCTTCTTATATACACACACTGGCCTTCTGTCTCAGCCAATCTCATTATTCCACATCCAGTACTCTTGCCACTATACTATACCACATCTATTAAGGTAGAGAGGGATTGTAATATGTATCAGTAATAGAAATATCCAACCAGTGAAATTAAAAATCTCAAAGATTTAAATCAAATAGTAGTAGTTACAAATATAGTCAATTACATTTATATATAAGTTCTGACAGTTTATATACACTATCCCATTTAATCTTCACAAAACCCAGAGGCAAGTATTTCAAATATTATTATATTCATTTTACAGATAAGTAAACTAAGGCTTAGAAAGTTTCCATATCTTGCACAAGTTCACACAACTAATAAATATTTTCACACACTTTCCAAAAGATTAGGCCTCCTTGCAAGTTATTTCATGTTTGTGTTTTTCTTTTCTGGAAGAACTCTAGTTCCTCAAGGATAGTCTCCTCATCTTCTAATTTATTTTTATCTATATTATTCCTTCCCTGAATACTCCAGCCACAATAGACATGTGTCTAGACTTGGGCTAGATGTGGACCTAGGGAAAGTCACTTATGTTTCCTTGGGCCTCAGTGTACTCATCTGTAAACAGGGGATGACATAGCACCCACACCATAGGCTTATGAGGATCATTAGAGTTAACATATGTACAATGCTATATCGATGCCAGCTATGAGGAAGTATAATAGATCTAAAACTAAAAAGGATAGGTAGATGATAGACAGACAGACAGACAGATGATAGATAGATATAGTTATGAGATAGAGATGTCAATGAAGTTATTAAAGCTTAAAACTGAACTGGGATATGCTAAACACACAGGCTTTGCAAACCCTAAAGTTTTACTAAAATGTAAACTATTGCTTTTGGCTTTGCTGTTAAAGTCTAAAATAATATGATGAAAATTTTTTGCATAAGTATGAAGTCCACAGTCACAGATCTTGAGTCTATAGAATTTGTGAACATATTGGTACTATTTAGACTCAGGCTTTAAGGAAACAAAATCAAGAGATAAATAATCTTTAAAAAAATATAATTTAAAATCAGTTACCACAATCCCAGAACCAAAGTCTAAAACTGTATCTGCTGAGCTCCAATATTAATTGAAATTAATCAGAGCTTGTTTGTTTAATGATTTGCAAAGGTTTGTGGAGTTTGGGGTTTTTTATATCACTCATTCCTCATCAACTACCAGCAATTAAAGTTTTCAGAGGAACCCACATCCTCAGGCATCTAGGTTTCATAATGAGCTAAAACAGACTTTTCTGAGGATCCTGATTCTCTGATTTGCGAATAATCACTGATGAACTTTAACCTGGACCTCTAGGCATCCCTTGGAGCAAATAAACTTTGGCTTATCATTTTATTTCCACTATGTAGATGTTCATAGAAGTAAAATCCCTTTTTGAAATCCTGAGCAAGTGTAGTGGTGAAGAATGAATTTATTTAGTTGGTCAGACTCAAATTTCTCCATTCCCTTTGATGTTCACCTGACCTGGCCCATCATTTGCTAGAGGTTAGATTGTTTCATTATCAAGTTACAACAATGTTGGAGTATCTATTTTTCTTTTCATCTCTAATAGAATATGCTTGCCGTAAGTCGTGTACAATAAACTACTGTGAGTGGTTATCTAGGAAATTATCCTCAGGACTTTTCACAAACAGGATTTCTTTGTGTTTGTTTGCTTGTTTCATTACTCTCTTGTTTGTTTCCTGGTGCTTTTTATATACCTATAAAGACCAAAGCCTCTTTGATTTCTTAATATTTGGATAAACATTCTTGAGGTAGGGCTGGAAATAACTCAAGTTATCTGGCATTCTCTCATTTATCAACTAAGATTTTGAAACTACAACCATCTTGCTGTTTTGTAAACCCTAATGGATAGCTCCCATTTGGAAAAATGTACAATATACTTGAGAAGATTTACTACTCAGTTCCATGTTTCTATAAATGAAGGAAATTTCACTCACCAGTCCAGATACTAAGTGTATCTATACATAGGGTTAGGCGGCATCAATTTTCCATAGCCTTTATTATATGGGTCCCTTGGAAGAAATTCAGAATCCTTCCTTCCAAAATTCCAATGCAACTTCTTGAGCTCTTTCCTTCTTAAAGGCATTTGGTGCAAAGAGCACTAACCGAGGCATTTTGATATACTGGAAAGGGTATTGGATTTGAAGTCAAAGGACCTGGATTCAAATCCTATCTTCACTCTCAATCAAGCATCTGTGCATGAATTCAATGGGGCCAATATTATATAGCAGCTAAACTAAGTTTTGAGCCTACTTCCCTAGAGATAAAAGTGATATAGGGGAAATTATGCTCCCAAGACGTTGGGGAAAATGTTTATATATTTGTTCTTGCTATGTTCTTTTGTAAAAGTTACCCAATATTAAGAGGTTAAATGAACCTGGAGTACTAGCCCTGGAAGCAGAAGGAACACAGGTAGTTGGGACCCAAGCTGATGGCAGAGGAAAGAAACAGCTACAAACCCCTTGTAGTACCCTAGAGGGGTAGGGAAGAGATGAAATTGAGTTGGCCATATCCATACATTTGCTATAATAATTCAGGAAAGAAGTGATAAAGGCCTGAACTAGGGTGCATAGAGAAAAGGATTTTGTAAGAGATGTTATAAAGGTAGAAATGAGATTTGAAAATGGTTTGGATATATGAAGTGAGTGAGACTAAAGAGTTAAGGATGGTACTGAGGCTTTGAGCTTAAGTGACAGAGAAGATGGCAGTGCCCTTTACAATACTTGGAATATTTAGAAGAGGAAAGAGTTGGGGGGAGGGGATAAAATTTTGGTTTTGAACATGAGTGTCAAATGCATATGAGGCATATATTTCAAGATGCTTTAAAAGGCAGTTGGTGATATAGGTCTGTAGCTCAAGAGAGGGTAAAAGCTGTATTTGTAGATCTAGAGTTCTATGCACAGAACTCATGTCCCATAGAACTCATTAGATCACCAAGCAAGATAATATAGAGGAAAAAAAGAAGAGGATCCAGGGCAAAGCTATAGATATACCCATAGTTAGGAGGTGGGTCATGGATAATGATACAGCAAGAGACTAAGAAGTAATCAGATAGCAAAGAGAAGGGTCTTCCCACTAACATCATCTTAGGCAAGTCAATTCATTTCAGTAGGCCTCAGTTTTTTCACATATAAAATTAAGGGGATAATGTATAAAGTCTTTTCTAGTTATATTAGGAACCCAAAAACCCTCTTTTTAGCACCCCTAAAGAATCTCCCAGACCTTAAGAAAGGCAAAGGGCAAATTCAGGAATTTGTCACTTCATTTCCACTCAGCTCTAATATTTATTAACTCTGCGACTGTGGACAAGTCCACTATACCTATTCGAGCTTCAATTTCCTTATCTATAAAAGGAGAATACCTTTACTACCTACCTCAGAGGATTGTCTTAACAAAAAAATGTCAGATAAAAGTGAATGTTATCATTTGGGTCTTTCCAACATGGTAGGTGGAGGCATCCAACCCACTAGGGATTCATCTTGTGCTTGCCTAAATATCATCCTAGTTTCTCACACAACAGTCTCCAACCCAAAGATTGTACTCTTCATTTGCCTCCATTTCAATTTAGCCTGGGGCCTCTCCTTCTATCTAATGCCTGTCTAGCCTTTTTCATATCAGATTTGAAAAACCCATTCTCACTAACCAGTTTTCATCATTTCTTTCTGTTCCCTTGCTAACAAATCAGTCTGTTTTCCTTAATGGTTAGGTGTTTTCTACAGAATCTGCAAAAGACTAGAAGCAGTTACTAGCTTAGCCTCTGGAGATAAGCTATAATTTTGAGAACGGTGATTTTATTTCCCTCGACATGGAACCTAGAGAGTTATTTATTGAGGAATCGATTAATTTCGGCTATATATTTTACTATCATAAGAAGTCATGTAACAACAATGTCCTATATTACCACAAGGAGACTCTGTAACAATACTACCTTTCTATATTCTTTACTTGGGCTCTTATCTGTCTCTACTTGAAACAACCAGCAATTTTCAAATTCTGTACAAGGACTTTATTCATTTGGAATTTCCCCTTTCCCTCCATCATACTTTAAAACATAATTCCAAAAATAAAGCTACAAAAGGCTAAGTATTTGATGGAAAGTTTCATTTTATCATATCTGCAATTTAAAATGACAACCTTAAGCTGCTCTTTTTTCCTCCTCAGTTTAAACTCATATATTACAATTTCAATCTAACATGCATTAAGTATCCAACGCATATGATACACCATGACCTATATACAATGAAGAAAGTATATAGTCCCTAACTTCAAGGAGTATCTAATGCAACATAGACAAAAATATTCACATTCAAATTTTCTTTAGCTTACACAATGCAACTGACAGATTGGAAGAGAACAGAATATCTCATGTAGGCCTAAGCTTAAGATTCCAAAGGTTCAACTTATCAAATATATGTATTTTCCTTTTTAAATAAGCAATGTCATCTATTACCACATCAACAACATGCAAGCATGCATACAAAAATAAGAGAATTTTCAATTCCATAGTGTGCTCAGAGCCCTAGGCAAAATTGCAAAGGAGGTGGTTTATCTGCACTCTCTCATCATTCCCTCTTTTCTGAGCTATCTTCATTCTCTTCTACCAGTTAGCAGTCAAAATGCACATATTAAGTGCTTGCTATGTGTTAGTCCCTGTGTAAGTCAAATTGGGATGCAAAATATAAAAAGAAAGGCAAAAACATAGTCTCTACCCACAAGGGTTTCATAGTCTAATGGGGGAGCCAACATGCAAGTGATTTTGTGTCACCTCACTTAGAAATTGTCCTTTCCTAGAGGCAGCTAGGTGGTGCAGTGAATAGAGCACTAGTCCTAGAGCCAGGAGGACCTGAGTTCAAATCTGGTCTCAGATACTTGACACAACTAGCTGTGTGTCCTTGGGCAAGTCACTTAACCCCAATTGTCTTGCATGCCCCTCTCCAAAAAAAAGTTTAAGAAATGTTCTTTCTTAAAACTGACCCCAAATTCCAGTCACCTGTAACGATACTAGGATTTGAAGATCTTCCACGCCCCTTGAGCTTGCTGATGTAGCAGGAAGGGGTGGAGCAAGAGAACGCCGGAGCCAAGCTAATCTCAGTGCGGTGCGGACTGGAAGTGGCGTCAGAG
>CM053586.1:100750204-100775057 GCA_028646515.1 Pseudochirops corinnae
GCTTTTAGGGAGTCTTCATATTTCTTGGAAGCTTTTGGTGTGGGAGTTCTGACTGTGTTCTCTTCCTCCTGTTCCATACTTTGATCCTTTTTGTCCCCCAAGAAGGAATCTAGAGTTCGATTGCTATTCTTACTTTGCTTCCTTTGCCTGCTCATGTTGCCAGTAAATTATCTGATTTTTTAGCTCTGTGGATCTCTGCTTCCAGAGGGGAAAGCTCTGTCCCAAATCGCTGGGGTTTTCGCAGCTGCTGGAGCTATTAGGAGGTTGCCATTTTTTTTGCAGCCCCCACCAGCTTTGGCTCACTGAAAACATACCCCAGGACCACCACCCAAGACCACAATCTTGATCCAGGCCACTCAACACAAGAGCACTTAGCCTCTGAACAATTGCTCGGCCCCCCTGCAGTCTGCAGGCTGGGAGCTCTGAAGCATCCATGTGGAGGCAGTTGCAGGGCCATTGCTTCTGCTGCTTCCTTGCCCTGGAAGCAGTTTGGCCAGACTGCTTTTCTCCCCCAAATTTAGCTGAGTTCCACTGACTTTTCACTTTGACTTTGTTTCTTATGGCTTCATAATTCTGGAAACTGCCAGAGCTGCCACTGATCCACTCTCCTGAAGGCTCCAGCTGCGGCTTGTCCTGGCTGCCCCAGAGCCAAGTTGCAGTTTCAGGCCAGGCTGGTTTCAGCTCCTAGCATGCTGCAATGAGCCCTTCCTGCCAAGCTGCCTTCAGTGGAAGGTGTATTTTTGTGAGTTTTGGAGCCCTAAAATTTGTTTAGAGTCATATTTTAAGGGTATTTGAGTTGGCTATGAGGGAGCTGCAGAACCTTGTTGCTTCTATGCCACCATCTTGGCTCCGCCCCCCTATTGATCAACTCTTATGGTCAATCATGCAGTAATTCATTTTACTTGACTAAATGTTTCCAATGGATTTTGGTTTTTTTGCTTTCTCAAAGGGGAAAAGAAAATGTAAGAAGGAAAGAATGTGAACCCGAAAATTTTCTAAAACTGTCGTTTTTTTTTTAAATTAAAGACAAAACAATTATGGACAAGGAGTTTTGCTATATATTCATTGCACAGTAAGGGAAAAATTCAAAGATATTTACCACTGATCTTCCTTTTTAAAAAATCCAACCATTTCACTCCTTTACTCAAAAAATTTCAGTGGTTCCTTATTACTTCTTAGAAAAAATACAAAAGCTTCAGTCTAGTATTTAAATCCCTCTACAATCTAGCTTCTACTTACTTTTATAGTTTTATTGTAAATTTCTCTCTTTTATAAGCTCTCTCTTCCAATCAAAACATACTACCTTGTCTTAATATTTTCTATTTGTTAGCAGTCACTCTTCAAATGATTTTATATATACTTTGTATTTAATAACATGTGTAAGTGTTGCATTGTAATGCCATGCACAAGCAGCTTCCCAAAAGAATGCTGCTGTGAACAGCTTTTAAGGTTTTGATTACACAGTATAGTGAACACCATTTATTCAAGAACAAATCAAAGGAAACATTCGCAACAAATCACAATATAATATTCACAACATTACATCTTATCATAGAAAATCACAATATAGTGTTCACAACAGCTTAACATTAAAATGGCGGTATAATTTTCACCAAAGTGGTCACAGTATTTAGAACAAAGAACAAAAGAACAATCATTTGGTATCTTGCCTCAGTCATTTAGGCATTTCAGAATACAAGTCAGTCTTCTACTCATGGGGAGGCCAGATTAACTTAATCAGTCACTTATTTAGTAATCAGTTATTAAGTATCACTAATCACTAAATACAATCATTAGAAAATACACAAACCCTCCACCCTTAGTTCTCTAGTAAACTTCAATTTCATCACAGCACTCGATATCCAAGGAGAGGCCTTTTCTTTATCTTGACTCGGGGTGGTCTCTCAGGTTCCCTGCATCCCCTTCCATGGTCCCAGCTCCTACCTTGTCCAGTCCTCTGGGCAGTTCCTGCTACACACTGAAGTTCACAGGGTCCAGTACATCTCAAAACCTTCACCACTTCTGTTGCTGGGAACTCAAAGATCAACCAAGCCACAAACAAAGTGTTAGCATCTCAGTCATACTTCTTCAGTTCTCTGGCAGTTCAGCTGGCCCTAGGACCCAGAAGAAATCTCAGCCTTCTAGGCAGCCACAACAACTTCAGATGATGTAGTGGATAGAGAGCTAGCTTCATCATCAGAAAGACCTAGACCAGAGATGGGGAACCTGAGGCCTCAAGGTGACATGTGGTCCTCAAGTACAGCCCTTTGACTATATCCAAACTTCACAGAAGAAATCCCTTTAATAAAATGATTTGTTCTGTAAAATTTGGACTCAGTCCAAAGGTTGCACCATATGTGGCCTCAAGGCCACAGGTTCCCCATGCCTGACCTAGACTCAAGTTTAGCCCTTGACACACACTGGCTATGTAACTCTAGACAGGGCACTTAACCTCTCAGTGCTCTAGGCATGACTCAAAGACTGTAAATTGCAGGGAATTGAACAAGGTACATCTTTAGAAGGAACATCTTCGTCTGTGAATTCTCTATAACAATGAAATCACAGGTCTGTTTTCTATCCCTATTATATGTGTTGTAACCCCCTAAGTAAATTCTCAGCTCCCTAAGAACAGAGAGGGTTTAATTTTTATCATCATCCCAAAGCACCTAGGACTATGTCTTGCATATTGTTGACATAATGTTTATTGGATTGAATTGAGTTGAAATGGATTAGACTGAATTGAACTGAATTGCCACAGTTCCCAGAATTTTCACCAGGAAATTTACTTCTTTAAATCTGAATAAATATTAATCTACCAGTGAACCAAGCACCTAATTTTACTAATGGGGAAACTGGCCCATAGTACAAAGACTTGTCCAAGGTCACATAGATAATTGGTAGAACTTGGACTTTAATCTAGTCATCTTTGTTCTTAGTTCAGTGTTCTGAGTTCCCTTCTACTTCACCAAGTTTCCACACACACACACAGACACACACACACACACACACACACAATGGAAACTGAGAAACACACAAACTTACTAGCCTTGATTATCCCATTAGCAGAGAGAAAAACTACAAAGAAATAGAAGAGTTACATTTTTACTAGGGGTGGCAAAGGAGTATTGAGTATTGGTACACTGGGCCCAAGGAAACTGTTACTTTATGGGTCCTGATTAGCCAGGAAGCAGCAATGAGGGCATTGGACTCCTGAAAATAATGGGAAAGAAGAGTTAAAAGGAAATTTGTGAGGCCAAGAAAGTAAACTTGACTTGTTTCTTGCTCTATATTTACTAACTATTTTAAATTCCTGAAAATATAAGTGGTCCTTGATGTTCGTAGTTTAGAGACATAAAAATAAAGAGGCAGAGATTCTCCCATGTTCAATCTCTGGCTATTTAATAAAATCCTTTCTTATCATTATAGGCAGTCAGAGCTCACATTGCCATTTTTTCAAATGAAAAACTACAGAGATCTACATGGGGACCTGTCATAGAGTTCTCTCTTTCAGCTATAAATAGAGATCATTTTCAAGTAAAACCATAGCTCTCCAAATAGTAGTTGCCATGAGAATGGTAGATCTCATCTCTCCTCATCAGTCTTTCTAGATATGTTCCCTCAGCTGTGGCTTTAAAGGACAGCTATTAATGTGCATTTCAGTATGGTATAAATTCCCCTCCACAAAACTCTTTGGGTTTTTAAATGCTGATTGTCTCTTATAAAGAGTTTTTATATGAGATAGAAGATGACTGATAGGATTGAACCATTGTGCAAGCTACCGCACTAGAGTAATAGAATTTATGTGGTTCCCTAACATGACCGCTTTGCAAACTTCAGGGATTTTTTAAATCCCTTTGGTTGCTCTGTAGCTTTTAGAATGTTTTCATTTCTATAAAACAATACGCAGCTTTAAACCAAGGGTTATATCTGTTTTAAAACAAAACAAAATGATTGGATATGCAGAGTGAATAGAATGCTGGACTTGGAGTTAAGAAGACCAAAGTCAAATCCACATAAGGAAACTCATTAACTCTGTGACCCTGGGGAAGTCATAAGTCAAGTTAACAAGCATTTATTAAAAGGTGATTTTTCATCTTACCAAAGCATTCTTATATTCCAAAAGGATTCTCTCTAGGTTTCTTTTAAAAATAAAGAACTCCACACATGTGTGTTAGTTATTACAAAGCACAAAGGCCTGACTTAATGCATGTTCTTTGCATGTGGTCCAGCAGGACTTAATCTTTCTGACACATTCTCCAGACCTTCCCATCTACTCTGTACAACTGCTGTAGATTCACTTTGCCCTTCTGTCACTGAAGGCCCATCCACTGGGAGGTAAGAGAATCTCTGATCCCCTTACTATGGCTTTAACAAGAGAGATGATATTAATTCCTGGCATCTGGGGTTGTAACCAGCCTACAGAAACATTTTCACATAGAAACAATGTTCTAATAATGTTAGCTTCTAGCAACAGTGACAGATCTCATAGGAGGTAAGAGGCAAGTGAGCCCTATATGAAACGAAAAGGATGACTTTTCCCCTTCTGCTTAGACTAAGTCTCAGGTGCCCATGTGGGAGAGGGGGAGGAGACAGATGGTGAGGAAGCACTCTGCTTTTTCCACAAGGTCAGGGCCATCCTTGTGACTATACTTCTGTACATTTTAGCCTAAATAAGCTGTTACGAGCTATCCTAGGAACCTAATCACCATATACAATGTGATTTCTATGGAGAAATGTACTCTGAGTTCCAAATAACTAAGAAATGAACTTTTGCTTACACCATATACTCATTGGCTGAGGAGCTCTATGTAACAGATGAGCTTTTGAAGAAAAGATTTAAAAAAAGAGAAACTTTTTAAAATTGTCTTCTCACCAATTGAAAGATGACCAATTGAAATGAAAATTTTTATTTATTATTAAAGATGAAGCTTTTAAACTGCTTATTTTTTCTCTTTTTTAAATTATGGTTTCAAGAGATACCTTACTAGGGAGGAGGGGGGGTTACATTCAGAAAAAATGTGATATAAAAACGAATATCAATTTAAAATGTAAGATTACTTTTAAAATGTTAATTTTAGTTTAAAAATCTATTTTATTTCTATAACTTTCTCCCAAAAAAAAGTTTTTAAGAAAGAAAAAGAAAATTCTTACAATAAATATACATAGTTTTTTAAAATCTCACATTGGTTATATCCAAAAATTGTATAGATCATTCTGAATCTGGGGCTATCCCCTCCTTGTCAGGATGTGGGTGGCATGCTTCATCATCAGTCTTCTAGAATTATTTTGGTCATTAAATTGATTACAATCCTTGTGTTTTTCATAGCTGTTTGTCTTCACAATGCTATTATTATTTTATAATTTTTCTTTAAAATTAAAGGATCTTTTAAATTTTAAGTCTATCAGTCAATGTGATTAACTTAAAGTTGACTTCAGTAATGCATCTACTGCAGATGCAAATTAAACCTTGTGCAGAAAACCCACTTTTGATATGTCCATTATATAAAAATTCCCCCAAATCTGCCATCTTCTTTCTCCACTCTACTTCTATTCCAAAATGTTCCATTCCTACTTTTGCTGCTTACTACAGAATCGGGCAAGACCACCAAGAAAAAAATGAAAACAAAATTGTATATGGAGGATGAACGTGAAAACTGATGCGCAAAAAAGGTTCACACGTGGGTATACATACAAGCAAAATATTAGCCTTGGGATTCTAGTCAAAGTTGGAAGGAGTCTTAGGAAATATTCAGTTCAGAACTCTCACTTTACATATAAGACATTTAAAGTATGTGGAGGATGTGACTCACAATCATAGGAAATTTCATCATTGACAGATTTAACTGAGGAGTGAGAAGGGATAGGGTAGTATGAGGTTATGGTAACTAACACTATGAATGGTTGAGATGGTTTAGAGATAGAAGCCATAGGAACTGACATTTGGTGCACTCAGAGTGGGTGCAGTTTGAAGTGAAAAAGACTATGAACCATTTACTGAACTTATTGGGGGAGAGTTAACTTGGAGGGGATCCTTAGATGACATCACCAATGATCTAGATAAGTGGTTCTCAATCTTCCTAATGCAGCAACCCTTTAATACAGTTCCTCATGTTGTGGTGACCCCCAACCATAAAATTATTTTTGTTGCTACTTCATAACTGTAATTTTGCTACTGTTATGAATCATAATGTAAATATCTGATATGCAGGATGTATTTTCATTGTTACAAATTGTACATAACCCACAGATTGAGAACCGCTGATCTAGATGGAATGGAATGAATTTTAAAATTAAAGGAAAAGTGGTTGTTAAGTGATAGTGGCAGAAAGAGGATAGAGAAGTGTCATGGGAGACCAAAGAGTATGCCAACCCCTCTGGCCTAAGAATCAGGAAGAGAGGAGCCCCAAGCTTTGATGAAGGTGCCAAAAAATGCTGATATCTTCAGGGGGAAAAAATAGGTTTCAGTGAGCAAGAGAAGATGAAGGAACATGAGAGGTGGAGATAAGGGCTGAAGGACAGTTTTGTTTTTGTTTGGGGGTGGTGTTTTTTGGTGTTTTTTTTTTTAATTTAACTTTGCAGGAAGATTTCCAAGGGCACCAAGGAAAAGGAGGATAGAAGGCTGTATTTACCAGGGAAGGATAAATTTAAGAGTGAATGCTGTCAATCCTCTTGCTGATTCTGAATATTCCATGTGGAATAGGTCACCAGAAGAGTTGGACCATTAGGGGCTACCACCCTTCAGTGGGAAGCCCTACCCCATAAAAGGAGTGTGTGCTGTAGAACCCTGGGGGTGAGGGAGCAGAGTCAGACAGGTAGAGGAGACAAAGATGAAGCCACTCAAACTCTGTTGGCACTCACCCAAGGTCACACAGCTTGTTAGCTAGACAGCTAGGTGGTGCAGTGAATAGAACATCAGGCCTGGAATTAGGAAGACCTGAATTCAAATCCTACCTCTGACACTTACCAGTAAGCTGTGTGACCCTAAGCAAGCCATTTAACTTCTGTCTGCTCAAGTTTCCCCTCGTCTATAAAATGGGGATAATAATATTACCTACCTCTCAGGATTGCTGTGAGGATCAAATGAGATAACATTTGTAAAATGCTTAACACAGTGCTTGGCACATAGTTAGTACTATTTTGATGATAACTATTATTATTATAGCCATTGGGCTGAAAATAGTACCTAAGTCTCTCAGTGTCCCATTCAGTGGCATAGGACCACAGAGCTATAGATCTAGATTAGAAAGAGATACCAGAGGCGATCTAGTCCAGCCTCTTCATTTTAAAGATTATGATACAAAGGCCTAGCATGTGATTCACCCAAGAAAATATCAGAGTTAGTATTTGAACCCAGGTCCTAAGACTTCAGAGCCAAAATTCCTTCTACTGTATCATGCTGCCTCCAAGAGCAGCTCCTGAAATGCAGGTGCCAGGGTGCAGTGCATGTACAGACCTTATCATCTTGCTGGGTTGATGCAAACTCCCCACGTGGAGAGGTTGGAAAGTCTGTTTTGGGGAGAGTTATAATTTTGCATAAAAGAAGTACTTTGAGGGTGGCTAGGTGGTGCAGTAAATAGAGCAACAGCCCTGAAGTCAGGAGGATCTGAGTTGAAATCCGGCCTCAGACATTTAATACTCACTAGCCATGTGACCTTGGGCAAGTCACTTAACCTCAATTGCCCTACCCTCCCACCTCCAAAAAGAAAAAAAAAGAAGTGCTTTGTAAAGATTGTAGACATCGTATTAATGAGTTCCAGTCAACTAACCACATAGTAAGCAGGATTGGATGTGTAAGCATTCAAAAGGCCTAGCTGTCTTCCATCATTTCTCTCTTGCTTCAGATCTTTTAGCTGTTTTATTCCCAGTGGTGTGATTTCCTTGTCCACAGTATCTGGTGAGAGACCATATAGTAATGGGAGTAGTAGTGGCCGTAGTTAATTCTCCCTTCTAAGGTCTTATGATGCAATAATAGGTCTCAGTCCTTGATCCCTTGCATTTCTTCTTTTCTGTTTAGGTGATGGGAGTAGAGCTTCCATGACCTTGTGAGTTTTGAAAAAGTCTAGAAAGTCCATTAGCATCCTAGCATTCTAGAGTCTGAAGGGTACTTCAGTATCCTAGCATTCTAGGTTGGGTTTTATAGTCAGCTTAGTATTGATGCCTTAAGGAGCAAGGAGTGACTTTCTGGAACTATGCTACTGGAAGCTGGGCCAAGGACTCATCCAGTAGTCATACCATATCTGAACACAAATTTGGTAAGACCAATGTCGTGTATGAACTGAGCTAAGTTTTGAACTATTACCTCCAAAGACTACAGTAGTATGGGGGAGAGTAAGTCCATAAGGTATAGGGGAGGAGGGAATTTTTGTACATTTATTCTTGTACTTTGGAGTCAATATCTCTTTGTAAAAGTCACTTGATATCAAGTGATTAAATGGACCTGAGTACTGGTCACTGACTCTTAACAATAGGGGAAACATCCAGCAGGGGCTTAAGCTCATAGAAGTTGAAAAGAAACACTCACAAACCTCTCAGTGTACTCTAGAACCCTGAAGGGCAAGGTATAGACTGTATCACAGGGAAAAGAGAAGAGAATGGGAAGAACTCTCTTTCTCTGCTTTAATCTGTAAATTGTGCAGCTGACAAAGAGAAAGGCAACTGTTTCTGAATGAATGTTTTACTGGAGAGCACAGAATTTAAACTTCTACCACAGACATGGTGGTATTTATACCTTAAGCTCTGAGAAATCCAGCCTGATTTACAAACCAAACTGTCCCAAGAATAACAGTAATCCCATTATTCTTGCCTGCCATCATGATTATAGACACTGTTATAATCTTATCTCAAAGGGCAACAAAGCATTCATTCATTCAGCCAATAAGCTCACCTCAAAGACATGGCAGAGTATGTCTAATAGCAGAGAAATACCTTTGAAAAACACTGTCTATTTGCTCCCAGAGAACCAAAAGAATGCATAGCATGGAGCAAGGGGTGTGTGATATAAGGTGGCAAAAAATGAAGCTGAAACAGAAATACCAGCTGAGAAGGTGTTTAATCTTAGAGGTGTGAGGCATTCTATTCTGGCACTCTCCATGACTGATATCAAGGATAAAGCAAAAAAAAAAAAAAAAGACTTAAATATTCGGGAAGTGGGATGAGGGGAATCCAATTACATGCTTTTGATGTCTGTAATGGGGAAGCACTTCAGTTTACATTCAGTCCCTAATAAAACAGCTGAGATTCTGGTTTATAAATAAAGGAAGCTCAAGATTACTGACTATGCCCAATTACCCCTCTCTATACCGTTTGAATCACTCCATCCTGCATGTATGTAGGCCCTCTTCAAAACCACTCTCTTCTTGTCTCTATTCATAACCTCACTCAGGCTAGCAGTTTTAAAGTATTGTTCATCTTTGAGTCCTGATGGGCTCTACCACCTGAAAAATTCACTTTGACTTCTACAATAAACAAGTTAGCAATATTCCCATGTTTTACAAAAGGAAGGGGATATTGGAAAAAACAACATTTCTTTTCCACAAAAGGGAATGTGATACATAGAAATAGAAAATAATGCAAACTGCTTGATGGCAGGAATTATTTCTCTTTTGTCTTCATTATACTTATTACACAGCACAGTACCCTGGCAGAGTAAGGACTTAATCAGTGTTTATTGATTGATAGAAAGTGTGCTCCAGGAATCTATGAGGAAAATGAGAATCAAAGAGACCAAATTACTTTGCCAAGGTCACAAAGTTACTCGACCCAGCTTTTCCTAGCAGCATGGCAAAGCACTAACCTGAAAGTCAGGGGACCAGGAGTCATGTTCCAAATCTGCTGATTCTTAGTTGTGAGAAATGTTCCTTTGATCCCTGATAGCCCTGAGAGATCCCTGGAGCATTTCACACCAAATTTCCTTGAAAGTCCACAACTTATTAAGGACTAATCTTTAGGTCTGAGTTTTCAACTACTTCCAAATCCACTTAAATGCTGGACTAGATAATCCAAATTTGAGATCCATATAATCCTGTTAGGAGAAAGGTAAAGGCATGATAATCACACAGGTGGAAAGGTAGCTTTGCTAATAGCTACTGATCTCATTAAAGTGTTGGGGGACCAAGTAGCTCTTGGACTACAGAGAAAGAATGAAAACAATGAAGTCCTGACTCCTTGAGTGCCTCCTATAGAAAAGGGCATAACTGAATGATTGAACTAGATAATAAATAATAGTAGGTCAGAGAAGCAAGAAATCACTGCGAAAAGGAAGGCACCTTTCCCCAGTCTATATAGACTCTGATGGTAGGAGATGAAGAAGCAGAATAGTTACATGGATGAGGCACTAATCTTGGATTCAGGAAGACCTGGACTCAAATTCCACTTCAAATATTTACTAGCTATGAATCCTGAGTAAGATATTAACCTCTCTCAAATGGTTTCCTTTTCTGTAAAATAGAAATAATAATAGAACCAACAAGGTCACTATGTACCTGGATAATATATGAAAATATAAAAGAACCAATTAAATGTTAGCTATGATCATAGAGGAGATATTTTGGTCAAGCAAGTCATGTGGCATAGTCTCTACTCTGGTTATTCCCACAATCAATCCTGCTTACATGCTATACTGATGATAAATCACAAGGATCATTTGTAGGGGGTGAGAAGGAAGAGGAGGTAAGAACATAATTCCAATATAGCATTATCTGAACTCCAGAATTTTATAATTCAGATCTCTAAAATCCTCTCAGCATTTTTACATATGATATCTTCCTTTGACATAGTGCCTGATACTATGTGCTCCCTTCACAATGACCCTAAAATATTGGTAACACAAGTATTATCTCCTTTTTAAAGATAAGGACACTCTTGTGGCATTTCATCATAGGGACAACAGTGAGTTATGGCCAGACCCCATTAGGCAGAAAAGGTAGAAATATACAGACTAGTAATAGGTACAATTAAGTAGATTTGGAACTAGCTGAATAATAGGAATCAAAAAGTAGCCAATAATGAGTCAATGTTAACCCCAAAAGGCACATTTCTAGTAGAATACATGAGGGATATGTGCTTACTTCTGGCCTGTCTGACATTTTTATCAATATTTCATATGAAGGCAAGCTTATACAAAGGCATGGGTAAAATATAATAAGATGAAAATTTAATAAGAAAAAATTAAAGTCATATTTCTGTGAAAAATCAATTTTATTAGTACAAGATAGAGATGACTTAACCAGGGAAGAGGTCATCTGAAAAAAAAAAGATTTGAGAGTTTTAGTGGAGTGAAAGCTAAACATGAATTAACAGAGTGATACAAGAGCTAACAAATTTATCATTATCTTAGGTTTCACTGAAAAGCTTGGAATTCAGAACTATGGAAGTGACAGACCCACTATTCTCTTCTCTGGTCAGATTATATCTATTATGTTGTTTAATTCTGGATGCCACATTTTAGGAAGGATATTAATAAGTAGTTGATGTCCAGGGAACAAAAATGAGTATGGTAAAGCTCCCTGATATCGTACTGTTTTTGAATCAGTTGAAGGAGAGACAGGATTGCTATCTTCAAGTATTTGAAAGGCTGTCACATGAGAAAAGAATAAGACTTGTTTTGCTTGTCCCCAGAGGGTAGAACTAGGATTAACAGATGGAAGTTACAAAGAGATAAATTTAGGCTTGATGAAAGGAAAAAACTTCTTAGCAATTTGAGCTCTCCCAAATTGGAATGGGCTGCCTTAGGCAATAGTAGGTTACTTCTTACTGGAAGTCTTCAAGCAAAAGATGGATGACCACTTGCCAGATATATTGGAGAAGGGATTCTTGTTCAGGCCTGCGCTTTATCAAACAGTCCCAGAGAGCCCTTCCAACTCTGAGATATTGCAAGTCATTGCAGATTTTTTAGAAGAGTTGCTTGGGTCAGACCTGTGGCTTTGGAAGATTATTGACTCCACAAAAAATGAAACTTCAACAACTGTAATATAAATCATCTTTTTCAGTAAATTACAAAACTTTGCCATTTGCACTTTTACCCCCAAAAAGCAAAAAGGCTGCCATTAAGAAAACTAGTAAGTTTGCAAATCCATAGGCATCACAGAGGAATACTTGTAATTCTCTTCCTCGAGTTCCTTTAATCAACAGTACTCAGTTCAAATAAGACAGCTTCTAAATCATATCTGCTAAATCTAATGCTTACTTTATTTTTGCTTTCTAAGTTAATCCTATATCACTCTGATTCAAAAAGGGAATCCCTAAAATCTTACTTACTTCATCCCTAACTGAGCTGCAAAATATCCATGAGTCGACATTGTTTTTGCCTGCTGTTTAATGTAGTTGCTATGCACTTAATCTCTCATCTTAGATCCCCCATCACTTGTGTTTTTCAAAGAATTACAAAATGTACTTCAAATTCTTATGAATCATTAACAAAGACACCACCTTCATAAATGGCAATCACATGAGTGACTTGATGCACACACCTAAAGAAAATATGACCTTAGAATTGTCCTAAAACACATTCTATTTTTGTATTCTTCAAAAATCTCAGGATCTGGGTTCCTGTATGGACATTTCTTGGTGCTTTCTTGGGGAATCTCATCTCCTCAATTTGTTCCTACAATCATTCCCTTTTTCTCTCTCATCTTCAGTTTCTCCCTATTTGATGATTCCTTTCCTATCACCTACACTATGCTCCATTCTCCACCCCCATACCCAATCTTTAATAAGATTTCCTTTTATGCTACCATCCTCTCATGTTGTAGCCAAATAAGGCTCATATTGTAGCAGTGTGTAGCCAAACTCCAAGAAAAAAGTCATCTACATCCCTTATTCCCACTTCCTCTCCTCTCCAATAGAAGAATGGATAGAACATCCTGGAGTCAAAGACCTGAGTTCAAATATCTCAGATACTCCCTAGCAGCATGACCCTGAGCAATTCATCTAATCTCTGCCTCAGTTTCCTCTTCTGTAAAATAGAGGTAATGGGGATAAGCACCTAACTCCCAGGGTTCTTATAAGGATAAAATGAGATATTTATAAAGTGGTTTGTAAACCTTAGTGTTATATAATGCCAGCTATTATAATTCACAAATCCATTCTTTGTAATTTGGCTTCCATCCTCAGCACTCAAATAATGCTCTCTCCAATGTTTCAATGATCTCTTTATTGTAAACTCTGATAGTAGAAAATCACCAACTCTGATAAAAGAGTCCTTTTCTCAGTCCTCATTCTTCTTGACCTCTCTATAGCCTGAGACACTGCTTATCCTTCCTTTAGACCTCCAATCCTCTGACCCCCCCCCCCACACCCACACACATCTCCCTTAATACTCTTTCATCCTTGGACTTTCTGATATTACTCTGTCTTGCTTCACTTCCTGGAGCATTTTTCTGTCTTCTCCTAGGGTTATGTAATTCTTTCATACATATGGCTTTTTCCCAGTAAGACTTTAAGGATTAGGGGTCATACAGGCCTCCCTCCAGAGAGTGAGAATCTCTGAGTATCCTCTAAAGCTTCTCTCTTACTGACTAAGTTCTCCTGGACATCTTTTATGTTTAAGCTGTGATTGATATCTTCACATTAGCTGGTGGTCAGACATTTCTTATAAGGAAAGTATCCTATAACTGCCTCACTATAGTACTTCCTGCTTTGCTAATCTGCTCCTTTCTACTGTGTTCTTTCCCAATTGGAACTCTAGCTCCTATTCTGGGGCCATGTTGATAATTGAGAACTTGTGACATTTACTCAGACCCTGACATCCAACTATATCCTCTTCCTGACATCCCAGGATGCCTATATTTCTACCCACTCCCTCAGTTTTCCACTTCTTCATCTGGGAAAATAATCACATTGACACTGCTATTGCTTCTGGAAAGAGCAAATAGTTTGACTGTCCTATGTTTCCATGTGACATCACATTTCCGTGAATACTATTCTCTATATATGTTATGTTTTACCTTATAAGAACGCAAGTTTCTTGAGGGTAGATACTGTTTCTTTTTTAAATGTATAGCCTTAGTACTTAGCATGGTGCCTGGTAATTAATAAACACTTTAAAAGGCTTTTTCATTCATTCACTAATATGGTACCTGAAACTCACTCTAACGATGTGAGAGTGCCAGACATAATCCAGTAACATGAATTGTATCATCCTTCTTTCTAATCAGAGGGCTAAGCACTTATCATATGTAAGTTTTAGAAGTTGCAGGGGTTTACTAGTTGCAGGGGTTATTGCAAGGGTAACATAACAGTAGCATTGCCCATTCAGGTCTCATGAACTTTAAATGGCTGTAGCCTAACCCTGACCTGAAGTTGCTTGCTATCATAGTCCCACACATCTTTAAGAGGCAGTAAGAGCCGACCAATCTGGCCACTTCTTAGTCTACTCTGTTGGAAAAGCTAATTATGGATGGTATTGTGTCCTAGGTGTCCTTTTCTGTACTTACTTGTTGACATCATCAGCTTGTATGTGTTTAATTATCATCTCTGTGCAGAAAACTGACCAGATCTGTATATCTATCCTTAGTCTCTCTTTTCATCTTTAGTCCCATATCACTGATTTGAATGCCTAGTACATTGGAAGGAGAACCTAGATTCAAATCTCACTTTACTGCTTTCATGACCATGGGCAAATCATCTCTGAAATTCAGTTTTCTCACCTGTAAATGAGGGAGTTAGATCTCAAAGAGCCCTTCAGCTGTAAATCTGTTACGCTATTGGATAGTCTGAACTGCTTGTCCCATAGGTATCTCAAACTCAACACATCAAAAATCAGACTCGTTATCTTTCCTCAAAAACTCAGCTCTCTTCCAAACTTCCCTATTACTATCAAGAGTCCTACCATTCTTCCAGCCACCAAGGTTTATAATCTCAGAATCATCCTCATCTTTTCACTCTCACTAACCCTACATATCCAATCAGCTGTCACATCTTGTTTCCATTTACATAACATCTCCCACCTATATTTCCATTTCTCTATTCCCACAGTTACCACCTAACACAGGTCCTTAATACCTGTAAGCAAGACTACACAAAAGTTAGCAAATTGTTGTCTATGGGTGTAATGGTAATGAAATTTGAAGATCCCTTTGTATTGGAAAGCTGACAGGTACTTAGCACCTAGTTTCAAATTAAGCCTCTGTTAAAGAAACAGAAGGTATGAACTCCTGTTGCTGATGTAACAGGAAGTGGGGGAACAGGCAGGAGCAATACTGTATATAAGGAAAAACCCCAGCTGGGAAAGCCAGAATTTCCTGGGAACTTGTGGTGGTGGAGCTTCTTCTGAGGGCCAGCCAAGCTGCTGAGGACTTCTGAGAGCCAGCTGGAGCTGCTGAGGATTTCCTGAGGGCCAGCTGGAGCTGCTAAAGACTTCTGAGAGCCAACTAACTGGAGCTGCCAGAGCAAGTATGACTATGGTGTCGGCACTTTGTTTGTGGCTTTGTTAAGCCTTGACTTCTCAGAAATAGAGATTGTGAAGGATTTCAGGTGGACTGGACACTGTGAGTTTCTGTGGAACAGGAAATGCATGGGGAGCTGGACAAGAAGCTGGGAGCTGTCTGCCTTTGAACCCAGGTGACAGTTTGGTGAATTCAGGTAGGAGCCAGGACCGTGGAAGGGGAACCAGGGAAGCTGAGAACTGGCCTGGTGTCAAGCTGAAAGAAGACTTTACTTGGATATTGTATACTGACTGAGAAGATTATGATTTACTTTGACCTAGGGGTGGGGTACTTTGACTTTTGTATTTTGTGTCCCTTAAGGAGTCTACTTAAGGATGAAAGAATGATTGAGTTACTAAATGATTGAGTTACTAAATGGTTGTGCTTTGTTGAAAAACTATTGTGACCACTTTGGTGAAGTCTACATGGCCATTTTATTGATAAATTGTTGAGTTGTGACATGGTGAATGCTATATTTTGATTTTCTATGATAAGTTGTAATATTGTGAATGTCGTACCTTCATTTACTGGGTATGTTTTGCTCTACTTTGTTATTGAATAAATAGATAGTTTGCTATACTATGTAATCAGAACTTTGAAAGCTATTCACAACAGCATTCTTGTGGAAAGCTGCTCATGTGCGGCTTTACAATGGGACAAAAATTGGGCCGTGCCATGAAATAGACAAGGGGTGGGGAAATTGCACCCTCAAGGCCACACATGACCTTCTAGGTCCTTAGGTTTGACCTTTTGATGGAGTTCAAGTTTTACAAACAGATCCTTTTATTAAAGGGATTTGCTCTATGAAGTTTGGATTCAGTCAGAGGGCTGCATTTGAGGACCTAGAGGGCCACATGTGTCCTCAAGGCCACAGGTTCCCCATCCTTGAATTAGACTATTGTAATGGTATCCTAACTGGTCTTCCAGCTTTAATCATCTCTCTACCATTCACCTCCCATGAAACCGGCAGAATAATTTTTCTAAAATGTAGATGCAACAATTTTCCCCTAATCAATAATCAATGGCTTACTGTTATCTCAAGGAAGAGGACTAGGAACCAGACTTGAAGTTTCATTGATATTGGAAACTCCCTGGTGAATAAATCCCCCCAAACTATACCCATGGGCAGCTATTTTGCAACTTCTAATTTTTCAGTTGCCTAGAGCACTGAGAGGATAAGTGATTTCATCTGTCACAAAACCACTAAGTATGACATGTCCCCAGAGGTGAGACCTGAACCTAGGTCTTCCTAGCTCTGAGGACAGCTCCCTATCCACTTCATCACACACTTTCTCTATTACCTCTAGGATCATATATAAACGTCTCTGTCTGGCAATTAAAACCAATTATAACCTAGCCCCTTCCTATTGTTCCATCGTTGGTATACATTACTCTTCTTGACCTCTACGGTCCAGGTACACTGGCATACTTGCCGTCCCTCCATCTCTCATCTCTGTGACTTTGTACTGTTCTTTGTGTCCAGACTGATTCCTCTTTTCACCTTCACTTCTTAGAATATCTTGTTTCCATTAAGACATGGTTCAAATGTCACTCCTTGAAGAAGGCCTTTCTCCTGCCTTTTCCCTATAAGGTAATCCTGTATCTATTCTGTATCTTGATATCCCTGTGGGGAGCTAGATGCCACAATGGATAAAGCCCTGGGCCTGGAGTCAGGAAGACCTGAATTCAAATCCAGCCTCAGACACTTCCTAGCTGTGTGACCCTGGCCAAGTCATTTCACCTCTATTTGTCTTAGTTTCCTCAGCTATAAAACTGGGATGATAAAAGCACCCACTCTGACTGGTACATGACAGAGTACATAGTAAGTGGTATATAAATACCTATTCTCTTTTCCTTAACCCTCCCTCTCTTTTATGCATATGTTGTTTCCTCCCTTAGAATGTAAGCTCCTTGAGAGTGTCACTAGTGCTTAGCACTATACTTATGTAGCAAGTGCCTACATTGTAATCATTTAATAAATGCTTGTTGATCAATTGGCTGTGCTTCCTGGGGTGAGTTGTGATACTAACACACTAATAATAATAGCTGACATTCATATGGCACTTTAAGGTTTTAAAAGCACTTTACATCTATTGTCTCATTTGAACTTCAGAACAATCCAGTGAGGTAAGTGCTATTGCTATCCCCACTTTACAGATAAGGAAAATAAGATCTAGTGAGGTTAGGTATCTTGTCCAGCATCACACATATACACTGAAATGGTGCTTGAGGCAGCATTTAAACACAAGTATTTGTCACTAAATCCAGTATTGTATCCACTATTCCTAGTCAACAAACATTTATTCTTCAGTTGCTAACAATGTGCTTCCTCAAATCCCAATGGAGGTCTTGTAGGTTTATCTCAATACTTTTGTTAGCTGAACATCCAGAGGAAACCAGTCTAGCTTGATGTGACTGTTACCAATACAGAAAAAGAAGTTCATGAAATTCATGGTTATCTTCTATCTAGAATCACTGGCAGTGCATCCTTGATGACCTATTGTATAAAGATTGACTTTATAACAGATTTCCTCTCCTCTCAGGACAGCATGACCATTCTAATGTCTGTATCATTTCCCAAGAATGTGTCACCTGGTCTCATGGCCCAAGCTCTCTCTTCATGGATCCTGGCATATTTTTTAAAGTAGGAGTCTTTCTTGCATGGGCTTCCTATAGAGATTATTTCAGATAGGTGTCAAGAGTTTACTACAAAATTATGGAGAGACTACAGGAGAAGTTAAGGGTTTGATTAATGTTCAGGTTCTTAAGTTTTCTGTGTGTTACTGACCTCTTTGGATGCCTGGTGAACTCTATGGGCTCTTTGTCAGAAAACATTCTTAAATTCCAAACACAAAATACATGAGGTTATAAGGAAAACCAATTACATTAAAATACAGTTATGAAAATAAGAGATATGGAAGAGAGGGAGGAAAATAGGAAGGAAGAAAGAAGGGAAAAAAGGAGGGAAGGAGGGAAGAAAAGAACAAAAGAAGGAAAGAAGGAAGGAAGGAGGGAAGAAAGGAGGGAAGGAAGGAATAAAAGAAGGAAGGAAAGAAGAAAGGAAGGAAGGAAAGAAGGAAGGAAAGAGGGAGGAAAGGAAGTAAATTTCACAAATCCCACATTCAGAACCCATGAGTTAGTATTTATTGACATCTACCAATTACTGGCCTCTGTGAATAAACAAAATGGTAGTACTTTTTCTGATTATCACTGACAGTCACATTTTCTTAAAACCAATGTAATGATAATAATAGCTCACATACATATAGTGTTTCCAGATTACCAGAGCATTTTCAGTAAATCAACCACCATTTTTAAAGCAATTATTATGTTTCAGACACAATACTAGCTGCAGGAGTTAAAGGAAGGTAATTGGAACTGATATTTATTTGATATAGGGAACTCCTAGATGAGAAAATTCCCTCTACCACAGGTTAGTACATTCTTTTCAAATTATTTCTTTAAAGACTAAAGCCCTGACAGGTTAAATGATTTGCCTAGGATTATAGCAAGTATATGTTCAAGGCAGAAATTGAACTCATGTCTTCATGGCTATTTTTAAAAAGTATGAAACATATATTTTGGGTATATATTTGTGTGTGTGTGTGTGTGTGTGTGTGTGTGTGTGTGCGCTGTTTCCCCCAATAGAATATGGGCTTAAAGGATTTTTTTGCACAAACTCCAATTCCTGGTACATTAATGGGGATAGAAGGGAAAAAATTTAACACTCCCATACCCATATCACATTGTCAGTGAAGTCATGACTATGGGTATCTTCTTATTCATTGCCATAACTCATCAATTCTGTCTAAAACCACCCAATCCTGGGGCACATTCTAATAAGGGAGACAATATGTATACATAAAAGTAAGTCCAAAATTAAGACAAGGTAATTTATTTACATTATGTCATTTGATCCTCATCTGTAAGGTAGATGCTCTTATCTCCATCTTAATTAGAAATAAGGAAACTGAGACTCAGAGAGGTGAAATCAGTTGCCCAGAGCCACAAAGCTACCTAAGGAAAGATTTGATGCTAGTTATTACCGCTGACTCTAGGCCCAAAGCTCCATTCCCCGTCACCACCATCCCTCCTATGTTCTATGGGCCAGGTGTTCAACTTTCAAGTGTTTTTTTTTATTTCTTCCCACAAATGTATCTGGCAGATAAACCAGAGATGCACCAAATGTCAGCCTTTCTAAATAAGGAAGACGGAGAGTGAATAAGATCCTTGTGGGAACACTGAACAGAGAAGCTTTGGACAATGGATATTATGGATTGTACACCAATACTTTGCGTCTGAACACATTGTTATGGAAGTTAGTTTTACCATCCAATTTTTCATATTTGAAATCTGGAGCTCGAGCATCCCCTCCAAAATCTTCACAGCAATAGAGGAGAGTATTTGACACTATGTAAATGAGTCCAAATGTTGAATATGAGTTTTAGGAGATTTTAGGCTACTGACATAAGCAAGGATGTGGTATTGGGAGGCAGTGTCAACTAAAAGGTAAAGAGCTGGACTTTCAGTCAGAAGACCTCGGTTCAAATTCTGCTTCAGATATGTATTGCTTGTATGATATTGGTCAAGTAACATAGCCTTTGTGAGCCCATTTCCTCTTCTGTGAAATGAGGCTAATGCTTTCACTGCCTATCACATAGAACTGTCATGAAAGTGACATAAGATATTACATGTAAAGTGTTTTACCAAACTTTGGAGGGCTTTATAAATGGCAGGTATTTTTATTTGATTGACAAGCAAGGGGATAGACTAGAGAACTGTACATGAACGTTCGTTATGTGTGCTCCATTCTTCAGAAATTTCATCAAAGACACCCAGAGACCCTCTAACCACCTTCTTTGGCAGAAAATTTGGAAGAGAGGGAGGAAATCATAAGAAGCGGATACTGTCAACAGGGATATCAGGAAGAATAAGATTGTGAGCTGAGTCAGTCTTCTGATGCCATTATGGGAATTTGGGGCTGTATGCAATGAGGTTTTAAGTAGGAGGAATAATGGACCCTGCTGATAGACGTAGAATGGCCACTGTTGTCAAACCTTTGGAGAGGGTGTCATGATTGGGGATTTGGATAGAGTATGGTTCCATCATCAAGGTTCTTTTTTTTTTTCAAATTGTTTAATTTAGTTTTAGTTTTCAACATTCACTTCCACAAGATCTTGAGTTCCAAATTTGCTCCCCATCTCTCCCCTCTCCCCACTCCAAGATGGCATGCATTCTGATTACCCCTTCCCCCAATCTGTCCTTCCTTCTATCATCCACCCCTTCCTTCTATTTTCCCGTAGGGCAAGATAGATTTCTGTACCCCATTGCTCGTATATATTATTTTCCAGTTTCATGTAAAAAACAATTTTTAACATTTGTTTTTAAAACTTTGAATCCATATTCTCTCCCTTCCTCCCTCCCCACCCACCCTCACTGAGAAGACAGCAATTCAATATAGGTTATACATACAAAATACTTCCAAAACAATAATGTTGTGAAAGACTAACTACATTTCCCTCCATTCTATCACACCCCCCCCCATTTATTCTATTCTCTCCTTAGACCCTGACTCTCCTCAAAAGTGTTTGCTTCTGATTACCCCCTGCTCACATTTTCCCTCCCTTCTATCACCCCCTCTTATTTACCTCCATTGCCCCTTTCCTATAAAGTAAGATAGACTTTCATACCCAATTGAGTGTGTATGTTATTCCCTCCTTAAACCAGATCCAATGAGTATAAAGTTCACTCACTCCCTCTCATTTCCTCCTTCTTCCCCTCCATTGTAAAAGATTTTTCTTGCTTCTTTTACATGAGATAATTTGCCCCCATTCTACCTCTTCCTTTCTACTTTACCCAATACATTCCTCTCTCACCCCTTAATTTTATTTTTTAGATATCATCCCTCATACTCAACTCATCCTGTTCCCTCTGTCTATATTTTCCTTTACTTCTCTTACTTGATTTCACAATCCTTTTTGGGCTCTTCCATGGCCTGTGACCAATTCATATTTTTCTGAGAGGCTTTGGATGTAGGAGTTTTGACTTTGTTGTCTTTGTGTTTTGATCTTCTTTGTCACCAAAGTAAGATTCTATAGTTTCAGGTTTTTCCCCATGGTTTTTTCCTTTTCCCAGCCAATTGCTTGACTTTTTAGCTCTTTATTAAGGTAGAACTCTGCTTTCAGTTTGGAGAGTGTACTATCCTAAGCTTCAGGAGTTTCTTCTTTGGGGCTGGGACCATGACCATTCTCCTCTCTTACCTAGCTCCCAATGACCTTTCCTACTGACCTTCTAAGTTGTCTTTGACATTTTTGGATTGAGAAGTCTGGAAACAGTCACAGTTGCCAGTGATTCGGTCCCCTAAGGTTTGTTCCAACATGTCTGTGCAGGTATGGCCCACACTAGATTGTGCTCTTCTCTCAGAGTGGTCCAACAGATCTTTTCTGTTGACCTTCCAGGTTGTCTTGGGCAGGAGGTTTGATTTACTCTGTCATTTTGTGGGATCTGCTGCTCTAGGATTTTTTTTAAAGTCATTTTTTTACAGGTATTTGGAAGGGTTTGGGGGAGATCTCAAGCAAGTCCCTGCTTTTCCTCTGCCATCTTGATTCCCACCCACCCCCCGCATTGTAAAGGTTCTGCAATGGATGTCATTATGTCTCTGTATGACATGCACTTTGTGTATGTTACTACATCTCTCCCTAGATGCCAGGGAAGGCAGACAGAAAAGCTGTTTTTGTCTCCTCTTTCCCTAGGCATCTTGCATGATGTGGCCTTACTCAATTTTATCCTAGAGACTGGGGCTGAGTATTTTATTAAAAGAAGTTTCTAATATGATTGGACTCTCCTGAGATAGTTTAAGGTTGCATCCCTGATGAGACAGAATCCCAGACAGGTGCCATATCAGTCTCAGAAATAGGTTGAAAGTCCTAGCCTTAACAACACTGTTCCAACCTGTTAAGATCTCAATCCTGACTTTGTCATCCAATGTATTAGCTATTCCACTGAGCTTCTGTCATATGTAAATATGATACAAATGCCATCTATGTTTTCATCCAAGCTATGGACTATAATTCCTATGAGACTAATAGCTTATATAAACTGTCTCTCCTCTTTTTATCTAGTAGACTTTTGTAAACACCACATATTTTAAATTCAATTAAACAAACATGTATTGAATACAAGGTGCAAGAAACTATGGAAGGTACTAAATATACAAAGATAAAAAGGAAATGGCCTCTGATCTCAAGGAGCCTACATTCTAGTGAGGGAATTCCTCTGAGTTTTCATAATACTGATCTCTACTGAAATTCGGGTCATATTGAACTCACAGTTAGCACCAGGCTAACAAAAGTATGAAAATATTTCTTCAGGGGTTTTACAAAAACAATTATTTGTTGAAAGTTTACGAGCTGTGTTTATAGGCTTGATATCTTTAAATGTTTAAAGTTCTTTACATAGTGTACTACAATATCCAAAAATTCTTCCCTAAATGCTTTATTTTAAATAAACTCCTACTGATAATATTTCTCTAGGGTGTGCCAATTTCTTTTCTAAGTAATGGCTCCTCCACATTCACAGAATATTTCTTACTCCAATTTATTCAAAAGACATTTATTAAATGCCTACTGTATGTAAGAAACTAAACAAAGAAGGGGATACCAAAGAGGCATCTATAATTAAATAATATACAACAAATGAGTGAAAAATAAACGAAGTAAAAAGTCACTGAGAATGAGAGCAGTAATGACTGCAGAAAGGAGGAAAGGACTCATGTAGGAAATGACATTTGACCTGAGCCTTGAAAGAAGCATCAATTTGAAGAGGTGAAAATGAGGGGAGAGTACACATCAGGCATGAGGGAGAGCCTTTGCCAAGGCATCAAGGCAGAAGATGGAATGTTGTATAGGGGAAACAGCAAGTATACCAGTTTGGCTGGAGAATAGAGTGAGTAAAGGGCAATAATAGGTCAATGAGGAATAATGAATAATCAGTCTAGAAAGGTATGCTGGAACCGAATGATTCAGGAATTTCAATGCCCGGCAGAAGAGTTTGTATTTATCATAAAAACAATAGTGAGACACTAAAGCTTCTGGAATGGAGGGTTCTGGGCACTAGGAAGATTTTTAATTCCCTCTTCAATCTGCTTTCCCAATCCCTTTATTTAAGTTCTTTACTTAAGAGGTTCACCAAAAAAAAAAGAGGGCAAAAAAATAAACAGTATGGACTAATGATATGTAGTAAGAAAGCTTTGGGTTAGATATAAGAAAGAAGTCATAAGTATAAAAGTTGGGGGCATACTAACATGGGTACTCAAGAAATGCTTAGAGAATCCCAGCTTCTGAAACCTTTATTGAGCAAAAGGACAGTTTAATTTCATTGAGAGGGGGAAATGATAGGATAATGCTTTAATAGATTTCTTTTTTAAAAAAATAGGTCATGAAAACATGTCTGGAAACAGAGCTCCTAGACTTTTCAGTTATTTGTTTCCCACTATTCCTCAATATATATTTTTTCCATCTAGATTGGTCTCATCACTGTCCCTCTGAACAAACTACATTTATTCCTGGTTCTAAGAGTTTGCTTATAATGGTTTTTTTTTTTCCACTGTTGAGTCTGTTTCAACCAGTCAGTGGTGTCAGCTGAGGGAGACATTATTTCAAGATTGCCAAGAGGTTAAGCAAAGTCAGACTGTGGTGAGACAGAATGGGTCAATCTCCAGGAAACATAGCAAAGCAAAAGTGAAGAGTATAAGTCCTGATTCAGAGGGCCCAAGACTGTATATGGAAATTCCAGGATGGTGTCAACATCTAAGTCAAGAGATTAATGCAACAAGACTCTCCAGAGCCTTGGCTTATAAAAGGAGGGAGAAGTATGTGGTAAGATGCCACAGGGTTTCTGCTCTATGTTAAGCCACACTACTTCAGATCTATCTGATCTGCTTTACTCTACACAGGCAATCTGCCTGATCTCTGAACAGACTCCTTCTCCCATAGTAGCCACTATAGGAAGATAATACTTCTCTGAATAAAAGGTGAAGTATAAAAGTGGATCCAGATATAAGAGGGACTTGAGATCTGGGCCCCAAATCTCCTCCTTCATTCTCTTCATTGCTGCTGTCATAACGGACTTAGGAATGATATACCAAAAGAGTGTTGTTGTTTTTTTAATTAATCACTTATGGGCAAAAGAGAGTAAACCAAAGCATCATTCTTCAACTTCCTGACTCAATAAATACATTTCTTTGTTTTTTTTTTTTATTAAGTAACTCTGTACAATGGCCAAAGTTTTACAATTAAGTAAATTAATCAGTTAAGGGAAGAATTATCATTCATGTAAAACCTAATTCATCATTGATATTTACATGTATGTATCATCAATAACTATATGTGTATGTGTGTGTGTATATATGTATATACAGAGCAGAAATCATT